>JANJGK010000010.1:63911187-65111187 GCA_039081455.1 Macrobrachium rosenbergii | reverse complement strand
CAAGTTTGTTTGACACAACTGGCACAATTTTGTTCGATTCAACTGGCACAAGTTTGTTTGACGCAACTGGCACAAGGTTGTTCTACGCAACTGGCACAAGTTTGTTCTACGCAACTGGCACAAGTTTGTTCAACGCAACTGGCACAAGTTTGTTTGACACAACTGGCACAAGTTTGTTTGACTAAACTGGCACAAGTTTGTTTGACGCAACTGGCACAAGTTTTTTTGACGCAACTGGCACAAGTTTGTTCGACGCAACTGGCACAAGTTTGTTTGACGCAACTGTCACAAGTTTGTTTGACTAAACTGGCACAAGTTTGTTTGACGCAACTGGCACAAGTTTTTTTGACGCAACTGGCACAACTTTTCTCGGCGCAACTGGCACAAGTATGTTCTACACAACTGGCACAAGTTTGTTCTATGCAACTGGCACAAGTTTGTTCTATGCAACTGGCACAAGTTTCTTCTACGCAACTGGCACAAGTTTGTTCTATGCAACTAGTACAAGTTTGTTCTAAGCAATTGGCACAAGTTTGTTCTATGCAACTAGTACAAGTTTGTTCTATGCAACTGGCACAAGTTTGTTCTATGCAACTAGTACAAGTTTGTTCTATGCAACTGGCACAAGTTTGTTCTATGCAACTAGTACAAGTTTGTTCTATGCAACTGGCACAAGTTTGTTCTATGCAACTACTATGCAACTAATACAAGTTTGTTCTATGCAACTGGCACAAGTTTGTTCTATGCAATTAGTACAAGTTTGTTCTACGCAATTGGCACAAGTTTGTTCTACGCAACTGGCACAAGTTTGTTCGACACATCTGGCACAAGTTTGTTCTATGCAACTGGCAGAAGTTTGTCCTACGTAACTGGCACAAGTTTGTTCTATCCAACTGACACTGTTTGTTTTACGCAACTGGCACAAGTTTGTTTCACGCAACTGGCACAAGTTTGTTCTACACAACTGACACAAGTTTGTTCGACGCCACAGGCAAAAGTTTGTTCTACGCAACTGACACAAGTTTGTTTGACGCAACTGGCACAAGTTTGTTCAACGCAACTGGCACAAGTTTGTTCGAAGCAACTGGCACAAGTTTGTTCTACGCAACTGGCACAAGTTTGTTTGACGCAACTGGCACTAATTTGTTCTATGCAACTGGCACAAGTTTCGTTCTACGCAACTGGCACAAGTTTGTTGCATGCAACTGGCAGTAGTTTGTTCTACGCAACTGGCATAAGTTTGTTTGACGTAACTGGCACAAGTTTGTTCTACGCAACTGGCACAAGTTTGTTGGACGCAACTGGCACATGTTTCTTCTACGCAACTGTCACAAGTTTGTTGGATGCAACTGGCTCAAGTTTGTTTGATGCAACTGTTACAAGTTTCTTCGACGCAACTGGCACAAGTTTGTTCGACGCAACTGGCACAAGTTTGTTCTACGCAACTGGCACAAGTTTGTTGGACGCAACTGGCACAAGTTTGTTCTACGCAACTGGCACAAGTTTGTTCAATGCAACTGGCACAAGTTTGTTCGATGCAACTAGCCCAAGTTTGTTTGACGCAACTGGCACAAGTTTTTTAGACACAACTGGCACAAGTTTGTTCGACGCAACTGGCACAAGTTTCTTCGACTCAATTGGCACAAGTTTGTTTGACGCAACTGGCACAAGTTTGTTTGACGCAACTGTCACAAGTTTGTTTGACTCAACTGGCACAAGTTTGTTTGACGCAACTGGCACAAGTTTATTTGACGCAACTGGCACAACTTTTCTCGGCGCAACTGGCACAAGTATGTTCTACACAACTGGCACAAGTTTGTTCTATGCAACTGGCACAAGTTTGTTCTACGCAACTGGCACAAGTTTGTTCTACGCAACTGGCACAAGTTTGTTCTACGCAACTAGTACAAGTTTGTTCTACGCAACTGGCACAAGTTTGTTCTACGCAACTGGCACAAGTTTGTTCGAAACATCTGGCACAAGTTTGTTCTATGCAACTGGCAGAAGTTTGTTCTACGTAACTGGCACAAGTTTGTTCTATCCAACTGACACTGTTTGTTTTACGCAACTGGCACAAGTTTGTTTCACGCAACTGGCACAAGTTTTTTCTACCCAACTGACACAAGTTTGTTCGACGCAACTGGCAAAAGTTTGTTCTACGCAACTGACACAAGTTTGTTTGACGCAACTGGCACAAGTTTGTTCAACGCAACTGGCACAAGTTTGTTCGAAGCAACTGGCACAAGTTTGTTTGACGCAACTGGCACTAATTTGTTCTATGCAACTGGCACAAGTTTGTTCTACGCAACTGGCACAAGTTTGTTCTACGCAACTGGCACAAGTTTGTTGCATGCAACTGGCAGTAGTTTGTTCTACGCAACTGGCATAAGTTTGTTTGACGTAACTGGCACAAGTTTGTTCTATGCAACTGGCACAAGTTTGTTGGACGCAACTGGCACAAGTTTCTTCTACGCAACTATCACAAGTTTGTTGGACGCAACTGGCTCAAGTTTGTTTGATGCAACTGGCACAAGTTTCTTCGACGCAACTGGCACAAGTTTGTTTGACGCAACTGGCACAAGTTTGTTCGACGCAACTGGCACAAGTTTGTTCGACACAACTGGCACAAGTTTGTTCGATGCAACTGGCACATGTTTGTTCAGCACATCTGGCACAAGATTGTTTGACGCAACTGTCATAAGTTTGTTTTCGCAACTTGTACAAGTTTGTTTGACTCAACTGGCACAAGTTTGTTGGACGGAACTGTCACAAGTTTGTTTGGCGCAACTGGCACAAGTTTGTTTGACGCAACTGGCACAATTTTGTTCGACGTAACTGGCACAAGTTTGTTTGACGCAACTGGCACAAGTTTGTTTGACGCAACCGGCACAAGGTTCTTCTATGCAACTGGCACAAGTTTGTTCTACGCAACTGGCACAAGTTTCTTTGACGCAACTGGCAAAAGTTTGTTCGACGCAACTGGCACAAGTTTGTTTGATGCAACTGGCACAAGTTTGTTAGACGCAACTGGCACAAGTATGTTTGACATAAAAGGCACAAGTTTTTTCGAGTCAATTGGCACAAGTTTGTTTGACGCAACTGGCACAAGTTTGTTTGACGCAAGAGGCACATGTTTGTGTGACGCAACTGGCACAAGTTTGTTTGACGCAACTGGCACAAGTTTTTCTTGACGCAACTGGCACAAGTTTGTGTGACGCAACTGGCACAAGTTTGTTTAATGTAACTGGCACAAGTTTGTTCGACGCAACTGGCACAAGTATGTTTGACGCAACTGGCACAAGTTTGTTCTACGCAACTGGCACAAGTTTCTTTGACGCAACTGGCACAAGTTTGTTCGACGCAACTGGCACAAGTTTGTTTGATGCAACTGGCACAAGTTTGTTCTACCCAACTGGCACGAGTTTGTTCTATGCAACTGGCACTAGTTTGTTCTATGCAACTGGCATAAGTTTGTTCGACGCAACTGGCACAAGTTTGTTTGACGCAACTGGTACAAGTTTGTTCGACGCAACTGGCACAAGTTTCTTCGACGCAACTGGCACAAGTTTGTTGGACACAACTAGGAAAAGTTTGTTCGAACCAACTGGCAAAAGTTTGTTTGACACAACTGGCACAAGTTTGTTCGGTGCAACTGCCACAAGTTTGTTTGACGCAAGTAGCACAAGTTTGTTTGATGCAACTGGCACAAGGTTGTTCTACGCAACTGGCACAAGTTTGTTCTACGCAACTGGCAAAAGTTTGTTTGACGCAACTGGCACAAGTTTGTTTGACGCAACTGGCACAAGTTTGTTCGATGCAACTGGCACAAGTTTGTTCGCCGCAACTGGCCCAAGTTTGTTTGACGGAACTGGCACAAGTTTGTTAGACGCAACTGGCACAAGTTTGTTCGACGCAACTGGCACAAGTTTCATGGACTCAATTGGCACAAGTTTGTTTGTCGCAACTGGTACAAGTTTGTTTGACGCAACTGTCACAAGTTTGTTTGACTCAACTGGCACAAGTTTGTTTGACGCAACTGGCACAAGTTTATTTGGCGCAACTGGCACAACTTTTCTCGACGCAACTGTCACAAGTATGTTCTACACAACTGGCACAAGTTTGTTCTATGCAACTTGCATAAGTTTGTTCTACGCAACTGGCACAAGTTTGTTCTACGCAACTGGCACAATTTTGTTCTACGCAACTGACACAAGTTTGTTCTACGCAACTGGCACAAGTTTGTTCTACGCAACTGGCACAAGTTTGTTCTATGTATATGGCACAAGTTTGTTCTATGCAACTGGCACAAGTTTGTTCTACGCAACTGGCACAAGTTTGTTCTACGCAACTGGCACAATTTTGTTCTACGCAACTGGCACAAGTTTATTCTACGCATCTGGCACAAGTTTGTTCTATCCAACTGGCACTTGTTTGTTCTACGCAACTGGCACAAGTTTGTTTGACGCAACTGGCACAAGTTTGTTCTACCCAACTGACACAAGTTTGTTCGACGCAACTGGCACAAGTTTGTTCTACGCAACTGACACAAGTTTGTTTGACACAACTGGCAGAAGTTTGTGCAACGCAATTGGCACAAGTTTGTTTAACGCAACTGGCGCAAGTTTCTTCGACGCAACTGGCACAAGTTTGTTCGACGCAACTGGCACAAGTTTGTTCGATGCAACTGGCACAAGTTTGTTTAACACAACTGGCACAAGTTTGTTTGGCACAACTGGCACAAGTTTGTTTGACGCAATGGGCACAAGGATGTTCTACGCAACTGGCACATGTTTGTTCTACGCAACTGGCACAAGTTTGTTCTACGCAACTGGCACAAGTTTCTTTGACGCAACTGGCACAAGTTTGTTTGACGCAACTGGCACAAGTTTGTTCGACGCAACTGGCCCAAGTTTGTTTGACGCAACTGTCACAAGTTGGTTAGACGCAACTGGCACAAGTTTGTTCGAGGTAACTGGCACAAGTTTGTTCGACTCAATTGGCACAAGATTGTTTGACGCAACTGGCACAAGTTTGTTTGACGCAACTGGCACAGGTTTGTTCGACGCAACTGGCACAAGTTTGTTTGACGCAACTGGCACAAGTTTATTTCACGCAACTAGCAGAAGTTTTCTCGATGCAACTGGCACAAGTTTGTTCGCCGTAACTAGCACAAGTTTGTTCGACGCAACTGGCACAAGTTTGTTTGACGCAACTGGCACAAGTTTTTTTGGCGCAACGGGCACAAGTTTTCTCGACGCAACTGGCAGAAGTTTGTTCTCCGTAACTGGCACAAGTTTGTTCGACGCCACTGGCACAAGTTTGTTCGAAGCAACTGGCACAAGTTTCTTTGACACAACTGGCACAGGTTTGTTTGACGCAACTGGCACAAGTTTATAGCAACTGGCACAAGTTTATTTGATGCAACTGGCACAAGTTTTCTCGACGCAAGTGGCCCAAGTTTGTTCGCCGTAAATGGCTCAAGTTTGTTCGACGCAACTGGCGCAAGTTTGTTTGACTCAACTGGCATAAGTTTGTTTGACGCAACTGGCACAAGTTTCTTCGATGCAACTGGCACAAGTTTGTTCGACGCAACTGGCACAAGTTTGTTTGACGCAATTGGCACAAGTTTGTTCTACTCAACTGGCACAAGTTTGTTCTATGCAACTGGCACTAGTTTGTTCTACGCAACTGGCAAAAGTTTGTTTGACGCAACTGGCAGAAGTTTGTTCGACGCAACTGGCAAAAGTTTGTTCGACGCAACTGGCACAAGGTTGTTCTACGCAACTGGCACAAGTTTGTTCTACGCAACTGGCACAAGTTTGCTTGACGCAACTGGCACAAGTTTGTTCTATGCAACTGGCACAAGTTTGTTCGATGCCACTGGCACAAGTTTGTTTGACGCAATTGGCACAAGTTTGTTCTACTCAACTGGCACAAGTTTGTTCTAAGCAACTGGTACTAGTTTGTTCTACGCAACTGGCAAAAGTTTGTTTGACGCAACTGGCACAAGTTTGTTCGACGCAACTGGCAAAAGTTTGTTCGACGCAACTGGCACAAGGTTGTTCTACGCAACTGGCACAAGTTTGTTCTACGCAACTGGCACAAGTTTGCTTGACGCAACTGGCACAAGTTTGTTCTACGCAACTGGCACAAGTTTGTTCGATGCCACTGGCACAAGTTTGTTCGACTCAACTGGACCAAGTTTTTTTTCCGCAAATGGCACAAGTTTGTTCTACGCAACTGGCACAATTTTGTTTGACGCAACTGGCACAAGTTTGTTCTATGCAACTGGCACAAGTTTGTTTGACGCAACTGGCACAAGTTTGTTCTATGCAACTGGCACAAGTTTGTTTGATGCAACTGGCACAAGTTTGTTCTATGCAACTGGCACAAGTTTGTTTGACACAACTGGCACAAGTTTGTTTGACGCAACTGGCACAAGTTTGTTCTTCGCAACTGGCACAAGTTTGTTCGACGCAACTGGCACAAGTTTGTTTGACGCAACTGGCACAAGTGTGTTTGATGCAACTGCCACAAGGTTGTTCTACGCAACTGGCACAAGTTTGCTCTATGCAACTGGCACAGGTTTGTTGTACGCAACTGGCACAAGTTTTTTCTGCGCAACTGGCACAAGTTTGTTGTACATAACTGGCACAAGTTTGTTTGACACAACTAACACAAGTTTGTTCTATGCAAATGGCAAAAGTTTGTTCTACGCATCAGGCACAAGTTTGTTCTATGCAACTGGCACAAATTTGTTTGACGCAATTGGCACATGTTTGTTCTACCCAACTGGCACAAGTTTGTTCGACGCAACTGGCACAAGTTTGTTTGACACAACTGGCACAAGTTTTTTCTAAGCAACTTTCACAAGTTTGTTCGATGGAATTGGTGCAAGTTGGTTCGACACAACTGGCACAAGTTTGTTCGACACAACTGGCACAAGTTTGTTCGACGCAACTGGTACAAGTTTGTTTAATGTAACTGGCACAAGTTTGTTCAACCTAACTGGCACTAGTTTGTTAGACACAACTGGCACAAGTTTGTTCGACGCAACTGGCACAAGCTTGTTTGACGCAACTGGCACAAGTTTGTTTGATGCAACTGGAACAAGGTTGTTCTACGCAGCATGCTGAAGTTTGTTCTATGCAACTGGCACAAGTTTGTTTGACGCAACTGGCACAAGTTTGATCTATGCAACTGGCACTAGTTTGTTCGATGCAACTGGCACAAGTTTTCTCGACGCAACTGGCACAAGTTTGTTTGACGCAACTGGCAAAAGTTTGTTCAACGCAACTGGCACAAGTTTTTTCGACTCAATTGGCACAAAGTTTGTTTGACGCAACTGGCAAAAGTTTGTTTGATGCAACTGGCACAAGTTTGTTTGACGCAACTGGCACAAGTTTGTTTGACGCAACTGGCACAAGTTTATTTGACGCAACCGGCACAAATTTTCTCGATGCAACAGGCACAAGTCTGTTCGCCGTAACTGGCACAAGTTTGACGCAACTTGCACAAGTTTATTTGACGCAACTGGCACAAGTTTTCTCGACGCAAGTGGCACAAATTTGTTCGCCGTAACTGGCACAAGTTTGTTCGACGAAACTGGCACAAGTTTGTTTGACCCAACTGGCACAAGTTTCTTCGACGAAACTGGCACAAGTTTGTTCGTCGTAACTGGCACAAGTTTGTTTGACGCAATTGGCACAAGTTTGTTCAACGCAACTGGCACAAGTTTGTTCTATGCAACTGACACTAGTTTGTTTTACGCAACTGGCAAAAGTTTGTTTGACGCAACTGGCCTAAGTTTGTTCTACGCAACTGGCACAAGTTTGTTCGACGCAACTGTCACAAGGTTATTTTAAGCAACTGGCAAAAGTTTGTTCTACTCAACTGGCACAAGTTTGTTTGACGCAACTGGCACAAAATTGTTCTAAGCAACTGGCACAAGTTTGTTTGACACATCTGGCACAAGTTTGTTCGACGAAACTGGTCCAAGTTTTTTTGATGCAACTGGCACAAGTTTGTTAGACGCAACTGGCACAAGTTTGTTTGACGCAACTGGCACAAGTTTGTTCTACGCAACTTGCACAAGTTTGTGTGACGCAACTGGCACAAGTTTGTTCGACGCAACTGGCACAAGTTTGTTCGACGTAACAGGCACAAGTTCTTTCGACTCAATTGGCACAAGTTTGTTTGACGCAACTGGCACAAGTTTGTTTTTCGCAAGAGGCACAAGTTTGTGTGACGCAACTGGCACAAGTTTGTTTGACGCAACTGGCACAAGTTTTTTTTTGACGCAACTGGCACAAGTTTGTTTAACGTAACTGGCACAAGTTTGTTTGACGCAACTGGCACAAGTTTGTTCGACGCAACTGGCACAAGTTTGTTTGACGCAACTGGCACAAGTTTGTTCGACGCAACTGGCACAAGTTTGGTCGACGCAACTGGCACAAGTTTGTTTGACGCAACTGGCACAAGTTTGTTTGACGCAACTGGCACAAGTTTGTTCTATGCAACTGGCACTAGTTTGTTCTATGCAACTGGCATAAGTTTGTTTGACGCACCTGGCACAAGTTTGTTCTATGCAACTGGTACAAGTTTGTTCAACGCAACTGGCACAAGTTTGTTCGACGCAACTGGTACAAGTTTGTTGGACGCAACTGGCACTAGTTTGTTCAAACCAACTGGCACAAGTTTGTTTGACACAACTGGCACAATTTTGTTCGACTCAACTGGCACAAGTTTGTTTGACGCAACTGGCACAAGGTTGTTCTACGCAACTGGCACAAGTTTGTTCAATGCAACTGGCACAAGTTTGTTCGACGCAACTAGCCCAAGTTTGTTTGACGCAACTGGCACAAGTTTTTTAGACACAACTGGCACAAGTTTGTTCGACGCAACTGGCACAAATTTCTTCGACTCAATTGGCACAAGTTTGTTTGACACAACTGGCACAAGTTTGTTTGACGCAACTGTCACAAGTTTGTTTGACTCAACTGGCACAAGTTTGTTTGACGCAACTGGCACAAGTTTATTTGACGCAACTGGCACAACTTTTCTCGGCGCACCTGGCACAAGTATGTTCTACACAACTGGCACAAATTTGTTCTATGCAACTGGCACAAGTTTGTTCTACGCAACTGGCACAAGTTTGTTCTACGCAACTGGCACAAGTTTGTTCTACGCAACTAGTACAAGTTTGTTCTACGCAACTGGCACAAGTTTGTTCTACGCAACTGGCACAAGTTTGTTTGAAACATCTGGCACAAGTTTGTTATATGCAACTGGCAGAAGTTTGTTCTACGTAACTGGCACAAGTTTTTTCTATCCAACTGATACTGTTTGTTTTACGCAACTGGCACAAGTTTGTTTCACGCAACTGGCACAAGTTTGTTCTACCCAACTGACACAAGTTTGTTCGACGCAACTGGCAAAAGTTTGTTCTACGCAACTGACACAAGTTTGTTTGACGCAACTGGCACAAGTTTGTTCAACTCAACTGGCACAAGTTTGTTCGAAGCAACTGGCACAAGTTTGTTTGACACAACTGGCACTAATTTGTTCTATGCAACTGGCACAAGTTTGTTCTACGCAACTGGCACAAGTTTGTTGCATGCAACTGGCAGTAGTTTGTTCTACGCAACTGGCATAAGTTTGTTTGACGTAACTGGCACAAGTTTGTTCTACGCAACTGGCACAAGTTTGTTGGACGCAACTGGCACAAGTTTCTTCTACGCAACTGTCACAAGTTTGTTGGACGCAACTGGCTCAAGTTTGTTTGATGCAACTGGCACAAGTTTCTTCGACGCAACTGGCACAAGTTTCTTCGACGCAACTGGCACAAGTTTGTTCGACGCAACTGGCACAAGTTTGTTCGACGCAACTGGCACAAGTTTGTTCGATGCAACTGGCACATGTTTGTTCAACACATCTGGCACAAGATTGTTTGACGCAACTGTCATAAGTTTGTTTTCGCAACTTGTACATGTTTGTTTGACTCAACTGGCACAAGTTTGTTGGACGGAACTGTCACAAGTTGTTTTGGCGCAACTGGCACAAGTTTGTTTGACGCAACTGGCACAATTTTGTTCGACGTAACTGGCACAAGTTTGTTCGACGCAAGTGGCACAAGTTTGTTTGACACAACTGGCACAAGTTTTTTCTAAGCAACTTTCACAAGTTTGTTCGATGGAATTGGTGCAAGTTTGTTCGACACAACTGGCACAAGTTTGTTCGACACAACTGGCACAAGTTTGTTCGACGCAACTGGTACAAGTTTGTTTAACGTAACTGGCACAAGTTTGTTCAACCTAACTGGCACAAGTTTGTTAGACACAACTGGCACAAGTTTGTTCGACGCAACTGGCACAAGCTTGTTTGACGCAACTGGCACAAGTTTGTTTGATGCAACTGGAACAAGGTTGTTCTACGCAGCATGCTGAAGTTTGTTCTATGCAACTGGCACAAGTTTGTTTGACGCAACTGGCACAAGTTTGATCTATGCAACTGGCACTAGTTTGTTCGATGCAACTGGCACAAGTTTTCTCGACGCAACTGGCACAAGTTTGTTTGACGCAACTGGCAAAAGTTTGTTCAACGCAACTGGCACAAGTTTTTTCGACTCAATTGGCACAAAGTTTGTTTGACGCAACTGGCACAAGTTTGTTTGATGCAACTGGCACAAGTTTGTTTGACGCAACTGGCACAAGTTTGTTTGACGCAACTGGCACAAGTTTATTTGACGCAACCGGCACAAATTTTCTCGATGCAACAGGCACAAGTCTGTTCGCCGTAACTGGCACAAGTTTGTTTGACGCAACTTGCACAAGTTTATTTGACGCAACTGGCACAAGTTTTCTCGACGCAAGTGGCACAAATTTGTTCGCCGTAACTGGCACAAGTTTGTTCGACGAAACTGGCACAAGTTTGTTTGACCCAACTGGCACAAGTTTCTTCGACGAAACTGGCACAAGTTTGTTCGTCGCAACTGGCACAAGTTTATTTGACGCAATTGGCACAAGTTTGTTCAACGCAACTGGCACAAGTTTGTTCTATGCAACTGACACTAGTTTGTTTTACGCAACTGGCAAAAGTTTGTTTGACGCAACTGGCAGAAGTTTGTTCTACGCAACTGGCACAAGTTTGTTCGACGCAACTGTCACAAGGTTGTTCTAAGCAACTGGCACAAGTTTGTTCTACTCAACTGGCACAAGTTTGTTTGACGCAACTGGCACAAAATTATTCTAAGCAACTGGCACAAGATTGTTTGATGCTACTGGCACAAGTTTGTTCGACGAAACTGGTCCAAGTTTTTTTGATGCAACTGGCACAAGTTTGTTAGACGCAACTGGCACAAGTTTGTTTGACGCAACTGGCACAAGTTTGTTCTACGCAACTTGCACAAGTTTGTGTGACGCAACTGGCACAAGTTTGTTCGACGTAACTGGCACAAGTTTGTTTGACGCAACTGGCACAAGTTTGTTCGACGCAACTGGCACAAGTTTGTTCGACGTAACAGGCACAAGTTCTTTCGACTCAATTGGCACAAGTTTGTTTGACGCAACTGGCACAAGTTTGTTTTTCGCAAGAGGCACAAGTTTGTGTGATGCAACTGGCACAAGTTTGTTTGACGCAACTGGCACAAGTTTTTTTTTGACGTAACTGGCACAAGTTTGTTTAACGTAACTGGCACAAGTTTGTTTGACGCAACTGGCACAAGTTTGTTCGACGCAACTGGCACAAGTTTGTTTGACGCAACTGGCACAAGTTTGTTCGACGCAACTGGCACAAGTTTGTTTGACGCAACTGGCACAAGTTTGTTCGACGCAACTGGCACAAGTTTGGTCGACGCAACTGGCACAAGTTTGTTTGACGCAACTGGCACAAGTTTGTTTGACGCAACTGGCACAAGTTTGTTCTATGCAACTGGCACTAGTTTGTTCTATGCAACTGGCATAAGTTTGTTTGACGCACCTGGCACAAGTTTGTTCTATGCAACTGGTACAAGTTTGTTCAACGCAACTGGCACAAGTTTGTTCGACGCAACTGGTACAAGTTTGTTGGACGCAACTGGCACTAGTTTGTTCAAACCAACTGGCACAAGTTTGTTTGACACAACTGGCACAATTTTGTTCGACTCAACTGGCACAAGTTTGTTTGACGCAACTGGCACAAGGTTGTTCTACGCAACTGGCACAAGTTTGTTCTACGCAACTGGCACAAGTTTGTTCAACGCAACTGGCACAAGTTTGTTTGACACAACTGGCACAAGTTTGTTTGACGCAACTGGCACAAGTTTGTTCGACGCAACTGGCACAAGTTTGTTTGACGCAACTGGCACAAGTTTGTTCTACGCAACTGGCACAAGTTTGTTCAATGCAACTGGCACAAGTTTGTTCGACGCAACTAGCCCAAGTTTGTTTGACGCAACTAGCACAAGTTTTTTAGACACAACTGGCACAAGTTTGTTCGACGCAACTGGCACAAATTTCTTCGAATCAATTGGCACAAGTTTGTTTGACTCAACAGGCACAAGTTTGTTTGACGCAACTGGCACAAGTTTATTTGACGCAACTGGCACAACTTTTCTCGGCGCAACTGGCACAAGTATGTTCTACACAACTGGCACAAGTTTGTTCTATGCAACTGGCACAAGTTTGTTCTACGCAACTGGCACAAGTTTGTTCTACGCAACTGGCACAAGTTTGTTCTACGCAACTATTACAAGTTTGTTCTACGCAACTGGCACAAGTTTGTTCTACGTAACTGGCACAAGTTTGTTCTACGCAACTAGTACAAGTTTGTTCTACGCAACTGGCACAAGTTTGTTTTACGCAACTGGCACAAGTTTGTTCGAAACATCTGGCACAAGTTTGTTCTATGCAACTGGCAGAAGTTTGTTCTACGTAACTGGCACAAGTTTGTTCTATCCAACTGACACTGTTTGTTTTACGCAACTGGCACAAGTTTGTTTCACGCAACTGGCACAAGTTTGTTCTACCCAACTGACACAAGTTTGTTTGACGCAACTGGCACAAGTTTGTTCAACGCAACTGGCACAAGTTTGTTCTACGCAACTGGCACAAGTTTGTTTGACGCAACTGGCACTAATTTGTTCTATGCAACTGGCACAAGTTTGTTCTACGCAACTGGCACAAGTTTGTTGCATGCAACTGGCAGTAGTTTGTTCTACGCAACTGGCATAAGTTTGTTTGACGTAACTGGCACAAGTTTGTTCTACGCAACTGGCACAAGTTTGTTGGACGCAACTGGCACAAGTTTCTTCTACGCAACTGTCACCAGTTTGTTGGACGCAACTGGCTCAAGTTTGTTTGATGCAACTGGCACAAGTTTCTTCGACGCAACTGGCACAAGTTTGTTCGACGCAACTGGCACAAGTTTGTTCGACGCAACTGGCACAAGTTTGTTCGACGCAACTGGCACAAGTTTGTTCGATGCAACTGGCACATGTTTGTTCAACACATCTGGCACAAGATTGTTTGACGCAACTGTCATAAGTTTGTTTTCGCAACTTGAACAAGTTTGTTTGACTCAACTGGCACAAGTTTGTTGGACGGAACTGTTACAAGTTTGTTTGGCGCAACTGGCACAAGTTTGTTTGACGCAACTGGCACAATTTTGTTCGACGTAACTGGCACAAGTTTGTTTGACGCAACTGGCACAAGTTTGTTTGACGCAACCGGCACAAGGTTCTTCTACGCAACTGGCACAAGTTTGTTCTACGCAACTGGCACAAGTTTGTTTGACGCAACTGGCACAAGTTTGTTTGACGCAACTGGCACAAGTTTGTTTGACGCAACTGGCACAAGTTTATTTCACGCAACTAGCACAAGTTTTCTCGATGCAACTGGCACAAGTTTGTTCGCCGTAACTAGCACAAGTTTGTTCGACGCAACTGGCACAAGTTTGTTTGACGCAACTGGCACAAGTTTTTTTGACGCAACGGCCACAAGTTTTTTCGACGCAAATGGCACAAGTTTGTTCGCCGTAACTGGCGCAAGTTTGTTCGACGCCACTGGCACAAGTTTGTTCGAAGCAACTGGCACAAGTTTCTTTGACACAACTGGCACAGGTTTGTTTGACGCAACTGGCACAAGTTTATAGCAACTGGCACAAGTTTATTTGATGCAACTGGCACAAGTTTTCTCGACGCAAGTGGCCCAAGTTTGTTCGCCGTAAATGGCTCAAGTTTCTTCGACGCAACTGGCACAAGTTTGTTCGACGCAACTGGCATAAGTTTGTTTGACGCAACTGGCACAAGTTTCTTCGATGCAACTGGCACTAGTTTCTTCGACGCAACTGGCACAAGTTTGTTTGACGCAATTGGCACAAGTTTGTTCTACTCAACTGGCACAAGTTTGTTCTATGCAACTGGCACTAGTTTGTTCTACGCAACTGGCAAAAGTTTGTTTGACGCAACTGGCACAAGTTTGTTCGACGCAACTGGCAAAAGTTTGTTCGACGCAACTGGCACAAGGTTGTTCTACGCAACTGGCACAAGTTTGTTCTACGCAACTGGCACAAGTTTGCTTGACGCAACTGGCACAAGTTTGTTCAATGCAACTGGCACAAGTTTGTTCGATGCCACTGGCACAAGTTTGTTTGACGCAATTGGCACAAGTTTGTTCTACTCAACTGGCACAAGTTTGTTCTAAGCAACTGGTACTAGTTTGTTCTACGCAACTGGCAAAAGTTTGTTTGACGCAACTGGCACAAGTTTGTTCGACGCAACTGGCAAAAGTTTGTTCGACGCAACTGGCACAAGGTTGTTCTACGCAACTGGCACAAGTTAGTTCTACGCAACTGGCACAAGTTTGCTTGACGCAACTGGCACAAGTTTGTTCTACGCAACTGGCACAAGTTTGTTCGATGCCACTGGCACAAGTTTGTTCGACTGAACTGGCCCAAGTTTTTTTTACGCAAATGGCACAATTTTGTTTGACGCAACTTGTACAAGTTTGTTTGATGTAACTGGCACAAGTTTGTTTGACGCAACTGGCACAAGTTTGTTCGGCGCAACTGGCACAAGTTTGTTCGACGCAACTGGCACAAGTTTGTTTGACGCAACTGGCACAAGTGTGTTTGATGCAACTGGCACAAGGTTGTACTACGCAACTGGCACAAGTTTGCTCTATGCAACTGGCACAAGTTTGTTCTATGCAACTGGCACAGGTTTGTTCTACGCAACTGGCACAAGTTTTTTCTTCGCAACTGGCACAAGTTTGTTGTACATAACTGGCACAAGTTTGTTTGACACAACTGGCACAAGTTTGTTCTACGCAAATGGCAAAAGTTTGTTCTACGCATCAGGCACAAGTTTGTTCTATGCAACTGGCACAAATTTGTTTGACGCAATTGGCACATAGTTTGTTCTACCCAACTGGCACAAGTTTGTTCGACGCAACTGGCACAAGTTTGTTTGACACAACTGGCACAAGTTTTTTCTAAGCAACTTTCACAAGTTTGTTCGATGGAATTGGTGCAAGTTTGTTCGACAAAACTGGCACAAGTTTGTTCGACACAACTGGCACAAGTTTGTTCGACGCAACTGGTACAAGTTTGTTTAACGTAACTGGCACAAGTTTGTTCAACCTAACTGGCACAAGTTTGTTAGACACAACTGGCACAAGTTTGTTCGACGCAACTGGCACAAGTTTGTTTGACGCAACTGGCACAAGTTTGTTTGACGCAACTGGCACAAGGTTGTTCTACGCAACTGGCACAAGTTTGTTCTACGCAACTGGCACAAGTTTGTTTGACGCAACTGGCACAAGTTTGTTCTACGCAACTGGCACAAGTTTGTTCGGTGCAACTGGCACAAGTTTGTTCGACGCAACTAGCCCAAGTTTGTTTTAATGCAACTGGCACAAGTTTGTTAGACACAACTGGCACAAGTTTGTTCGACGCAACTGGCACAAGTTTCTTCGACTGAATGGCACAAGTTTGTTTGACGCAACTGGCACAAGTTTGTTCTACGCAACTGGCACAAGTTTGTTTGACGCAACTGGCACAAGTTTGTTCTACGCAACTGGCACAAGTTTGTTGGATGCAACTGGCACAAGTTTGTTCGACGCAACTAGCCCAAGTTTGTATGACGCAACTGGCACAAGTTTGTTAGACACAACTCTCAGAAGTTTGTTTGACGCAACTGGCACAAGTTTCTTCGACTCAATTGGCACAAGTTTGTTTGACGCAACTGGCACAAGTTTGTTTTTCGCAAGAGGCACAAGTTTGTGTGACGCAACTGGCACAAGTTTGTTTGACGCAACTGGCACAAGTTTTTTTTTGACGCAACTGGCACAAATTTGTTTAACGTAGCTGGCACAAGTTTGTTTGACGCAACTGGCACAAGTTTGTTCGACGCAACTGGCAAAAGTTTGTTTGACGCAACTGGCACAAGTTTGTTCGACGCAACTGGCACAAGTTTGGTCGACGCAACTGGCACAAGTTTGTTTGACGCAACTGGCACAAGTTTGTTTGACGCAACTGGCACAAGTTTGTTCTATGCAACTGGCACTAGTTTGTTCTATGCAACTGGCATAAGTTTGTTTGACGCACCTGGCACAAGTTTGTTCTATGCAACTGGTACAAGTTTGTTCAACGCAACTGGCACAAGTTTGTTCGACGCAACTGGTACAAGTTTGTTGGATGCAACTGGCACTAGTTTGTTCAAACCAACTGGCACAAGTTTGTTTGACACAACTGGCACAATTTTGTTCGACTCAACTGGCACAAGTTTGTTTGACGCAACTGGCACAAGGTTGTTCTACGCAACTGGCACAAGTTTGTTCTACGCAACTGGCACAAGTTTGTTTGACGCAACTGGCACAAGTTTGTTCTACGCAACTGGCACAAGTTTGTTCAATGCAACTGGCACAAGTTTGTTCGACGCAACTAGCCCAAGTTTGTTTGACGCAACTGGCACAAGTTTTTTAGACACAACTGGCACAAGTTTGTTCGACGCAACTGGCACAAATTTCTTCGACTCAATTGGCACAAGTTTGTTTGACACAACTGGCACAAGTTTGTTTGACGCAACTGTCACAAGTTTGTTTGACTCAACAGGCACAAGTTTGTTTGACGCAACTGGCACAAGTTTATTTGACGCAACTGGCACAACTTTTCTCGGCGCAACTGGCACAAGTATGTTCTACACAACTGGCACAAGTTTGTTCTATGCAACTGGCACAAGTTTGTTCTACGCAACTGGCACAAGTTTGTTCTACGCAACTGGCACAAGTTTGTTCTACGCAACTAGTACAAGTTTGTTCTACGCAACTGGCACAAGTTTGTTCTACGCAACTGGCACAAGTTTGTTCGAAACATCTGGCACAAGTTTGTTCTATGCAACTGGCAGAAGTTTGTTCTACGTAACTGGCACAAGTTTGTTCTATCCAACTGACACTGTTTGTTTTACGCAACTGGCACAAGTTTGTTTCACGCAACTGGCACAAGTTTGTTCTACCCAACTGACACAAGTTTGTTTGACGCAACTGGCACAAGTTTGTTCAACGCAACTGGCAGAAGTTTGTTCTACGTAACTGGCACAAGTTTGTTTGACGCAACTGGCACTAATTTGTTCTATGCAACTGGCACAAGTTTGTTCTACGCAACTGGCACAAGTTTGTTGCATGCAACTGGCAGTAGTTTGTTCTACGCAACTGGCATAAGTTTGTTTGACGTAACTGGCACAAGTTTGTTCTACGCAACTGGCACAAGTTTGTTGGACGCAACTGGCACAAGTTTCTTCTACGCAACTGTCACCAGTTTGTTGGACGCAACTGGCTCAAGTTAGTTTGATGCAACTGGCACAAGTTTCTTCGACGCAACTGGCACAAGTTTGTTCGACGCAACTGGCACAAGTTTGTTCGACGCAACTGGCACAAGTTTGTTCGACGCAACTGGCACAAGTTTGTTCGATGCAACTGGCACATGTTTGTTCAACACATCTGGCACAAGATTGTTTGACGCAACTGTCATAAGTGTGTTTTCGCAACTTGTACAAGTTTGTTTGACTCAACTGGCACAAGTTTGTTGGACGGAACTGTCACAAGTTTGTTTGGCGCAACTGGCACAAGTTTGTTTGACGCAACTGGCACAATTTTGTTCGACGTAACTGGCACAAGTTTGTTTGACGCAACTAGCACAAGTTTGTTTGACGCAACCGGCACAAGGTTCTTCTACGCAACTGGCACAAGTTTGTTCTACGCAACTGGCACAAGTTTGTTTGACGCAACTGGCACAAGTTTGTTTGACGCAACTGGCACAAGTTTGTTTGACGCAACTGGCACAAGTTTATTTCACGCAACTGGCACAAGTTTTCTCGATGCAACTGGCACAAGTTTCTTCGCCGTAACTAGCACAAGTTTGTTCGACGCAACTGGCACAAGTTTGTTTGACGCAACTGGCACAAGTTTTTTTGACGCAACGGCCACAAGTTTTCTCGACGCAAATGGCACAAGTTTGTTCGCCGTAACTGGCACAAGTTTGTTCGACGCCACTGGCACAAGTTTGTTCGAAGCAACTGGCACAAGTTTCTTTGACACAGCTGGCACAGGTTTGTTTGATGCAACTGGCACAAGTTTATAGCAACTGGCACAAGTTTATTTGATGCAACTGGCACAAGTTTTCTCGACGCAAGTGGCCCAAGTTTGTTCGCCGTAAATGGCTCAAGTTTGTTCGACGCAACTGGCACAAGTTTGTTCGACGCAACTGGCATAAGTTTGTTTGACGCAACTGGCACAAGTTTCTTCGATGCAACTGGCACTAGTTTCTTCGACGCAACTGGCACAAGTTTGTTTGACGCGATTGGCACAAGTTTGTTCTACTCAACTGGCACAAGTTTGTTCTATGCAACTGGCACTAGTTTGTTCTACGCAACTGGCAAAAGTTTGTTTGACGCAACTGGCAAAAGTTTGTTCTATGCAACTGGCAAAAGTTTGTTCGACGCAACTGGCACAAGGTTGTTCTACGCAACTGGCACAAGTTTGTTCTACGCAACTGGCACAAGTTTGCTTGACGCAACTGGCACAAGTTTGTTCTATGCAACTGGCACAAGTTTGTTCGATGCCACTGGCACAAGTTTGTTTGACGCAATTGGCACAAGTTTGTTCTACTCAACTGGCACAAGTTTGTTCTAAGGAACTGGTAATAGTTTGTTCTACGCAACTGGCAAAAGTTTGTTTGACGCAACTGGCACAAGTTTGTTCGACGCAACTGGCAAAAGTTTGTTCGACGCAACTGGCACAATTTTGTTCTACGCAACTGGCACAAGTTAGTTCTACGCAACTGGCACAAGTTTGCTTGACGCAACTGGCACAAGTTTGTTCTACGCAACTGGCACAAGTTTGTTCGATGCCACTGGCACAAGTTTGTTCGACTCAACTGGCACAAGTTTTTTTTACGCAAATGGCACAAGTTTGTTAGCCGCAACTGGCACAATTTTGTTTGACGCAACTTGTACAAGTTTGTTTGATGTAACTGGCACAAGTTTGTTTGACGCAACTGGCACAAGTTTGTTCGGCGCAACTGGCACAAGTTTGTTCGACGCAACTGGCACAAGTTTGTTTGACGTAACTGGCACAAGTTTGTTTGATGCAACTGGCACAAGGTTGTACTACGCAACTGGCACAAGTTTGCTCTATGCAACTGGCACAAGTTTGTTCTATGCAACTGGCACAGGTTTGTTGTACGCAACTGGCACAAGTTTTTTCTTCGCAACTGGCACAAGTTTGTTGCACATAACTGGCACAAGTTTGTTTGACACAACTGGCACAAGTTTGTTCTACGCAAATGGCAAAAGTTTGTTCTACGCATCAGGCACAAGTTTGTTCTATGCAACTGGCACAAATTTGTATGACGCAATTGGCACATAGTTTGTTCTACCCAACTGGCACAAGTTTGTTCGACGCAACTGGCACAAGTTTGTTTGACACAACTGGCACAAGTTTTTTCTAAGCAACTTTCACAAGTTTGTTCGATGGAATTGGTGCAAGTTTGTTCGACAAAACTGGCACAAGTTTGTTCGACACAACTGGCAGAAGTTTGTTCGACGCAACTGGTACAAGTTTGTTTAACGTAACTAGCACAAGTTTGTTCAACCTAACTGGCACAAGTTTGTTAGACACAACTGGCACAAGTTTGTTCGACGCAACTGGCACAAGTTTGTTTGATGCAACTGGCACAAGTTTGTTTGACGCAACTGGCACAAGGTTGTTCTACGCAACTGGCACAAGTTTGTTCTACGCAACTTGCACAAGTTTGTTTGACGCACCTGGCACAAGTTTGTTCTACGCAACTGGCACAAGTTTGTTCGGTGCAACTGGCACAAGTTTGTTCGACGCAACTAGCCAAAGTTTGTTTTAATGCAACTGGCACAAGTTTGTTAGACACAACTGGCACAAGTTTGTTCGACGCAACTGGCACAAGTTTCTTCGACTCAATGGCACAAGTTTGTTTGACGCAACTGGCACAAGTTTGTTCTACGCAACTGGCACAAGTTTGTTTGACGCAACTGGCACAAGTTTGTTCTACGCAACTGGCACAAGTTTGTTGGATGCAACTGGCACAAGTTTGTTTGACTCAACAGGCACAAGTTTGTTTGACGCAACTGGCACAAGTTTATTTGACGCAACTGGCACAACTTTTCTCGGCGCAACTGGCACAAGTATGTTCTACACAACTGGCACAAGTTTGTTCTATGCAACTGGCACAAGTTTGTTCTACGCAACTGGCACAAGTTTGTTCTACGCAACTGGCACAAGTTTGTTCTACGCAACTAGTACAAGTTTGTTCTACGCAACTGGCACAAGTTTGTTCTACGCAACTGGCACAAGTTTGTTCGAAACATCTGGCACAAGTTTGTTCTATGCAACTGGCAGAAGTTTGTTCTACGTAACTGGCACAAGTTTGTTCTATCCAACTGACACTGTTTGTTTTACGCAACTGGCACAAGTTTGTTTCACGCAACTGGCACAAGTTTGTTCTACCCAACTGACACAAGTTTGTTTGACGCAACTGGCACAAGTTTGTTCAACGCAACTGGCACAAGTTTGTTCGAAGCAACTGGCACAAGTTTGTTTGACGCAACTGGCACTAATTTGTTCTATGCAACTGGCACAAGTTTGTTCTACGCAACTGGCACAAGTTTGTTGCATGCAACTGGCAGTAGTTTGTTCTACGCAACTGGCATAAGTTTGTTTGACGTAACTGGCACAAGTTTGTTCTACGCAACTGGCACAAGTTTGTTGGACGCAACTGGCACAAGTTTCTTCTACGCAACTGTCACCAGTTTGTTGGACGCAACTGGCTCAAGTTTGTTTGATGCAACTGGCACAAGTTTCTTCGACGCAACTGGCACAAGTTTGTTCGACGCAACTGGCACAAGTTTGTTCGACGCAACTGGCACAAGTTTGTTCGACGCAACTGGCACAAGTTTGTTCGATGCAACTGGCACATGTTTGTTCAACACATCTGGCACAAGATTGTTTGACGTAACTGTCATAAGTTTGTTTTCGCAACTTGTACAAGTTTGTTTGACTCAACTGGCACAAGTTTGTTGGACGGAACTGTCACAAGTTTGTTTGGCGCAACTGGCACAAGTTTGTTTGACGCAACTGGCACAATTTTGTTCGACGTAACTGGCACAAGTTTGTTTGACGCAACTGGCACAAGTTTGTTTGACGCAACCGGCACAAGGTTCTTCTACGCAACTGGCACAAGTTTGTTCTACGCAACTGGCACAAGTTTGTTTGACGCAACTGGCACAAGTTTGTTTGACGCAACTGGCACAAGTTTGTTTGACGCAACTGGCACAAGTTTATTTCACGCAACTAGCACAAGTTTTCTCGATGCAACTGGCACAAGTTTGTTCGCCGTAACTAGCACAAGTTTGTTCGACGCAACTGGCACAAGTTTGTTTGACGCAACTGGCACAAGTTTTTTTGACGCAACGGCCACAAGTTTTCTCGACGCAAATGGCACAAGTTTGTTCGCCGTAACTGGCACAAGTTTGTTCGACGCCACTGGCACAAGTTTGTTCGAAGCAACTGGCACAAGTTTCTTTGACACAGCTGGCACAGGTTTGTTTGACGCAACTGGCACAAGTTTATAGCAACTGGCACAAGTTTATTTGATGCAACTGGCACAAGTTTTCTCGACGCAAGTGGCCCAAGTTTGTTCGCCGTAAATGGCTCAAGTTTGTTCGACGCAACTGGCATAAGTTTGTTTGACGCAACTGGCACAAGTTTCTTCGATGCAACAGGCACTAGTTTCTTCGACGCAACTGGCACAAGTTTGTTTGACGCAATTGGCACAAGTTTGTTCTACTCAACTGGCACAAGTTTGTTCTATGCAACTGGCACTAGTTTGTTCTACGCAACTGGCAAAAGTTTGTTTGACGCAACTGGCACAAGTTTGTTCTATGCAACTGGCAAAAGTTTGTTCGACGCAACTGGCACAAGGTTGTTCTACGCAACTGGCACAAGTTTGTTCTACGCAACTGGCACAAGTTTGCTTGACGCAACTGGCACAAGTTTGTTCTATGCAACTGGCACAAGTTTGTTCGATGCCACTGGCACAAGTTTGTTTGACGCAATTGGCACAAGTTTGTTCTACTCAACTGGCACAAGTTTGTTCTAAGGAACTGGTAATAGTTTGTTCTACGCAACTGGCAAAAGTTTGTTTGACGCAACTGGCACAAGTTTGTTCGACGCAACTGGCAAAAGTTTGTTTGACGCAACTGGCACAATTTTGTTCTACGCAACTGGCACAAGTTAGTTCTACGCAACTGGCACAAGTTTGCTTGACGCAACTGGCACAAGTTTGTTTTACGCAACTGGCACAAGTTTGTTCGATGCCACTGGCACAAGTTTGTTCGACTCAACTAGCACAAGTTTTTTTTACGCAAATGGCACAAGTTTGTTAGCCGTAACTGGCACAATTTTGTTTGACGCAACTTGTACAAGTTTGTTTGATGTAACTGGCACAAGTTTGTTTGACGCAACTGGCACAAGTTTGTTCGGCGCAACTGGCACAAGTTTGTTCGACGCAACTGGCACAAGTTTGTTTGACGTAACTGGCACAAGTTTGTTTGATGCAACTGGCACAAGGTTGTACTATGCAACTGGCACAAGTTTGCTCTATGCAACTGGCACAAGTTTGTTCTATGCAACTGGCACAGGTTTGTTGTACGCAACTGGCACAAGTTTTTTCTTCGCAACTGGCACAAGTTTGTTGTACATAACTGGCACAAGTTTGTTTGACACAACTGGCACAAGTTTGTTCTACGCAAATGGCAAAAGTTTGTTCTACACATCAGGCACAAGTTTGTTCTATGCAACTGGCACAAATTTGTTTGACGCAATTGGCACATAGTTTGTTCTACCCAACTGGCACAAGTTTGTTCGACGCAACTGGCACAAGTTTGTTTGACACAACTGGCACAAGTTTTTTCTAAGCAACTTTCACAAGTTTGTTCGATGGAATTGGTGCAAGTTTGTTCGACAAAACTGGCACAAGTTTGTTCGACACAACTGGCACAAGTTTGTTCGACGCAACTGGTACAAGTTTGTTTAACGTAACTGGCACAAGTTTGTTCAACCTAACTGGCACAAGTTTGTTAGACACAACTGGCACAAGTTTGTTCGACGCAACTGGCACAAGTTTGTTTGACGCAACTGGCACAAGTTTGTTTGACGCAACTGGCACAAGGTTGTTCTACGCAACTGGCACAAGTTTGTTCTACACAACTGGCACAAGTTTGTTTGACGCAACTGGCACAAGTTTGTTCTACGCAACTGGCACAAATTTGTTCGGTGCAACTGGCACAAGTTTGTTCGACGCAACTAGCCTAAGTTTGTTTTAATGCAACTGGCACAAGTTTGTTAGACAAAACTGGCACAAGTTTGTTCGACGCAACTGGCACAAGTTTCTTCGACTCAATGGCACAAGTTTGTTTGACGCAACTGGCACAAGTTTGTTCTACGCAACTGGCACAAGTTTGTTTGACGCAACTGGCACAAGTTTGTTCTACGCAACTGGCACAAGTTTGTTGGATGCAACTGGCACAAGTTTGTTCGACGCAACTAGCCCAAGTTTGTATGACGCAACTGGCACAAGTTTGTTAGACACAACTGGCAGAAGTTTGTTTGACGCAACTGGCACAAGTTTCTTCGACTCAATTGGCACAAGTTTGTTTGACGCAACTGGCACAATTTTGTTTGACGCAACTGTCACAAGTTTGTTTGACTCAACTGGCACAAGTTTGTTTGACGCAACAGGTACAAGTTTATTTGACGCAACTGGCACAACTTTCCTCGGCGCAACTGGCACAAGTATGTTCTACACAACTGGCACAAGTTTGTTCTATGCAACTGGCACAAGTTTGTTCTACGCAACTGGCACAAGTTTGTTCTGCGCAAATGGCACAAGTTTGTTCTACGCAACTAGTACAAGTTTGTTCTACGCAACTGGCACAAGTTTGTTCTACGTAACTGGCACAAGTTTGTTCTGCGCATCTGGCACAAGTTTGTTCTATGCAACTGGCAGAAGGTTGTTCTACTTAACTGGCACAAGTTTGTTCTACGCAACTGGCACAAGTTTTTTCTACGCAACTGGCACAAGTTTATTCTACGCATCTGGCACAAGTTTGTTCTATCCAACTGACACTGTTTGTTTTACGCAACTGGCACAAGTTTGTTTCACGCAACTGGCACAAGTTTGTTCTACCCAACTGACACAAGTTTGTTCGACGCAACTGGCAAAAGTTTGTTCTACGCAACTGACACAAGTTTGTTTGACACAACTGGCAGAAGTTTGTTCAACGCAACTGGCACAAGTTTGTTTGACGCAACTATCGCAAGTTTGTTCAACGCAACTGGCACAAGTTTGTTCGACGCAACTGGCACAAGTTTGTTCGATGCAACTGGCACAAGTTTGTTTAACGCAACTGGCACAAGTTTGTTCGACCCAACTGGCACAAGTTTGTTTGACGCAACTGGCACAAGTTTGTTTGACGCAACTGGCACAAGTTTGTTTGACACAACTGGCACGAGTTTGTTTGACGCAACGGACACAAGGTTGTTCTACAAAACTGGCACAAGTTTGTTCTACGCAACTGGCACAAGTTTGTTTGATGCAACTGGCACAAGTTTGTTTGATGCAACTAGCAGAAGTTTGTTTGACGCAACTGGTACAAGTTTGTTCGGTGCAACTAGCCCAAGTTTGTTTGACGCAACTGGCACAAGTTTGTTAGACGCAACTGGCACAAGTTTGTTCGACGTAACTGGCACAAGTTTTTTCGACTCAATTGGCACAAGTTTGTTTGACGCAACTGGCACAAGTTTGTTTGACGCAACTTGCACAAGTTTGTTTGATGCAACTGGCACAAGTTTATTTGATGCAGGTGGCACAAGTTTTCTCGACGCAACTGGCACAAGTTTGTTCGCTGTAACTGGCACAGGTTTGTTCGACGCAACTGACACAAGTTTGTTTGACGCAACTGTCACAAGTTTGATTGACGCAACTGGCACAAGTTTTCTCGACGCAACTGGCACAAGTTTGTTCGCTGTAACTGGCACAAGTTTGTTCGACGCCACTGGCACAAGTTTGTTTGACGTAACTGGCACTAATTTGTTGTATGCAACTGACACAAGTTTGTTCCACGCAATTAGCACAAGTTTGTTCTACGCAACTGGCACAAGTTTGTTGTATGCAACTGGCACTAGTTTGTTCTACGCAACTGGCATAAGTTTGTTTGACGTAACTGCCACAAGTTTGTTCTACGCAACTGGCACAAGTTTGTTTGACGCAACTGGCAGAAGTTTCTTCTACGCAACTGTCACAAGTTTGTTGGACGCAACTGGCTCAAGTTTCTTTGATGCAACTGGCACAAGTTTCTTCGACGCAACTGACACAAGTTTGTTCGACGCAACTGGCACAAGTTTCTTCAACGCAACTGGCACAAGTTTGTTCGACGCAACTTGCACAAGTTTGTTCGATGCAACTGGCACATGTTTGTTTAACACATCTGGCACAAGATTGTTTGATGCAACTGGCATAAATTTGTTTTCACAACTTCTACAAGTTTGTTTGACTCAACTGGCACAAGTTTGTTTGACGGAACTCTCACAAGTTTGTTTGGCGCAACTGGCACAAGTTTGTTTGACGCAACTGGCACAATTTTGTTCGACGTAACTGGCACAAGATTGTTTGACGCAACTGGCACAAGTTTGTTTGACGCAACTGGCACAAGGTTCTTCTACGCAACTGGCACAAGTTTGTTCTACGCAACTGGCACAAGTTTCTTTGACGCAACTGGCACAAGTTTGTTCGACTCAACTGGCACAAGTTTGTTTGACGCAACTGGCACAAGTTTGTTAGACATAACAGGCACAAGTTTTTTCGAGTCAATTGGCACAAGTTTGTTTGACGCAACTGTCACAACTTTGTTTGACGCAAGAGGCACAAGTTTGTGTGACGCAACTGGCACAAGTTTGTTTGACGCAACTGGCACAAGTTTTTCTTGACGCAACTGGCACAAGTTTTCTCGACGCAACTGGCACAAGTTTGTTTAATGTAACTGGCACAAGTTTGTTCGACGCAACTGGCACAAGTATGTTCGACGCAACTGGCACAAGTTTGTTTGACACAACTGGTACAAGTTTCTTCGACGCAACTGGCACAAGTTTGTTCGACGCAACTGGCACAAGTTTGTTTGATGCAACTGGCACAAGTTTGTTCTACCCAACTGGCACAAGTTTGTTCTATGCAACTGGCACTAGTTTGTTCTATGCAACTGGCATAAGTTTGTTTGACGCAACTGGCACAATTTTGTTCTACGCAACTGGTACAAGTTTGTTCGACGCAACTGGCACAAGTTTCTTCGACGCAACTGGTACAAGTTTGTTGGACGCAACTGGCAAAAGTTTGTTCGAACCAACTGGCAAAAGTTTGTTTGACACAACTGGCACAAGTTTGTTCGGCGCAACTGCCACAAGTTTGTTTGACGCAACTAGCACAAGTTTGTTTGACGCAACTGGCAAAAGGTTGTTCTACGCAACTGGCACAAGTTTGTTCTACGCAACTGGCACAAGTTTGTTTGACGCAACTGGCACAAGTTTGTTCAACGCAACTGGCACAAGTTTGTTCGATGAAACTGGCACAAGTTTGTTCGCCGCAACTGGCCCAAGTTTTTTTTTGATGCAACTGGCACAAGTTTGTTAGACGCAACTGGCACAAGTTTGTTCGACGCAACTGGCACAAGTTTCTTGGACTCAATTGGCACAATTTTGTTTGACGCAACTGGTACAAGTTTGTTTGACGCAACTCTCATAAGTTTGTTTGACTCAACTGGCACAAGTTTGTTTGACGCAACTAGCACAAGTTTATTTGACGCAACTGGCACAACTTTTCTTGACGCAACTGGCACAAGTATGTTCTACACAACTGGCACAAGTTTGTTCTATGCAACTTGCATAAGTTTGTTCTACGCAACTGGCACAAGTTTGTTCTACGCAACTGGCACAATTTTGTTCTACGCAACTGACACAAGTTTGTTCTACGCAACTGGCACAAGTTTGTTCTACGCAACTGGCACAAGATTGTTCTACGCATCTGTCACAAGTTTGTTCTACGCAACTGGCACAAGTTTGTTCTACGCAACTGAAACAAGTTTGTTCTACGCAACTGGCACAAGTTTGTTCTACGCAACTGGCACAAGTTTGTTCTACGCAACTGGCATAAGTTTATTCTATGCATCTGGCACAAGTTTGTTCTATCCAACTGGCACTAGTTTTTTCTGCGCAACTGGCACAAGTTTGTTTGACGCAACTGGTACAAGTTTGTTGTACCCAACTGACACAAGTTTGTTCGACGCAACTGTCACAAGTTTGTTCTACGCAACTGACACAAGTTTGTTTGACACAACTGGCAGAAGTTTGTTCAACACAACTGGCACAAGTTTGTTTAACGCAACTGGCGCAAGTTTCTTCGACGCAACTGAAACAAGTTTGTTCGATGCAACTGGCACAAGTTTGTTCGATACAAATGGCACAAGTTTGTTTAACACAACTGGCACAAGTTTGTTCGACCCAACTGGCACAAGTTTGTTTGACGCAACTGGCACAAGTTTGTTTGACGCAACTGGCACAAGTTTGTTTGACACAACTGGCACAAGTTTGTTTGACGCAATGGGCACAAGGATGTTCTACGCAACTGGCACATGTTTGTTCTACGCAACTGGCACAAGTTTGTTTGATGCAACTGGCACAAGTTTTTTGATGCAACTGGCAGAAGTTTGTTTGACGCAACTGGCACAAGTTTGTTCGACGCAACTGGCCCAAGTTTGTTTGACGCAACTGGCACAAGTTGGTTAGACGCAACTGGCACAAGTTTGTTCGAGGTAACTGGCACAAGTTTTTTCGACTCAATTGGCACAAGTTTGTTTGACGCAACTGGCACAAGTTTGTTTGATGCAACTGGCACAAGTTTGTTTGATGCAACTGGCACAAGTTTGTTTGACGCAACTTGCACAAGTTTATTTCACGCAACTAGCACAAGTTTTCTCGACGCAACTGGCACAAGTTTGTTCGCCGTAACTAGCACAAGTTTGTTCGACGCAACTGGCACAAGTTTGTTTGACGCAACTGGCACAAGTTTTTTTGACGCAACGGGCACAAGTTTTCTCGACGCAACTGGCACAAGTTTGTTCGCCGTAACTGGCACAAGCTTGTTCGATGCCACTGGCACAAGTTTCTTCGAAGCAACTGGCACAAGTTTGTTTGACACAACTGGCACAGGTTTGTTTGACGCAACTGGCACAAGTTTATAGCAACTGGCACAAGTTTATTTGATGCAAATGGCACAAGTTTTCTCGACTCAAGTGGCCCAAGTTTGTTCGCCGTAACTGGCTCAAGTTTGTTCGACGCAAATGGCACAAGTTTGTTCAGCGCAACTGTCATAAGTTTGTTTGACGCAACTGGCACAAGTTTCTTTGACGCAACTGGCACAAGCTGGTTCGACGCAACTGGCACAAGTTTGTTTGACGCAATTGGCACAAGTTTGTTCTACTCAACTGGCAAAAGTTTGTTCTATGCAACTGGCACTAGTTTGTTCTACGCAACTGGCACAAGTTTGTTCGCCGTAACTAGCACAAGTTTGTTAGACGCAACTGGCACAATTTTGTTTGACGCAACTTGTAGAAAAATGTTTGACGCAACTGGCACAAGTTTGTTTGACGCAACTGGCACAAGTTTGTTTGACGCTACTGGCACAAGTTTGTTCTACGCAACTGGCACAAGTTTGTTTGACGCAACTGGCACAAGGTTGTTCTACGCAACTGGCACAAGTTTGTTCTATGCAACTGGCACAAGTTTGTTCTATGCAACTGGCACAAGTTTGTTCTATGCAACTGGGACAGGTTTGTTCTACGCAACTGGCACAAGTTTTTTCTACGCAACTGGCACAAGTTTGTTGTACACAACTGGCACAAGTTTGTTTGACACAACGGGCACAAGTTTGTTCTACGCAAATGGCAAAAGTTTGTTCTACGCATCAGGCACAAGTTTGTTCTATGCAACTGGCACAAGTTTGTTTGACGCAACTGGCACAAGTTTGTTCCACGCAACTGGCACAAGTTTGTTCTACGCAACTGGCACAAGTTTGTTCTAAGCAACTCTTACTAGTTTGTTGTACACAACTGGCACAAGTTTGTTTGACACAACTGGCACAAGTTTGTTTGACACAACTGGCACAAGTTTGTTCTACGCAAATGGCAAAAGTTTGCTCTACGCGTCTGGGACACGTTTGTTCTATGCAACTGGCACTAGTTTGTTCTAGGCAACTGGCACAAATTTGTTTGACGCAACTTGCACATGTTTGTTCTACCCAACTGGCACAAGTTTGTTCGACGCAACTGGCACAAGTTTGTTCTGCGCAACTGGCACAAGTTTGTTTGACACAACTGGCACAAGTTTGTTCTAAGCAACTGGCACTAGTTTGTTCGACGGAGCTGGCGCAAGTTTGTTCGACGCAACTGGCACAAGCTTGTTCGACGCAACTGGCACAAGTTTGTTCAATGCAACTGGTACAAGTTTGTTTAACGTAACTGGCACAAGTTTGTTCGACCCAACTGGCACAAGTTTGTTTGACACAACTGGCATAAGTTTGTTTGACGCAACTGCAAAAGTTTGTTTGACGTAACTGGCATAAGTTTGTTCTACGCAACATGCACAAGCTTGTTCTACGCAACTGGCACAAGTTTGTTTGACGCAACTGGCACTAGTTTGTTTGATGCAACTGGCACAAGTTTGTTCGACGCAACATGCACAAGTTTGTGCTACTCAACTGGCACAAGTTTGTTCTATGCAACTAGCACTAGTTTGTTTGATGCAACTGGCACAAGTTTGTTCGACGCAACTGGCCCAAGTTTGTTTGACGCAACTGGCGCAAGTTTGTTAGACGCAACTGTCACAAGTTTGTTCGACGCAACTGGCACAAGTTTTTTCGACTCAATTGGCACAAGTTTGTTTGACACAACTGGCACAAGTTTGTTTGATGCCACTGGCACAAGTTTGTTTGACGTAACTGGCACAAGTTTGTTTGACGCAACTGGCACAAGTTTTCTCGACACAACAGACACAAGTTTGTTCGCTGTAACTGGCACAAGTTTGTTCGACGCAACTGGCACAAGTTTGTTCGACGCAACTGGCACAAGTTTGTTTGATGCAACTGGCACAAGTTTCTTTGACGAAACTGGCACAAGTTTGTTCGACGCAACTGGCACAAGTTTGTTCGACGCAATTGGCACAAGTTTGTTCTACGCAACTGGCACAAGTTTATTCTATGCAACTGGCACTAGTTTGTTCTACGCAACTGGCATAAGTTTGTTTGACACAACTAGCACAAGTTTGTTCTATGCAACTGGCACAAGTTTGTTCGACGCAACTGGCACAAGGTTGTTGTACGCAACTGGCACAAGTTTGTTCTACACAACTGGCACAAGTTTGCTTGACGAAACTGGCACATGTTTTTTTTTTCCGCAACTGGCATAAGTTTGTTCGATGCCACTGGCACAAGTTTGTTCGACGCAACTGGCCCAAGTTTTTTTTGACGCAACTGGCACAAGTTTTTTTGATGCAACTGGCAAAAGTTTGTTTGACGCAACTGGCACAAGTTTGTTCGACGCAACTGGCACAAGTTTGTTCGACGCAACTGGCACAAGTTTGTTCGACGCAACTGGCACAAGTTTGTTTGACGCAACTGGCACAAGTTTGTTTGATGCAACTGGCACAAGTTGTTTGACGCAACTGGCACAAGGTTGTTCTATGCAACTGGCACAAGTTAGTTCTATGCAACTGGCACAAGTTAGATTGACGCAACTGGCACAAGTTTGTTTGATGCAACAGTTACAAGTTAGTTCTACATAACTGGCACAAGTTTGTTGTACACAACTGGCACAAGTTTGTTTGACACAACTGGCACAAGTTTGTTTTACGCAAATGGCAAAAGTTTGTTATACGCATCTGGCATAAGTTTGTTGGATGCCACTAACACAAGTTTGTTCCATGAAACTGGCACAAGTTTTTTCTACAAACTAGCACAAGTTTGTTCTACGCAACTGGCACTAGTTTGTTCGACGCAAATGGCACAAGGTTGTTCTACGCAACTGGCACAAGTTTGTTGGATGCCACTAACACAAGTTTGTTCCATGAAACTGGCTCAGGTTTTTTTGACGCAACTGGCATAAGTTTGTTAGACGCAACTGGCACAAGTTTGTTCGACGCAACTGGCACTAGTTTGTTCTACGAAACTGGGACAAATTTGTTTGACGCAACTGGCCCATGTTTGTTCTACCCAACTGGCACAAGTTTGTTCGACGCAACTGGCACAAGTTTGTTCTACATAACTGGCACAAGTTTGTTTGAAACAACTGGCACAAGTTTGTTCTAATCAACTGGCACAAGTTTGTTCGACGGAACTTGCGCAAGTTTGTTCGATGCAACTGGCACAAATTTGTACGACGCAACTGGTACAAGTTTTTTTAACGTAACTGGCACAAGTTTGTTTGACCCAACTGGCACAAGTTTGTTTCACACAGCTGGCACAAGTTTGTTAGACGCAACTTGCACAAGTTTGTTTGACGCAGCTGGCACAAGTTTGTTTGACGCAACTGGCACAAGGTTGTTCTACGCAACACGTACAAGTTTGTTCTACGCAACTGGCACAAGTTTGTTTGACGCAACTGGCACAAGTTTGTTCAACGCAACTGGCACAAGTTTTTTTCAAATCAACTGGCACAAGTTTGTTTGACGCAACTGGCACAAGTTTGTTTGACGCAACTGGCACAAGTTTGTTTGACGCAACTGGCACAAGTTTATTTGACGCAACTGGCAAAAGTTTGTTTGACGCAACTGGCACAAGTTTGTTCGCCGTAACTGGCACAAGATTGTTTGACGCAACTGGCACAAGTTTATTTAACGCAACTGGCACAAGTTTCTCGACGCAAGTGGCACAAGTTGGTTCGCCGTAACTGGCACAAGTTTGTTCGACGCAACTGGCACAATTTTGTTCGACGCAACTGGCACAAGTTTGTTTGACGCAACTGGCACAAGTTTCTTCGATGCAACTGGCACAAGTGTGTTCGACGAACTGGCACAAGTTTGTTTGACGCAATTGGCACAAGTTTGTTCTACTCAACTGGCACAAGTTTGTTCAATGCAACTGGCACTAGTTGGTTTTACGCAACTGGCATAAGTTTGTTTGACGCAACTGGCACAAGTTTTTTCTACAAACTAGCACAAGTTTGTTCTACGCAACTGGCAAAAGTTTGTTTGACGCAAATGGCACAAGGTTGTTCTACGCAACTGGCACAAGTTTGTTGGATGCCACTAACACAAGTTTGTTCCATGAAACTGGCTCAAGTTTTTTTGACGCAACTGGCACAAGTTTGTTAGACGCAACTGGCACAAGTTTGTTCGACGCAACTGGCACAAGTTTTTTCGACTCAATTGGCACAAGTTTTTTTTGGCGCAACTAGAACAAGTTTGTTTGACGCAACTGGCATAAGTTTGTTTGACGCAACTAGCACAAGTTTGTTTGACGCAACTGGCACAAGTTTATTTGACGCAACTGGCACAAGTTTTCTCGACGAAACTGGCACAAGTTTGTTCGCAGTAAATGGCAAAAGTTTGTTCGACGCAACTGGCACATGTTTGTTTGAATCAACTGGCACAAGTTTGTTCTACATAACTGGCACAAGTTTGTTCTATGCAACTGGCACAAGTTTGTTCTACGTAACTGGCACAAGTTTGTTCGATGCAACTGGCACAAGTTTGTTTGACGCAACTGGCACAAGTTTGTTTGACACAACTGGCACAAGTTCGTTTCACGCAACTGGCACAAGGTTGTTCTATGCAACTGGCACAAGTTTGTTCTATGCAAATGGCACAAATTTGTTTGACGCAACTGGCACAAGTTTGTTTGATGCAACAGGCACAAGTTTGTTCTACAAAACTGGCACAAGTTTGTTGTACACAACTGGCACAAGTTTGTTTGACACAACTGGCACAAGTTTCTTCTACGCAATTGGCAAAAGTTTCTTCTATGCATCTGGCACAAGTTTGTTTGACGCAACTGGCACTAGTTGGTTTGACGCAACTGGCACAAATTTGTTTGACGCAACTGGCACATGTTTGTTCTACCCAACTGGCTCAAGTTTGTTCGATGCAACTGGCACAAGTTTGTTCTACACAACTGGCACAAGTTTGTTTGACACAAGTGGCACAAGTTTGTTCTAAGCACCTGACACAAGTTTGTTCGACGGAACTGGTGCAAGTTTGTTCGACGCAATTGGCACAAGTTTGTTCGACGCAACTGGCACAAATTTGTACGACGCAACTGGTACAAGTTTGTTTAACGTAACTGGCACAAGTTTGTTTGACGCAACTTGCACAAGTTTGTTTTGAGGCAACTGGCACAAGTTTATTTGACGCAACTGGCACAAGTTCTGTCGACGCAACTGGCACAAGTTTGTTCGCCGTAACTGGCACAGGTTTGTTCGATGCAACTGGCACAAGTTTGTTTGACGCAACTGGCACAAGTTTTATTGACGCAACTGGCACAACTTTTCTCGATGGAACTGGCACAAGTTTGTTCGCCGTAGCTGGCACAAGTTTGCTAGACGCCACTGGCACAAGTTTGCTAGACGCCACTGGCACAAGTTTGTTCGAAACAACTGGCACAAGTTTGTTTGACACAACTGGCACTAATTTGTTCTATGCAACTGGCAAAAGTTTGTTCGACGCAACTGGCACAAGTTTGTTCTACGCAACTGGCACAAGTTTGTTGTATGCAACTGGCACTAATTTGTTCTATGCAACTTGCACAAGTTTGTTCTACGCAACTGGCACAAGTTTGTTCTACGCAACTGGCACAAGTTTGTTCTAAGCAACTGGCACAAGTTTGTTCTACGCAAATGGCACAAGTTTGTTCTACGCATCTGGCACAAGTTTGCTCTATGCAACTGGCACAAGTTTGTTCTACGCAACTGGCACAAGTTTGTTCTACGCAACTGACACAAGTTTGTTTGACACAACTGGCAGAAGTTTGTTTAACGCAACTGGCACAAGTTTGTTTGACGCAACTGGCGCACGTTTGTTCGACGCAACTGGCACAAGTTTGCTCTACGCATCTGGCACAAGTTTGCTCTATGCAACTGGCACAAGTTTGTTCTACGCAACTGGCACAAGTTTGTTCTACGCAACTGGCACAAGTTTATTGTACGCAACTGACACAAGTTTGTTTGACACAACTGGCAGAAGTTTGTTCAACGCAACTGGCACAAGTTTGTTTGACGCAACTGGCGCACGTTTGTTCGACGCAACTGGCACAAGTTTGTTCGACGCAACTGGCACAAGTTTGTTCGATGCAACTGGCACAAGTTTCTTTAACGCAACTGGCACAAGTTTGTTCGACTCAACTGGCACAAGTTTGTTTGACGCAACTGGCACAAGTTTGTTTGACACAACTGGCCCAAGTTTGTTTGACACAACTGGCACAAGTTTGTTTGACGCAACTGGCACAAGGTTGTTCTACGAAACTGGCACAAGTTTGTTCTACGCAACTGGCACAAGTTTGCTTGATGCAACTGGCACAAGTTTGTTTCACGCAACTGGCAGAAGTTTGTTCGACGCAACTGGCCCAAGTTTTTTTGACGCAACTGGCACAAGTTTGTTAGACGCAACTGGCACAAGTTTGTTCGAGGTAACTGGCACAAGTTTTTTCGACTCAATTGGCATAAGTTTGTTTGACGCAACTGGCACATGTTTGTTTGACGCAACTGGCACAAGTTTGTTTGACGCAACTGGCACAAGTTTATTTGACGCAACTGGCACAAGTTTGCTCGACGCAACTTGCACAAGTTTGTTCGCCGTAACTGGCACAAGTTTGTTCGACGCAACTGGCACAAGTTTGTTTGACGCAACTGGCACAAGTTTTTAAGACGCGACTGGCACAAGTTTTCTCGACGCAACTGGCACAAGTGAGTTCGCCGTAACTGGCACAAGTTTGTTCGACGCCACTGGCACAAGTTTGTTCGAAGCAACTGGCACAAGTTTGTTTGACACAACTGGCACAAGTTTGTTCTATGCAACTGACACAAGTTTGTTCTACGCAACTGGCACAAGTTTGTTCTACGCAACTGGCACAAGTTTGTTATACGCAACTGGCACAAGTTTGTTGTATGCTACTGTCACTAGTTTGTTCTACGCAACTGGCATAAGTTTGTTTGACGCAACTGGCACAAGTTTGTTCTACACAACTGGCACAAGTTTGTTGGACGCAACTGGCACAAGTTTCTTCTACGCAAAAGGCACAATTTTGTTGGACGCAACTGCCACAAGTTTGTTCGACGCAACTGGCACAAGTTTGTTCTACGCAACTGGCACAAGTTTGTTCGACGCAACTGGCTCAAGTTTGTTCGACGCAACTGGCACAAGTTTGTTCTACGCAACTGGCACAAGTTTGTTCAACACATCTGGCACAAGTTTGTTTGACGCAACTGGCACAAGTTTGTTCGACGCAACTGGCACAAGTTTGTTCTACGCAACTGGCACAAGTTTGTTCAACACATCTGGCACAAGTTTGTTTGACGCAACTGGCACAAGTTTGTTTTCGCAACTTGTACAAGTTTGTTTGACGCAAATGGCACAAGTTTCTTTGACGCAACTGGCACGAGTTTGTTTGGCGCAACTGGCACAAGTTTGTTCGACGCAACTAGCCCAAGTTTCTTCGACTCAATTGGCACAAGTTTGTTTGACGCAACTGGCACAAGTTTGTTTGATGCAACTGTCGCAAGTTTGTTTGACTTAACTGGCACAAGTTTGTTTGACGCAACTGGCACAAGTTTATTTGACGCAACTGGCTCAACTTTTCTCGGCGCAACTGCCACAAGTATGTTCTACACAACTGGCACAAGTTTGTTCTATGCAACTTGCACAAGTTTGTTCTACGCAACTGCTACAAGTTTGTTCGACGCAACTGGCACAAGTTGGTTCTACGCAACTGGCACAAGTTTGTTTGACGCAACTAGCACAAGTTTGTTCTACGCATCTGGCACAAGTTTGTTCTACGCAACTGGCACAAGTTTGTTCTAGCAACTGGCACAAGTTTATTCTACGCATCTGGCACAAGTTTGTTCTATCCAACTGACACTAGTTTGTTTTACGCAAATGGCACAAGTTTGTTCTACCCAACTGACACAAGTTTGTTCGACGCAACTGGCACAAGTTTGTTCTACGCAAGTGACACAAGTTTGTTAGACACAACTGGCACAAGTTTGTTCAACGCAACTGGCACAAGTTTGTTTGACGCAACTGGCGCAAGTTTGTTCGACGCAACTGGCACAAGTTTGTTCAACGCAACTGGCATAAGTTTGTTCGATGCTTCTGGCACAAGTTTGTTTAACGCAACTGGCACAAGTTTGTTCGACCCAACTGGCACAAGTTTGTTTGACGCAACTGGCACAAGTTTGTTTGACGCAACTGACGAAGTTTGTTTGACCCAACTGTCACAAGTTTGTTGTATGTAACTGGCACAAGTTTGTTCAACGTAACTGGCAAAAGTTATTTCGACTCAATTGGCACAAGTTTGTTTGACGCAACTGGCGCAAGTTTGTTTGCGCAACTTGCACAAGTTCGTTTGACGCAACTGGCACAAGTTTATTTGACGCAACTGGCACAAGTTTTCTCGACGCAACTGGCACAAGTTTGTTCGCCGTAACTGGCACAGGTTTGTTCGACGCAACTGGCACAAGTTTCTTTGACGCAACTGGCACAAGTTTTTTTGACGCAACTGGCACAAGTTTGTTCTACGCAAGTGACACAAATTTGTTGGACACAACTGGCACAAGTTTGTTCAACGCAACTGGCACAAGTTTCTTTGACGCAACTGGCACAAGTTTGTTTGACGCAAGAGGCACAAGTTTGTGTGATGCAACTGGCACAAGTTTGTTTGACACAACTGGCACAAGTTTTTTTTGACGGAAATGGCACAAGTTTTCTCGACGCAACTGGCACAAGTTTCTTTAATGTAACTGGCACAAGTTTGTTCGGCGCAACTGGCACAAGTATGTTCGACGCAACTGGCACAAGTTTGTTCGATGCTTCTGGCACAAGTTTGTTTAACGCAACTGGCACAAGTTTGTTCGACCCAACTGGCACAAGTTTGTTTGACGCAACTGGCACAAGTTTGTTTGACGCAACTGGCGAAGTTTGTTTGACCCAACTGTCACAAGTTTGTTGTATGTAACTGGCACAAGTTTGTTCAACGTAACTGGCAAAAGTTATTTCGACTCAATTGGCACAAGTTTGTTTGACGCAACTGGCGCAAGTTTGTTTGCGCAACTTGCACAAGTTCGTTTGACGCAACTGGCACAAGTTTATTTGACGCAACTGGCACAAGTTTTCTCGACGCAACTGGCACAAGTTTGTTCGCCGTAACTGGCACAGGTTTGTTCGACGCAACTGGCACAAGTTTCTTTGACGCAACTGGCACAAGTTTTTTTGACGCAACTGGCACAAGTTTGTTCTACGCAAGTGACACAAATTTGTTGGACACAACTGGCACAAGTTTGTTCGACGCAACTGGCACAAGTTTCTTTGACGCAACTGGCACAAGTTTGTTTGACGCAAGAGGCACAAGTTTGTGTGATGCAACTGGCACAAGTTTGTTTGACACAACTGGCACAAGTTTTTTTTGACGGAAATGGCACAAGTTTTCTCGACGCAACTGGCACAAGTTTCTTTAATGTAACTGGCACAAGTTTGTTCGGCGCAACTGGCACAAGTATGTTCGACGCAACTGGCACAAGTTTGTTTGACGCAACTGGCACAAGTTTCTTCGACGCAACTGGTATAAGTTTGTTGGACGCAACTGGCAAAAGTTTGTTCGAACCTTCTGGCAAAAATTTGTTTGACACCACTGGCATAAGTTTGTTCGACGCAACTGGCTCAAGTTTGTTTGACGCAACTAGCACAAGTTTGTTTGACGCAACTGGCACAAGGTTGTTCTACGCAACTGGAACAAGTTTGTTCTACGCAACTGGCACAAGTTTGGTTGACGCAACTGGCACAAGTTTGTTCTACGCAACTGGCACAAGTTTGTTCAATGCAACTGGCACAAGTTTGTTCGCCGCAACTGGCCCAAGTTTGTTTGACGCAACTGGCACAAGTTTGGTAGATGCAACTGGCACAAGTTTGTTCGACGCAACTGGCACAAGTTTCTTCGACTCAATTGGCACAAGTTTGTTTGATGCAACTGGTACAAGTTTGTTTGACGTAACTGTCACAAGTTTGTTTGACTCAACTGGCACAAGTTTATTTGACGCAACTGGCACAACTTTTCTCGACGCAACTGGCAAAAGTATGTTCTACACAACTGGCACAAGCTTGTTCTATGCAACTTGCACAAGTTTGTTCTACGCAACTGCCACAAGTTTGTTCGACGCAACTGGCACAAGTTTGTTCTACGCAACTGGTACAAGTTTGTTTGACGCAACTGGCACAATTTTGTTCTACGCAACTGGTACAAGTTTGTTCGACGCAACTGGCACAAGTTTCTTTGACGCAACTGGTACAAGTTTGTTGGACGCAACTGGCAAAAGTTTGTTCGAACCAACTGGCAAAAGTTTGTTTGACACAACTGGCACAAGTTTGTTCTACTCAACTGGCAAAAGTTTGTTCTATGCAACTGGCACTAGTTTGTTCTACGCAACTGGCAAAAGTTTGCTTGACGCAACTGGCACAAGTTTGTTCGCCGTAACTAGCACAAGTTTGTTAGACGCAACTGGCACAATTTTGTTTGACGCAACTTGTAGAAGTTTGTTTGACGCAACTGGCACAAGTTTGTTTGACGCAACTGGCACAAGTTTGTTTGACGCTACTGGCACAAGTTTGTTCTACGCAACTGGCACAAGTTTGTTTGACGCAACTGGCACAAGGTTGTTCTACGCAACTGGCACAAGTTTGTTCTATGCAACTGGCACAAGTTTGTTCTATGCAACTGGCACAAGTTTGTTCTATGCAACTGGGACAGGTTTGTTCTACGCAACTGGCACAAGTTTTTTCTACGCAACTGGCACAAGTTTGTTGTACACAACTGGCACAAGTTTGTTTGACACAACGGGCACAAGTTTGTTCTACGCAAATGGCAAAAGTTTGTTCTACGCATCAGGCACAAGTTTGTTCTATGCAACTGGCACAAGTTTGTTTGACGCAACTGGCACAAGTTTGTTCCACGCAACTGGCACAAGTTTGTTCTACGCAACTGGCACAAGTTTGTTCTAAGCAACTCTTACTAGTTTGTTGTACACAACTGGCACAAGTTTGTTTGACACAACTGGCACAAGTTTGTTAGACACAACTGGCACAAGTTTGTTCTACGCAAATGGCAAAAGTTTGTTCTACGCGTCTGGGACACGTTTGTTCTATGCAACTGGCACTAGTTTGTTCTAGGCAACTGGCACAAATTTGTTTGACGCAACTTGCACATGTTTGTTCTACCCAACTGGCACAAGTTTGTTCGACGCAACTTGCACAAGTTTGTTCTGCGCAACTGGCACAAGTTTGTTTGACACAACTGGCACAAGTTTGTTCTAAGCAACTGGCACTAGTTTGTTCGACGGAGCTGGCGCAAGTTTGTTCGACGCAACTGGCACAAGCTTGTTCGACGCAACTGGCACAAGTTTGTTCGATGCAACTGGTACAAGTTTGTTTAACGTAACTGGCACAAGTTTGTTCGACCCAACTGGCACAAGTTTGTTTGACACAACTGGCATAAGTTTGTTTGACGCAACTGCAAAAGTTTGTTTGACGTAACTGGCATAAGTTTGTTCTACGCAACATGCACAAGCTTGTTCTACGCAACTGGCACAAGTTTGTTTGACGCAACTGGCACTAGTTTGTTTGATGCAACTGGCACAAGTTTGTTCGACGCAACATGCACAAGTTTGTGCTACTCAACTGGCACAAGTTTGTTCTATGCAACTAGCACTAGTTTGTTTGATGCAACTGGCACAAGTTTGTTCGACGCAACTGGCCCAAGTTTGTTTGACGCAACTGGCGCAAGTTTGTTAGACGCAACTGGCACAAGTTTGTTCGACGCAACTGGCACAAGTTTTTTCGACTCAATTGGCACAAGTTTGTTTCACACAACTGGCACAAGTTTGTTTGATGCCACTGGCACAAGTTTGTTTGACGTAACTGGCACAAGTTTGTTTGACGCAACTGGCACAAGTTTTCTCGACACAACAGACACAAGTTTGTTCGCTGTAACTGGCACAAGTTTGTTCGACGCAACTGGCACAAGTTTGTTCGACGCAACTGGCACAAGTTTGTTTGATGCAACTGGCACAAGTTTCTTTGACGAAACTGGCACAAGTTTGTTCGACGCAACTGGCACAAGTTTGTTCGACGCAATTGGCACAAGTTTGTTCTACGCAACTGGCACAAGTTTATTCTATGCAACTGGCACTAGTTTGTTCTACGCAACTGGCATAAGTTTGTTTGACACAACTGGCACAAGTTTGTTCTATGCAACTGGCACAAGTTTGTTCGACGCAACTGGCACAAGGTTGTTGTACGCAACTGGCACAAGTTTGTTCTACACAACTGGCACAAGTTTGCTTGACGAAACTGGCACATGTTTTTTTTTTACGCAACTGGCATAAGTTTGTTCGATGCCACTGGCACAAGTTTGTTCGACGCAACTGGCCCAAGTTTTTTTGACGCAACTGGCACAAGTTTTTTTGATGCAACTGGCAAAAGTTTGTTTGACGCAAGTGGCACAAGTTTGTTCGACGCAACTGGCACAAGTTTGTTCGACGCAACTGGCACAAGTTTGTTCGACGCAACTGGCACAAGTTTGTTTGACGCAACTGGCACAAGTTTGTTTGATGCAACTGGCACAAGTTGTTTGACGCAACTGGCACAAGGTTGTTCTATGCAACTGGCACAAGTTTGTTCTATGCAACTGGCACAAGTTTGATTGACGCAACTGGCACAAGTTTGTTTAATGCAACAGTTACAAGTTAGTTCTACATAACTGGCACAAGTTTGTTGTACACAACTGGCACAAGTTTGTTTGACACAACTGGCACAAGTTTGTTTTACGCAAATGGCAAAAGTTTGTTATACGCATCTGGCATAAGTTTGTTGGATGCCACTAACACAAGTTTGTTCCATGAAACTGGCACAAGTTTTTTCTACAAACTAGCACAAGTTTGTTCTACGCAACTGGCACTAGTTTGTTCGACGCAAATGGCACAAGGTTGTTCTACGCAACTGGCACAAGTTTGTTGGATGCCACTAACACAAGTTTGTTCCATGAAACTGGCACAAGTTTTTTTGACGCAACTGGCACAAGTTTGTTAGACGCAACTGGCACAAGTTTGTTCGACGCAACTGGCACTAGTTTGTTCTACGAAACTGGGACAAATTTGTTTGACGCAACTGGCCCATGTTTGTTCTACCCAACTGGCACAAGTTTGTTCGACGCAACTGGCACAAGTTTGTTCTACATAACTGGCACAAGTTTGTTTGAAACAACTGGCACAAGTTTGTTCTAATCAACTGGCACAAGTTTGTTCGACGGAACTTGCGCAAGTTTGTTCGATGCAACTGGCACAAATTTGTACGACGCAACTGGTACAAGTTTTTTTAACGTAACTGGCACAAGTTTGTTTGACCCAACTGGCACAAGTTTGTTTCACACAACTGGCACAAGTTTGTTAGACGCAACTTGCACAAGTTTGTTTGACGCAGCTGGCACAAGTTTGTTTGACGCAACTGGCACAAGGTTGTTCTACGCAACACGTACAAGTTTGTTCTACGCAACTGGCACAAGTTTGTTTTTACGCAACTGGCACAAGTTTGTTCAACGCAACTGGCACAAGTTTTTTTCAAATCAACTGGCACAAGTTTGTTTGACGCAACTGGCACAAGTTTGTTTGACGCAACTGGCACAAGTTTGTTTGACGCAACTGGCAAAAGTTTATTTGACGCAACTGGCAAAAGTTTGTTTGATGCAACTGGCACAAGTTTGTTCGCCGTAACTGGCACAAGATTGTTTGACGCAACTGGCACAAGTTTATTTAACGCAACTGGCACAAGTTTCTCGACGCAAGTGGCACAAGTTGGTTCGCCGTAACTGGCACAAGTTTGTTCGACGCAACTGGCACAATTTTGTTCGACGCAACTGGCACAAGTTTGTTTGACGCAACTGGCACAAGTTTCTTCGATGCAACTGGCACAAGTGTGTTCGACGAACTGGCACAAGTTTGTTTGACGCAATTGGCACAAGTTTGTTCTACTCAACTGGCACAAGTTTGTTCAATGCAACTGGCACTAGTTGGTTTTACGCAACTGGCATAAGTTTGTTTGACGCAACTGGCACAAGTTTTTTCTACAAACTAGCACAAGTTTGTTCTACGCAACTGGCAAAAGTTTGTTTGACGCAAATGGCACAAGGTTGTTCTACGCAACTGGCACAAGTTTGTTGGATGCCACTAACACAAGTTTGTTCCATGAAACTGGCTCAAGTTTTTTTGACGCAACTGGCACAAGTTTGTTAGACGCAACTGGCACAAGTTTGTTCGACGCAACTGGCACAAGTTTTTTCGACTCAATTGGCACAAGTTTTTTTTGGCGCAACTAGAACAAGTTTGTTTGACGCAACTGGCATAAGGTTGTTTGACGCAACTAGCACAAGTTTGTTTGACGCAACTGGCACAAGTTTATTTGACGCAACTGGCACAAGTTTTCTCGACGAAACTGGCACAAGTTTGTTCGCAGTAAATGGCAAAAGTTTGTTCGACGCAACTGGCACATGTTTGTTTGAATCAACTGGCACAAGTTTGTTCTACATAACTGGCACAAGTTTGTTCTATGCAACTGGCACAAGTTTGTTCTACGTAACTGGCACAAGTTTGTTCGATGCAACTGGCACAAGTTTGTTTGACGCAACTGGCACAAGTTTGTTTGACACAACTGGCACAAGTTCGTTTCACGCAACTGGCACAAGGTTGTTCTATGCAACTGGCACAAGTTTGTTCTATGCAAATGGCACAAATTTGTTTGACGCAACTGGCACAAGTTTGTTTGATGCAACAGGCACAAGTTTGTTCTACAAAACTGGCACAAGTTTGTTGTACACAACTGGCACAAGTTTGTTTGACACAACTGGCACAAGTTTCTTCTACGCAATTGGCAATAGTTTCTTCTATGCATCTGGCACAAGTTTGTTTGACGCAACTGGCACTAGTTGGTTTGACGCAACTGGCACAAATTTGTTTGACGCAACTGGCACATGTTTGTTCTACCCAACTGGCACAAGTTTGTTCGATGCAACTGGCACAAGTTTGTTCTACACAACTGGCACAAGTTTGTTTGACACAAGTGGCACAAGTTTGTTCTAAGCACCTGACACAAGTTTGTTCGACGGAACTGGCGCAAGTTTGTTCGACGCAACTGGCACAAGTTTGTTTGACGCAACTGGCACAAATTTGTACGACGCAACTGGTACAAGTTTGTTTAACGTAACTGGCACAAGTTTGTTTGACGCAACTTGCACAAGTTTGTTTTGACGCAACTGGCACAAGTTTATTTGACGCAACTGGCACAAGTTCTGTCGACGCAACTGGCACAAGTTTGTTCGCCGTAACTGGCACAGGTTTGTTCGATGCAACTGGCACAAGTTTGTTTGACGCAACTGGCACAAGTTTTATTGACGCAACTGGCACAACTTTTCTCGATGGAACTGGCACAAGTTTGTTCGCCGTAGCTGGCACAAGTTTGCTAGACGCCACTGGCACAAGTTTGCTAGACGCCATTGGCACAAGTTTGTTCGAAACAACTGGCACAAGTTTGTTTGACACAACTGGCACTAATTTGTTCTATGCAACTGGCAAAAGTTTGTTCGACGCAACTGGCACAAGTTTGTTCTACGCAACTGGCACAAGTTTGTTGTATGCAACTGGCACTAATTTGTTCTATGCAACTTGCACAAGTTTGTTCTACGCAACTGGCACAAGTTTGTTCTACGCAACTGGCACAAGTTTGTTCTAAGCAACTGGCACAAGTTTGTTCTACGCAAATGGCACAAGTTTGTTCTACGCATCTGGCACAAGTTTGCTCTATGCAACTGGCACAAGTTTGTTCTACGCAACTGGCACAAGTTTGTTCTACGCAACTGACACAAGTTTGTTTGACACAACTGGCAGAAGTTTGTTTAACGCAACTGGCACAAGTTTGTTTGACGCAACTGGCGCACGTTTGTTCGACGCAACTGGCACAAGTTTGCTCTACGCATCTGGCACAAGTTTGCTCTATGCAACTGGCACAAGTTTGTTCTACGCAACTGGCACAAGTTTGTTCTACGCAACTGGCACAAGTTTATTGTACGCAACTGACACAAGTTTGTTTGACACAACTGGCAGAAGTTTGTTCAACGCAACTGGCACAAGTTTGTTTGACGCAACTGGCGCACGTTTGTTCGACGCAACTGGCACAAGTTTGTTCGACGCAACTGGCACAAGTTTGTTCGATGCAACTGGCACAAGTTTCTTTAACGCAACTGGCACAAGTTTGTTCGACTCAACTGGCACAAGTTTGTTTGACGCAACTGGCACAAGTTTGTTTGACACAACTGGCCCAAGTTTGTTTGACACAACTGGCACAAGTTTGTTTGACGCAACTGGCACAAGGTTGTTCTACGAAACTGGCACAAGTTTGTTCTACGCAACTGGCACAAGTTTGCTTGATGCAACTGGCACAAGTTTGTTTCACGCAACTGGCAGAAGTTTGTTCGACGCAACTGGCCCAAGTTTTTTTGACGCAACTGGCACAAGTTTGTTAGACGCAACTGGCAAAAGTTTGTTCGAGGTAACTGGCACAAGTTTTTTCGACTCAATTGGCAGAAGTTTGTTTGACGCAACTGGCACATGTTTGTTTGACGCAACTGGCACAAGTTTGTTTGACGCAACTGGCACAAGTTTATTTGACGCAACTGGCACAAGTTTGCTCGACGCAACTTGCACAAGTTTGTTCGCCGTAACTGGCACAAGTTTGTTCGACGCAACTGGCACAAGTTTGTTTGACGCAACTGGCACAAGTTTTTAAGACGCGACTGGCACAAGTTTTCTCGACTCAACTGGCACAAGTGAGTTCGCCGTAACTGGCACAAGTTTGTTCGACGCCACTGGCACAAGTTTGTTCGAAGCAACTGGCACAAGTTTGTTTGACACAACTGGCACAAGTTTGTTCTATGCAACTGGCACAAGTTTGTTCTACGCAACTGGCACAAGTTTGTTCTACGCAACTGGCACAAGTTTGTTATACGCAACTGGCACAAGTTTGTTGTATGCTACTGTCACTAGTTTGTTCTACGCAACTGGCATAAGTTTGTTTGACGCAACTGGCACAAGTTTGTTCTACGCAACTGGCACAAGTTTGTTGGACGCAACTGGCACAAGTTTCTTCTACGCAAAAGGCACAATTTTGTTGGACGCAACTGGCACAAGTTTGTTCGACGCAACTGGCACAAGTTTGTTCTATGCAACTGGCACAAGTTTGTTCGACGCAACTGGCTCAAGTTTGTTCGACGCAACTGGCACAAGTTTGTTCTACGCAACTGGCACAAGTTTGTTCAACACATCTGGCACAAGTTTGTTTGACGCAACTGGCACAAGTTTGTTTTCGTAACTTGTACAAGTTTGTTTGACGCAAATGGCACAAGTTTCTTTGACGCAACTGGCACGAGTTTGTTTGGCGCAACTGGCACAAGTTTGTTCGACGCAACTAGCCCAAGTTTCTTCGACTCAATTGGCACAAGTTTGTTTGACGCAACTGGCACAAGTTTGTTTGATGCAACTGTCGCAAGTTTGTTTGACTTAACTGGCACAAGTTTGTTTGACGCAACTGGCACAAGTTTATTTGACGCAACTGGCTCAACTTTTCTCGGCGCAACTGCCACAAGTATGTTCTACACAACTGGCACAAGTTTGTTCTATGCAACTTGCACAAGTTTGTTCTACGCAACTGCTACAAGTTTGTTCGACGCAACTGGCACAAGTTGGTTCTACGCAACTGGCACAAGTTTGTTTGACGCAACTAGCACAAGTTTGTTCTACGCATCTGGCACAAGTTTGTTCTACGCAACTGGCACAAGTTTGTTCTACGCAACTGGCACAAGTTTATTCTACGCATCTGGCACAAGTTTGTTCTATCCAATTGACACTAGTTTGTTTTACGCAAATGGCACAAGTTTGTTCTACCCAACTGACACAAGTTTGTTCGACGCAACTGGCACAAGTTTGTTCTACGCAAGTGACACAAGTTTGTTAGACACAACTGGCACAAGTTTGTTCAACGCAACTGGCACAAGTTTGTTTGACGCAACTGGCGCAAGTTTGTTCGACGCAACTGGCACAAGTTTGTTCAACGCAACTGGCATAAGTTTGTTCGATGCTTCTGGCACAAGTTTGTTTAACGCAACTGGCACAAGTTTGTTCGACCCAACTGGCACAAGTTTGTTTGACGCAACTGGCACAAGTTTGTTTGACGCAACTGGCGAAGTTTGTTTGACCCAACTGTCACAAGTTTGTTATATGCAACTGGCACAAGTTTGTTCAACGTAACTGGCAAAAGTTATTTCGACTCAATTGGCACAAGTTTGTTTGACGCAACTGGCGCAAGTTTGTTTGCGCAACTTGCACAAGTTCGTTTGACGCAACTGGCACAAGTTTATTTGACGCAACTGGCACAAGTTTTCTCGACGCAACTGGCACAAGTTTGTTCGCCGTAACTGGCACAGGTTTGTTCGACGCAACTGGCACAAGTTTCTTTGACGCAACTGGCACAAGTTTTTTTGACGCAACTGGCACAAGTTTGTTCTACGCAAGTGACACAAATTTGTTGGACACAACTGGCACAAGTTTGTTCAACGCAACTGGCACAAGTTTCTTTGACGCAACTGGCACAAGTTTGTTTGACGCAAGAGGCACAAGTTTGTGTGATGCAACTGGCACAAGTTTGTTTGACACAACTGGCACAAGTTTTTTTTGACGGAAATGGCACAAGTTTTCTCGACGCAACTGGCACAAGTTTCTTTAATGTAACTGGCACAAGTTTGTTCGGCGCAACTGGCACAAGTATGTTCGACGCAACTGGCACAAGTTTGTTTGACGCAACTGGCACAAGTTTCTTCGACGCAACTGGTATAAGTTTGTTGGACGCAACTGGCAAAAGTTTGTTCGAACCTTCTGGCAAAAATTTGTTTGACACCACTGGCATAAGTTTGTTCGACGCAACTGGCTCAAGTTTGTTTGACGCAACTAGCACAAGTTTGTTTGACGCAACTGGCACAAGGTTGTTCTACGCAACTGGAACAAGTTTGTTCTACGCAACTGGCACAAGTTTGGTTGACGCAACTGGCACAAGTTTGTTCTACGCAACTGGCACAAGTTTGTTCAATGCAACTGGCACAAGTTTGTTCGCCGCAACTGGCCCAAGTTTGTTTGACGCAACTGGCACAAGTTTGGTAGATGCAACTGGCACAAGTTTGTTCGACGCAACTGGCACAAGTTTCTTCGACTCAATTGGCACAAGTTTGTTTGATGCAACTGGTACAAGTTTGTTTGACGTAACTGTCACAAGTTTGTTTGACTCAACTGGCACAAGTTTATTTGACGCAACTGGCACAACTTTTCTCGACGCAACTGGCAAAAGTATGTTCTACACAACTGGCACAAGCTTGTTCTATGCAAATTGCACAAGTTTGTTCTACGCAACTGCCACAAGTTTGTTCGACGCAACTGGCACAAGTTTGTTCTACGCAACTGGCACAAGTTTGTTTGACACAACTGGCACAAGTTTGTTCTACGCAACTGGCACAAGTTTGTTCTACGCATCTGGCACAAGTTTGTTCAACGCATCTGGCACAAGTTTGTTCTACGCAACTGGCACAAGTTTATTCTACGCATCTGGCACAAGTTTGTTCTATCCAACTGACACTAGTCTGTTTTACGCAAATGGCACAAGTTTGTTCTACGCAACAGGCACAAGTTTGTTCTACGCAACTGGCACAAGTTTATTCTACGCATCTGGCACAAGTTTGTTCTATCCAACTGACACTAGTCTGTTTTACGCAAATGGCACAAGTTTGTTCTACGCAACTGGCACAAGTTTGTTCTACCCAACTGACACAAGTTTGTTCGACGCAACTGGCACAAGTTTGTTCTACGCAAGTGACACAAGTTTGTTGGACACAACTGGCACAAGTTTGTTCAACGCAACTGGCACAAGTTTGTTTGACGCAACTGGCGCAAGTTTGTTCGACGCAACTGGCACAAGTTTGTTCAACGCAACTGGCATAAGTTTGTTCGATGCTTCTGGCACAAGTTTGTTTAACGCAACTGGCACAAGTTTGTTCGACCCAACTGGCACAAGTTTGTTTGACGCAACTGGCACAAGTTTGTTTGACGCAACTGGCCCAAGTTTGTTTGACCCAACTGGCACAAGTTTGTTAGATGCAACTGGCACAAGTTTGTTCGAGGTAACTGGCACAAGTTTTTTCGACTCAATTGGCACAAGTTTGTTTGACGCAACTGGCACATGTTTGTTTGACGCAACTGGCACAAGTTTGTTTGACGCAACTGGCACAAGTTTATTTGACGCAACTGGCACAAGTTTGCTCGACGCAACTTGCACAAGTTTGTTCGCCGTAACTGGCACAAGTTTGTTCGACGCAACTGGCACAAGTTTGTTTGACGCAACTGGCACAAGTTTTTTTGACGCAACTGGCACAAGTTTTCTCGACGCAACTGGCACAAGTGTGTTCGCCGTAACTGGCACAAGTTTGTTCGACGCCACTGGCACAAGTTTGTTCGAAGCAACTGGCACAAGTTTGTTTGACACAACTGGCACAAGTTTGTTCTATGCAACTGGCACAAGTTTGTTCTACGCAACTGGCACAAGTTTGTTCTACGCAACTGGCACAAGTTTGTTATACGCAACTGGCACAAGTTTGTTGTATGCTACTGTCACTAGTTTGTTCTACGCAACTGGCATAAGTTTGTTTGACGCAACTGGCACAAGTTTTCTCGACGCAACTGGCACAAGTTTGTTGGACGCAACTGGCACAAGTTTGTTCTACGCAAAAGGCACAATTTTGTTGGACGCAACTGGCACAAGTTTGTTGGACGCAACTGGCACAAGTTTGTTCTTCGCAACTGGCACAAGTTTGTTCGACGCAACTGGCTCAAGTTTGTTCGACGCAACTGGCACAAGTTTGTTCGACGCAACTGGCACAAGTTTGTTCAACACATCTGGCACAAGTTTGTTTGACGCAACTGGCACAAGTTTGTTTTCGCAACTTGTACAAGTTTGTTTGACGCAAATGGCACAAGTTTGTTTGACGCAACTGGCACGAGTTTGTTTGGCGCAACTGGCACAAGTTTGTTCGATGCAACTAGCCCAAGTTTCTTCGACTCAATTGGCACAAGTTTGTTTGACGCAACTGGCACAAGTTTGTTCGATGCAACTGTCGCAAGTTTGTTTGACTTAACTGGCACAAGTTTGTTTGACGCAACTGGCACAAGTTTATTTGACGCAACTGGCACAACTTTTCTCGGCGCAACTGGCACAAGTATGTTCTACACAACTGGCACAAGTTTGTTCTATGCAACTTGCACAAGTTTGTTCTACGCAACTGCTACAAGTTTGTTCGACGCAACTGGCATAAGTTTGTTCTACGCAACTGGCACAAGTTTGTTCTACGCAACTGGCACAAGTTTGTTTGACGCAACTGGCACAAGTTTGTTCTACGCATCTGGCACAAGTTTGTTCTACGCAACTGGCACAAGTTTGTTCTACGCAACTGGTACAAGTTTATTCTACGCATCTGGCACAAGTTTGTTCTATCCAACTGACACAAGTTTGTTCGACGCAACTGGCACAAGTTTGTTTTACGCAAATGGCACAAGTTTGTTCTACGCAACTGGCACAAGTTTGTTTTACGCAAATGGCACAAGTTTGTTCTACGCAACTGGCACAAGTTTATTTGACGCAACTGGCACAAGTTTGCTCGACGCAACTTGCACAAGTTTGTTCGCCGTAACTGGCACAAGTTTGTTCGACGCAACTGGCACAAGTTTGTTTGACGCAACTGGCACAAGTTTTTTTGACGCAACTGGCACAAGTTTTCTCGACGCAACTGGCACAAGTGTGTTCGCCGTAACTGGCACAAGTTTGTTCGACGCCACTGGCACAAGTTTGTTCGAAGCAACTGGCACAAGTTTGTTTGACACAACTGGCACAAGTTTGTTCTATGCAACTGGCACAAGTTTGTTCTACGCAACTGGCACAAGTTTGTTCTACGCAACTGGCACAAGTTTGTTATACGCAACTGGCACAAGTTTGTTGTATGCTACTGTCACTAGTTTGTTCTACGCAACTGGCATAAGTTTGTTTGACGCAACTGGCACAAGTTTTCTCGACGCAACTGGCACAAGTTTGTTGGACGCAACTGGCACAAGTTTGTTCTACGCAAAAGGCACAATTTTGTTGGACGCAACTGGCACAAGTTTGTTGGACGCAACTGGCACAAGTTTGTTCTTCGCAACTGGCACAAGTTTGTTCGACGCAACTGGCTCAAGTTTGTTCGACGCAACTGGCACAAGTTTGTTCGACGCAACTGGCACAAGTTTGTTCAACACATCTGGCACAAGTTTGTTTGACGCAACTGGCACAAGTTTGTTTTCGCAACTTGTACAAGTTTGTTTGACGCAAATGGCACAAGTTTGTTTGACGCAACTGGCACGAGTTTGTTTGGCGCAACTGGCACAAGTTTGTTCGATGCAACTAGCCCAAGTTTCTTCGACTCAATTGGCACAAGTTTGTTCGATGCAACTGTCGCAAGTTTGTTTGACTTAACTGGCACAAGTTTGTTTGACGCAACTGGCACAAGTTTATTTGACGCAACTGGCACAACTTTTCTCGGCGCAACTGGCACAAGTATGTTCTACACAACTGGCACAAGTTTGTTCTATGCAACTTGCACAAGTTTGTTCTACGCAACTGCTACAAGTTTGTTCGACGCAACTGGCATAAGTTTGTTCTACGCAACTGGCACAAGTTTGTTCTACGCAACTGGCACAAGTTTGTTTGACGCAACTGGCACAAGTTTGTTCTACGCATCTGGCACAAGTTTGTTCTACGCAACTGGCACAAGTTTGTTCTACGCAACTGGTACAAGTTTATTCTACGCATCTGGCACAAGTTTGTTCTATCCAACTGACACAAGTTTGTTCGACGCAACTGGCACAAGTTTGTTTTACGCAAATGGCACAAGTTTGTTCTACGCAACTGGCACAAGTTTGTTTTACGCAAATGGCACAAGTTTGTTCTACGCAACTGGCACAAGTTTATTTGACGCAACTGGCACAAGTTTGCTCGACGCAACTTGCACAAGTTTGTTCGCCGTAACTGGCACAAGTTTGTTCGACGCAACTGGCACAAGTTTGTTTGACGCAACTGGCACAAGTTTTTTTGACGCAACTGGCACAAGTTTTCTCGACGCAACTGGCACAAGTTTGTTCTACGCAAGTGACACAAGTTTGTTGGACACAACTGGCACAAGTTTGTTCAACGCAACTGGCACAAGTTTGTTTGACGCAACTGGCGTAAGTTTGTTCGACGCAACTGGCACAAGTTTGTTCAACGCAACTGGCATAAGTTTGTTCGATGCTTCTGGCACAAGTTTGTTTAACGCAACTGGCACAAGTTTGTTCGACCCAACTGGCACAAGTTTGTTTGACGCAACTGGCACAAGTTTGTTTGACGCAACTGGCCCAAGTTTGTTTGACCCAACTGTCACAAGTTTGTTAGATGCAACTGGCACAAGTTTGTTCAACGTAACTGGCAAAAGTTATTTCGACTCAATTGGCACAAGTTTGTTTGACGCAACTGGCGCAAGTTTGTTTGCGCAACTTGCACAAGTTCGTTTGACGCAACTGGCACAAGTTTATTTGACGCAACTGGCACAAGTTTTCTCGACGCAACTGGCACAAGTTTGTTCGCCGTAACTGGCACAGGTTTGTTCGACGCAACTGGCACAAGTTTGTTTGACGCAACTGGCACAAGTTTTTTTGACGCAACTGGCACAAGTTTGTTCTACGAAAGTGACACAAGTTTGTTGGACACAACTGGCACAAGTTTGTTCAACGCAACTGGCACAAGTTTCTTTGACGCAACTGGCACAAGTTTGTTTGATGCAAGAGGCACAAGTTTGTGTGATGCAACTGGCACAAGTTTGTTTGACACAACTGGCACAAGTTTTTTTTGACGGAAATGGCACAAGTTTTCTCGACGCAACTGGCACAAGTTTTTTTAATGTAACTGGCACAAGTTTGTTCGGCGCAACTGGCACAAGTATGTTCGACGCAACTGGCACAAGTTTGTTTGACGCAACTGGCACAAGTTTCTTCGACGCAACTGGTATAAGTTTGTTGGACGCAACTGGCAAAAGTTTGTTCGAACCTTCTGGCAAAAATTTGTTTGACACCACTGGCATAAGTTTGTTCGACGCAACTGGCTCAAGTTTGTTTGACGCAACTAGCACAAGTTTGTTTGACGCAACTGGAACAAGTTTGTTCTACGCAACTAGCACAAGGTTGTTCTACGCAACTGGAACAAGTTTGTTCTACACAACTGGCACAAGTTTGGTTGACGCAACTGGCACAAGTTTGTTCTACGCAACTGGCACAAGTTTGTTCGATGCAACTGGCACAAGTTTGTTCGCCGCAACTGGCCCAAGTTTGTTTGACGCAACTGGCACAAGTTTGTTAGATGCAACTGGCACGAGTTTGTTCGACGCAACTGGCACAAGTTTCTTCGACTCAATTGGCACAAGTTTGTTTGATGCAACTGGTACAAGTTTGTTTGACGTAACTGTCACAAGTTTGTTTGACTCAACTGGCACAAGTTTATTTGACGCAACTGGCACAACTTTTCTCGACGCAACTGGGAAAAGTATGTTCTAAACAAATGGCACAAGTTTGTTCTATGCAACTTGCACAAGTTTGTTCTACGCAACTGACACATATTTATTCTACGCAACTGGCACAAGTTTGTTCTACGCAACTGGCACAAGTTTGTTTGACACAACTGGCACAAGTTTGTTCTACGCAACTGACACAAGTTTGTTCGACGCAACTGGCACAAGTTTGTTCCACGCAACTGACACAAGTTTGTTTGACACAACTGGCAGAAGTTTGTTCAACGCAACTGGCACAAGTTTGTTTGACGCAAGAGGCGCAAGTTTGTTCGACTCAACTGGCACAAGTTTGTTCGACGCAACTGGCACAAGTTTGTTCGATGCAACTGGCACAAGTTTGTTTAACGCAGCTGGCACAAGTTTGTTCGACCCAACTGGCACAAGTTTGTTTGATGCAACTGGCACAAGTTTGTTTGACACAAATGGCCCAAGTTTGTTTGACACAACTGGCACAAGGTTGTTCTACGAAACTGGCACAAGTTTGTTCTATGCAACTGGCACAAGTTTGTTTGATGCAACTGGCACAAGTTTGTTTGATGCAACTGGCACAAGTTTGTTTGACGCAACTGGCACAAGTTTGTTCGGTGCAACTGGCCCAAGTTTGTTTGACGCAACTGGCACAAGTTTATTAGGCGCAACTGGCACAAGTTTGTTCAACGTAACGGGCACAAGTTTTTTCGAATCAATTGACACAAGTTTGTTTGACGCAACTGGCACATGTTTGTTTGATGCAACTTGCACATGTTTGTTTGACGCAACTGGCACAAGTTTATTTGACGCAACTGGCACAAGTTTTCTCGACGCAACTGGCACAAGTTTGTTCGCCGTAACTGGCACAGGTTTGTTCGACGCAACTGGCCCAAGTTTGTTTGACGCAACTGGCACAAGTTTTTTTGACGCAACTGGCACAAGTTTTCTAGATGCAACTGGCACAAGTTTGTTCGCCGTAACTGGCACAAGTTTGTTCGACGCCACTGGCACAAGTTTGTTCGAAGCAACTGGCACAAGTTTGTTTGACGCAACTGGCACTAATTTGTTCGAAGCAACTGGCACAAGTTTGTTTGACGCAACTGGCACTAATTTGTTCTATGCAACTGGCACAAGTTTGTTCTACGCAACTGGCACAAGTTTTTTCTACGCAACTGGCACAAGTTTGTTGTATGCAACTGGCACTAGTTTGTTCTACGCAACTGGCATAAGTTTGTTTGACGCAACTGGCACAAGTTTGTTCTACGCAACTGGCACAAGTTTGTTGGACGCAACTGGCACAAGTTTCTTCTACGCAACTGTCACAAGTTTGTTGGACGCAACTGGCTCAAGTTTGTTCGACGCAACTGTCACAAGTTTGTTCGACGCAACTTGCACAAGTTTGTTCGATGCAACTGGCACAAGTTTGTTCGACGCAACTGGCACAAGTTTGTTTGACGCAACTGGCACAAGTTTGTTTGACGCAACTGGCACAAGTTTGTTTGACACAACTGGCAAAAGTTGTTTGACGCGACTGGCACAAGGATGTTCTACGCAACTGACACATGTTTGTTCTACGCAACTGGCACAAGTTTGTTTGATGCAACTGGCACAAGTTTTTTTGATGCAACTGGCAGAAATTTGTTTGACGCAACTGGCACAAGTTTGTTCGGCGCAACTGGCCCAAGTTTGTTTGATGCAACTGGCACAAGTTTGTTAGACGCAACTGGCACAAGTTTGTTCGAGGTAACTGGCACACGTTTTTTCGACTCAATTGGCACAAATTTGTTTGATGCAACTGGCACAAGTTTGTTTGACGCAACTGGCACAAGTTTGTTTGACGCAACTGGCACAAGTTTGTTTGACGCAACTGGCACAAGTTTATTTGACGCAACTGGCACAAGTTTTCTCGACGCAACTGGCACAAGTTTGTTCACTGTAACTGGCACAAGTTTGTTCGACGCAACTGGCACAAGTTTGTTTGACGCAACTGGCACAAGTTTTTTTGACGCAACTGGCACAAGTTTTCTCGATGCAACTGGCACAAGTTTGTTCGCCGTAACTGGCATAAGTTTGTTCGACGCCACTGGCACAAGTTTGTTCGAAGCAACTGGCACAAGTTTGTTTGACGCAACTGGCACAAGTTTGTTCTATGCAACTGGCACAAGTTTGTTCTACGCAACTGGCACAAGTTTGTTCGACGCAACTGGCACAAGTTTGTTATACGCAACTGGCACAAGTTTGTTCAACACATCTGGCACGAGTTTGTTTGACGCAACTGGCACAAGTTTGTTTTCGCAACTTGTACAAATTTGTTTGACGCAATTGGCACAAGTTTGTTTGATGCAACTGGCACAAGTTTGTTTGGCGCAACTGGCACAAGTTTGTTCGACGCAACTAGCCCAAGTTTGTTTGACGCAACTGGCACAAGTTTGTTAGACGCAACTGGCACAAGTTTGTTAGACGCAACTGGCACAAGTTTCTTCAACTCTATTGGCACAAGTTTGTTTGACGCAACTGGCACAAGTTTGTTTGACTCAACTGGCACAAGTTTCTTTGACGCAACTGGCACAAGTTTATTTGACGCAACTGGCACAACTTTTCTCGGCGCAAGTGGCAAAAGTATGTTCTACACAACTGGCACAAGTTTGTTCTATGCAACTGGCACAAGTTTGTTCTACGGAACTGGCACAGGGATGTTCTACGCAACTGGCACAAGTTTGTTCTACGCAACTGGCACAAGTTTGTTCTACGCATCTGGCACAAGTTTGTTCTACGCAACTGGCACAAGTTTGTTCTACGCAACTGACACACGTTTGTTCGACGCAACTGGCACAAGTTTATTCTACGCAACTGACACAAGTTTGTTTGACACAACTGGCAGAAGTTTGTTCAACGCAACTGGCACAAGTTTGTTTGATGCAACTGGCGCAAGTTTGTTCGAGGCAACTGGCACAAGTTTGTTCGACGCAACTGGCACAAGTTTGTTTGATGAAACTGGCACAATTTTGTTTAACACAACTGGCACAAGTTTGTTCGACCTAACTGGCACAAGTTTGTTTGACGCAACTGGCACAAGTTTGTTTGACACAACTGGCACAAGTTTGTTTGACACAACTGGCACAAGGTTGTTCTACGAAACTGGCACAAGTTTGTTCTACGCAACTGGCACAAGTTTGTTTGATGCAACTGGCACAAGTTTGTTTAATGCAACTGGCAGAAGTTTGTTTGACGCAACTGGCACAAGTTTCTTCGGTGCAACTGGCCCAAGTTTGTTTGACGCAACTGGCACAAATTTGTTTGACGCAACTGGCACAAGTTTGTTCGACATAACTGGCACAAGTTTTTTCGAATCAATTGGCACAAGTTTGTTTGACGCAACTGGCATAAGTTTGTTTGACGCAACTTGCACAAGTTTGTTTGACGCAACTGGCACAAGTTTATTTGACGCAACTGGCACAAGTTTTCTCGACGCAACTGGCACAAGTTTGTTCGCCGTAACTGGCACAGGTTTGTTCGACGCAACTGGCACAAGTTTGTTTGACGCAACTGGCACAAGTTTTTTTGACGCAACTGGCACAAGTTTTCTCGATGCAACTGGCACAAGTTTGTTCACCGTAACTGGCACAAGTTTGTTCGACGCCACTGGCACAAGTTTGTTCGAAGCAACTGGCACAAGTTTGTTTGACGCAACTGGCACTAATTTGTTCTATGCAACTGGCACAAGTTTGTTCTACGCAACTGTCACAAGTTTGTTTGACTCAACTGGCACAAGTTTGTTTGACGCAACTGGCACAAGTTTATTTGACGCAACTGGCACAACTTTTCTCGGCGCAAGTGGCAAAAGTATGTTCTACACAACTGGCACAAGTTTGTTCTATGCAACTGGCACAAGTCTGTTCTACGCAACTGGCACAAGGTTGTTCTACGCAACTGGCACAAGTTTGTTCTACGCAACTGGCACAAGTTTGTTCTACGCATCTGGCACAAGTTTGTTCTACGCAACTGGCACAAGTTTGTTCTACGCAACTAACACAAGTTTGTTCGACGCAACTGGCACAAGTTTATTCTACGCAACTGACACAAGTTTGTTTGACACAACTGTCAGAAGTTTGTTCAACGCAACTGGCACAAGTTTGATTGACGCAACTGGCGCAAGTTTGTTCGACGCAACTGGCACAAGTTTGTTCGACGCAACTGGCACAAGTTTGTTCGATGCAACTGGCACAAGTTTGTTTAACACAACTGGCACACGTTTGTTCGACCTAACTGGCACAAGTTTGTTTGACGCAACTGGCATAAGTTTGTTTGACACAACTGTCACAAGTTTGTTTGACACAACTGGCACAAGGTTGTTCTACGAAACTGGCACAAGTTTGTTCAATGCAACTGGCACAAGTTTGTTTGACGCAACTGGCGCAAGTTTGTTCGACGCAACTGGCACAAGTTTGTTCGACGCAACTGGCACAAGTTTGTTCGATGCAAAAGGCACAAGTTTGTTTGACGCAACTGGCACAAGTTTGTTCGACCTAACTGGCACAAGTTTGTTTGACGCAACTGGCACAAGTTTGTTTGACGCAACTGGCACAAGTTTGTTTGACACAACTGGCACAAGATTGTTCTACGAAACTGGCACAAGTTTGTTCTACGCAACTGGCACAAGTTTGTTTGATGCAACTGGCACAAGTTTGTTTGATGCAACTGGCAGAAGTTTGTTTGACGCAACTGGCACAAGTTTGTTCGGTGCAACTGGCCCAAGTTTGTTTGACGCAACTGGCACAAGTTTGTTTGACGCAACTGGCACAAGTTTGTTCGACGTAACTGGCACAAGTTTTTTCGAATCAATTGGCACAAGTTTGTTTGACGCAACTGGCACAAGTTTGTTTGACGCAACTTGCACAAGTTTGTTTGACGCAACTGGCACAAGTTTATTTGACGCAACTGGCACAAGTTTTCTCGACGCAACTGGCACAAGTTTGTTCGCCGTAACTGGCACAGGTTTGTTCGACGCAACTGGCACAAGTTTGTTTGACGCAACTGGCACAAGTTTTTTTGACAAAACTGCCACAAGTTTTCTCGACGCAACTGGCACAAGTTTGTTCGACGCAACTGGCACAAGTTTGTTCTACGCAACTGGCACAAGTTTGTTTTACGCAACTGGCGCAAGTTTGTTCTATGCAACTGGAACTAGATTGTTCTATGCAACTGGCATAAGTTTGTTTGACGCAACTGGCACAAGTTTGTTCTACGCAACTGGTACAAGTTTGTTCGACGCAACTGGCACAAGTTTCTTCGACGCAACTGGTACAAGTCTGTTGGACGCAACTGGCAAAAGTTTGTTCGAACCAACTGGCAAAAGTTTGTTTGACACAACTGGCACAAGTTTGTTCGACGCAACTGGCACAAGTTTGTTTGACGCAACTAGCACAAGTTTGTTTGACGCAACTGGCACAAGGTTCTTCTACCCAACTGGCACAAGTTTGTTCTACGCAACTGGTACAAGTTTGTTTGACGCAACTGGCACAAGTTTGTTCTACGCAACTGGCACAAGTTTGTTCGATGCAACTAGCACAAGTTTGTTCGCCGCAACTGGCCCAAGTTTGTTTGACGCAACTGGCACAAGTTTGTTAGACGCAACTGGCACAAGTTTGTTTGACGCAACTGGCACAAGTTTCTTCGACTTAATTGGCACAAGTTTGTTTGACGCAAACTGGTACAAGTTTGTTTGACGCAACTGTCATAAGTTTGTTTGGACTCAACTGGCACAAGTTTATTTGACGCAACTGGCACAACTTTTTCTCGACGCAACTGGCACAAGTATGTTCTACATAACTGGCACAAGTTTGTTCTATGTAACTTGCACAAGTTTGTTCTACGCAACTGGCACAAGTTTGTTTGATGCAACTGGCACAAGTTTTATTCTACGCAACTGGCACAAATTTGTTGTACTCAAACTGGCACAAGTTTGTTCTACGCAACTGGCACAAGTTTGTTCTACGCAGCTGGCACAAGTTTGTTTGATGCAAACTGGCACAAGTTTGTTTTGATGGCAACTGGCAGAAGTTTTGTTTGACGCAACTGGCACAAGTTTGTTCGGTTGCAACTGGCCCAAGTTTGTTTGACGCAAACTGGCACAAGTTTGTTAGACGCAACTGGCACAAGTTTGTTCGACGTAACTGGCACAAGTTTTTTTCGAATCAATTGGCACAAGTTTGTTTGACGCAACTGGCACAAAGTTTTGTTTGACGCAACTTGCACAAGATTGTTTGACGCAACTGGCACAAGTTTTCTCGACGCAACTGGCACAAGTTTGTTCGCCGTAACTTGCACAGGTTTGTTCGACGCAACTGGCCCAAGTTTGTTTGACGCAACTGGCACAAGTTTTTTTGACGCAACTGGCACAAGTTTTCTCGACGCAACTGGCACAAGTTTGTTCGCCGTAACTGGCACAAGTTTGTTCGACGCCACTGGCACAAGTTTCTTCGAAGCAACTGGCACAAGTTTGTTTGACGCAACTGGCACTAATTTGTTCTATGCAACTGGCACAATTTGTTCTACGCAACTGGCACAAGTTTGTTCTATGCAACTGGCACATGTTTGTTGTATGCAACTGGCACTAGTTTGTTCTACGCAACTGGCATAAGTTTGTTTGACGCAACTGGCCCAAGTTTGTTCTACGCAACTGGCATAAGTTTGTTGGACGCAACTGGCACAAGTTTCTTCTACGCAACTGTCACAAGTTTGTTGGACGCAACTGGCTCAAGTTTGTTTGACGCAACTGGCACAAGTTTGTTCGACGCAACTGGCACAAGTTTGTTCGACGCAACTGGCACAAGTTTGTTCGACGCAACTGGCACAAGTTTGTTCGACGCAACTGGCACAAGTTTGTTCGATGCAACTGGCACATGTTTGTTCAACACATCTGACACAAGATTGTTTGACGCAACTGGCTTAAGTTTGTTTTTGCAACTTGTACAAGTTTGTTTGACTCAACTGGCACAAGTTTGTTTGACGGAACTGTCACAAGTTTGTTTGGCGCAACTGGCACAAGTTTGTTTGACGCAACTGGCACAAGTTTGTTCGACGCAACTGGCACAAGTTTGTTTGACGCAACTGGCACAAGTTTGTTTGACGCAACTGGCACAAGGTTCTTTCTACGCAACTGGCACTAGTTTGTTCTACGCAACTGGCACAAGTTTGTTTGAGGCAACTGGCACAAGTTTGCTCGACGCAACTGGCACAAGTTTGTTTGACGCAACTGGCACAAGTTTGTTAGACGCAACTGGCACAAGTTTGTTCGACGTAACAGGCACAAGTTTTTTCGAGTCAATTGGCACAAGTTTGTTTGACGCAACTGGCAGAAGTTTGTTTGACGCAAGAGGCACAAGTTTGTGTGACGCAACTGGCACAAGTTTGTTTGACGCAACTGGCAAAAGTTCGTTCGACGTAACTGGCACAAGTATGTTTGACGCAACTGGCACAAGTTTGTTTGACAAAACTGCCACAAGTTTCTTCGACGCAAGTGGCACAAGTTTGTTCGACGCAACTGGCACAAGTTTGTTTGACGCAACCGGCACAAGTTTGTTCTACGCAACTGGCACAAGTTTGTTCTATGCAACTGGAACTAGTTTGTTCTATGCAACTGGCATAAGTTTGTTTGACGCAACTGGCACAAGTTTGTTTTACGCAACTGGTACAAGTTTGTTCGACGCAACTGGCACAAGTTTCTTCGACGCAACTGGTACAAGTCTGTTGGACGCAATTGACCAAAGTTTGTTCGAACCAACTGGCAAAAGTTTGTTTGACACAACTGGCACAAGTTTGTTCGACGCAACTGGCACAAGTTTGTTTGACGCAACTAGCACAAGTTTGTTTGACGCAACTGGCACAAGGTTCTTCTACCCAACTGGCACAAGTTTGTTCTACGCAACTGGCACAAGCTTGTTTGACGCAACTGGCACAAGTTTGTTCTACGCAACTGGCACAAGTTTGTTCGATGCAACTAGCACAAGTTTGTTCGCCGCAACTGGCCCAAGTTTGTTTGACGCAACTGGCAAAAGTTTGTTAGACGCAACTGGCACAAGTTTGTTCGACGCAACTGGCACAAGTTTCTTCGACTTAATTGGCACAAGTTTGTTTGACGCAACTGGTACAAATTTGTTTGACGCAACTGTCACAAGTTTGTTTGACTCAACTGGCACAAGTTTGTTTGCCGCAACTGGCACAAGTTTATTTGACGCAACTGACACAACTTTTCTCGACGCAACTGGCACAAGTATGTTCTACACAACTGGCACAAGTTTGTTCTATGTAACTTGCTCAAGTTTGTTCTACGCAACTGGCACAAGTTGGTTCTACGCAACTGGCACAAGTTTATTCTACGCAACTGGCACAAGTTTGTTCTACGCAACTGGCACAAGTTTGTTCTACGCAACTGGCACAAGTTTGCTCTACGCATCTGGCACAAGTTTGTTCTATGCAACTGGCACAAGTTTGTTCTACGCAACTGGCACAAGTTTGTTCTACGCAACTGGCAGAAGTTTGTTCTACGCAACTGTCACAAGTTTTTTTGACACAACTGGCAGAAGTTTGTTCAACGCAACTGGCACAAGTTTGTTTGACGCAACTGGCGCAAGTTTGTTCGACGCAGCTGGCACAAGTTTGTTCGACGCAACTTGCACAAGTTTGTTCGATGCAACTGGCACAAGTTTGTTCGACCCAACTGGCACAAATTTGTTTGACGCAACTGGCACAAGTTTGTTTGACGCAACTGGCACAAGTTTGTTTGACACAACTGGCACAAGTTGCTTGACGCGACTGGCACAAGGATGTTCTACGCAACTGACACATGTTTGTTCTACGCAACTGGCACAAGTTTGTTTGATGCAACTGGCACAAGATTTTTTGATGCAACTGGCAGAAGTTTGTTTGACGCAACTGGCACAAGTTTGTTCGACGCTACTGGCTCAAGTTTGTTTGACGCAACTGGCACAAGTTTGTTAGACGCAACTGGCACAAGTTTGTTCGAGGTAACTGGCACACGTTTTTTCGACTCAATTGGCACATGTTTGTTTGACACAACTGGCACAAGTTTGTTTGACGCAACTGACACAAGTTTGTTTGACGCAACTGGCACAAGTTTGTTTGACGCAACTGGCACAAGTTTATTTGACGCAACTGGCGCAAGTTTTCTCGACGCAATTGGCACAAGTTTGTTCACCGTAACTAGCACAAGTTTGTTCGACGCAACTGGCACAAGTTTGTTTGACGCAACTGGCACAAGTTTTTTTGACGCAACTGGCACAAGTTTTCTCGACGCAACTGGCACAAGTTTGTTCGCCGTAACTGGCACAAGTTTGTTCGACGCCACTGGCACAAGTTTGTTCGAAGCAACTGGCACAAGTTTGTTTGACGCAACTGGCACAAGTTTGTTTGACACAACTGGCACAAGTTTGTTCTACGCAACTGGCACAAGTTTGTTCTACGCAACTGGCACAAGTTTGTTATACGCAACTGGCACAAGTTTGTTCAACACATCTGGCACAAGTTTGTTTGACGCAACTGGCACAAGTTTGTTTTCGCAACTTGTACAAGTTTGTTTGATGCAACTGGCACAAGTTTGTTTGACGCAACTGGCACAAGTTTGTTTGGCGCAACTGGCACAAGTTTGTTCGACGTAACTAGCCAAAGTTTGTTTGATGCAACTGGCACAAGTTTGTTAGACAAAACTGGCACAAGTTTGTTAGACGCAACTGGCACAAGTTTCTTCAACTCAATTGGCACAACTTTGTTTGACACAACTGGCACAAGTTTGTTTGACGCAACTGTCACAAGTTTGTTTGACGCAACTGGCACAAGTTTGTTTGACGCAACTGGCACAAGTTTATTTGACGCAACTGGCACAACTTTTCTCGGCGCAAGTGGCAAAAGTATGTTCTACACAACTGGCACAAGTTTGTTCTATGCAACTGGCACAAGTTTGTTTGACACAACTGGCACAAGTTTGTTTGACACAACTGGCACAAGGTTGTTCTACGAAACTGGCACAAGTTTGTTCTACGCAACTGGCACAAGTTTGTTTGATGCAACTGGCACAAGTTTGTTTGATGCAACTGGCAGAAGTTTGTTTGACGCAACTGGCACAAGTTTGTTCGGTGCAACTGGCCCAAGTTTGTTTGATGCAACTGGCACAAGTTTGTTAGACGCAACTGGCACAAGTTTGTTCGACGTAACTGGCACAAGTTTTTTCGAATCAATTGGCACAAGTTTGTTTGACGCAACTGGCACAAGTTTGTTTGACGCAACTTGCACAAGTTTGTTTGACGCAACTGGCACAAGTTTATTTGACGCAACTGGCACAAGTTTTCTCGACGCAACTGGCACAAGTTTGTTCGCCGTAACTGGCACAGGTTTGTTCGACGCAACTGTCACAAGTTTGTTTGACGCAACTGGCACAAGTTTTTTTTGACGCAACTGGCACAAGTTTTCTCGACGCAACTGGCACAAGTTTGTTCGCCGTAACTGGCACAAGTTTGTTCGACGCCACTGGCACAAGTTTGTTCGAAGCAACTGGCACAAGTTTGTTTGACGCAACTGGCACTAATTTGTTCTATGCAACTGGCACAAGTTTGTTCTACGCAACTGGCACAAGTTTGTTCTACGCAACTGGCACAAGTTTGTTGTATGCAACTGGAACTAGTTTGTTCTACGCAACTGGCATAAGTTTGTTTGATGCAACTGGCACAAGTTTGTTCTACGTAACTGGCACAAGTTTGTTGGACGCAACTGGAACAAGTTTCTTCTACGCAACTGTCACAAGTATGTTGGACGCAACTGGCTCAAGTTTGTTTGACGCAACTGGCACAAGTTTGTTCGACGCAACTGGCACAAGTTTGTTCGACGCAACTGGCACAAGTTTGTTCGACACAACTGGCACAAGTTTGTTCGATGCAACTGGCACAAGTTTGTTCGATGCAACTGGCACATGTTTGTTCAACACATCTGACACAAGATTGTTTGACGCAACTGGCATAAGTTGGTTTTCGCAACTTGTACAAGTTTGTTTGACTCAACTGGCACAAGTTTGTTTGACGGAACTGTCACAAGTTTGTTTGGCGCAACTGGCACAAGTTTGTTAGACGCAACTGGCACAAGTTTGTTCGACGCAACTGGCACAAGTTTGTTTGACGCAACTGGCACAAGTTTGTTTGACGCAACTGGCACAAGGTTCTTCTACACAACTGGCACAAGTTTGTTCTACGCAACTGGCACAAGTTTGTTTGAGGAAACTGGCTCAAGTTTGTTCGACGCAACTGGCACAAGTTTGTTTGATGCAACTGGCACAAGTTTGTTAGACGCAACTGGCACAAGTTTGTTCGATGTAACAGGCTCAAGTTTTTTCGAGTCAATTGGCACAAGTTTGTTTGACGCAACTGGCACAAGTTTGTTTGACGCAAGAGGCACAAGTTTGTGTGACGCAACTGGCACAAGTTTGTTTGACGCAACTGGCACAAGTTTTATTTTCACGCAACTGGCACAAGTTTTCTCAACGCAACTGGCACAAGTTTGTTTAATGTAACTGGCACAAGTTCGTTCGACGTAACTGGCACAAGTATGTTCTACGCAACTGGCACAAGTTTGTTTGACAAAACTGCCACAAGTTTCTTCGACGCAACTTTCACAAGTTTGTTTGACGCAACTGGCACAAGTTTGTTTGATGCAACCGGCACAAGTTTGTTCTACGCAACTGGCACAAGTTTGTTCTATGCAACTGGAACTAGATTGTGCTATGCAACTGGCATAAGTTTGTTTGACGCAACTGGCACAAGTTTGTTCTACGCAACTGGTACAAGTTTGTTCGACGTAACTGGCACAAGTTTCTTCGACGCAACTGGTACAAGTCTGTTGGACGCAAATGGCAAAAGTTTTTTTTCACGCAACTGGCACAAGTTTTCTCAACGCAACTGGCACAAGTTTGTTCGACGCAACTGGCACAAGTTTGTTTGACGCAACTAGCACAAGTTTGTTTGACGCAACTGGCACAAGGTTCTTCTACCCGACTGGCACAAGTTTGTTCTACGCAACTGGCACAAGTTTGTTCTATGCAACTGGCACAAGTTTGTTCGCCGCAACTGGCCCAAGTTTGTTTGACGCAACTGGCACAAGTTTGTTAGATGCAACTGGCACAAGTCTGTTCGACGCAACTGGCACAAGTTTCTTCGACTTAATTGGCACAAGTTTGTTTCACGAAACTGGTACAAGTTTGTTTGACGCAACTGTCACAAGTTTGTTTGACTCAACTGGCACAAGTTTGTTTGCCGCAACTGGCACAAGTTTATTTGTCGCAACTGGCACAACTTTTCTCGACGCAACTGGCAAAAGTATGTTCTGCACAACTGGCACAAGTTTGTTCTATGTAACTTGCACAAGTTTGTTCTACGCAAATGGCACAAGTTTGTTCTACGTAACTGGCACAAGTTTATTCTACGCAACTGGCACAAATTTGTTCTACGCAACTGGCACAAGTTTGTTCTACGCAACTGGCATAAGTTTGTTTGATGCAACTGGCACAAGTTTGTTTGATGCAACTGGCAGAAGTTTGTTTGACGCAACTGGCACAAGTTTGTTCGGTGCAACTGGCACAAGTTTGTTCTACGCAACTGGCACAAGTTTGTTAGACGTAACTGGCACAAGTTTGTTCGACGTAACTAGCACAAGTTTTTTCGAATCAATTGGCACAAGTTTGTTTGACGCAACTGGCACAAGTTTGTTTGACGCAACTGGCACAAGTTTGTTTGACGCAACTTCCACAAGTTTGTTTGACGCAACTGGCACAAGTTTTCTCGACGCAACTGGCACAAGTTTGTTCGCCGTAACTGGCACAGGTTTGTTCGACGCAACTGGCCCAAGTTTGTTTGACGCAACTGGCACAAGTTTTTTTGACGCAACTGGCACAAGTTTTCTCGACGCAACTGGCACAAGTTTGTTCGCCGTAACTGGCACAAGTTTGTTTTCGCAACTTGTACAAATTTGTTTGACGCAATTGGCACAAGTTTGTTTGACGCAACTGGCACAAGTTTGTTTGGCGCAACAGGCACAAGTTTGTTCGACGCAACTAGCTCAAGTTTGTTTGACGCAACTGGCACAAGTTTGTTAGACGCAACTGGCACAAGTTTGTTAGACGCAACTGGCACAAGTTTCTTCAACTCAATTGGCACAAGTTTGTTTGACGCAACTGGCACAAGTTTGTTTCACTCAACTGGCACAAGTTTGTTTGACGCAACTGGCACAAGTTTATTTGACGCAACTGGCACAACTTTTCTCGGCGCAAGTGGCAAAAGTATGTTCTACACAACTGGCACAAGTTTGTTTGACGCAACTGGCACAAGTTTGTTCTACGCAACTGGCACAAGGTTGTTCTATGCAACTGGCACAAGTTTGTTCTACGCAACTGGCACAAGTTTGTTCTACGCATCTGGCACAAGTTTGTTCTACGCAACTGGCACAAGTTTGTTCTACGCAACTGACACAAGTTTGTTCGACGCAATTGGCACAAGTTTATTCTACGCAACTGACACAAGTTTGTTTGACACAACTGGCAGAAGTTTGTTCAACGCAACTGGCACAAGTTTGTTTGACGCAACTGGCGCAAGTTTGTTCGACGCAACTGGCACAAGTTTGTTCGACGCAACTGGCACAAGTTTGTTCGATGCAACTTGCACAATTTTGTTTAACGCAACTGGCACAAGTTAGTTCGACCTAACTGGCACAAGTTTGTTTGATGCAACTGGCACAAGTTTGTTTGACACAACTGGCACAAGTTTGTTTGACACAACTGGCACAAGGTTGTTCTACGAAACTGGCACAAGTTTGTTCTATGCAACTGGCAGAAGTTTGTTTGATGCAACTGGCACAAGTTTGTTTGATGCAACTGGCAGAAGTTTGTTTGACGCAACTGGCACAAGTTTGTTCGGTGCAACTGGCCCAAGTTTGTTTGACGCAACTGGCACAAGTTTGTTTGACGCAACTGGCACAAGTTTGTTCGACGTAACTGGCACAAGTTTTTTCGAATCAATTGGCACAAGTTTGTTTGACGCAACTGGCACAAGTTTGTTTGACGCAACTGGCACAAGTTTGTTTGACGCAACTGGCACAAGTTTGTTTGACGCAACTGGCACAAGTTTATTTGACGCAACTGGCACAAGTTTTCTCAACGCAACTGGCACAAGTTTGTTCACCGTAACTGGCACAGGTTTGTTCGACGCAACTGGCACAAGTTTGTTTGAGGCAACTGGCACAAGTTTTTTTGACGCAACTGGCACAAGTTTTCTCGACGCAACTGGCACAAGTTTGTTCGCCGTAACTGGCACAAGTTTGTTTGACGCCACTGGCACAAGTTTGTTCGAAGCAACTGGCACAAGTTTGTTTGACGCAACTGGCACTAATTTGTTCTATGCAACTGGCACAAGTTTGTTCTACGCAACTGTCGCAAGTTTGTTTGACTCAACTGGCACAAGTTTGTTTGACGCAACTGGCACAAGTTTATTTGACGCAACTGGCACAACTTTTCTCGGCGCAAGTGGCAAAAGTATGTTCTACACAACTGGCACAAGTTTGTTCTATGCAACTGGCACAAGTCTGTTCTACGCAACTGGCACAAGGTTGTTCTACGCAACTTGCACAAGTTTGTTCTACGCAACTGGCAAAAGTTTGTTCTACGCATCTGGCACAAGTTTGTTCTACGCAACTGGCACAAGTTTGTTCTACGCAACTGACACAAGTTTGTTCGACGCAACTGGCACAAGTTTATTCTACGCAACTGACACAAGTTTGTTTGACACAACTGGCAGAAGTTTGTTCTATGCAACTGGCACAAGTTTGTTTGACGTAACTGGCGCAAGTTTGTTCGACGCAACTGGCACAAGTTTGTTCGACGCAACTGGCACAAGTTTGTTCGATGCAACTGGCACAAGTTTGTTTAACGCAAATGGCAAAAGTTTGTTCGACCTAACTGGCACAAGTTTGTTTGACGCAACTGGCACAAGTTTGTTTGACACAACTGGCACAAGTTTGTTTGACACAAATGGCACAAGGTTGTTCTACGAAACTGGCACAAGTTTGTTCAACGCAACTGGCACAAGTTTGTTTGACGCAACTGGCGCAAGTTTGTTCGACGCAACTGTCACAAGTTTGTTCGACGCAACTGGCACAAGTTTGTTCGATGCAACTGGCACAAGTTTGTTTAACGCAACTGGCACAAGTTTGTTCGACCTAACTGGCACAAGTTTGTTTGACGCAACTGGCACAAGTTTGTTTGACACAACTGGCACAAGTTTGTTTGACACAACTGGCACAAGGTTGTTCTACGAAACTGCCACAAGTTTGTTCTACGCAATTGGCACAAGTTTGTTTGATGCAACTGGCACAAGTTTGTTTGATGCAACTGGCAGAAGTTTGTTTGACGCAACTGGCACAAGTTTGTTCGGTGCAACTGGCCCAAGTTTGTTTGACGCAACTGGCACAAGTTTGTTTGACGCAACTGGCACAAGTTTGTTCGACGTAACTGGCACAAGTTTTTTCGAATCAATTGGCACAAGTTTGTTTGACGCAACTGGCACAAGTTTGTTTGACGCAACTTGCACAAGTTTGTTTGAAGCAACTGGCACAAGTTTATTTGACGCAACTGGCACAAGTTTTCTCGACGCAACTGGCACAAGTCTGTTCGCCGTAACTGGCACAGGTTTGTTCGACGCAACTGGCACAAGTTTGTTTGACGCAACTGGCACAAGTTTTTTTTACGCAACTGGCACAAGTTTTCTCGACGCAACTGGCACAAGTTTGTTCGACGCAACTGGCACAAGTTTGTTCTACGCAACTGGCACAAGTTTGTTTTACGCAACTGGCACAAGTTTGTTCTATGCAACTGGAACTAGATTGTTCTATGCAACTGGCACAAGTTTGTTGTATGCAACTGGCACTAGTGTGTTCTACGCAACTGGCATAAGTTTGTTTGACGCAACTGGCACAAGTTTGTTCTACGCAACTGGCACAAGTTTGTTGGACGCAACTGGCACAAGTTTCTTCTACGCAACTGTCACAAGTTTGTAGGACGCAACTGGCTCAAGTTTGTTTGACGCAACTGGCACAAGTTTGTTCGACGCAACTGGCACAAGTTTGTTCGACGCAACTGGCACAAGTTTGTTCGACGCAACTGGCACAAGTTTGTTCGACGCAACTGGCACAAGTTTGTTCGATGCAACTGGCACATGTTTGTTCAACACATCTGACACAAGATTGTTTGACGCAACTGGCTTAAGTTTTTTTTCGCAACTTATACAAGTTTGTTTGACTCAACTGGCACAAGTTTGTTTGACGGAACTGTCACAAGTTTGTTTGGCGCAACTGGCACAAGTTTGTTTGACGCAACTGGCACAAGTTTGTTCGACGCAACTGGCACAAGTTTGTTTGACGCAACTGGCACAAGTTTGTTTGACGCAACTGGCACAAGTTTGTTTGACGCAACTGGCACAAGGTTCTTCTACGCAACTGGCACAAGGTACTTCTACGCAACTGGCACTAGTTTGTTCTACGCAACTGGCACAAGTTTGTTTGAGGCAACTGGCACAAGTTTGTTCGACGCAACTGGCACAAGTTTATTCTACGCAACTGACACAAGTTTGTTTGACACAACTGGCAGAAGTATGTTCAACGCAACTGGCACAAGTTGGTTTGACGCAACTGGCGCAAGTTTGTTCGACGCAACTGGCACAAGTTTGTTTGACGCAACTGGCACAAGTTTGTTCGATGCAACTGGCACAAGTTTGTTTAACGCAACTGGCACAAGTTTGTTCGACCTAACTGGCACAAGTTTGTTTGACGCAACTGGCACAAGTTTGTTTGACACAACTGGCACAAGTTTGTTTGACACAACTGGCACAAGGTTGTTCTACGAAACTGGCACAAGTTTGTTCAACGCAACTGGCACAAGTTTTTTTGACGCAACTGGCGCAAGTTTGTTCGACGCAACTGGCACAAGTTTGTTCGACGCAACTGGCACAAGTTTGTTCGATGCAACTAGCACAAGTTTGTTCGGTGCAACTGGCACAAGTTTGTTCGACCTAACTGGCACAAGTTTGTTTGACGCAACTGGCACAAGTTTGTTTGACACAACTAGCACAAGTTCGTTTGACACAACTGGCTCAAGGTTGTTCTACGAAACTGGCACAAGTTTGTTTGACGCAACTGGCACAAGTTTGTTTGATGCAACTGGCACAAGTTTGTTTGATGCAACTGGCAGAAGTTTGTTTGACGCAACTGGCACAAGTTTGTTCGGTGCAACTGGCCCAAGTTTGTTTGACGCAACTGGCACAAGTTTGTTTGACGCAACTGGCACAAGTTTGTTCGACGTAACTGGCACAAGTTTTTTCGAATCAATTGGCACAAGTTTGTTTGACGCAACTGGCACAAGTTTGTTTGACGCAACTTGCACAAGTTTGTTTGACGCAACTGGCAGAAGTTTATTTGACGCAACTGGCACAAGTTTTCTCGACGCAACTGGCACAAGTTTTTTTGACGCAACTGGCACAAGTTTTCTCGACGCAACTGGCACAAGTTTGTTCGACGCAACTGGCACAAGTTTGTTCGATGCAACTGGCACAAGTTTGTTTAACGCAACTGGCACAAGTTTGTTCGACCTAACTGGCACAAGTTTGTTTGACGCAACTGGCACAAGTTTGTTTGACACAACTGGCACAAGTTTGTTTGACACAACTGGCACAAGGTTGTTCTACGAAACTGGCACAAGTTTGTTCAACGCAACTGGCACAAGTTTGTTTGACGCAACTGGCGCAAGTTTGTTCGACGCAACTGGCACAAGTTTGTTCGACGCAACTGGCACAAGTTTGTTCGATGCAACTGGCACAAGTTTGTTCGGTGCAACTGGCACAAGTTTGTTCGACCTAACTGGCACAAGTTTGTTTGACGCAACTGGCACAAGTTTGTTTGACACAACTAGCACAAGTTCGTTTGACACAACTGGCACAAGGTTGTTCTACGAAACTGGCACAAGTTTGTTCTACGCAACTGGCACAAGTTTGTTTGATGCAACTGGCACAAGTTTGTTTGATGCAACTGGCAGAAGTTTGTTTGACGCAACTGGCACAAGTTTGTTCGACGTAACTGGCACAAGTTTTTTCGAATCAATTGGCACAAGTTTGTTTGACGCAACTGGCACAAGTTTGTTTGACGCAACTTGCACAAGTTTGATTGACGCAACTGGCACAAGTTTATTTGACGCAACTGGCACAAGTTTTCTCGACGCAACTGGCACAAGTTTGTTCGCCGTAACTGGCACAGGTTTGTTCGACGCAACTGGCACAAGTTTGTTTGACGCAACTGGCACAAGTTTTTTTGACGCAACTGGCACAAGTTTTCTCGACGCAACTGGCACAAGTTTGTTCGACGCAACTGGCACAAGTTTGTTCTACGCAACTGGCACAAGTTTGTTTTACGCAACTGGCACAAGTTTGTTCTATGCAACTGGAACTAGATTGTTCTATGCAACTGGCATAAGTTTGTTTGACGAAACTGGCACAAGTTTGTTCTACGCAACTGGTACAAGTTTGTTCGACGCAACTGGCACAAGTTTCTTCGACGCAACTGGTATATGTCTGTTGGACGCAACTGGCAAAAGTTTGTTCGAACCAACTGGCAAAAGTTTGTTTGACACAACTGGCACAAGTTTGTTCGACGCAACTGGCACAAGTTTGTTTGACGCAACTAGCACAAGTTTGTTTGACGCAACTGGCACAAGGTTCTTCTACCCAACTGGCACAAGTTTGTTCTACGCAACTGGCACAAGTTTTTTTGACGCAACTGGCACAAGTTTGTTCTACGCAACTGGCACAAGTTTGTTCGATGCAACTTGCACAAGTTTGTTCGCCGCACCTGGCCCAAGTTTGTTTGACGCAACTGGCACAAGTTTGTTAGACGCAACTGGCACAAGTTTGTTCGACGCAACTGGCACAAGTTTCTTCGACTTAATTGGCACAAGTTTGTTTGACGCAACTGGTACAAGTTTGTTTGACGCAACTGTCACAAGTTTGTTTGACTCAACTGGCACAAGTTTGTTTGCCGCAACTGGCACAAGTTTATTTGACGCAACAGGCACAATTTTTCTCGACGCAACTGGCACAAGTATGTTCTACACAACTGGCACAAGTTTGTTCTATGTAACTTGCACAAGTTTGTTCTACGCAACTGGCACAAGTTTGTTTGATGCAACTAGCACAAGTTTATTCTTCGCAACTGGCACAAATTTGTTCTACCTAACTGGCACAAGTTTGTTCTACGCAACTGGCACAAGTTTGTTTGATGCAACTGGCACAAGTTTGTTTGATGCAACTGGCAGAAGTTTGTTTGACGCAACTGGCACAAGTTTGTTCGGTGCAACTGGCCCAAGTTTGTTTGACGCAACTGGCACAAGTTTGTTAGACGCAACTGGCACAAGTTTGTTCGACGTAACTGGCACAAGTTTTTTCGAATCAATTGGCACAAGTTTGTTTGACGCAACTGGCACAAGTTTGTTTGACGCAACTTGCACAAGATTGTTTGACGCAACTGGGACAAGTTTTCTCGACGCAACTGGCACAAGTTTGTTCGCCGTAACTTGAACAGGTTTGTTCGACGCAACTGACCCAAGTTTGTTTGACGCAACTGGCACAAGTTTTTTTGACGCAACTGGCACAAGTTTTCTCGACGCAACTGGCACAAGTTTGTTCGCCGTAACTGGCACAAGTTTGTTCGACGCCACTGGCACAAGTTTGTTCGAAGCAACTAGCACAAGTTTGTTTGACGTAACTGGCACTAATTTGTTCTATGCAACTGGCACAAGTTTGTTCTACGCAACTGGCACAAGTTTGTTCTATGCAACTGGCACAAGTTTGTTGTATGCAACTGGCACTAGTTTGTTCTACGCAACTGGCATAAGTTTGTTTGACGCAACTGGCACAAGTTTGTTCTACGCAACTGGCACAAGTTTGTTGGACGCAACTGGCACAAGTTTCTTCTACGCAACTGTCACAAGTTTGTTGCTCGCAACTGGCTCAAGTTTGTTTGACGCAACTGGCACAAGTTTGTTCGACGCAACTGGCACAAGTTTGTTCGACGCAACTGGCACAAGTTTGTTGTATGCAACTGGCACTAGTTTGTTCTACGCAACTGGCATAAGTTTGTTTGACGCAACTGGCACAAGTTTGTTCTACGCAACTGGCACAAGTTTGTTGGACGCAACTGGCACAAGTTTCTTCTACGCAACTGTCACAAGTTTGTTGGACGCAACTGGCTCAAGTTTGTTTGACGCAACTGGCACAAGTTTGTTCGACGCAACTGGCACAAGTTTGTTCGACGCAACTGGCACAAGTTTGTTCGACGCAACTGGCTCAAGTTTGTTCGACGCAACTGGCACAAGTTTGTTTGATGCAACTGGCACATGTTTGTTCAACACATCTGACACAAGATTGTTTGACGCAACTGGCTTAAGTTTGTTTTCGCAACTTGTACAAGTTTGTTTGACTCAACTGGCACAAGTTTGTTTGACGGAACTGTCACAAGTTTGTTTGGCGCAACTGGCACAAGTTTGTTTGACACAACTGGCACAAGATTGTTCGACGCAACTGGCACAAGTTTGTTTGACGCAACTGGCACAAGTTTGTTTGACGCAACTGGCACAAGGTTCTTCTACGCAACTGGTACTAGTTTGTTCTACGCAATTGGCACAAGTTTGTTTGAGGCAACTGGCACAAGTTTGTTCGACGCAACTGGCACAAGTTTATTTGACGCAACCTATCACAAGTTTGTTAGACGCAACTGGCACAAGTTTGTTCGACGCAAGAGGCAAAAGTTTGTGTGACGCAACTGGCACAAGTTTGTTTGACGCAACTGGCAAAAGTTTTTTTTCACGCAACTGGCACAAGTTTGTTTGACGCAACTGGCACAAGTTTTCTCAACGCAACTGGCACAAGTTTGTTTAATGTAACTGGCACAAGTTCGTTCGACGTAACTGGCACAAGTATGTTTGACGCAACTGGCACAAGTTTGTTTGACAAAACTGCCACAAGTTTCTTCGACGCAACTGGCACAAGTTTGTTCGACGTAACTGGCACAAGTTTGACGCAACCGGCACAAGTTTGTTCTACGCAACTGGCACAAGTTTGTTCTATGCAACTGGAACTAGTTTGTTCTATGCAACTGGCATAAGTTTGTTTGACGCAACTGGCACAAGTTTGTTGTACGCAACTGGTACAAGTTTGTTCAACGCAACTGGTACAAGTCTGTTGGACGCAACTGACAAAAGTTTGTTCGAACCAACTGGCAAAAGTTTGTTTGACACAACTGGCAGAAGTTTGTTCGACGCAACTGGCACAAGTTTGTTTGACGCAACTAGCACAAGTTTGTTTGACGCAACAGGCACAAGGTTCTTCTACCCAACTGGCACAAGTTTGTTCTACGCAACTGGCACAAGTTTGTTCTACGCAACTGGCACAAGTTTGTTCAACGCAACTGGCACAAGTTTGTTCGATGCAACTAGCACAAGTTTGTTCGCCGCAACTGGCCCAAGTTTGATTGACGCAACTGGCACAAGTTTGTTAGACGCAACTGGCACAAGTTTGTTCGACGCAACTGGCACAAGTTTCTTCGACTTAATTGGCACAAGTTTGTTTGACGCAACTGGTACAAGTTTGTTCGACGCAACTGTCACAAGTTTGTTTGACTCAAAAAGGCACAAGTTTGTTTGCCGCAACTGGCACAAGTTTATTTGACGCAACTGGCACAACTTTTCTCGACGCAACTGGCACAAGTATGTTCTACACAACTGGCACAAGTTTGTTCTATGTAACTTGCTCAAGTTTGTTCTACGCAACTGGCACAAGTTTGTTCTACGCAACTGGCACAAGTTTGTTCTACGCAACTGGCACAAGTTTGCTCTACGCATCTGGCACATGTTTGTTCTATGCAACTAGCACAAGTTTGTTCTACGCAACAGGCACAAGTTTGTTCTACACAACTGGCACAAGTTTGTTCTATGCAACTGACACAAGTTTGTTTGACACAACTGGCAGAAGTTTGTTCAACGCAACTGGCACAAGTTTGTTTGACGCAACTGGCGCAAGTTTGTTCGACGCAACTGGCAGAAGTTTGTTCGACGCAACTTGCACAAGTTTGTTCGATGCAACTGGCACAAGTTTGTTCGACCCAACTGGCACAAGTTTGTTTGACACAACTGGCAAAAGTTGTTTGACGCGACTGGCACAAGGATGTTCTACGCAACTGACACATGTTTGTTCTACGCAACTGGCACAAGTTTGTTTGATGCAACTGGCACAAGTTTTTTTGATGCAACTGGCAGAAGTTTGTTTGACGCAACTGGCACAAGTTTGTTCGGCGCAACTGGCCCAAGTTTGTTTGATGCAACTGGCACAAGTTTGTTAGACGCAACTGGCACAAGTTTGTTCGAGGTAACTGGCACACGTTTTTTCGACTCAATTGGCACAAGTTTGTTTGACGCAACTGGCACAAGTTTGTTTGACGCAACTGGCACAAGTTTGTTTGACGCAACTGGCACAAGTTTGTTTGACGCAACTGGCACAAGTTTATTTGATGCAACTGGCACAAGTTTTCTCGACGCAACTGGCACAAGTTTGTTCACTGTAACTGGCACAAGTTTGTTCGACGCAACTGGCACAAGTTTGTTTGACGCAACTGGCACAAGTTTTTTTGACGCAACTGGCACAAGTTTTCTCGATGCAACTGGCACAAGTTTGTTCGCCGTAACTGGCATAAGTTTGTTCGACGCCACTGGCACAAGTTTGTTCGAAGCAACTGGCACAAGTTTGTTTGACGCAACTGGCACAAGTTTGTTCTATGCAACTGGCACAAGTTTGTTCTACGCAACTGGCACAAGTTTGTTCTACGCAACTGGCACAAGTTTGTTATACGCAACTGGCACAAGTTTGTTCAACACATCTGGCACAAGTTTGTTTGACGCAACTGGCACAAGTTTGTTTTCGCAACTTGTACAAATTTGTTTGACGCAATTGGCACAAGTTTGTTTGACGCAACTGGCACAAGTTTGTTTGGCGCAACTGGCACAAGGTTGTTCGACGCAACTAGCCCAAGTTTGTTTGACGCAACTGGCACAAGTTTGTTAGACGCAACTGGCACAAGTTTGTTAGACGCAACTGGCACAAGTTTCTTCAACTCAATTGGCACAAGTTTGTTTGACGCAACTGGCACAAGTTTGTTTGACTCAACTGGCACAAGTTTGTTTGACGCAATTGGCACAAGTTTATTTGACGCAACTGGCACAACTTTTCTCGGCGCAAGTGGCAAAAGTATGTTCTACACAACTGGCACAAGTTTGTTTGACGCAACTGGCACAAGTTTGTTCTACGCAACTGGCACAAGGTTGTTCTATGCAACTGGCACAAGTTTGTTCTACGCAACTGGCACAAGTTTGTTCTACGCATCTGGCACAAGTTTGTTCTACGCAACTGGCACAAGTTTGTTCTACGCAACTGACAAAAGTTTGTTCAACGCAATTGGCACAAGTTTATTCTACGCAACTGACACAAGTTTGTTTGACACAACTGGCAGAAGTTTGTTCAACGCAACTGGCACAAGTTTGTTTGACGCAACTGGCGCAAGTTTGTTCGACGCAACTGGCACAAGTTTGTTCGACGCAACTGGCACAAGTTTGTTCGATGCAACTGGCACAATTTTGTTTAACGCAACTGGCACAAGTTAGTTCGACCTAACTGGCACAAGTTTGTTTGACGCAACTGGCACAAGTTTGTTTGACACAACTGGCACAAGTTTGTTTGACACAACTGGCACAAGGTTGTTCTACGAAACTGGCACAAGTTTGTTCTATGCAACTGGCACAAGTTTGTTTGATGCAACTGGCACAAGTTTGTTTGATGCAACTTGCAGAAGTTTGTTTGACGCAACTGACACAAGTTTGTTCGGTGCAACTGGCCCAAGTTTGTTTGACGCAACTGGCACAAGTTTGTTTGACGTAACTGGCACAAGTTTTTTCGAATCAATTGGCACAAGTTTGTTTGACGCAACTGGCACAAGTTTGTTTGACGCAACTGGCACAAGTTTGTTTGACGCAACTGGCACAAGTTTGTTTGACGCAACTGGCACAAGTTCATTTGACGCAACTGGCACAAGTTTTCTCAACGCAACTGGCACAAGTTTGTTCGCCGTAACTGGCACAGGTTTGTTCGACGCAACTGGCACAAGTTTGTTTGACGCAACTGGCACAAGTTTTTTTGACGCAACTGGCACAAGTTTTCTCGACGCAACTGGCACAAGTTTGTTCGCCGTAACTGGCACAAGTTTGTTTGACGCCACTGGCACAAGTTTGTTCGAAGCAACTGGCACAAGTTTGTTTGACGCAACTGGCACTAATTTGTTCTATGCAACTGGCACAAGTTTGTTCTACGCAACTGTCACAAGTTTGTTTGACTCAACTGGCACAAGTTTGTTTGACGCAACTGGCACAAGTTTATTTGACGCAACTGGCACAACTTTTCTCAGCGCAAGTGGCAAAAGTATGTTCTACACAACTGGCACAAGTTTGTTCTATGCAACTGGCACAAGTCTGTTCTACGCAACTGGCACAAGGTTGTTCTACGCAACTTGCACAAGTTTGTTCTACGCAACTGGCAAAAGTTTGTTCTACGCATCTGGCACAAGTTTGTTCTACGCAACTGGCACAAGTTTGTTCTACGCAACTGACACAAGTTTGTTCGACGCAACTGGCACAAGTTTATTCTACGCAACTGACACAAGTTTGTTTGACACAACTGGCAGAAGTTTGTTCTATGCAACTGGCACAAGTTTGTTTGACGTAACTGGCGCAAGTTTGTTCGACGCAACTGGCACAAGTTTGTTCGACGCAACTGGCACAAGTTTGTTCGATGCAACTGGCACAAGTTTGTTTAACGCAACTGGCAAAAGTTTGTTCGACCTAACTGGCACAAGTTTGTTTGACGCAACTGGCACAAGTTTGTTTGACACAACTGGCACAAGTTTTTTGACACAAATGGCACAAGGTTGTTCTACGAAACTGGCACAAGTTTGTTCAACGCAACTGGCACAAGTTTGTTTGACGCAACTGGCGCAAGTTTGTTCGACGCAACTGTCACAAGTTTGTTCGACGCAACTGGCACAAGTTTGTTCGATGCAACTGGCACAAGTTTGTTTAACGCAACTGGCACAAGTTTGTTCGACCTAACTGGCACAAGTTTGTTTGACGCAACTGGCACAAGTTTGTTTGACACAACTGGCACAAGTTTGTTTGACACAACTGGCACAAGGTTGTTCTACGAAACTGCCACAAGTTTGTTCTACGCAACTGGCACAAGTTTGTTTGATGCAACTGGCACAAGTTTGTTTGATGCAACTGGCAGAAGTTTGTTTGACGCAACTGGCACAAGTTTGTTCGGTGCAACTGGCCCAAGTTTGTTTGACGCAACTGGCACAAGTTTGTTTGACGCAACTGGCACAAGTTTGTTCGACGTAACTGGCACAAGTTTTTTCGAATCAATTGGCACAAGTTTGTTTGACGCAACTGGCACAAGTTTGTTTGACGCAACTTGCACAAGTTTGTTTGACGCAACTGGCACAAGTTTATTTGACGCAACTGGCACAAGTTTTCTTGACGCAACTGGCACAAGTTTGTTCGCCGTAACTGGCACAGGTTTGTTCGACGCAACTGGCACAAGTTTGTTTGACGCAGCTGGCACAAGTTTTTTTGACGCAACTGGCACAAGTTTTCTCGACGCAACTGGCACAAGTTTGTTCGACGCAACTGGCACAAGTTTGTTCTACGCAACTGGCATAAGTTTGTTTGACGCAATTGGCACAAGTTTGTCCTACGCAACTGGTACAAGTTTGTTCGACGCAACTGGCACAAGTTTCTTCGACGCAACTGGTACAAGTCTGTTGGACGCAACTGGCAAAAGTTTGTTCGAACCAACTGGCAAAAGTTTGTTTGACACAACTGGCACAAGTTTGTTCGACGCAACTGGCACAAGTTTGTTTGACGCAACTAGCACAAGTTTGTTTGACGCAACTGGCACAAGGTTCTTCTACCCAACTGGCACAAGTTTGTTCTACACAACTGGCACAAGTTTGTTTGACGCTACTGGCACAAGTTTGTTCTACGCAACTGGCACAAGTTTGTTCGATGCAACTAGCACAAGTTTGTTCGCCGCAACTGGCACAAGTTTGTTAGACGCAACTGGCACAAGTTTGTTCGACGTAACTGGCACAAGTTTCTTCGACTTAATTGGCACAAGTTTGTTTGACGCAACTGGTACAAGTTTGTTTGACGCAACTGTCACAAGTTTGTTTGACTCAACTGGCACAAGTTTGTTTGCCGCAACTGGCACAAGTTTATTTGACGCAACTGGCACAACTTTTCTCGACGCAACTGGCACAAGTATGTTCTACACAACTGGCACAAGTTTGTTCTATGTAACTTGCACAAGTTTATTCTACGCAACTGGCACAAGTTTGTTTGATGCAACTGGCACAAGTTTATTCTACGCAACTGGCACAAATTTGTTCTACGCAACTGGCACAAGTTTGTTCTACGCAACTGGCACAAGTTTGTTCTACGCAACTGGCACAAGTTTGTTTGATGCAACTGGCACAAGTTTGTTTGATGCAACTGGCAGAACTTTGTTTGACGCAACTGGCAAAAGTTTGTTTGGTGCAACTGGCCCAAGTTTGTTTGACGCAACTGGCACAAGTTTGTTAGACGCAACTGGCACCAGTTTGTTCGACGTAACTGGCACAAGTTTTTTCGAATCAATTGGCACAAGTTTGTTTGACGCAACTGGCAGAAGTTTGTTTGACGCAACTTGCACAAGATTGTTTGACGCAACTGGCACAAGTTTTCTCGACGCAACTGGCACAAGTTTGTTCGCCGTAACTTGCACAGATTTGTTCGACGCAACTGGCCCAAGTTTGTTTGACGCAACTGGCACAAGTTTTTTTGACGCAATTGGCACAAGTTTTCTCGACGCAACTGGCACAAGTTTGTTCGCCGTAACTGGCACAAGTTTTTTTCGACGCCACTGGCACAAGTTTGTTCGAAGCAACTGGCACAAGTTTGTTTGACGCAACTGGCACTAATTTGTTCTATGCAACTGGCACAATTTTGTTCTACGCAACTGGCACAAGTTTGTTCTATGCAACTGGCACAAGTTTGTTCTATGCAACTGGCACTAGTTTTTTCTACGCAACTGGCATAAGTTTGTTTGACGCAACTGGCACAAGTTTGTTCTACGCAACTGGCACAAGTTTGTTGGACGCAACTGGCACAAGTTTCTTCTACGCAACTGTCACAAGTTTGTTGGACGCAACTGGCTCAAGTTTGTTTGACGCAACTGGCACAAGTTTGTTCGACGCAACTGGCACAAGTTTGTTCGACGCAACTGGCACAAGTTTGTTCGACGCAACTGGCACAAGTTTGTTCGACGCAACTGGCACAAGTTTGTTCGATGCAACTGGCACATGTTTGTTCAACACATCTGACACAAGATTGTTTGACGCAACTGGCTTAAGTTTTTTTTCGCAACTTATACAAGTTTGTTTGACTCAACTGGCACAAGTTTGTTTGACGGAACTGTCACAAGTTTGTTTGGCGCAACTGGCACAAGTTTGTTTGACGCAACTGGCACAAGTTTGTTCGACGCAACTGGCACAAGTTTGTTTGACGCAACTGGCGCAAGTTTGTTCGACGCAACTGGCACTAGTTTGTTCTACGCAACTGGCACAAGTTTGTTTGAGGCAACTGGCACAAGTTTGTTCGACGCAACTGGCACAAGTTTATTCTACGCAACTGACACAAGTTTGTTTGACACAACTGGCAGAAGTATGTTCAACGCAACTGGCACAAGTTTGTTTGACGCAACTGGCGCAAGTTTGTTCGACGCAACTGGCACAAGTTTGTTCGACGCAACTGGCACAAGTTTGTTCGATGCAACTGGCACAAGTTTGTTTAACGCAACTGGCACAAGTTTGTTCGACCTAACTGGCACAAGTTTGTTTGACGCAACTGGCACAAGTTTGTTTGACACAACTGGCACAAGTTTGTTTGACACAACTGGCACAAGGTTGTTCTTTGAAACTGGCACAAGTTTGTTCAACGCAACTGGCACAAGTTTGTTTGACGCAACTGGCGCAAGTTTGTTCGACGCAACTGGCACAAGTTTGTTCGACGCAACTGGCACAAGTTTGTTCGATGCAACTAGCACAAGTTTGTTCGGTGCAACTGGCACAAGTTTGTTCGACCTAACTGGCACAAGTTTGTTTGACGCAACTGGCACAAGTTTGTTTGACACAACTAGCACAAGTTCGTTTGACACAACTGGCTCAAGGTTGTTCTACGAAACTGGCACAAGTTTGTTCTACGCAACTGGCACAAGTTTGTTTGATGCAACTGGCACAAGTTTGTTTGATGCAACTGCCAGAAGTTTGTTTGACGCAACTGGCACAAGTTAGTTCGGTGCAACTGGCCCAAGTTTGTTTGACGCAACTGGCACAAGTTTGTTTGACGCAACTGGCACAAGTTTGTTCGACGTAACTGGCACAAGTTTTTTCGAATCAATTGGCACAAGTTTGTTTGACGCAACTGGCACAAGTTTGTTTGACGCAACTTGCACAAGTTTGTTTGACGCAACTGCCACAAGTTTATTTGACGCAACTGGCACAAGTTTTCTCGACGCAACTGGCACAAGTTTTTTTGACGCAACTGGCACAAGTTTTCTCGACGCAACTGGCACAAGTTTGTTCGACGCAACTGGCACAAGTTTGTTTAACGCAACTGGCACAAGTTTGTTCGACCTAACTGGCACAAGTTTTTTTGACGCAACTGGCACAAATTTTCTCGACGCAACTGGCACAAGTTTGTTCGCCGTAACTGGCACAGGTTTGTTCGACGCAACTGGCACAAGTTTGTTTGACGCAACTGGCACAAGTTTTTTTGACGCAACTGGCACAAGTTTTCTCGACGCAACTGGCACAAGTTTGTTCGACGCAACTGGCTCAAGTTTGTTCTACGCAACTGGCACAAGTTTGTTTTACGCAACTGGCACAAGTTTGTTCTATGCAACTGGAACTAGATTGTTCTATGCAACTGGCATAAGTTTGTTTGACGCAACTGGCACAAGTTTGCTCTACGCAACTGGTACAAGTTTGTTCGACGCAACTGGCACAAGTTTCTTCGACGCAACTGGTATATGTCTGTTGGACGCAACTGGCAAAAGTTTGTTCAAACCAACTGGCAAAAGTTTGTTTGACACAACTGGCACAAGTTTGTTCGACGCAACTGGCACAAGTTTGTTTGACGCAACTAGCACAAGTTTGTTTGACGCAACTGGCACAAGGTTCTTCTACCCAACTGGCACAAGTTTGTTCTACGCAACTGGCACAAGTTTTTTTGACGCAACTGGCACAAGTTTGTTCTACGCAACTGGCACAAGTTTGTTCGATGAAACTAGCACAAGTTTGTTCGCCGCAACTGGCCCAAGTTTGTTTGACGCAACTGGCACAAGTTTGTTAGACGCAACTGGCACAAGTTTGTTCGACGCAACTGGCACAAGTTTCTTCGACTTAATTGGCACAAGTTTGTTTGACGCAACTGGTACAAGTTTGTTTGACGCAACTGTCACAAGTTTGTTTGACTCAACTTGCACAAGTTTGTTTGCCGCAACTGGCACAAGTTTATTTGACGCAACTGGCACAACTTTTCTCGACGCAACTGGCACAAGTATGTTCTACACAACTGGCACAAGTTTGTTCTATGTAACTTGCACAAGTTTGTTCTACGCAACTGGCACAAGTTTGTTTGATGCAACTGGCACAAGTTTATTCTTCACAACTGGCACAAATTTGTTCTACCTAACTGGCACAAGTTTGTTCTACGCAACTGGCACAAGTTTGTTTGATGCAACTGGCACAAGTTTGTTTGATGCAACTGGCAGAAGTTTGTTTGACGCAACTGGCACAAGTTTGTTCGGTGCAACTGGCCCAAGTTTGTTTGACGCAACTGGCACAAGTTTGTTAGACGCAACTGGCACAAGTTTGTTCGACGTAACTGGCACAAGTTTTTTCGAATCAATTGGCACAAGTTTGTTTGACGCAACTGGCACAAGTTTGTTTGACGCAACTTGCACAAGATTGTTTGACGCAACTGGCACAAGTTTTCTCGACACAACTGGCACAAGTTTGTTCGCCGTAACTTGCACAGGTTTGTTCGACGCAACTGACCCAAGTTTGTTTGACGCAACTGGCACAAGTTTTTTTGACGCAACTGGCACAAGTTTTCTCGACGCAACTGGCACAAGTTTGTTCGCCGTAACTGGCACAAGTTTGTTCGACGCCACTGGCACAAGTTTGTTCGAAGCAACTGGCACAAGTTTGTTTGACGTAACTGGCACTAATTTGTTCTATTCAGCTGGCACAAGTTTCTTCTACGCAACTGGCACAAGTTTGTTCTATGCAACTGGCACAAGTTTGTTGTATGCAACTGGCACTAGTTTGTTCTACGCAACTGGCACAAGTTTGTTTGACGCAACTGGCACAAGTTTGTTCTACGCAACTGGCACAAGTTTGTTGGACGCAACTGTCACAAGTTTCTTCTACGCAACTGTCACAAGTTTGTTGGACGCAACTGGCTCAAGTTTGTTTGACGCAACTGGCACAAGTTTGTTCGACGCAACTGGCACAAGTTTGTTCGACGCAACTGGCACAAGTTTGTTGTATGCAACTGGCACTAGTTTGTTCTACGCAACTGGCATAAGTTTGTTTGACGCAACTGCCACAAGTTTGTTCTACGCAACTGGCACAAGTTTGTTGGACGCAACTGGCACAAGTTTCTTCTACGCAACTGTCACAAGTTTGTTGGACGCAACTGGCTCAAGTTTGTTTGACGCAACTGGCACAAGTTTGTTCGACGCAACTGGCACAAGTTTGTTCGACGCAACTGGCACAAGTTTGTTCGACGCAACTGGCTCAAGTTTGTTCGACGCAACTGGCACAAGTTTGTTTGATGCAACTGGCACATGTTTGTTCAACACATCTGACACAAGATTGTTTGACGCAACTGGCTTAAGTTTGTTTTCGCAACTTGTACAAGTTTGTTTGACTCAACTGGCACAAGTTTGTTTGACGGAACTGTCACAAGTTTGTTTGGCGCAACTGGCACAAGTTTGTTTGACGCAACTGGCACAAGATTGTTCGACGCAACTGGCACAAGTTTGTTTGACGCAACTGGCACAAGTTTGTTTGACGCAACTGGCACAAGGTTCTTCTACGCAACTGGCACAAGTTTGTTCGACGCAACTGGCACAAGTTTCTTTGACTTAATTGGCACAAGTTTGTTTGACGCAACTGGTACAAGTTTGTTTGACGCAACTGTCACAAGTTTGTTTGACTCAACTGGCACAAGTTTGTTTGCCGCAACTGGCACAAGTTTATTTGACGCAACTGGCACAACTTTTCTCGACGCAACTGGCACAAGTATGTTCTACACAACTGGCACAAGTTTGTTCTATGTAACTTGCACAAGTTTATTCTACGCAACTGTCACAAGTTTGTTTGATGCAACTGGCACAAGTTTATTTTACGCAACTGGCACAAATTTGTTCTACGCAACTGGCACAAGTTTGTTCTACGCAACTGGCACAAGTTTGTTCTACGCAACTGGCACAAGTTTGTTTGATGCAACTGGCACAAGTTTGTTTGATGCAACTGGCAGAAGTTTGTTTGACGCAACTGGCAAAAGTTTGTTTGGTGCAACTGGCCCAAGTTTGTTTGACGCAACTGGCACAAGTTTGTTAGACGCAACTGGCACCAGTTTGTTCGACGTAACTGGCACAAGTTTTTTCGAATTAATTGGCACAAGTTTGTTTGACGCAACTGGCAGAAGTTTGTTTGACGCAACTTGCACAAGATTGTTTGACGCAACTGGCACAAGTTTTCTCGACGCAACTGGCACAAGTTTGTTCGCCGTAACTTGCATAGATTTGTTCGACGCAACTGGCCCAAGTTTGTTTGACGCAACTGGCACAAGTTTTTTTGACGCAACTGGCACAAGTTTTCTCGACGCAAATGGCACAAGTTTGTTCGCCGTAACTGGCACAAATTTTTTTCGACGCCACTGGCACAAGTTTGTTCGAAGCAACTGGCACAAGTTTGTTTGACGCAACTGGCACTAATTTGTTCTATGCAACTGGCACAAGTTTGTTCTACGCAACTGGCACAAGTTTGTTCTATGCAACTGGCACAAGTTTGTTCTATGCAACTGGCACTAGTTTGTTCTACGCAACTGGCATAAGTTTGTTTGACGCAACTGGCACAAGTTTGTTCTACGCAACTGGCACAAGTTTGTTGGACGCAACTGGCACAAGTTTCTTCTACGCAACTGTCACAAGTTTGTTGGACGCAACTGGCTCAAGTTTGTTTGACGCAACTGGCACAAGTTTGTTCGACGCAACTGGCACAAGTTTGTTCGACGCAACTGGCACAAGTTTGTTCGACGCAACTGGCACAAGTTTGTTCGACGCAACTGGCACAAGTTTGTTCGATGCAACTGGCACATGTTTGTTCAACACATCTGACACAAGATTGTTTGACGCAACTGGCTTAAGTTTTTTTTCGCAACTTATACAAGTTTGTTTGACTCAACTGGCACAAGTTTGTTTGACGGAACTGTCACAAGTTTGTTTGGCGCAACTGGCACAAGTTTGTTTGACGCAACTGGCACAAGTTTGTTCGACGCAACTGGCACAAGTTTGTTTGACGCAACTGGCACAAGTTTGTTTGACGCAACTGGCACAAGGTTCTTCTACGCAACTGGCACTAGTTTGTTCTACGCAACTGGCACAAGTTTGTTTGAGGCAACTGGCACAAGTTTGTTCGACGCAACTGGCACAAGTTTATTCTACGCAACTGACACAAGTTTGTTTGACACAACTGGCAGAAGTATGTTCAACGCAACTGGCACAAGTTTGTTTGACGCAACTGGCGCAAGTTTGTTCGACGCAACTGGCACAAGTTTGTTCGACGCAACTGGCACAAGTTTGTTCGATGCAACTGGCACAAGTTTGTTTAACGCAACTGGCACAAGTTTGTTCGACCTAACTGGCACAAGTTTGTTTGACGCAACTGGCACAAGTTTGTTTGACACAACTGGCACAAGTTTGTTTGACACAACTGGCACAAGGTTGTTCTACGAAACTGGCACAAGTTTGTTCAACGCAACTGGCACAAGTTTGTTTGACGCAACTGGCGCAAGTTTGTTCGACGCAACTGGCACAAGTTTGTTCGACGCAACTGGCACAAGTTTGTTCGATGCAACTAGCACAAGTTTGTTCGGTGCAACTGGCACAAGTTTGTTCGACCTAACTGGCACAAGTTTGTTTGGCGCAACTGGCACAAGTTTGTTTGACACAACTAGCACAAGTTCGTTTGACACAACTGGCTCAAGGTTGTTCTACGAAACTGGCACAAGTTTGTTCTACGCAACTGGCACAAGTTTGTTTGATGCAACTGGCACAAGTTTGTTTGATGCAACTGGCAGAAGTTTGTTTGACGCAACTGGCACAAGTTAGTTCGGTGCAACTGGCCCAAGTTTGTTTGACGCAACTGGCACAAGTTTGTTTGACGCAACTGGCACAAGTTTGTTCGACGTAACTGGCACAAGTTTTTTCGAATCAATTGGCACAAGTTTGTTTGACGCAACTGGCACAAGTTTGTTTGACGCAACTTGCACAAGTTTGTTTGACGCAACTGGCACAAGTTTTCTCGACGCAACTGGCACAAGTTTTTTTGACGCAACTGGCACAAGTTTTCTCGACGCAACTGGCACAAGTTTGTTCGACGCAACTGGCACAAGTTTGTTCTATGCAACTGGCACAAGTTTGTTTAACGCAACTGGCACAAGTTTGTTCGACCTAACTGGCACAAGTTTGTTTGACGCAACTGGCACAAGTTTGTTTGACACAACTGGCACAAGTTTGTTTGACGCAACTTGCACAAGTTTGTTTGACGCAACTGGCACAAGTTTATTTGACGCAACTGGCACAAGTTTTCTCGACGCAACTGGCACAAGTTTTTTTGACGCAACTGGCACAAGTTTTCTCGACGCAACTGGCACAAGTTTGTTCGACGCAACTGGCACAAGTTTGTTCTATGCAACTGGCACAAGTTTGTTTAACGCAACTGGCACAAGTTTGTTCGACCTAACTGGCACAAGTTTGTTTGACGCAACTGGCACAAGTTTGTTTGACACAACTGGCACAAGTTTGTTTGACACAACTGGCACAAGGTTGTTCTACGAAACTGGCACAAGTTTGTTCAACGCAACTGGCACAAGTTTGTTTGACGCAACTGGCGCAAGTTTGTTCGACGCAACTGGCACAAGTTTGTTCGACGCAACTGGCACAAGTTTGTTCGATGCAACTGGCACAAGTTTGTTCGGTGCAACTGGCACAAGTTTGTTCGACCTAACTGGCACAAGTTTGTTTGACGCAACTGGCACAAGTTTGTTTGACACAACTAGCACAAGTTCGTTTGACACAACTGGCACAAGGTTGTTCTACGAAACTGGCACAAGTTTGTTCTACGCAACTGGCACAAGTTTGTTTGATGCAACTGGCACAAGTTTGTTTGATGCAACTGGCAGAAGTTTGTTTGACGCAACTGGCACAAGTTTGTTCGGTATAACTGGCCCAAGTTTGTTTGACGCAACTGGCACAAGTTTGTTTGACGCAACTGGCACAAGTTTGTTCGACGTAACTGGCACAAGTTTTTTCGAATCAATTGGCACAAGTTTGTTTGACGCAACTGGCATAAGTTTGTTTGACGCAACTTGCACAAGTTTGTTTGACGCAACTGGCACAAGTTTATTTGACGCAACTGGCACAAGTTTTCTCGACGCAACTGGCACAAGTTTGTTCGACGCAACTGGCACAAGTTTGTTTGACGCAACTGGCACAAGTTTGTTTGACGGAACTGTCACAAGTTTGTTTGGCGCAACTGGCACAAGTTTGTTTGACGCAACTGGCACAAGATTGTTCGACGCAACTGGCACAAGTTTGTTTGACGCAACTGGCACAAGTTTGTTTGACGCAACTGGCACAAGGTTCTTCTACGCAACTGGCACAAGTTTGTTCGACGCAACTGGCACAAGTTTCTTCGACTTAATTGGCACAAGTTTGTTTGACGCAACTGGTACAAGTTTGTTTGACGCAACTGTCACAAGTTTGTTTGACTCAACTGGCACAAGTTTGTTTGCCGCAACTGGCACAAGTTTATTTGACGCAACTGGCACAACTTTTCTCGACGCAACTGGCACAAGTATGTTCTACACAACTGGCACAAGTTTGTTCTATGTAACTTGCACAAGTTTATTCTACGCAACTGTCACAAGTTTGTTTGATGCAACTGGCACAAGTTTATTTTACGCAACTGGCACAAATTTGTTCTACGCAACTGGCACAAGTTTGTTCTACGCAACTGGCACAAGTTTGTTCTACGCAACTGGCACAAGTTTGTTTGATGCAACTGGCACAAGTTTGTTTGATGCAACTGGCAGAAGTTTGTTTGACGCAACTGGCAAAAGTTTGTTTGGTGCAACTGGCCCAAGTTTGTTTGACGCAACTGGCACAAGTTTGTTAGACGCAACTGGCACCAGTTTGTTCGACGTAACTGGCACAAGTTTTTTCGAATTAATTGGCACAAGTTTGTTTGACGCAACTGGCAGAAGTTTGTTTGACGCAACTTGCACAAGATTGTTTGACGCAACTGGCACAAGTTTTCTCGACGCAACTGGCACAAGTTTGTTCGCCGTAACTTGCATAGATTTGTTCGACGCAACTGGCCCAAGTTTGTTTGACGCAACTGGCACAAGTTTTTTTGACACAACTGGCACAAGTTTTCTCGACGCAAATGGCACAAGTTTGTTCGCCGTAACTGGCACAAGTTTTTTTCGACGCCACTGGCACAAGTTTGTTCGAAGCAACTGGCACAAGTTTGTTTGACGCAACTGGCACTAATTTGTTCTATGCAACTGGCACAAGTTTGTTCTACGCAACTGGCACAAGTTTGTTCTATGCAACTGGCACAAGTTTGTTCTATGCAACTGGCACTAGTTTGTTCTACGCAACTGGCATAAGTTTGTTTGACGCAACTGGCACAAGTTTGTTCTACGCAACTGGCACAAGTTTGTTGGACGCAACTGGCACAAGTTTCTTCTACGCAACTGTCACAAGTTTGTTGGACGCAACTGGCTCAAGTTTGTTTGACGCAACTGGCACAAGTTTGTTCGACGCAACTGGCACAAGTTTGTTCGACGCAACTGGCACAAGTTTGTTCGACGCAACTGGCACAAGTTTGTTCGACGCAACTGGCACAAGTTTGTTCGATGCAACTGGCACATGTTTGTTCAACACATCTGACACAAGATTGTTTGACGCAACTGGCTTAAGTTTTTTTTCGCAACTTATACAAGTTTGTTTGACTCAACTGGCACAAGTTTGTTTGACGGAACTGTCACAAGTTTGTTTGGCGCAACTGGCACAAGTTTGTTTGACGCAACTGGCACAAGTTTGTTCGACGCAACTGGCACAAGTTTGTTTGACGCAACTGGCACAAGTTTGTTTGACGCAACTGGCACAAGGTTCTTCTACGCAACTGGCACTAGTTTGTTCTACGCAACTGGCACAAGTTTGTTTGAGGCAACTGGCACAAGTTTGTTCGACGCAACTGGCACAAGTTTATTCTACGCAACTGACACAAGTTTGTTTGACACAACTGGCAGAAGTATGTTCAACGCAACTGGCACAAGTTTGTTTGACGCAACTGGCGCAAGTTTGTTCGACGCAACTGGCACAAGTTTGTTCGACGCAACTGGCACAAGTTTGTTCGATGCAACTGGCACAAGTTTGTTTAACGCAACTGGCACAAGTTTGTTCGACCTAACTGGCACAAGTTTGTTTGACGCAACTGGCACAAGTTTGTTTGACACAACTGGCACAAGTTTGTTTGACACAACTGGCACAAGGTTGTTCTACGAAACTGGCACAAGTTTGTTCAACGCAACTGGCACAAGTTTGTTTGACGCAACTGGCGCAAGTTTGTTCGACGCAACTGGCACAAGTTTGTTCGACGCAACTGGCACAAGTTTGTTCGATGCAACTAGCACAAGTTTGTTCGGTGCAACTGGCACAAGTTTGTTCGACCTAACTGGCACAAGTTTGTTTGGCGCAACTGGCACAAGTTTGTTTGACACAACTAGCACAAGTTCGTTTGACACAACTGGCTCAAGGTTGTTCTACGAAACTGGCACAAGTTTGTTCTACGCAACTGGCACAAGTTTGTTTGATGCAACTGGCACAAGTTTGTTTGATGCAACTGGCAGAAGTTTGTTTGACGCAACTGGCACAAGTTAGTTCGGTGCAACTGGCCCAAGTTTGTTTGACGCAACTGGCACAAGTTTGTTTGACGCAACTGGCACAAGTTTGTTCGACGTAACTGGCACAAGTTTTTTCGAATCAATTGGCACAAGTTTGTTTGACGCAACTGGCACAAGTTTGTTTGACGCAACTTGCACAAGTTTGTTTGACGCAACTGGCACAAGTTTTCTCGACGCAACTGGCACAAGTTTTTTTGACGCAACTGGCACAAGTTTTCTCGACGCAACTGGCACAAGTTTGTTCGACGCAACTGGCACAAGTTTGTTCTATGCAACTGGCACAAGTTTGTTTAACGCAACTGGCACAAGTTTGTTCGACCTAACTGGCACAAGTTTGTTTGACGCAACTGGCACAAGTTTGTTTGACACAACTGGCACAAGTTTGTTTGACGCAACTTGCACAAGTTTGTTTGACGCAACTGGCACAAGTTTATTTGACGCAACTGGCACAAGTTTTCTCGACGCAACTGGCACAAGTTTTTTTGACGCAACTGGCACAAGTTTTCTCGACGCAACTGGCACAAGTTTGTTCGACGCAACTGGCACAAGTTTGTTCTATGCAACTGGCACAAGTTTGTTTAACGCAACTGGCAAAAGTTTGTTCGACCTAACTGGCACAAGTTTGTTTGACGCAACTGGCACAAGTTTGTTTGACACAACTGGCACAAGTTTGTTTGACACAACTGGCACAAGGTTGTTCTACGAAACTGGCACAAGTTTGTTCAACGCAACTGGCACAAGTTTGTTTGACGCAACTGGCGCAAGTTTGTTCGACGCAACTGGCACAAGTTTGTTCGACGCAACTGGCACAAGTTTGTTCGATGCAACTGGCACAAGTTTGTTCGGTGCAACTGGCACAAGTTTGTTCGACCTAACTGGCACAAGTTTGTTTGACGCAACTGGCACAAGTTTGTTTGACACAACTAGCACAAGTTCGTTTGACACAACTGGCACAAGGTTGTTCTACGAAACTGGCACAAGTTTGTTCTACGCAACTGGCACAAGTTTGTTTGATGCAACTGGCACAAGTTTGTTTGATGCAACTGGCAGAAGTTTGTTTGACGCAACTGGCACAAGTTTGTTCGGTATAACTGGCCCAAGTTTGTTTGACGCAACTGGCACAAGTTTGTTTGACGCAACTGGCACAAGTTTGTTCGACGTAACTGGCACAAGTTTTTTCGAATCAATTGGCACAAGTTTGTTTGACGCAACTGGCATAAGTTTGTTTGACGCAACTTGCACAAGTTTGTTTGACGCAACTGGCACAAGTTTATTTGACGCAACTGGCACAAGTTTTCTCGACGCAACTGGCACAAGTTTGTTCGCCGTAACTGGCACAGGTTTGTTCGACGCAACTGGCACAAGTTTGTTTGACGCAACTGGCACAAGTTTTTTTGACGCAACTGGCACAAGTTTTCTCGACGCAACTGGCACAAGTTTGTTCGACGCAACTGGCTCAAGTTTGTTCTACGCAACTGGCACAAGTTTGTTTTACGCAACTGGCACAAGTTTGTTCTATGCAACTGGAACTAGATTGTTCTATGCAACTGGCATAAGTTTGTTTGACGCAACTGGCACAAGTTTGCTCTACGCAACTGGTACAAGTTTGTTCGACGCAACTGGCACAAGTTTCTTCGACGCAACTGGTATATGTCTGTTGGACGCAACTGGCAAAAGTTTGTTCAAACCAACTGGCAAAAGTTTGTTTGACACAACTGGCACAAGTTTGTTCGACGCAACTGCCACAAGTTTGTTTGACGCAACTAGCACAAGTTTGTTTGACGCAACTGGCACAAGTTTGTTCTACGCAACTGGCACAAGTTTTTTTGACGCAACTGGCACAAGTTTGTTCTACGCAACTGGCACAAGTTTGTTCGATGCAACTAGCACAAGTTTGTTCGCCGCAACTGGCCCAAGTTTGTTTGACGCAACTGGCACAAGTTTGTTAGACGCAACTGGCACAAGTTTGTTCGACGCAACTGGCACAAGTTTCTTCGACTTAATTGGCACAAGTTTGTTTGACGCAACTGGTACAAGTTTGTTTGACGCAACTGTCACAAGTTTGTTTGACTCAACTGGCACAAGTTTGTTTGCCGCAACTGGCACAAGTTTATTTGACGCAACTGGCACAACTTTTCTCGACGCAACTGGCACAAGTATGTTCTACACAACTGGCACAAGTTTGTTCTATGTAACTTGCACAAGTTTGTTCTACGCAACTGGCACAAGTTTGTTTGATGCAACTGGCACAAGTTTATTCTTCGCAACTGGCACAAATTTGTTCTACCTAACTGGCACAAGTTTGTTCTACGCAACTGGCACAAGTTTGTTTGATGCAACTGGCACAAGTTTGTTTAATGCAACTGGCAGAAGTTTGTTTGACGCAACTGGCACAAGTTTGTTCGGTGCAACTGGCCCAAGTTTGTTTGACGCAACTGGCACAAGTTTGTTAGACGCAACTGGCACAAGTTTGTTCGACGAAACTGGCACAAGTTTTTTCGAATCAATTGGCACAAGTTTGTTTGACGCAACTGGCACAAGTTTGTTTGACGCAACTTGCACAAGATTGTTTGACGCAACTGGCACAAGTTTTCTCGACGCAACTGGCACAAGTTTGTTCGCCGTAACTTGCACAGGTTTGTTCGACGCAACTGACCCAAGTTTGTTTGACGCAACTGGCACAAGTTTTTTTGACGCAACTGGCACAAGATTTCTCGACGCAACTGGCACAAGTTTGTTCGCCTTAACTGGCACAAGTTTGTTCGACGCCACTGGCACAAGTTTGTTCGAAGCAACTGGCACAAGTTTGTTTGACGTAACTGGCACTAATTTGTTCTATGCAACTGGCACAAGTTTGTTCTACGCAACTGGCACAAGTTTGTTCTATGCAACTGGCACAAGTTTGTTGTATGCAACTGGCACTAGTTTGTTCTACGCAACTGGCATAAGTTTGTTTGACGCAACTGGCACAAGTTTGTTCTACGCAACTGGCACAAGTTTGTTGGACGCAACTGGCACAAGTTTGTTGGACGCAACTGGCTCAAGTTTGTTTGACGCAAATGGCACAAGTTTGTTCGACGCAACTGGCACAAGTTTGTTCGACGCAACTGGCACAAGTTTGTTGTATGCAACTGGCACTAGTTTGTTCTACGCAACTGGCATAAGTTTGTTTGACGCAACTGGCACAAGTTTGTTCTACGCAACTGGCACAAGTTTGTTGGACGCAACTGGCACAAGTTTCTTCTACGCAACTGTCACAAGTTTGTTGGACGCAACTGGCTCAAGTTTGTTTGACGCAACTGGCACAAGTTTGTTCGACGCAACTGGCACAAGTTTGTTCGACGCAACTGGCACAAGTTTGTTCGACGCAACTGGCTCAAGTTTGTTCGACGCAACTGGCACAAGTTTGTTTGATGCAACTGGCACATGTTTGTTCAACACATCTGACACAAGATTGTTTGACGCAACTGGCTTAAGTTTGTTTTCGCAACTTGTACAAGTTTGTTTGACTCAACTGGCACAAGTTTGTTTGACGGAACTGTCACAAGTTTGTTTGGCGCAACTGGCACAAGTTTGTTTGACGCAACTGGCACAAGATTGTTCGACGCAACTGGCACAAGTTTGTTTGATGCAACTGGCACAAGTTTGTTTGACGCAACTGGCACAAGGTTCTTCTACGCAACTGGCACTAGTTTGTTCTACGCAATTGGCACAAGTTTGTTTGAGGCAACTGGCACAAGTTTGTTCGACGCAACTGGCACAAGTTTATTTGACGCAACTGGCACAAGTTTGTTAGACGCAACTGGCAAAAGTTTGTTCGACGCAAGAGGCAAAAGTTTGTGTGACGCAACTGGCACAAGTTTGTTTGACGCAACTGGCAAAAGTTTTTTTTCACGCAACTGGCACAAGTTTGTTTGACGCAACTGGCACAAGTTTTCTCAACGCAACTGGCACAAGTTTGTTTAATGTAACTGGCACAAGTTCGTTCGACGTAACTGGCACAAGTATGTTTGACGCAACTGGCACAAGTTTGTTTGACAAAACTGCCACAAGTTTCTTCGACGCAACTGGCACAAGTTTGTTCGACGCAACTGGCACAAGTTTGACGCAACCGGCACAAGTGATTTCTACGCAACTGGCACTAGTTTGTTCTATGCAACTGGAACTAGTTTGTTCTATGCAACTGGCATAAGTTTGTTTGACGCAACTGGCACAAGTTTGTTGTACGCAACTGGTACAAGTTTGTTCGACGCAACTGGCACAAGTTTCTTCGACGCAACCGGTACAAGTCTGTTGGACGCAACTGACAAAAGTTTGTTCGAACCAACTGGCAAAAGTTTGTTTGACACAACTGGCAGAAGTTTGTTCGACGCAACTGGCACAAGTTTGTTTGACGCAACTAGCACAAGTTTGTTTGACGCAACAGGCACAAGGTTCTTCTACCCAACTGGCACAAGTTTGTTCTACGCAACTGGCACAAGTTTGTTCTACGCAACTGGCACAAGTTTGTTCAACGCAACTGGCACAAGTTTGTTCGATGCAACTAGCACAAGTTTGTTCGCCGCAACTGGCCCAAGTTTGATTGACGCAACTGGCACAAGTTTGTTAGACGCAACTGGCACAAGTTTGTTCGACGCAACTGGCACAAGTTTCTTCGACTTAATTGGCACAAGTTTGTTTGATGCAACTGGTACAAGTTTGTTCGACGCAACTGTCACAAGTTTGTTTGACTAAAAAAGGCACAAGTTTGTTTGCCGCAACTGGCACAAGTTTGTTTGACGCAACTGGCACAACTTTTCTCGACGCAACTGGCACAAGTATGTTCTACACAACTGGCACAAGTTTGTTCTATGTAACTTGCTCAAGTTTGTTCTACGCAACTGGCACAAGTTTGTTCTACGCAACTGGCACAAGTTTGTTCTACGCAACTGGCACAAGTTTGCTCTACGCATCTGGCACAAGTTTGTTCTATGCAACTAGCACAAGTTTGTTCTACGCAACAGGCACAAGTTTGTTCTACGCAACTGGCACAAGTTTGTTCTATGCAACTGTCACAAGTTTGTTTGACACAACTGGCAGAAGTTTGTTCAACGCAACTGGCACAAGTTTGTTTGACGCAACTGGCGCAAGTTTGTTCGACGCAACTGGCAGAAGTTTGTTCGACGCAACTTGCACAAGTTTGTTCGATGCAACTGGCACAAGTTTGTTCGACCCAACTGGCACAAGTTTGTTTGACGCAACTGGCACAAGTTTGTTTGACGCAACTGGCACAAGTTTGTTTGACACAACTGGCAAAAGATGTTTGACGCGACTGGCACAAGGATGTTCTACGCAACTGACACATGTTTGTTCTACGCAACTGGCACAAGTTTGTTTGATGCAACTGGCACAAGTTTTTTTGATGCAACTGGCAGAAGTTTGTTTGACGCAACTGGCACAAGTTTGTTCGGCGCAACTGGCCCAAGTTTGTTTGATGCAACTGGCACAAGTTTGTTAGACGCAACTGGCACAAGTTTGTTCGAGGTAACTGGCACACGTTTTTTCGACTCAATTGGCACAAGTTTGTTTGACGCAACTGGCACAAGTTTGTTTGACGCAACTGGCACAAGTTTGTTTGACGCAACTGGCACAAGTTTGTTTGACGCAACTGGCACAAGTTTATTTGATGCAACTGGCACAAGTTTTCTCGACGCAACTGGCACAAGTTTGTTCACTGTAACTGGCACAAGTTTGTTCGACGCAACTGGCACAAGTTTGTTTGACGCAACTGGCACAAGTTTTTTTGACGCAACTGGCACAAGTTTTCTCGATGCAACTGGCACAAGTTTGTTCGCCGTAACTGGCATAAGTTTGTTCGACGCCACTGGCACAAGTTTGTTCGAAGCAACTGGCACAAGTTTGTTTGACGCAACTGGCACAAGTTTGTTCTATGCAACTGGCACAAGTTTGTTCTACGCAACTGGCACAAGTTTGTTCTACGCAACTGGCACAAGTTTGTTATATGCAACTGGCACAAGTTTGTTCAACACATCTGGCACAAGTTTGTTTGACGCAACTGGCACAAGTTTGTTTTTGCAACTTGTACAAATTTGTTTGACGCAATTGGCACAAGTTTGTTTGACGCAACTGGCACAAGTGTGTTTGGCGCAACTGGCACAAGGTTGTTCGACGCAACTAGCCCAAGTTTGTTTGACGCAACTGGCACAAGTTTGTTAGACGCAACTGGCACAAGTTTGTTAGACGCAACTGGCACAAGTTTCTTCAACTCAATTGGCACAAGTTTGTTTGACGCAACTGGCACAAGTTTGTTTGACTCAACTGGCACAAGTTTGTTTGACGCAACTGGCACAAGTTTATTTGACGCAACTGGCACAACTTTTCTCGGCGCAAGTGGCAAAAGTATGTTCTACACAACTGGCACAAGTTTGTTCTATGCAACTGGCACAAGTTTGTTCTACGCAACTGGCACAAGGATGTTCTACGCAACTGGCACAAGTTTGTTCTACGCAACTGGCACAAGTTTGTTCTACGCATCTGGCACAAGTTTGTTCTACTCAACTGGCACAAGTTTGTTCGAACCAACTGACACAAGTTTGTTCGACGCAACTGGCACAAGTTTATTCTACGCAACTGACACAAGTTTGTTTGACACAACTGGCAGAAATTTGTTCAACGCAACTGGCACAAGTTTGTTTGATGCAACTGGCGCAAGTTTGTTCGATGCAACTGGCACAAGTTTGTTCGACGCAATTGGCACAAGTTTGTTCGATGAAACTGGCACAATTTTGTTTAACACAACTGGCACAAGTTTGTTCGACCTAACTGGCACAAGTTTGTTTGACGCAACTGGCACAAGTTTGTTTGACACAACTGGCACAAGTTTCTTTGACACAACTGGCACAAGGTTGTTCTACGAAACTGGCACAAGTTTGTTCTACGCAACTGGCACAAGTTTGTTTGATGCAACTGGCACAAGTTTGTTTAATGCAACTGGCAGAAGTTTGTTTGACGCAACTGGCACAAGTTTGTTCGGTGCAACTGGCCCAAGTTTGTTTGACGCAACTGGCACAAGTTTGTTTGACGCAACTGGCACAAGTTTGTTCAACGTAACTGGCACAAGTTTTTTCGAATCAATTGGCACAAGTTTGTTTAACGCAACTGGCATAAGTTTGCTTGACGCAACTGGCACAAGTTTATTTGACGCAACTGGCACAAGTTTTCTCGACGCAACTGGCACAAGTTTGTTCGCCGTAACTGGCACAGGTTTGTTCGACGCAACTGGCACAAGTTTGTTTGACGCAACTGGCACAAGTTTTTTTGACGCAACTGGCACAAGTTTTCTCGACGCAACTGGCACAAGTTTGTTCGCCGTAACTGGCACAAGTTTGTTCGACGCCACTGGCACAAGTTTGTTCGAAGCAACTGTCACAAGTTTGTTTGACGCAACTGGCACTAATTTGTTCTATGCAACTGGCACAAGTTTGTTCTACGCAACTGTCACAAGTTTGTTTGACTCAACTGGCACAAGTTTGTTTGACGCAACTGGCACAAGTTTATTTGACGCAACTGGCACAACTTTTCTCGGCGCAAGTGGCAAAAGTATGTTCTACACAACTGGCACAAGTTTGTTCTATGCAACTGGCACAAGTCTGTTCTACGCAACTGGCACAAGGTTGTTCTACGCAACTGGCACAACTTTGTTCTACGCAACTGGCACAAGTTTGTTCTACGCATCTGGCACAAGTTTGTTCTACGCAACTGGCACAAGTTTGTTCTACGCAACTGACACAAGTTTGTTCGACGCAACTGGCACAAGTTTATTCTACGCAACTGACACAAGTTTGTTTGACACAACTGGCAGAAGTTTGTTCAACGCAACTGGCACAAGTTTGTTTGACGCAACTGGCGCAAGTTTGTTCGACGCAACTGGCACAAGTTTGTTCGACGCAACTGGCACAAGTTTGTTCGATGCAACTGGCACAAGTTTGTTTAACGCAACTGGCACAAGTTTGTTTGACACAACTGGCACAAGTTTGTTTGACGCAACTGGCACAAGTTTGTTTGACACAACTGGCACAAGTTTGTTTGACACAACTGGCACAAGGTTGTTCTACGAAACTGGCACAAGTTTGTTCAACGCAACTGGCACAAGTTTGTTTGACGCAACTGGCGCAAGTTTGTTCGACGCAACTGGCACAAGTTTGTTCGACGCAACTGGCACAAGTTTGTTCGATGCAAAAGGCACAAGTTTGTTTAACGCAACTGGCACAAGTTTGTTCGACCTAACTGGCACAAGTTTGTTTGACGCAACTGGCACAAGTTTGTTTGACACAACTGGCACAAGTTTGTTTGACACAAATGGCACAAGGTTGTTCTACGAAACTGGCACAAGTTTGTTCTACGCAACTGGCACAAGTTTGTTTGATGCAACTGGCACAAGTTTGTTTGATGCAACTGGCAGAAGTTTGTTCTACGCAACTGGCACAAGTTTGTTCGGTGCAACTGGCCCAAGTTTGTTTGACGCAACTGGCACAAGTTTGTTTGACGCAACTGGCACAAGTTTGTTCGACGTAACTGGCACAAGTTTTTTCGAATCAATTGGCACAAGTTTGTTTGACGCAACTGGCACAAGTTTGTTTGACGCAACTTGCACAAGTTTGTTTGACGCAACTGGCACAAGTTTATTTGACGCAACTGGCACAAGTTTTCTCGACGCAACTGGCACAAGTTTGTTCGCCGTAACTGGCACAGGTTTGTTCGACGCAACTGGCACAAGTTTGTTTGACGCAACTGGCACAAGTTTTTTTGACGCAACTGGCACAAGTTTTCTCGACGCAACTGGCACAAGTTTGTTCGACGCAACTGGCACAAGTTTGTTCTACGCAATTGGCACAAGTTTGTTTTACGCAACTGGCGCAAGTTTGCTCTATGCAACTAGAACTAGATTGTTCTATGCAACTGGCATAAGTTTGTTTGACGCAACTGGCACAAGTTTGTTCTACGCAACTGGTACAAGTTTGTTCGACGCAACTGGCACAAGTTTCTTCGACGCAACTGGTACAAGTCTGTTGGACGCAACTGGCAAAAGTTTGTTCGAACCAACTGGTAAAAGTTTGTTTGACACAACTGGCACAAGTTTGTTCGACGCAACTGGCACAAGTTTGTTTGACGCAACTAGCACAAGTTTATTTGACGCAACTGGCACAAGGTTCTTCTACCCAACTGGCACAAGTTTGTTCTACGCAACTGGCACAAGTTTGTTTGACGCAACTGGCACAAGTTTGTTCTACGCAACTGGCACAAGTTTGTTCGATGCAACTAGCACAAGTTTGTTCGCCGCAACTGGCCCAAGTTTGTTTGACGCAACTGGCACAAGTTTGTTAGACGCAACTGGCACAAGTTTGTTTGACGCAACTGGCACAAGTTTCTTCGACTTAATTGGCACAAGTTTGTTTGACGCAACTGGTACAAGTTTGTTTGACGCAACTGTCACAAGTTTGTTTGACTCAACTGGCACAAGTTTGTTTGCCGCAATTGGCACAAGTTTATTTGACGCAACTGGCACAACTTTTCTCGACGCAACTGGCACAAGTATGTTCTACATAACTGGCACAAGTTTGTTCTATGTAACTTGCACAAGTTTGTTCTACGCAACTGGCACAAGTTTGTTTGATGCAACTGGCACAAGTTTATTCTACGCAACTGGCACAAATTTGTTCTACGCAACTGGCACAAGTTTGTTCTACGCAACTGGCACAAGTTTGTTCTACGCAACTGGCACAAGTTTGTTTGATGCAACTGGCACAAGTTTGTTTGATGCAACTGGCAGAAGTTTGTTTGACGCAACTGGCACAAGTTTGTTCGGTGCAACTGGCCCAAGTTTGTTTGACGCAACTGGCACAAGTTTGTTAGACGCAACTGGCACAAGTTTGTTCGACGTAACTGGCACAAGTTTTTTCGAACCGATTGGCACAAGTTTGTTTGACGCAACTGGCACAAGTTTGTTTGACGCAACTTGCACAAGATTGTTTGACGCAACTGGCACAAGTTTTCTCGACGCAACTGGCACAAGTTTGTTCGCCGTAACTTGCACAGGTTTGTTCGACGCAACTGGCCCAAGTTTGTTTGACGCAACTGGCACAAGTTTTTTTGACGCAACTGGCACAAGTTTTCTCGATGCAACTGGCACAAGTTTGTTCGCCGTAACTGGTAAAAGTTTGTTCGACGCCACTGGCACAAGTTTGTTCGAAGCAACTGTCACAAGTTTGTTTGACGGAACTGGCACTAATTTGTTCTATGCAACTGGCACAAGTTTGTTCTACGCAACTGGCACAAGTTTGTTCTATGCAACTGGCACAAGTTTGTTGTATGCAACTGGCACTAGTTTGTTCTACGCAACTGGCATAAGTTTGTTTGACGCAACTGGCCCAAGTTTGTTCTACGCAACTGGCACAAGTTTGTTGGACGCAACTGGCACAAGTTTCTTCTACGCAACTGTCACAAGTTTGTTGGACGCAACTGGCTCAAGTTTGTTTGACGCAACTGGCCCAAGTTTGTTCGACGCAACTGGCACAAGTTTGTTCGACGCAACTGGCACAAGTTTGTTCGACGCAACTGGCACAAGTTTGTTCGACGCAACTGGCACAAGTTTGTTCGATGCAACTGGCACATGTTTGTTCAACACATCTGACACAAGATTGTTTGACGCAACTGGCTTAAGTTTGTTTTCGCAACTTGTACAAGTTTGTTTGACGCAACTGGCACAAGTTTGTTTGACGGAACTGTCACAAGTTTGTTCTACGCAACTGGCACAAGTTTGTTGGACGCAACTGGCACAAGTTTCTTCTACGCAACTGTCACAAGTTTGTTGGACGCAACTGGCTCAAGTTTGTTTGACACAACTGGCACAAGTTTATTCGACGCAACTGGCACAAGTTTGTTCGACGCAACTGGCACAAGTTTGTTCGACGCAACTGGCACAAGTTTGTTCGACGCAACTGGCACAAGTTTGTTCGATGCAACTGGCACATGTTTGTTCAACACATCTGACACAAGATTGTTTGACGCAACTGGCTTAAGTTTGTTTTCGCAACTTGTACTAGTTTGTTTGACTCAACTGGCACAAGTTTGTTTGACGGAACTGTCACAAGTTTGTTTGGCGCAACTGGCACAAGTTTGTTTGACGCAACTGGCACAAGTTTGTTCGACGCAACTGGCACAAGTTTGTTTGACGCAACTGGCACAAGTTTGTTTGACGCAACTGGCACAAGGTTCTTTCTACGCAACTGGCACTAGTTTGTTCTACGCAACTGGCACAAGTTTGTTTGAGGCAACTGGCACAAGTTTGCTCGACGCAACTGGCACAAGTTTGTTTGACGCAACTGGCACAAGTTTGTTAGACGCAACTGGCACAAGTTTGTTCGACGTAACAGGCACAAGTTTTTTCGAGTCAATTGGCACAAGTTTGTTTGACGCAACTGGCACAAGTTTGTTTGACGCAAGAGGCACAAGTTTGTGTGACGCAACTGGCACAATTTTGTTTGACGCAACTGGCAAAAGTTTTTTTTCATGCAACTGGCACAAGTTTTCTCAAAGCAACTAGCACAAGTTTGTTTAATGTAACTGGCATAAGTTCGTTCGACGTAACTGGCACAAGTATGTTCGACGCAACTGGCACAAGTTTGTTTGACAAAACTGCCACAAGTTTCTTCGACGCAACTGGCACAAGTTTGTTCGACGCAACTGGCACAAGTTTGTTTGACGCAACCGGCACAAGTTTGTTCTACGCAACTGGCACAAGTTTGTTCTATGCAACTGGAACTAGTTTGTTCTATGCAACTGGCATAAGTTTGTTTGACGCAACTGGCACAAGTTTGTTTTACGCAACTGGTACAAGTTTGTTCGACGCAACTGGCACAAGTTTCTTCGACGCAACTGGTACAAGTCTGTTGGACGCAATTGACAAAAGTTTGTTCGAACCAACTGGCAAAAGTTTGTTTGACACAACTGGCACAAGTTTGTTCGACGCAACTGGCACAACTTTGTTTGACGCAACTAGCACAAGTTTGTTTGACGCAACTGGCACAAGGTTCTTCTACCCAACTGGCACAAGTTTGTTCTACGCAACTGGCACAAGCTTGTTTGACGCAACTGGCACAAGTTTGTTCTACGCAACTGGCACAAGTTTGTTCGATGCAACTAGCACAAGTTTGTTCGCCGCAACTGGCCCAAGTTTGTTTGACGCAACTGGCAAAAGTTTGTTAGACGCAACTGGCACAAGTTTGTTCGACGCAACTGGCACAAGTTTCTTCGACTTAATTGGCACAAGTTTGTTTGACGCAACTGGTACAAGTTTGTTTGACGCAACTGTCACAAGTTTGTTTGACTCAACTGGCACAAGTTTGTTTGCCGCAACTGGCACAAGTTTATTTGACGCAACTGGCACAACTTTTCTCGACGCAACTGGCACAAGTATGTTCAACACAACTGGCACAAGTTTGTTCTATGTAACTTGCTCAAGTTTGTTTTACGCAACTGGCACAAGTTGGTTCTACGCAACTGGCACAAGTTTATTCTACGCAACTGGCACAAGTTTGTTCTACGCAACTGGCACAAGTTTGTTCTACGCAACTGGCACAAGTTTGCTCTACGCATCTGGCACAAGTTTGTTCTATGCAACTGGCACAAGTTTGTTCTACGCAACTGGCACAAGTTTGTTCTACGCAACTGGCAGAAGTTTGTTCTACGCAACTGTCACAAGTTTTTTTGACACAACTGGCAGAAGTTTGTTCAACGCAACTGGCACAAGTTTGTTTGACGCAACTGGCGCAAGTTTGTTCGACGCAACTGGCACAAGTTTGTTCGACGCAACTTGCACAAGTTTGTTCGATGCAACTGGCACAAGTTTGTTCGACCCAACTGGCACAAGTTTGTTTGACGTAACTGGCACAAGTTTGTTTGACGCAACTGGCACAAGTTTGTTTGACACAACTGGCACAAGTTGCTTGACGCGACTGGCACAAGGATGTTCTACGCAACTGACACATGTTTGTTCTACGCAACTGGCACAAGTTTGTTTGATGCAACTGGCACAAGTTTTTTTTATGCAACTGGCAGAAGTTTGTTTGACGCAACTGGCACAAGTTTGTTAGACGCTACTGGCCCAAGTTTGTTTGACGCAACTGGCACAAGTTTGTTAGGCGCAACTGGCACAAGTTTGTTCGAGGTAACTGGCACACGTTTTTTCGACTCAATTGGCACAAGTTTGTTTGACACAACTGGCACAAGTTTGTTTGACGCAACTGGCACAAGTTTGTTTGACGCAACTGGCACAAGTTTGTTTGACGCAACTGGCACAAGTTTATTTGACGCAACTGGCACAAGTTTTCTCGACGCAACTGGCACAAGTTTGTTCACCGTAACTGGCACAAGTTTGTTCGACGCAACTGGCACAAGTTTGTTTGACGCAACTGGCACAAGTTTTTTTGACGCAACTGGCACAAGTTTTCTCGACGCAACTGGCACAAGTTTGTTCGCCGTAACTGGCACAAGTTTGTTCGACGCCACTGGCACAAGTTTGTTCGAAGCAACTGGCACAAGTTTGTTTGACGCAACTGGCACAAGTTTGTTTGACACAACTGGCACAAGTTTGTTCTACGCAACTGGCATAAGTTTGTTCTACGCAACTGGCACAAGTTTGTTATACGCAACTGGCACAAGTTTGTTCAACACATCTGGCACAAGTTTGTTTGACGCAACTGGCACAAGTTTGTTTTCGCAACTTGTACAAGTTTGTTTGACGCAACTGGCACAAGTTTGTTTTCGCAACTTGTACAAGTTTGTTTGACGCAACTGGCACAAGTTTGTTTGACGCAACTGGCACAAGTTTGTTTGGCGCAACTGGCATAAGTTTGTTCGACATAACTAGCCCAAGTTTGTTTGATGCAACTGGCACAAGTTTGTTAGACAAAACTGGCACAAGTTTGTTAGACGCAACTGGCACAAGTTTCTTCAACTCAATTGGCACAACTTTGTTTGACGCAACTGGCACAAGTTTGTTTGACGCAACTGTCACAAGTTTGTTTGACGCAACTGGCACAAGTTTGTTTGACGTAACTGGCACAAGTTTATTTGACGCAACTGGCACAACTTTTCTCGGCGCAAGTGGCAAAAGTATGTTCTACACAACTGGCACAAGTTTGTTCTATGCAACTGGCACAAGTTTGTTTGACACAACTGGCACAAGTTTGTTTGACACAACTGGCACAAGGTTGTTCTACGAAACTGCCACAAGTTTGTTCTACGCAACTGGCACAAGTTTGTTTGATGCAACTGGCACAAGTTTGTTTGATGCAACTGGCAGAAGTTTGTTTGACGCAACTGGCACAAGTTTGTTCGGTGCAACTGGCCCAAGTTTGTTTGACGCAACTGGCACAAGTTTGTTAGACGCAACTGGCACAAGTTTGTTCGACGTAACTGGCACAAGTTTTTTCGAATCAATTGGCACAAGTTTGTTTGACGCAACTGGCACAAGTTTGTTTGACGCAACTTGCACAAGTTTGTTTGCCGCAACTGGCACACGTTTATTTGACGCAACTGGCACAAGTTTTCTCGACGCAACTGCCACAAGTTTGTTCGCCGTAACTGGCACAGGTTTGTTCGACGCAACTGTCACAAGTTTGTTTGACGCAACTGGCACAAGTTTTTTTTACGCAACTGGCACAAGTTTTCTCGACGCAACTGGCACAAGTTTGTTCGCCGTAACTGGCACAAGTTTGTTCGACGCCACTGGCACAAGTTTGTTCGAAGCAACTGGCACAAGTTTGTTTGACGCAACTGGCACTAATTTGTTGTATGCAACTGGCACAAGTTTGTTCTACGCAACTGGCACAAGTTTGTTCTACGCAACTGGCACAAGTTTGTTCTACGCAACTGGCACTAGTTTGTTCTACGTAACTGGCACAAGTTTGTTCTACGCAACTGGCACTAGTTTGTTCTACGCAACTGGCATAAGTTTGTTTGACGCAACTGGCACAAGTTTGTTCTACGTAACTGGCACAAGTTTGTTGGACGCAACTGGCACAAGTTTCTTCTACGCAACTGTCACAAGTATGTTGGACGCAACTGGCTCCAGTTTGTTTGACGCAACTGGCACAAGTTTGTTCGACGCAACTGGCACAAGTTTGTTCTACGCAACTGGCACAAGTTTGTTCTACGCAACTGGCACTAGTTTGTTCTACGTAACTGGCACAAGTTTGTTCTACGCAACTGGCACTAGTTTGTTCTACGCAACTGGCATAAGTTTGTTTGACGCAACTGGCACAAGTTTGTTCTACGTAACTGGCACAAGTTTGTTGGACGCAACTGGCACAAGTTTCTTCTACGCAACTGTCACAAGTATGTTGGACGCAACTGGCTCCAGTTTGTTTGACGCAACTGGCACAAGTTTGTTCGACGCAACTGGCACAAGTTTGTTCGACGCAACTGGCACAAGTTTGTTCGACGCAACTGGCACAAGTTTGTTCGATGCAACTGGCACAAGTTTGTTCGATGCAACTGGCACATGTTTGTTCAACACATCTGACACAAGATTGTTTGACGCAACTGGCATAAGTTTGTTTTCGCAACTTGTACAAGTTTGTTTGACTCAACTGGCACAAGTTTGTTTGACGGAACTGTCACAAGTTTGTTTGGCGCAACTGGCACAAGTTTGTTTGACGCAACTGGCACAAGTTTGTTCGACGCAACTGGCACAAGTTTGTTTGACGCAACTGGCACAAGTTTGTTTAACGCAACTGGCACAAGGTTCTTCTACACAACTGGCAAAAGTTTGTTCTGCGCAACTGGCACAAGTTTGTTTGAGGAAACTGGCTCAAGTTTGTTCGACGCAATTGGCACAAGTTTGTTTGATGTAACTGGCACAAGTTTGTTAGACGCAACTGGCACAAGTTTGTTCAATGTAACAGGCACAAGTTTTTTCGAGTCAATTGGCACAAGTTTGTTTGACGCAACTGACACAAGTTTGTTTGACGCAAGAGGCACAAGTTTGTGTGACGCAACTGGCACAAGTTTGTTTGACGCAACTGGCACAAGTTTTTTTTCACGCAACTGGCACAAGTTTTCTCAACGCAACTGGCACAAGTTTGTTTAATGTAACTGGCACAAGTTCGTTCGACGTAACTGGCACAAGTATGTTCGACGCAACTGGCACAAGTTTGTTTGACAAAACTGCCACAAGTTTCTTCGACGCAACTGGCACAAGTTTGTTTGACGCAACTGGCACAAGTTTGTTTGATGCAACCGGCACAAGTTTGTTCTACGCAACTGGCACAAGTTTGTTCTATGCAACTGGAACTAGATTGTTCTATGCAACTGGCATAAGTTTGTTTGACGCAACTGGCACAAGTTTGTTCTACGCAACTGGTACAAGTTTGTTCGACGCAACTGGCACAAGTTTCTTCGACGCAACTGGTACAAGTCTGTTGGACGCAAATGGCAAAAGTTTTTTTTTTTCACGCAACTGGCACAAGTTTTCTCAACGCAACTGGCACAAGTTTGTTCGACGCAACTGGCACAAGTTTGTTTGATGCAACTAGCACAAGTTTGTTTGACGCAACTGGCACAAGGTTCTTCTACCCAACTGGCACAAGTTTGTTCTACGCAACTGGCACAAGTTTGTTTGACGCAACTGGCACAAGTTTGTTCTACGCAACTGGCACAAGTTTGTTCGATGCAACTAGCACAAGTTTGTTCGCCGCAACTGGCCCAAGTTTGTTTGACGCAACTGGCACAAGTTTGTTAGACGCAACTGGCACAAGTTTGTTCGACGCAACTGGCACAAGTTTCTTTGACTTAATTGGCACAAGTTTGTTTGACGCAACTGGTACAAGTTTGTTTGACGCAACTGTCACAAGTTTGTTTGACTCAACTGGCACAAGTTTGTTTGCCGCAAATGGCACAAGTTTATTTGACGCAACTGGCACAACTTTTCTCGACGCAACTGGCACAAGTATGTTCTACACAACTGGCACAAGTTTGTTGTATGTAACTTGCACAAGTTTGTTCTACGCAACTGGCACAAGTTTGTTCTACGCAACTGGCATAAGTTTATTCTACGCAACTGGCACAAATTTGTTCTACGCAACTGGCACAAGTTTGTTCTACGCAACTGGCACAAGTTTGTTCTACGCAACTGGCATAAGTTTGTTTGATGCAACTGGCACAAGTTTGTTTGATGCAACTGGCAGAAGTTTGTTTGACGCAACTGGCACAAGTTTGTTCGGTGCAACTGGCACAAGTTTGTTCTACGCAACTGGCACAAGTTTGTTAGACGTAACTGGCACAAGTTTGTTCGACGTAACTGGCACAAGTTTTTTCGAATCAATTGGCACAAGTTTGTTTGACGCAACTGGCAAAAGTTTGTTTGACGCAACTTGCACAAGTTTGTTTGACGCAACTGGCACAAGTTTTCTCGACGCATCTGGCACAAGTTTGTTCGCCGTAACTGGAACAGGTTTGTTCGACGCAACTGGCCCAAGTTTGTTTGACGCAACTGGCACAAGTTTTTTTGACGCAACTGGCACAAGTTTTCTCGACGCAACTGGCACAAGTTTGTTCGCCGTAACTGGCACAAGTTTGTTTTCGCAACTTGTACAAATTTGTTTGACGCAATTGGCACAAGTTTGTTTGACGCAACTGGCACAAGTTTGTTTGGCGCAACAGGCACAAGTTTGTTCGACGCAACTAGCCCAAGTTTGTTTGACGCAACTGGCACAAGTTTGTTAGACGCAACTGGCACAAGTTTGTTAGACGCAACTGGCACAAGTTTCTTCAACTCAATTGGCACAAGTTTGTTTGACGCAACTGGCACAAGTTTGTTTCACTCAACTGGCACAAGTTTGTTTGACGCAACTGGCACAAGTTTATTTGACGCAACTGGCACAACTTTTCTCGGCGCAAGTGGCAAAAGTATGTTCTACACAACTGGCACAAGTTTGTTCTATGCAACTGGCACAAGTTTGTTCTACGCAACTGGCACAAGGTTGTTCTATGCAACTGGCACAAGTTTGTTCTACGCAACTGGCACAAGTTTGTTCTACGCATCTGGCACAAGTTTGTTCTACGCAACTGGCACAAGTTTGTTCTACGCAACTGACACAAGTTTGTTCGACGCAACTGGCACAAGTTTATTCTACGCAACTGACACAAGTTTGTTTGACACAACTGGCAGAAATTTGTTCAACGCAACTGGCACAAGTTTGTTTGACGCAACTGGCGCAAGTTCGTTCGACGCAACTGGCACAAGTTTGTTCGACGCAACTGGCACAAGTTTCTTCGACTTAATTGGCACAATTTTGTTTAACGCAACTGGCACAAGTTAGTTCGACCTAACTGGCACAAGTTTGTTTGACGCAACTGGCACAAGTTTGTTTGACACAACTGGCACAAGTTTGTTTGACACAACTGGCACAAGGTTGTTCTACGAAACTGGCACAAGTTTGTTCTACGCAACTGGCAGAAGTTTGTTTGATGCAACTGGCACAAGTTTGTTTGATGCAACTGGCAGAAGTTTGTTTGACGCAACTGGCACAAGTTTGTTCGGTGCAACTGGCCCAAGTTTGTTTGACGCAACTGGCACAAGTTTGTTTGACGCAACTGGCACAAGTTTGTTCGAAGTAACTGGCACAAGTTTTTTCGAATCAATTGGCACAAGTTTGTTTGACGCAACTGGCACAAGTTTGTTTGACGCAACTGGCACAAGTTTGTTTGACGCAACTGGCACAAGTTTGTTTGACGCAACTGGCACAAGTTTATTTGACGCAACTGGCACAAGTTTTCTCGACGCAACTGGCACAACTTTGTTCGCCGTAACTGGCACAGGTTTGTTCGACGCAACTGGCACAAGTTTGTTTGACGCAACTGGCACAAGTTTTTTTGACGCAACTGGCACAAGTTTTCTCGACGCAACTGGCACAAGTTTGTTCGCCGTAACTGGCACAAGCTTGTTCGACGCAACTGGCACAAGTTTGTTCGAAGCAACTGGCACAAGTTTGTTTGACGCAACTGGCACTAATTTGTTCTATGCAACTGGCACAAGTTTGTTCTACGCAACTGTCACAAGTTTGTTTGACTCAACTGGCACAAGTTTGTTTGACGCAACTGGCACAAGTTTATTTGACGCAACTGGCACAACTTTTCTCGGCGCAAGTGGCAAAAGTATGTTCTACACAACTGGCACAAGTTTGTTCTATGCAACTGGCACAAGTCTGTTCTACGCAACTGGCACAAGTTTGTTCTACGCAACTGGCACAAGTTTGTTCTACGCATCTGACACAAGTTTGTTCTACGCAACTGGCACAAGTTTGTTCTACGCAACTGACACAAGTTTGTTCGACGCAACTGGCACAAGTTTATTCTACGCAACTGACACAAGTTTGTTTGACACAACTGGCAGAAGTTTGTTCAACGCAACTGGCACAAGTTTGTTTGACACAACTGGCGTCAAGTTTGTTCGACGCAACTGGCACAAGTTTGTTCGACGCAACTGGCACAAGTTTGTTCGATGCACTGGCACAAGTTTGTTTAACGCAACTGGCACAAGTTGGTTCGACCTAACTGGGCACAAGTTTGTTTGACGCAACTGGCACAAGTTTGTTTGACACAACTGGCACAAGTTTGTTTGACACAACTGGCACAAGGTTGTTCTACGAAACTGGCACAAGTTTGTTCAACGCAACTGGCACAAGTTTGTTTGACGCAACTGGCGCAAGTTTGTTCGACGCAACTGTCACAAGTTTGTTCGACGCAACTGGCACAAGTTTGTTCGATGCAACTGGCACAAGTTTGTTTAAAGCAACTGGCACAAGTTTGTTCGACCTAACTGGCACAAGTTTGTTTGACGCAACTGGCACAAGTTTGTTTTGACACAACTGGCACAAGTTTGTTTGACACAACTGGCACAAGGTTGTTCTACGAAACTGCCACAAGTTTGTTCTACGCAACTGGCAGAAGTTTGTTTGATGCAACTGGCACAAGTTTGTTTGATGCAACTGGCAGAAGTTTGTTTGACGCAACTGGCACAAGTTTGTTCGGTGCAACTGGCCCAAGTTTGTTTGACGCAACTGGCACAAGTTTGTTTGACGCAACTGGCACAAGTTTGTTCGACGTAACTGGCACAAGTTTTTTCGAATCAATTGGCACAAGTTTGTTTGACGCACACTGGCACAAGTTTGTTTGACGCAACTTTGCACAAGTTTATTTGAAGCAACTGGCACAAGTTTATTTGAAGCAACTGGCACAAGTTTTCTCGACGCAACTGGCACAAGTTTGTTCGCCGTAACTGGCACAGGTATGTTCGACGCAACTGGCACAAGTTTGTTTGACGCAACTGGCACAAGTTTTTTTGACGCAACTGACACAAGTTTTCTCGACGCAACTGGCACAAGTTTGTTCGACGTAACTGGCACAAGTTTGTTCTACGCAACTGGCACAAGTTTGTTTTACGCAACTGGCACAAGTTTGTTCTATGCAACTGGAACTAGATTGTTCTATGCAACTGGCATAAGTTTGTTTTGACGCAACTGGTACAAGTTTGTTCGACGCAACTGGCACAAGTTTCTTCGACGCAACTGGTACAAGTCTGTTGGACGCAACTGGCAAAAGTTTGTTCGAACCAACTGGCAAAAGTTTGTTTGACACAACTGGCACAAGTTTGTTCGACGCAACTGGCACAAGTTTGTTTGACGCAACTAGCACAAGTTTGTTTGACGACAACTGGCACAAGGTTCTTTCTACCCAAATGGCACAAGTTTGTTCTACGCAACTGGCACAAGTTTGTTTGGACGCAACTGGCACAAGTTTGTTCTACGCAACTGGCACAAGTTTGTTCGATGCAACTAGCACAAGTTTGTTCGCCGCAACTGGCCCAAGTTTGTTTGACGCAACTGGCACAAGTTTGTTAGACGCGAACTGGCACAAGTTTGTTCGACGCAACTGGCACAAGTTTCTTCGACTTTAATTGGCACAAGTTTGTTTGACGCAACTGGTACAAGTTTGTTTGACGCAACTGTCACAAGTTTGTTTGACTCAACTGGCACAAGTTTGTTATGCCGCAACTGGCACAAGTTTATTTGACGCAACTGGCACAACTTTTCTCGACGCAACTGGCACAAGTATGTTCTACACAACTGGCACAAGTTTGTTTTATGTAACTTGCACAAGTTTATTCTACGCAACTGGCACAAATGTGTTCTAACGCAACTGGCACAAGTTCTGTTCTACGCAACTGGCACAAGTTTGTACTACGCAACTGGCACAAGTTTGTTTTGATGCAAATGGCACAAGTTTGTTTCGATGCAACTGGCAGAAGTTTGTTTGACGCAACTGGCACAAGTTTGTTTGGTGCAACTGGCCCAAGTTTGTTTGACGCAACTGGCACAAGTTTGGTTAGACGCAACTGGCACAAGTTTGTTCGACGTAACTGGCAAAAGTTTTTTCGAATCAATTGGCACAAGTTTGTTTGACGCAACTGGCACAAGTTTGTTTGACGCAACTTGCACAAGATTGTTTGACGCAACTGGCACAAGTTTTCTCTCGACGCAACTGGCACAAGTTTGTTCGCCGTAACTTGCACAGGTTTGTTCGACGCAACTGGCCCCAAGTTTGTTTGACGCAACTGGCACAAGTTTTTTTGACGCAACTGGCACAAGTTTTCTCGACGCAACTGGCACAAGGTTTGTTCGCCGTAACTGGCACAAGTTTGTTCGACGCCACTGGCACAAGTTTGTTCGAAGCAACTGGCACAAGTTTGTTTGACGCAACTGGCACTAATTTGTTCTATGCAACTGGCACAAGTTTGTTCTACGCAACTGGCATAAGTTTGTTCTATGCAACTGGCACAAGTTTGTTGTATGCAACTGGCACTAGTTTGTTCTACGCAACTGGCATAAGTTTGTTTGACGCAACTGGCACAAGTTTGTTCTACGCAACTGGCACAAGTTTGTTGGACGCAGCTGGCACAAGTTTCTTCTACGCAACTGTCACAAGTTTGTTGGACGCAACTGGCTCAAGTTTGTTTGACGCAACTGGCACAAGTTTGTTCGACGCAACTGGCACAAGTTTGTTCGACGCAACTGGCACAAGTTTGTTCGACGCAACTGGCACAAGTTTGTTCGACGCAACTGGCACAAGTTTGTTTGATGCAACTGGCACATGTTTGTTCAACACATCTGACACAAGATTGTTTGACGCAACTGGCTTAAGTTTGTTTTCGCAACTTATACAAGTTTGTTTGACTCAACTGGCACAAGTTTGTTTGACGGGAACTGTCACAAGTTTGTTTGGCGCAACTGGCACAAGTTTGTTTGACGCAACTGGCACAAGTTTGTTCGACGCAACTGGCACAAGTTTGTTTGACGCAACTGGCACAAGTTTGTTTGACGCAACTGGCACAAGGTTCTTCTACGCAACTGGGCACTAGTTTGTTCTACGCAACTGGCACAAGTTTGTTCTACGCAACTGACACAAGTTTGTTCGACGCAACTGGCACAAGTTTATTCTACGCAACTGACACAAGTTTGTTTGACACAACTGGCAGAAGTTTGTTCAACGCAACTGGCACAAGTTTGTTTGACGCAACTGGCGCAAGTTTGTTCGACGTAACTGGCACAAGTTTGTTCGACGCAACTGGCACAAGTTTGTTCGATGCCACTGGCACAAGTTTGTTTAACGCAACTGGCACAAGTTTGTTCGACCTAACAGGCACAAGTTCTGTTTGACGCAACTGGCACAAGTTTGTTTGACACAACTGGCACAAGTTTGTTTGACACAACTGGCACAAGGTTGTTCTACGAAACTGGCACAAGTTTGTTCAACGCAACTGGCACAAGTTTGTTTGACGCAACTGGCGCAAGTTTGTTCGACGCAACTGGCACAAGTTTGTTCGCGCAACTGGCACAAGTTTGTTCGATGCAACTGGCACAAGTTTGTTCGGTGCAACTGGCACAAGTTTGTTCGACCTAACTGGCACAAGTTTGTTTGACGCAACTGGCACAAGTTTGTTTGACACAACTAGCACAAGTTTGTTTGACACAACTGGCACAAGGTTGTTCTACCGAAACTGGCACAAGTTTGTTCATACGCAACTGGCACAAGTTTGTTTGATGCAACTGGCACAAGTTTGTTTGATGCAACTGGCAGAAGTTTGTTTGACGCAACTGGCACAAGTTTGTTCGGTGCAACTGGCCCAAGTTTGTTTGACGCAACTGGCACAAGTTTGTTTGACGCAACTGGCACAAGTTTGTTCGTCGTAACTGGCACAAGTTTTTTCGAATCAATTGGCACAAGTTTGTTTGACGCAACTGGCACAAGTTTGTTTGACGCAACTTGCACAAGTTTGTTTGACGCAACTGGCACAAGTTTATTTGACGCAACTGGCACAAGTTTTCTCGACGCAACTGGCACAAGTTTGTTCGCCGTAACTGGCACAGGTTTGTTCGACGCAACTGGCACAAGTTTGTTTGACTCAACTGGCACAAGTTTTTTTGACGCAACTGGCACAAGTTTTCTCGACGCAACTGGCACAAGTTTGTTCGACGCAACTGGCACAAGTTTGTTCTACGCAACTGGCACAAGTTTGTTTTACGTAACTGGCACAAGTTTGTTCTATGGAGCTGGAAATAGATTGTTCTATGCAACTGGCATAAGTTTGTTTGACGCAACTGGCACAAGTTTGTTCTACGCAACTGGTACAAGTTTGTTCGACGCAACTGGCACAAGTTTCTTCGACGCAACTGGTACAAGTCTGGTGGACGCAACTGGCAAAAGTTTGTTCGAACCAACTGGCAAAAGTTTGTTTGACACAACTGGCACAAGTTTGTTCGACGCAACTGGCACAAGTTTGTTTGACGCAACTAGCACAAGTTTGTTTGACGCAACTGGCACAAGGTTCTTCTACCCAACTGGCACAAGTTTGATCTATGCAACTGGCACAAGTTTGTTCTACGCAACTGGCACAAGTTTGTTCGATGCAACTAGCACAAGTTTGTTCGCCGCAACTGGCCCAAGTTTGTTTGACGCAACTGGCACAAGTTTGTTCTATGGAGCTGGAACTAGATTGTTCTATGCAACTGGCATAAGTTTGTTTGACGCAACTGGCACAAGTTTGTTCTACGCAACTGGTACAAGTTTGTTCGACGCAACTGGCACAAGTTTCTTCGACGCAACTGGTACAAGTCTGGTGGACGCAACTGGCAAAAGTTTGTTCGAACCAACTGGCAAAAGTTTGTTTGACACAACTGGCACAAGTTTGTTCGACGCAACTGGCACAAGTTTGTTTGACGCAACTAGCACAAGTTTGTTTGACGCAACTGGCACAAGGTTCTTCTACCCAACTGGCACAAGTTTGATCTATGCAACTGGCACAAGTTTGTTCTACGCAACTGGCACAAGTTTGTTCGATGCAACTAGCACAAGTTTGTTCGCCGCAACTGGCCCAAGTTTGTTTGACGCAACTGGCACAAGTTTGTTAGACGCAACTGGCACAAGTTTGTTCGACACAACTGGCACAAGTTTCTTCGACTTAATTGGCACAAGTTTGTTTGACGCAACTGGTACAAGTTTGTTTGACGCAACTGTCACAAGTTTGTTTGACTCAACTGGCACAAGTTTGTTTGCCACAACTGGCACAAGTTTATTTGACGCAACTGGCACAACTTTTCTCGACGCAACTGGCACAAGTATGTTCTACACAACTGGCACAAGTTTGTTCTATGTAACTTGCACAAGTTTGTTCTACGCAACTGGCACAAGTTTGTTTGATGCAACTGGCACAAGTTTATTCTACGCAACTGGCACAAATTTGTTCTACCTAACTGGCACAACTTTGTTCTACGCAACTGGCACAAGTTTGTTTGATGCAACTGGCACAAGTTTGTTCTACGCAACCAGCACAAGTTTGTTCTACGCAACTGGCACAAGTTTGTTCTATGTAACTGGAACTAGTTTGTTCTATGCAACTGGCATAAGTTTGTTTGACGCAACTGGCACAAGTTTGTTCTACGCAACTGGTACATTTTTGTTCGACGCAACTGGCACAAGTTTCTTCGACGCAACTGGTACAAGTCTGTTGGACGCAACTGACAAAAGTTTGTTCGAACCAACTGGCAAAAGTTTGTTTGACACAACTGGCACAAGTTTGTTCGACGCAACTGGCACAAGTTTGTTTGACGCAACTAGCACAAGTTTGTTTGACGCAACTGGCACAAGGTTCTTCTACCCAACTGGCACAAGTTTGTTCTACGCAACTGGCACAAGTTTGTTTGACGCAACTGGCACAAGTTTGTTCTACGCAACTGGCACTAGTTTGTTCGATGCAACTAGCACAAGTTTGTTCGCCGCAGCTGGTCCAAGTTTGTTTGACGCAACTGGCAAAAGTTTGTTAGACGCAACTGGCACAAGTTTGTTCGACGCAACTGGCACAAGTTTCTTCGACTTAATTGGCACAAGTTTGATTGACGCAACTGGTACAAGTTTGTTTGACGCAAATGTCACAAGTTTGTTTGACTCAACTGGAAAAAGTTTGTTTGCCGCAACTGGCACAAGTTTATTTGACACAACTGGCACAACTTTTCTCGACGCAACTGGCACAAGTATGTTCTACACAACTGGCACAAGTTTGTTTTATGTAACTTGCACAAGTTTGTTCTACGCAACTGGCACAAGTTTGTTCTGCGCAACTGGCACAAGTTTATTCTACGCAACTGGCACAAGTTTGTTTTACTCAACTGGCACAAGTTTGTTCTACGCAACTGGCACAAGTTTGCTCTACGCATCTGGCACAAGTTTGTTCTATGCAACTGGCACAAGTTTGTTCTACGCAACTGGCACAAGTTTGTTTGACACAACTGGCACAAGTTTGTTCAACGCAACTGGCACAAGTTTGTTTGACAAAACTGCCACAAGTTTCTTCGACGCAACTGGCACAAGTTTGTTCGACGCAACTTGCACAAGTTTGTTCGATGCAACTGGCACAAGTTTGTTCGACCCAACTGGCACAAGTTTGTTTGACGCAACTGGCACAAGTTTGTTTGACGCAACTGGCACAAGTTTGTTCGACACAACTGGCACAAGTTGTTTGACGCGACTAGCACAAGGATGTTCTACGCAACTGACACATGTTTGTTCTACGCAACTGGCACAAGTTTGTTTGATGCAACTGGTACAAATTTTTTTTGATGCAACTGGCAGAAGTTTGTTTGACGCAACTGGCACAAGTTTGTTCGACGCAACTGGCCCAAGTTTGTTTGACGCAACTGGCACAAGTTTGTTAGACGCAACTGGCACAAGTTTGTTCGAGGTAACTGGCACACATTTTTTCGACTCAATTGGCACAAGTTTGTTTGACGCAACAGGCACAAGTTTGTTTTACGCAACTGGCACAAGTTTGTTTGACGCAACTGGCACAAGTTTGTTTGACGCAACTGGCACAAGTTTATTTGACGCAACTGGCACAAGTTTTCTCGACGCAACTGGCACAAGTTTGTTCACCGTAACTGGCACAAGTTTGTTCGATGCAACTGGCACAAGTTTGTTTGACGCAACTGGCACAAGTTTTTTTGACGCAACTGGCACAAGTTTTCTCGACGCAACTGGCACAAGTTTGTTCGCCATAACTGGCACAAGTTTGTTCGACGCCACTGGCACAAGTTTGTTCGAAGCAACTGGCACAAGTTTGTTTGACGCAACTGGCACAAGTTTGTCTATGCAACTGGCACAAGTTTGTTCTACGCAACTGGCACAAGTTTGTTCTACGCAACTGGCACAAGTTTGTTATACGCAACTGGCACAAGTTTGTTCAACACATCTGGCACAAGTTTGTTTGACGCAACTGGCACAAGTTTGTTTTCGCAACTTGTACAAGTTTGTTTGACGCAACTGGCACAAGTTTGTTTGATGCAACTGGCACAAGTTTGTTTGGCGCAACTGGCACAAGTTTGTTCGACTCAACTAGCCCAAGTTTGTTTGACGCAACTGGCACAAGTTTGTTAGACGAAACTGGAAAAAGTTTGTTAGACGCAACTGGCACAAGTTTCTTCAACTCAATTGGCACAAGTTTGTTTGACGCAACTGGCACAAGTTTGTTTGACGCAACTGTCACAAGTTTGTTTGACGCAACTGGCACAAGTTTGTTTGACGCAACTGGCACAAGTTTATTTGACGCAACTGGCACAACTTTTCTCGGCGCAAGTGGCAAAAGTATGTTCTACACAACTGGCACAAGTTTGTTCTATGCAACTGGCACAAGTTTGTTTTACGCAACTGGCACAAGTTTGTTCTACGCAACTGGCACAAGTTTGTTCTACGCAACTGGCACAAGTTTGTTCTACGCAACTGGCACAAGTTTGTTCTACGCAACTGGCACAAGTTTGTTCTACGCAACTGACACAAGTTTGTTCGACGCAACTGGCACAAGTTTGTTCTACGCAACTGACACAAGTTTGTTTGACACAACTGGCAGAAGTTTGTTCAACGCAACTGGCACAAGTTTGTTTGACGCAACTGGCGCAAGTTTGTTCGACGCAACTGTCACAAGTTTGTTCGACGCAACTGGCACAAGTTTGTTCGATGCAACTGGCACAAGTTTGTTTAACGCAACTGGCACAAGTTTGTTTGACCCAACTGGCACAAGTTTGTTTGACGCAACTGGCACAAGTTTGTTTGACACAACTGGCACAAGTTTGTTTGACACAACTGGCACAAGGTTGTTCTACGAAACTGGCACAAGTTTGTTCTACGCAACTGGCACAAGTTTGTTTGATGCAACTGGCACAAGTTTGTTTGATGCAACTGGCAGAAGTTTGTGTGACGCAACTGGCACAAGTTTGTTCGGTGCAACTGGCCCAAGTTTGTTTGACGCAACTGGCACAAGTTTGTTAGACGCAACTGGCACAAGTTTGTTCGACGTAACTGGCACAAGTTTTTTCGAATCAATTGGCACAAGTTTGTTTGACGCAACTGGCAAAAGTTTGTTTGACGCAACTTGCACAAGTTTGTTTGACGCAACTGGCACAAGTTTATTTGACACAACTGGCACAAGTTTTCTTAACGCAACTGGCACAAGTTTGTTCGCCGTAACTGGCACAGGTTTGTTCGATGCAACTGGCACAAGTTTGTTTGACGCAACTGGCACAAGTTTTTTTGACGCAACTGGCACAAGTTTTCTCGACGCAACTGGCACAAGTTTGTTCGCCGTAACTGGCACAAGTTTGTTCGACGCCACTGGCACAAGTTTGTTCGAAGCAACTGGCACAAGTTTGTTTGACGCAACTGGCACTAATTTGTTCTATGCAACTGGCACAAGTTTGTTCTGCGCAACTGGCACAAGTTTGTTCTACGCAACTGGCACAAGTTTGTTGTATGCAACTGGCACTAGTTTGTTCTACGCAACTGGCATAAGTTTGTTTGATGCAACTGGCACAAGTTTGTTCTACGCAACTGGCACAAGTTTGTTGGACGCAACTGGCACAAGTTTCTTCTACGCAACTGTCACAAGTATGTTGGACGCAACTGGCTCAAGTTTGTTTGACGCAACTGGCACAAGTTTGTTCGACGCAACTGGCACAAGTTTGTTTGACGCAACTGGCACAAGTTTGTTTGACGCAACTTGCACAAGTTTGTTTGACGCAACTGGCACAAGTTTATTTGACGCAACTGGCACAAGTTTTTTCGACGCAATTGGCACAAGTTTGTTCGCCGTAACTGGCACAGGTTTGTTCGACGCAACTGGCACAAGTTTGTTTGACGCAACTGGCACAAGTTTTTTTGACGCAACTGGCACAAGTTTTCTCGACGCAACTGGCACAAGTTTGTTCGCCGTAACTGGCACAAGTTTGTTCGACGCCACTGGCACAAGTTTGTTCGAAGCAACTGGCACAAGTTTGTTTGACGCAACTGGTACTAATTTGTTCTATGCAACTGGCACAAGTTTGTTCTACGCAACTGGCACAAGTTTGTTCTACGCAACTGGCACAAGTTTGTTGTATGCAACTGGCACTACTTTGTTCTACGCAACTGGCATAAGTTTGTTTGACGCAAGTGGCACAAGTTTGTTCTATGCAACTGGCACAAGTTTGTTGGACGCAACTGGCACAAGTTTCTTCTACGCAACTGTCACAAGTATGTTGGACGCAACTGGCTCAAGTTTGTTTGACGCAACTGGCACAAGTTTGTTCAACGCAACTGACAGAAGTTTGTTCGACGCAACTGGCACAAGTTTGTTCGACGCAACTGCCACAAGTTTGTTCGATGCAACTGGCACAAGTTTGTTCGATGCAACTGGCACATATTTGTTCAACATTTCTGACACAAGATTGTTTGACACAACTGGCATAAGTTTGTTTTCGCAACTTGTACAAGTTTGTTTGACTCAACTGGCACAAGTTTGTTTGACGGAACTGTCACAAGTTTGTTAGGCGCAACTGGCACAAGTTTGTTTGACGCAACTGGCACAAGTTTGTTCGAAGCAACTGGCACAAGTTTGTTTGACGCAACTGGCACAAGTTTGTTTGACGCAATTGGCACAAGGTTCTTCTACGCAACTGGCACAAGTTTGTTCTACGCAACTGGCACAAGTTTGTTTGAGGCAACTGGCACTGTTTGTTCGACGCAACTGGCACAAGTTTGTTTGACGCAACTGGCACAAGTTTGTTAGACGCAACGGGCACAAGTTTGTTCGACGTAACAGGCACAAGTTTTTTCGAGTCAATTGGCACAAGTTTGTTTGACGCAACTGGCACAAGTTTGTTTGACGCAAGAGGCACAAGTTTGTTTGAGGCAACTGGCACAAGTTTCTTCGAAGCAACTGGCACAAGTTTGTTTGACAAAACTGCCACAAGTTTCTTCGACGTAACTGGCACAAGTTTGTTCGACGCAACTGGCACAAGTTTGTTTGACGCAACCGACACAAGTTTGTTCTACGCAACTGGCACAAGTTTGTTCTATGCAACTGGAACTAGTTTGTTCTATGCAACTGGCATAAGTTTGTTTGACGCAACTGGCACAAGTTTGTTCTACGCAACTGGTACAAGTTTGTTCGACGCAACTGGCACAAGTTTCTTCGACGTAACTGGTACAAGTCTGTTGGACGCAACTGACAATAGTTTGTTCGAACCAACTGGCAAAAGTTTGTTTGACACAACTGGCACAAGTTTGTTCGACACAACTGGCACAAGTTTGTTTGACGCAACTAGCACAAGTTTGTTTGACGCAACTGGCACAAGGTTCTTCTACCCAACTGGCACAAGTTTGTTCTACGCAACTGGCACAAGTTTGTTTGACGCAACTGGCACAAGTTTGTTCTACGCAACTGGCACAAGTTTGTTCGATGCAACTAGCACAAGTTTGTTCGCCGCAACTGGCCCAAGTTTAACGCAACTGGCAAAAGTTTGTTAGTCGCAACTGGCACAAGTTTGTTCGACGCAACTGGCACAAGTTTCTTCGACTTAATTGGCACAAGTTTGTTTGACGCAACTGGTACAAGTTTGTTTGACGCAACTGTCACAAGTTTGTTTGACTCAACTGGCACAAGTTTGATTGCTGCAACTAGCACAAGTTTGTTTGACGCAACTGGCACAAGTTTGTTTGACACAACTGGCACAAGTTGTTTGACGCGACTGGCACAAGGATGTTCTACGCAACTGACACATGTTTGTTCTACGCAACTGGCACAAGTTTGTTTGATGCAACTGGCACAAGTTTTTTTGATGCAACTGGCAGAAGTTTGTTTGACGCAACTGACACAAGTTTGTTCGACGCAAATGGCCCAAGTTTGTTTGACGCAACTGGCACAAGTTTGTTAGACGCAACTGGCACAAGTTTGTTCGAGGTAACTGGCACACGTTTTTTCGACTCAATTGGCACAAGTTTGTTTGACACAACTGGCACAAGTTTGTTTGACACAACTGGCACAAGTTTGTTTGACGCAACTGGCACAAGTTTGTTTGACGCAACTGGCACAAGTTTATTTGACGCAACTGGCACAAGTTTGTTTGACACAACTGGCACAACATTGTTCACCGTAACTGGCACAAGTTTGTTTGACGCAACTGGTACAAGTTTTTTTGACGCAACTGGCACAAGTTTTCTCGACGCAACTGGCACAAGTTTGTTCGCCGTAACTGGCACAAGTTTGTTCGACGCCACTGGCACAAGTTTGTTCGAAGCAACTGGCACAAGTTTATAGCAACTGGCACAAGTTTGTTCTACACAACTGGCACAAGTTTGTTCTACGCAACTGGCACAAGTTTGTTCTACGCAACTGGCACAAGTTTGTTATACGCAACTGGCATAAGTTTGTTCAACACATCTGGCACAAGTTTGTTTGACGCAACTGGCACAAGTTTGTTCAACGTAACTGGCACAAGTTTGTTTGACGCAACTGGCACAAGTTTGTTTGACGCAACTGGCACAAGTTTGTTTGGCGCAACTGGCACAAGTTTGTTCGACGCAACTAGCCCAAGTTTGTTTGACGCAACTGGCACAAGTTTGTTAGACGAAACTGGCACAAGTTTGTTAGATGCAACTGGCACAAGTTTCTTCAACTCAATTGGCACAAGTTTGTTTGACGCAACTGGCACAAGCTTGTTTGACGCAACTGTCACAAGTTTGTTTGACTCAACTGGCACAAGTTTGTTTGACGCAACTGGCACAAGTTTATTTGACGCAACTGGCACAACTTTTCTCGGCGCAAGTGGCAAAAGTATGTTCTACACAACTGGCACAAGTTTGTTCTATGCAACTGGCACAAGTTTGTTCTACGCAACTGGCACAAGGTTGTTCTATGCAACTGGCACAAGTTTGTTCTACGCAACTGGCACAAGTTTGTTCTACGCATCTGGCACAAGTTTGTTCTACGCAACTGGCACAAGTTTGTTCTACGCAACTGACACAAGTTTGTTCGACGCAACTGGCACAAGTTTATTCTACGCAACTGACACAAGTTTGTTTGACACAACTGGCAGAAGTTTGTTCAACGCAACTGGCACAAGTTTGTTTGACGCAACTGGCGCAAGTTCGTTCGACGCAACTGGCACAAGTTTGTTCGACGCAACTGGCACAAGTTTCTTCGACTTAATTGGCACAATTTTGTTTAACGCAACTGGCACAAGTTAGTTCGACCAAACTGGCACAAGTTTGTTTGACGCAACTGGCACAAGTTTGTTTGACACAACTGGCACAAGTTTGTTTGACACAACTGGCACAAGGTTGTTCTACGAAACTGGCACAAGTTTGTTCTACGCAACTGGCACAAGTTTGTTTGATGCAACTGGCACAAGTTTGTTTGATGCAACTGGCAGAAGTTTGTTTGACGCAACTGGCACAAGTTTGTTCGGTGCAACTGGCCCAAGTCTGTTTGACGCAACTGGCACAAGTTTGTTTGACGCAACTGGCACAAGTTTGTTCGAAGTAACTGGCACAAGTTTTTTCGAATCAATTGGCACAAGTTTGTTTGACGCAACTAGCACAAGTTTGTTTGACGCAACTGGCACAAGTTTGTTTGACGCAACTGGCACAAGTTTGTTTGACGCAACTGGCACAAGTTTATTTGACGCACCTGCACAAGTTTTCTCGACGCAACTGGCACAACTTTGTTCGCCGTAACTGGCACAGGTTTGTTCGACGCAACTGGCACAAGTTTGTTTGACGCAACTGGCACAAGTTTTTTTGACGCAACTGGCACAAGTTTTCTCGACGCAACTGGCACAAGTTTGTTCGCCGTAACTGGCACAAGCTTGTTCGACGCCACTGGCACAAGTTTGTTCGAAGCAACTGGCACAAGTTTGTTTGACGCAACTGGCACTAATTTGTTCTATGCAACTGGCACAAGTTTGTTCTACGCAACTGTCACAAGTTTGTTTGACTCAACTGGCACAAGTTTGTTTGACGCAACTGGCACAAGTTTATTTGACGCAACTGGCACAACTTTTCTCGGCGCAAGTGGCAAAAGTATGTTCTACACAACTGGCACAAGTTTGTTCTATGCAACTGGCACAAGTCTGTTCTACGCAACTGGCACAAGGTTGTTCTACGCAACTGGCACAAGTTTGTTCTACGCAACTGGCACAAGTTTGTTCTACGCATCTGGCACAAGTTTGTTCTACGCAACTGACACAAGTTTGTTCTACGCATCTGGCACAAGTTTGTTCTACGCAACTGACACAAGTTTGTTCGACGCAACTGGCACAAGTTTATTCTACGCAACTGACACAAGTTTGTTTGACACAACTGGCAGAAGTTTGTTCAACGCAACTGGCACAAGTTTGTTCTACGCATCTGGCACAAGTTTGTTCAACGCAACTGGCACAAGTTTGTTCTACGCATCTGGCACAAGTTTGTTCTACGCAACTGACACAAGTTTGTTCGACGCAACTGGCACAAGTTTATTCTACGCAACTGACACAAGTTTGTTTGACACAACTGGCAGAAGTTTGTTCAACGCAACTGGCACAAGTTTGTTTGACACAACTGGCGCAAGTTTGTTTGACGCAACTGGCACAAGTTTGTTCGACGCAACTGGCACAAGTTTGTTCGATGCAACTGGCACAAGTTTGTTTAACGCAACTGGCACAAGTTCGTTCGACCTAACTGGCACAAGATTGTTTGACGCAACTGGCACAAGTTTGTTTGACACAACTGGCACAAGTTTGTTTGACACAACTGGCACAAGGTTGTTCTACGAAACTGGCACAAGTTTGTTCAACGCAACTGTCACAAGTTTGTTTGACGCAACTGGCGCAAGTTTGTTCGACGCAACTGTCACAAGTTTGTACGACGCAACTGGCACAAGTTTGTTCGATGCAACTGGCACAAGTTTGTTTAAAGCAACTGGCACAAGTTTGTTCGACCTAACTGGCACAAGTTTGTTTGATGCAACTGGCACAAGTTTGTTTGACACAACTGGCACAAGTTTGTTTGACACAACTGGCACAAGGTTGTTCTACGAAACTGCCACAAGTTTGTTCTACGCAACTGGCAGAAGTTTGTTTGATGCAACTGGCACAAGTTTGTTTGATGCAACTGGCAGAAGTTTGTTTGACGCAACTGGCACAAGTTTGTTCGGTGCAACTGGCCCAAGTTTGTTTGACGCAACTGGCACAAGTTTGTTTGACGCAACTGGCACAAGTTTGTTCGACGTAACTGGCACAAGTTTTTTCGAATCAATTGGCACAAGTTTGTTTGACGCAACTGGCACAAGTTTGTTTGACGCAACTTGCACAAGTTTATTTGAAGCAACTGGCACAAGTTTATTTGAAGCAACTGGCACAAGTTTTCTCGACGCAACTGGCACAAGTTTGTACGCCGTAACTGGCACAGGTTTGTTCGACGCAACTGGCACAAGTTTGTTTGACGCAACTGGCACAAGTTTTTTTGACGCAACTGGCACAAGTTTTCTCGACGCAACTGGCACAAGTTTGTTCGACGCAACTGGCACAAGTTTGTTCTACGCAACTGGCACAAGTCTGTTTTACGCAACTGGCACAAGTTTGTTCTATGCAACTGGAACTAGATTGTTCTATGCAACTGGCATAAGTTTGTTTGACGCAACTGGTACAAGTTTGTTCGACGCAACTGGCACAAGTTTCTTCGACGCAACTGGTACAAGTCTGTTGGACGCAACTGGCAAAAGTTTGTTCGAACCAACTGGCAAAAGTTTGTTTGACACAACTGGCACAAGTTTGTTCGACGCAACTGGCACAAGTTTGTTTGACGCAACTAGCACAAGTTTGTTTGACGCAACTGGCACAAGGTTCTTCTACCCAACTGGCACAAGTTTGTTCTACGCAACTGGCACAAGTTTGTTTGACGCAACTGGCACAAGTTTGTTCTACGTAACTGGCACAAGTTTGTTCGATGCAACTAGCACAAGTTTGTTCGCCGCAACTGGCCCAAGTTTGTTTGACGCAACTGGCACAAGTTTGTTAGACGCAACTGGCACAAGTTTGTTCGACGCAACTGGCACAAGTTTCTTCGACTTAATTGGCACAAGTTTGTTTGACGCAACTGGTACAAGTTTGTTTGACGCAACTGTCACAAGTTTGTTTGACTCAACTGGCACAAGTTTGTTTGCCGCAACTGGCACAAGTTTATTTGACGCAACTGGCACAACTTTTCTCGACGCAACTGGCACAAGTATGTTCTACACAACTGGCACAAGTTTGTTCTATGTAACTTGCACAAGTTTATTCTACGCAACTGGCACAAGTTTGTTTGATGCAACTGGCACAAGTTTATTCTACGCAACTGGCACAAATTTGTTCTACGCAACTGGCACAAGTTTGTTCTACGCAACTGGCACAAGTTTGTACTACGCAACTGGCACAAGTTTGTTTGATGCAACTGGCACAAGTTTGTTTGATGCAACTGGCAGAAGTTTGTTTGACGCAACTGGCACAAGTTTGTTTGGTGCAACTGGCCCAAGTTTGTTTGACGCAACTGGCACAAGTTTGTTAGACGCAACTGGCACAAGTTTGTTCGACGTAACTGGCAAAAGTTTTTTCGAATCAATTGGCACAAGTTTGTTTGACGCAACTGGCACAAGTTTGTTTGACGCAACTTGCACAAGATTGTTTGACGCAACTGGCACAAGTTTTCTCGACGCAACTGGCACAAGTTTGTTCGCCGTAACTTGCACAGGTTTGTTCGACGCAACTGGCCCAAGTTTGTTTGACGCAACTGGCACAAGTTTTTTTGACGCAACTGGCACAAGTTTTCTCGACGCAACTGGCACAAGTTTGTTCGCCGTAACTGGCACAAGTTTGTTCGACGCCACTGGCACAAGTTTGTTCGAAGCAACTGGCACAAGTTTGTTTGACGCAACTGGCACTAATTTGTTCTATGCAACTGGCACAAGTTTGTTCTACGCAACTGGCATAAGTTTGTTCTATGCAACTGGCACAAGTTTGTTGTATGCAACTGGCACTAGTTTGTTCTACGCAACTGGCATAAGTTTGTTTGACGCAACTGGCACAAGTTTGTTCTACGCAACTGGCACAAGTTTGTTGGACGCAGCTGGCACAAGTTTCTTCTACGCAACTGTCACAAGTTTGTTGGACGCAACTGGCTCAAGTTTGTTTGACGCAACTGGCACAAGTTTGTTCGACGCAACTGGCACAAGTTTGTTCGACGCAACTGGCACAAGTTTGTTCGACGCAACTGGCACAAGTTTGTTCGACGCAACTGGCACAAGTTTGTTTGATGCAACTGGCACATGTTTGTTCAACACATCTGACACAAGATTGTTTGACGCAACTGGCTTAAGTTTGCTTTCGCAACTTATACAAGTTTGTTTGACTCAACTGGCACAAGTTTGTTTGACGGAACTGTCACAAGTTTGTTTGGCGCAACTGGCACAAGTTTGTTTGACGCAACTGGCACAAGTTTGTTCGACGCAACTGGCACAAGTTTGTTTGACGCAACTGGCACAAGTTTGTTTGACGCAACTGGCACAAGGTTCTTCTACGCAACTGGCACTAGTTTGTTCTACGCAACTGGCACAAGTTTGTTCTACGCAACTGACACAAGTTTGTTCGACGCAACTGGCACAAGTTTATTCTACGCAACTGACACAAGTTTGGTTGACACAACTGGCAGAAGTTTGTTCAACGCAACTGGCACAAGTTTGTTTGACGCAACTGGCGCAAGTTTGTTCGACGTAACTGGCACAAGTTTGTTCGACGCAACTGGCACAAGTTTGTTCGATGCAACTGGCACAAGTTCGTTTAACGCAACTGGCACAAGTTTGTTCGACCTAACAGGCACAAGTTTGTTTGACGCAACTGGCACAAGTTTGTTTGACACAACTGGCACAAGTTTGTTTGACACAACTGGCACAAGGTTGTTCTACGAAACTGGCACAAGTTTGTTCAACGCAACTGGCACAAGTTTGTTTGACGCAACTGGCGCAAGTTTGTTCGACGCAACTGGCACAAGTTTGTTCGACGCAACTGGCACAAGTTTGTTCGATGCAACTGGCACAAGTTTGTTCGGTGCAACTGGCACAAGTTTGTTCGACATAACTGGCACAAGTTTGTTTGACGCAACTGGCACAAGTTTGTTTGACACAACTAGCACAAGTTTGTTTGACACAACTGGCACAAGGTTGTTCTACGAAACTGGCACAAGTTTGTTCTACGCAACTGGCACAAGTTTGTTTGATGCAACTGGCACAAGTTTGTTTGATGCAACTGGCAGAAGTTTGTTTGACGCAACTGGCACAAGTTTGTTCGGTGCAACTGGCCCAAGTTTGTTTGACGCAACTGGCACAAGTTTGTTTGACGCAACTGGCACAAGTTTGTTCGTCGTAACTGGCACAAGTTTTTTCGAATCAATTGGCACAAGTTTGTTTGACGCAACTGGCACAAGTTTGTTTGACGCAACTGGCACAAGTTTGTTTGACGCAACTGGCACAAGTTTATTTGACGCAACTGGCACAAGTTTTCTCGACGCAACTGGCACAAGTTTGTTCGCCGTAACTGGCACAGGTTTGTTCGACGCAACTGGCACAAGTTTGTTTGACTCAACTGGCACAAGGTTTTTGACGCAACTGGCACAAGTTTTCTCGACGCAACTGGCACAAGTTTGTTCGATGCAACTGGCACAAGTTTGTTCTACGCAACTGGCACAAGTTTGTTTTACGCAACTGGCACAAGTTTGTTCTATGGAGCTGGAACTAGATTGTTCTATGCAACTGGCATAAGTTTGTTTGACGCAACTGGCACAAGTTTGTTCTACGCAACTGGTACAAGTTTGTTCGACGCAACTGGCACAAGTTTCTTCGACGCAACTGGTACATGTCTGTTGGACGCAACTGGCAAAAGTTTGTTCGAACCAACTGGCAAAAGTTTTTTTGACACAACTGGCACAAGTTTGTTCGACGCAACTGGCACAAGTTTGTTTGACGCAACTAGCACAAGTTTGTTTGACGCAACTGGCACAAGGTTCTTCTACCCAACTGGCACAAGTTTGTTCTATGCAACTGGCACAAGTTTGTTTGACGCAACTGGCACAAGTTTGTTCTACGCAACTGGCACAAGTTTGTTCGATGCAACTAGCACAAGTTTGTTCGCCGCAACTGGCCCAAGTTTGTTTGACGCAACTGGCACAAGTTTGTTAGACGCAACTGGCACAAGTTTGTTCGACGCAACTGGCACAAGTTTCTTCGACTTAATTGGCACAAGTTTGTTTGACGCAACTGGTACAAGTTTGTTTGACGCAACTGTCACAAGTTTGTTTGACTCAACTGGCACAAGTTTGTTTGCCGCAACTGGCACAAGTTTATTTGACGCAACTGGCACAACTTTTCTCGACGCAACTGGCACAAGTATGTTCTACACAACTGGCACAAGTTTGTTCTATGTAACTTGCACAAGTTTGTTCTACGCAACTGGCACAAGTTTGTTTGATGCAACTGGCACAAGTTTATTCTACGCAACTGGCACAAATTTGTTCTACCTAACTGGCACAAGTTTGTTCTACGCAACTGGCACAAGTGTGTTTGATGCAACTGGCACAAGTTTGTTCTACGCAACCAGCACAAGTTTGTTCTACGCAACTGGCACAAGTTTGTTCTATGTAACTGGAACTAGTTTGTTCTATGCAACTGGCATAAGTTTGTTTGACGCAACTGGCACAAGTTTGTTCTACGCAACTGGTACATTTTTGTTCGACGCAACTGGCACAAGTTTCTTCGACGCAACTGGTACAAGTCTGTTGGACGCAACTGACAAAAGTTTGTTCGAACCAACTGGCAAAAGTTTGTTTGACACAACTGGCACAAGTTTGTTCGACGCAACTGGCACAAGTTTGTTTGACGCAACTAGCACAAGTTTGTTTGACGCAACTGGCACAAGGTTCTTCTACCCAACTGGCACAAGTTTGTTCTACGCAACTGGCACAAGTTTGTTTGACGCAACTGGCACAAGTTTGTTCTACGCAACTGGCACAAGTTTGTTCGATGCAACTAGCACAAGTTTGTTCGCCGCAGCTGGCCCAAGTTTGTTTGACGCAACTGGCAAAAGTTTGTTAGACGCAACTGGCACAAGTTTGTTCGACGCAACTGGCACAAGTTTCTTCGACTTAATTGGCACAAGTTTGATTGACGCAACTGGTACAAGTTTGTTTGACGCAAATGTCACAAGTTTGTTTGACTCAACTGGAAAAAGTTTGTTTGCCGCAACTGGCACAAGTTTATTTGACACAACTGGCACAACTTTTCTCGACGCAACTGGCACAAGTATGTTCTACACAACTGGCACAAGTTTGTTCTATGTAACTTGCACAAGTTTGTTCTACGCAACTGGCACAAGTTTGTTCTGCGCAACTGGCACAAGTTTATTCTACGCAACTGGCACAAGTTTGTTTTACTCAACTGGCACAAGTTTGTTCTACGCAACTGGCACAAGTTTGCTCTACGCATCTGGCACAAGTTTGTTCTATGCAACTGGCACAAGTTTGTTCTACGCAACTGGCACAAGTTTGTTTGACACAACTGGCACAAGTTTGTTCAACGCAACTGGCACAAGTTTGTTTGACAAAACTGCCACAAGTTTCGTCGACGCAACTGGCACAAGTTTGTTCGACGCAACTTGCACAAGTTTGTTCGATGCAACTGGCACAAGTTTGTTCGACCCAACTGGCACAAGTTTGTTTGACGCAACTGGCACAAGTTTGTTTGACGCAACTGGCACAAGTTTGTTCGACACAACTGGCACAAGTTGTTTGACGCGACTAGCACAAGGATGTTCTACGCAACTGACACATGTTTGTTCTACGCAACTGACACAAGTTTGTTTGATGCAACTGGTACAAATTTTTTTTGATGCAACTGGCAGAAGTTTGTTTGACGCAACTGGCACAAGTTTGTTCGACGCAACTGGCCCAAGTTTGTTTGACGCAACTGGCACAAGTTTGTTAGACGCAACTGGCACAAGTTTGTTCGAGGTAACTGGCACACATTTTTTCGACTCAATTGGCACAAGTTTGTTTGACGCAACAGGCACAAGTTTGTTTGACGCAACTGGCACAAGTTTGTTTGACGCAACTGGCACAAGTTTGTTTGACGCAACTGGCACAAGTTTATTTGACGCAACTGGCACAAGTTTTCTCGACGCAACTGGCACAAGTTTGTTCACCGTAACTGGCACAAGTTTGTTCGATGCAACTGGCACAAGTTTGTTTGACGCAACTGGCGCAAGTTTTTTTGACGCAACTGGCACAAGTTTTCTCGACGCAACTGGCACAAGTTTGTTCGCCGTAACTGGCACAAGTTTGTTCGACGCCACTGGCACAAGTTTGTTCGAAGCAACTGGCCCAAGTTTGTTTGACGCAACTGGCACAAGTTTGTTCTATGCAACTGGCACAAGTTTGTTCTACGCAACTGGCACAAGTTTGTTCTACGCAACTGGCACAAGTTTGTTATACGCAACTGGCACAAGTTTGTTCAACACATCTGGCACAAGTTTGTTTGACGCAACTGGCACAAGTTTGTTTTCGCAACTTGTACAAGTTTGTTTGACGCAACTGGCACAAGTTTGTTTGATGCAACTGGCACAAGTTTGTTTGGCGCAACTGGCACAAGTTTGTTCGACTCAACTAGCCCAAGTTTGTTTGACGCAACTGGCACAAGTTTGTTAGACGAAACTGGCAAAAGTTTGTTAGACGCAACTGGCACAAGTTTCTTCAACTCAGTTGGCACAAGTTTGTTTGACGCAACTGGCACAAGTTTGTTTGACGCAACTGTCACAAGTTTGTTTGACGCAACTGGCACAAGTTTGTTTGACGCAACTGGCACAAGTTTATTTGACGCAACTGGCACAACTTTTCTCGGCGCAAGTGGCAAAAGTATGTTCTACACAACTGGCACAAGTTTGTTCTATGCAACTGGCACAAGTTTGTTTTACCCAACTGGCACAAGTTTGTTCTACGCAACTGGCACAAGTTTGTTCTACGCAACTGGCACAAGTTTGTTCTACGCAACTGGCACAAGTTTGTTCTACGCAACTGGCACAAGTTTGTTCTACGCAACTGACTCAAGTTTGTTCGACGCAACTGGCACAAGTTTGTTCTACGCAACTGACACAAGTTTGTTTGACACAACTGGCAGAAGTTTGTTCAACGCAACTGGCACAAGTTTGTTTGACGCAACTGGCGCAAGTTTGTTCGACGCAACTGTCACAAGTTTGTTCGACGCAACTGGCACAAGTTTGTTCGATGCAACTGGCACAAGTTTGTTTAACGCAACTGGCTCAAGTTTGTTTGACCCAACTGGCACAAGTTTGTTTGACGCAACTGGCACAAGTTTGTTTGACACAACTGGCACAAGTTTGTTTGACACAACTGGCACAAGGTTGTTCTACGAAACTGGCACAAGTTTGTTCTACGCAACTGGCACAAGTTTGTTTGATGCAACTGGCACAAGTTTGTTTGATGCAACTGGCAGAAGTTTGTGTGACGCAACTGGCACAAGTTTGTTCGGTGCAACTGGCCCAAGTTTGTTTGACGCAACTGGCACAAGTTTGTTAGACGCAACTGGCACAAGTTTGTTCGACGTAACTGGCACAAGTTTTTTCGAATCAATTGGCACAAGTTTGTTTGACGCAACTGGCAAAAGTTTGTTTGACGCAACTTGCACAAGTTTGTTTGACGCAACTGGCACAAGTTTATTTGACACAACTGGCACAAGTTTTCTCAACGCAACTGGCACAAGTTTGTTCGCCGTAACTGGCACAGGTTTGTTCGATGCAACTGGCACAAGTTTGTTTGACGCAACTGGCACAAGTTTTTTTGACGCAACTGGCACAAGTTTTCTCGACGCAACTGGCACAAGTTTGTTCGCCGTAACTGGCACAAGTTTGTTCGACGCCACTGGCACAAGTTTGTTCGAAGCAACTGGCACAAGTTTGTTTGACGCAACTGGCACTAATTTGTTCTATGCAACTGGCACAAGTTTGTTCTGCGCAACTGGCACAAGTTTGTTCTACGCAACTGGCACAAGTTTGTTGTATGCAACTGGCACTAGTTTGTTCTACGCAACTGGCATAAGTTTGTTTGATGCAACTGGCACAAGTTTGTTCTACGCAACTGGCACAAGTTTGTTGGACGCAACTGGCACAAGTTTCTTCTACGCAACTGTCACAAGTATGTTGGACGCAACTGGCTCAAGTTTGTTTGACGCAACTGGCACAAGTTTGTTCGACGCAACTGGCACAAGTTTGTTTGACGCAACTGGCACAAGTTTGTTTGACGCAACTTGCACAAGTTTGTTTGACGCAACTGTCACAAGTTTATTTGACGCAACTGGCACAAGTTTTTTCGACGCAACTGGCACAAGTTTGTTCGCCGTAACTGGCACAGGTTTGTTCGACGCAACTGGCACAAGTTTGTTTGACGCAACTGGCACAAGTTTTTTTGACGCAACTGGCACAAGTTTTCTCGACGCAACTGGCACAAGTTTGTTCGCCGTAACTGGCACAAGTTTGTTCGACGCCACTGGCACAAGTTTGTTCGAAGCAACTGGCACAAGTTTGTTTGACGCAACTGGTACTAATTTGTTCTATGCAACTGGCACAAGTTTGTTCTACGCAACTGGCACAAGTTTGTTCTACGCAACTGGCACAAGTTTGTTGTATGCAACTGGCACTACTTTGTTCTACGCAACTGGCATAAGTTTGTTTGACGCAAGTGGCACAAGATTGTTCTATGCAACTGGCACAAGTTTGTTGGACGCAACTGGCACAAGTTTCTTCTACGCAACTGTCACAAGTATGTTGGACGCAACTGGCTCAAGTTTGTTTGACGCAACTGGCACAAGTTTGTTCAACGCAACTGACACAAGTTTGTTCGACGCAACTGGCACAAGTTTGTTCGACGCAACTGGCACAAGTTTGTTCGATGCAACTGGCACAAGTTTGTTCGATGCAACTGGCACATGTTTGTTCAACATTTCTGACACAAGATTGTTTGACGCAACTGGCATAAGTTTGTTTTCGCAACTTGTACAAGTTTGTTTGACTCAACTGGCACAAGTTTGTTTGACGGAACTGTCACAAGTTTGTTAGGCGCAACTGGCACAAGTTTGTTTGACGCAACTGGCACAAGTTTGTTCGAAGCAACTGGCACAAGTTTGTTTGACGCAACTGGCACAAGTTTGTTTGACGCAATTGGCACAAGGTTCTTCTACGCAACTGGCACAAGTTTGTTCTACGCAACTGGCACAAGTTTGTTTGAGGCAACTGGCACTGTTTGTTCGACGCAACTGGCACAAGTTTGTTTGACGCAACTGGCACAAGTTTGTTAGACGCAACGGGCACAAGTTTGTTCGACGTAACAGGCACAAGTTTTTTCGAGTCAATTGGCACAAGTTTGTTTGACGCAACTGGCACAAGTTTGTTTGATGCAAGAGGCACAAGTTTGTTTGAGGCAACTGGCACAAGTTTCTTCGAAGCAACTGGCACAAGTTTGTTTGACAAAACTGCCACAAGTTTCTTCGACGCAACTGGCACAAGTTTGTTCGACGCAACTGGCACAAGTTTGTTTGACGCAACCGACACAAGTTTGTTCTACGCAACTGGCACAAGTTTGTTCTATGCAACTGGAACTAGTTTGTTCTATGCAACTGGCATAAGTTTGTTTGACGCAACTGGCACAAGTTTGTTCTACGCAACTGGTACAAGTCTGTTGGACGCAACTGACAATAGTTTGTTCGAACCAACTGGCAAAAGTTTGTTTGACACAACTGGCACAAGTTTGTTCGACGCAACTGGCACAAGTTTGTTTGACGCAACTAGCACAAGTTTGTTTGACGCAACTGGCACAAGGTTCTTCTACCCAACTGGCACAAGTTTGTTCTACGCAACTGGCACAAGTTTGTTTGACGCAACTGGCACAAGTTTGTTCTACGCAACCGGCACAAGTTTGTTCGATGCAACTAGCACAAGTTTGTTCGCCGCAACTGGCCCAAGTTTGACGCAACTGGCAAAAGTTTATTAGTCGCAACTGGCACAAGTTTGTTCGACGCAACTGGCACAAGTTTCTTCGACTTAATTGGCACAAGTTTGTTTGACGCAACTGGTACAAGTTTGTTTGACGCAACTGTCACAAGTTTGTTTGACGCAACTGGCACAAGTTTGTTTGACGCAACTGGCACAAGTTTATTTGACGCAACTGGCACAACTTTTCTCGGCGCAAGTGGCAAAAGTATGTTCTACACAACTGGCACAAGTTTGTTCTATGCAACTGGCACAAGTTTGTTTTACCCAACTGGCACAAGTTTGTTCTACGCAACTGGCACAAGTTTGTTCTACGCAACTGGCACAAGTTTGTTCTACGCAACTGGCACAAGTTTGTTCTACGCAACTGGCACAAGTTTGTTCTACGCAACTGACTCAAGTTTGTTCGACGCAACTGGCACAAGTTTGTTCTACGCAACTGACACAAGTTTGTTTGACACAACTGGCAGAAGTTTGTTCAACGCAACTGGCACAAGTTTGTTTGACGCAACTGGCGCAAGTTTGTTCGACGCAACTGTCACAAGTTTGTTCGACGCAACTGGCACAAGTTTGTTCGATGCAACTGGCACAAGTTTGTTTAACGCAACTGGCTCAAGTTTGTTTGACCCAACTGGCACAAGTTTGTTTGACGCAACTGGCACAAGTTTGTTTGACACAACTGGCACAAGTTTGTTTGACACAACTGGCACAAGGTTGTTCTACGAAACTGGCACAAGTTTGTTCTACGCAACTGGCACAAGTTTGTTTGATGCAACTGGCACAAGTTTGTTTGATGCAACTGGCAGAAGTTTGTGTGACGCAACTGGCACAAGTTTGTTCGGTGCAACTGGCCCAAGTTTGTTTGACGCAACTGGCACAAGTTTGTTAGACGCAACTGGCACAAGTTTGTTCGACGTAACTGGCACAAGTTTTTTCGAATCAATTGGCACAAGTTTGTTTGACGCAACTGGCAAAAGTTTGTTTGACGCAACTTGCACAAGTTTGTTTGACGCAACTGGCACAAGTTTATTTGACACAACTGGCACAAGTTTTCTCAACGCAACTGGCACAAGTTTGTTCGCCGTAACTGGCACAGGTTTGTTCGATGCAACTGGCACAAGTTTGTTTGACGCAACTGGCACAAGTTTTTTTGACGCAACTGGCACAAGTTTTCTCGACGCAACTGGCACAAGTTTGTTCGCCGTAACTGGCACAAGTTTGTTCGACGCCACTGGCACAAGTTTGTTCGAAGCAACTGGCACAAGTTTGTTTGACGCAACTGGCACTAATTTGTTCTATGCAACTGGCACAAGTTTGTTCTGCGCAACTGGCACAAGTTTGTTCTACGCAACTGGCACAAGTTTGTTGTATGCAACTGGCACTAGTTTGTTCTACGCAACTGGCATAAGTTTGTTTGATGCAACTGGCACAAGTTTGTTCTACGCAACTGGCACAAGTTTGTTGGACGCAACTGGCACAAGTTTCTTCTACGCAACTGTCACAAGTATGTTGGACGCAACTGGCTCAAGTTTGTTTGACGCAACTGGCACAAGTTTGTTCGACGCAACTGGCACAAGTTTGTTTGACGCAACTGGCACAAGTTTGTTTGACGCAACTTGCACAAGTTTGTTTGACGCAACTGTCACAAGTTTATTTGACGCAACTGGCACAAGTTTTTTCGACGCAACTGGCACAAGTTTGTTCGCCGTAACTGGCACAGGTTTGTTCGACGCAACTGGCACAAGTTTGTTTGACGCAACTGGCACAAGTTTTTTTGACGCAACTGGCACAAGTTTTCTCGACGCAACTGGCACAAGTTTGTTCGCCGTAACTGGCACAAGTTTGTTCGACGCCACTGGCACAAGTTTGTTCGAAGCAACTGGCACAAGTTTGTTTGACGCAACTGGTACTAATTTGTTCTATGCAACTGGCACAAGTTTGTTCTACGCAACTGGCACAAGTTTGTTCTACGCAACTGGCACAAGTTTGTTGTATGCAACTGGCACTACTTTGTTCTACGCAACTGGCATAAGTTTGTTTGACGCAAGTGGCACAAGATTGTTCTATGCAACTGGCACAAGTTTGTTGGACGCAACTGGCACAAGTTTCTTCTACGCAACTGTCACAAGTATGTTGGACGCAACTGGCTCAAGTTTGTTTGACGCAACTGGCACAAGTTTGTTCAACGCAACTGACACAAGTTTGTTCGACGCAACTGGCACAAGTTTGTTCGACGCAACTGGCACAAGTTTGTTCGATGCAACTGGCACAAGTTTGTTCGATGCAACTGGCACATGTTTGTTCAACATTTCTGACACAAGATTGTTTGACGCAACTGGCATAAGTTTGTTTTCGCAACTTGTACAAGTTTGTTTGACTCAACTGGCACAAGTTTGTTTGACGGAACTGTCACAAGTTTGTTAGGCGCAACTGGCACAAGTTTGTTTGACGCAACTGGCACAAGTTTGTTCGAAGCAACTGGCACAAGTTTGTTTGACGCAACTGGCACAAGTTTGTTTGACGCAATTGGCACAAGGTTCTTCTACGCAACTGGCACAAGTTTGTTCTACGCAACTGGCACAAGTTTGTTTGAGGCAACTGGCACTGTTTGTTCGACGCAACTGGCACAAGTTTGTTTGACGCAACTGGCACAAGTTTGTTAGACGCAACGGGCACAAGTTTGTTCGACGTAACAGGCACAAGTTTTTTCGAGTCAATTGGCACAAGTTTGTTTGACGCAACTGGCACAAGTTTGTTTGATGCAAGAGGCACAAGTTTGTTTGAGGCAACTGGCACAAGTTTCTTCGAAGCAACTGGCACAAGTTTGTTTGACAAAACTGCCACAAGTTTCTTCGACGCAACTGGCACAAGTTTGTTCGACGCAACTGGCACAAGTTTGTTTGACGCAACCGACACAAGTTTGTTCTACGCAACTGGCACAAGTTTGTTCTATGCAACTGGAACTAGTTTGTTCTATGCAACTGGCATAAGTTTGTTTGACGCAACTGGCACAAGTTTGTTCTACGCAACTGGTACAAGTCTGTTGGACGCAACTGACAATAGTTTGTTCGAACCAACTGGCAAAAGTTTGTTTGACACAACTGGCACAAGTTTGTTCGACGCAACTGGCACAAGTTTGTTTGACGCAACTAGCACAAGTTTGTTTGACGCAACTGGCACAAGGTTCTTCTACCCAACTGGCACAAGTTTGTTCTACGCAACTGGCACAAGTTTGTTTGACGCAACTGGCACAAGTTTGTTCTACGCAACCGGCACAAGTTTGTTCGATGCAACTAGCACAAGTTTGTTCGCCGCAACTGGCCCAAGTTTGACGCAACTGGCAAAAGTTTATTAGTCGCAACTGGCACAAGTTTGTTCGACGCAACTGGCACAAGTTTCTTCGACTTAATTGGCACAAGTTTGTTTGACGCAACTGGTACAAATTTGTTTGACGCAACTGTCACAAGTTTGTTTGACTCAACTGGCACAAGTTTGATTGCTGCAACTAGCACAAGTTTATTTGACTCAACTGGCACAACTTTTCTCGACGCAACTGGCACAAGTATGTTCTACACAACTGGCACAAGTTTGTTCTATGTAACTTGCACAAGTTTGTTCTACGCAACTGGCACAAGTTTGTTCTACGCAACTGGCACAAGTTTGCTCTACGCATCTGGCACAAGTTTGTTCTATGCAACTGGCACAAGTTTGTTCTACGCAACTGGCACAAGTTTGTTCTACGCAACTGGCACAAGTTTGTTCTACGCAACTGTGACAAGTTTGTTTGACACAACTGGCAGAAGTTTGTTCAACGCAACTGGCACAAGTTTGTTTGACGCAACTGGCGCAAGTTTGTTCGACGCAACTGGCACAAGTTTGTTCGACGCAACTTGCACAAGTTTGTTCGATGCAACTGGCACAAGTTTGTTCGACCCAACTGGCACAAGTTTGTTTGACGCAACTGGCACAAGTTTGTTTGACGCAATTGGCACAAGTTTGTTTGACACAACTGGCACAAGTTGTTTGACGCGACTGGCACAAGGATGTTCTACGCAACTGACACATGTTTGTTCTACGCAACTGGCACAAGTTTGTTTGATGCAACTGGCACAAGTTTTTTTGATGCAACTGGCAGAAGTTTGTTTGACGCAACTGACACAAGTTTGTTCGACGCAAATGTCCCAAGTTTGTTTGACGCAACTGGCACAAGTTTGTTAGACGCAACTGGCACAAGTTTGTTCGAGGTAACTGGCACACGTTTTTTCGACTCAATTGGCACAAGTTTGTTTGACACAACTGGCACAAGTTTGTTTGACACAACTGGCACAAGTTTGTTTGACGCAACTGGCACAAGTTTGTTTGACGCAACTGGCACAAGTTTATTTGACGCAACTGGCACAAGTTTGTTTGACGCAACTGGCACAACATTGTTCACCGTAACTGGCACAAGTTTGTTTGACGCAACTGGTACAAGTTTTTTTGACGCAACTGGCACAAGTTTTCTCGACGCAACTGGCACAAGTTTGTTCGCCGTAACTGGCACAAGTTTGTTCGACGCCACTGGCACAAGTTTGTTCGAAGCAACTGGCACAAGTTTATAGCAACTGGCACAAGTTTGTTCTACACAACTGGCACAAGTTTGTTCTACGCAACTGGCACAAGTTTGTTCTACGCAACTGGCACAAGTTTGTTATGCGCAACTGGCATAAGTTTGTTCAACACATCTGGCACAAGTTTGTTTGACGCAACTGGCACAAGTTTGTTCAACGTAACTGGCACAAGTTTGTTTGACGCAACTGGCACAAGTTTGTTTGACGCAACTGGCACAAGTTTGTTTGGCGCAACTGGCACAAGTTTTTTCGACGCAACTAGCCCAAGTTTGTTTGACGCAACTGGCACAAGTTTGTTAGACGAAACTGGCACAAGTTTGTTAGATGCAACTGGCACAAGTTTCTTCAACTCAATTGGCACAAGTTTGTTTGACGCAACTGGCACAAGTTTGTTTGACGCAACTGTCACAAGTTTGTTTGACTCAACTGGCACAAGTTTGTTTGACGCAACTGGCACAAGTTTATTTGACGCAACTGGCACAACTTTTCTCGGCGCAAGTGGCAAAAGTATGTTCTACACAACTGGCACAAGTTTGTTCTATGCAACTGGCACAAGGTTGTTCTACGCAACTGGCACAAGGTTGTTCTATGCAACTGGCACAAGTTTGTTCTACGCAACTGGCACAAGTTTGTTCTACGCATCTGGCACAAGTTTGTTCTACGCAACTGGCACAAGTTTGTTCTACGCAACTGACACAAGTTTGTTCGACGCAACTGGCACAAGTTTATTCTACGCAACTGACACAAGTTTGTTTGACACAACTGGCAGAAGTTTGTTCAACGCAACTGGCACAAGTTTGTTTGACGCAACTGGCGCAAGTTCGTTCGACGCAACTGGCACAAGTTTGTTCGACGCAACTGGCACAAGTTTCTTCGACTTAATTGGCACAATTTTGTTTAACGCAACTGGCACAAGTTAGTTCGACCTAACTGGCACAAGTTTGTTTGACGCAACTGGCACAAGTTTGTTTGACACAACTGGCACAAGTTTGTTTGACACAACTGGCACAAGGTTGTTCTACGAAACTGGCACAAGTTTGTTCTACGCAACTGGCACAAGTTTGTTTGATGCAACTGGCACAAGTTTGTTTGATGCAACTGGCAGAAGTTTGTTTGACGCAACTGGCACAAGTTTGTTCGGTGCAACTGGCCCAAGTTTGTTTGACGCAACTGGCACAAGTTTGTTTGACGCAACTGGCACAAGTTTGTTCGAAGTAACTGGCACAAGTTTTTTCGAATCAATTGGCACAAGTTTGTTTGACGCAACTGGCACAAGTTTGTTTGACGCAACTGGCACAAGTTTGTTTGACGCAACTGGCACAAGTTTGTTTGACGCAACTGGCACAAGTTTATTTGACGCAACTGGCACAAGTTTTCTCGACGCAACTGGCACAACTTTGTTCGCCGTAACTGGCACAGGTTTGTTCGACGCAACTGGCACAAGTTTGTTTGACGCAACTGGCACAAGTTTTTTTGACGCAACTGGCACAAGTTTTCTCGACGCAACTGGCACAAGTTTGTTCGCCGTAACTGGCACAAGTTTGTTCGACGCCACTGGCACAAGTTTGTTCGAAGCAACTGGCACAAGTTTGTTTGACGCAACTGGCACTAATTTGTTCTATGCAACTGGCACAAGTTTGTTCTACGCAACTGTCACAAGTTTGTTTGACTCAACTGGCACAAGTTTGTTTGACGCAACTGGCACAAGTTTATTTGACGCAACTGGCACAACTTTTCTCGGCGCAAGTGGCAAAAGTATGTTCTACACAACTGGCACAAGTTTGTTCTATGCAACTGGCACAAGTCTGTTCTACGCAACTGGCACAAGGTTGTTCTACGCAACTGGCACAAGTTTGTTCTACGCAACTGGCACAAGTTTGTTCTACGCATCTGGCACAAGTTTGTTCTACGCAACTGGCACAAGTTTGTTCTACGCAACTGACACAAGTTTGTTCGACGCAACTGGCACAAGTTTATTCTACGCAACTGACACAAGTTTGTTTGACACAACTGGCAGAAGTTTGTTCAACGCAACTGGCACAAGTTTGTTTGACACAAGTGGCGCAAGTTTGTTCGACGCAACTGGCACAAGTTTGTTCGACGCAACTGGCACAAGTTTGTTCGATGCAACTGGCACAAGTTTGTTTAACGCAACTGGCACAAGTTGGTTCGACCTAACTGGCACAAGTTTGTTTGACGCAACTGGCACAAGTTTGTTTGACACAACTGGCACAAGTTTGTTTGACACAACTGGCACAAGGTTGTTCTACGAAACTGGCACAAGTTTGTTCAACGCAACTGGCACAAGTTTGTTTGACGCAACTGGCGCAAGTTTGTTCGACGCAACTGTCACAAGTTTGTTCGACGCAACTGGCACAAGTTTGTTCGATGCAACTGGCACAAGTTTGTTTAAAGCAACTGGCACAAGTTTGTTCGACCTAACTGGCACAAGTTTGTTTGACGCAACTGGCACAAGTTTGTTTGACACAACTGGCACAAGTTTGTTTGACACAACTGGCACAAGGTTGTTCTACGAAACTGCCACAAGTTTGTTCTACGCAACTGGCAGAAGTTTGTTTGATGCAACTGGCACAAGTTTGTTTGATGCAACTGGCAGAAGTTTGTTTGACGCAACTGGCACAAGTTTGTTCGGTGCAACTGGCCCAAGTTTGTTTGACGCAACTGGCACAAGTTTGTTTGACGCAACTGGCACAAGTTTGTTCGACGTAACTGGCACAAGTTTTTTCGAATCAATTGGCACAAGTTTGTTTGACGCAACTGGCACAAGTTTGTTTGACGCAACTTGCACAAGTTTATTTGAAGCAACTGGCACAACTTTATTTGAAGCAACTGGCACAAGTTTTCTCGATGCAACTGGCACAAGTTTGTTCGATGTAACTGGCACAGGTTTGTTCGACGCAACTGGCACAAGTTTGTTTGACGCAACTGGCACAAGTTTTTTTGACGCAACTGGCACAAGTTTTCTCGACGCAACTGGCACAAGTTTGTTCGACGCAACTGGCACAAGCTTGTTCTACGCAACTGGCACAAGTTTGTTTTACGCAACTGGCACAAGTTTGTTCTATGCAACTGGAACTAGATTGTTCTATGCAACTGGCATAAGTTTGTTTGACGCAACTGGTACAAGTTGTTCGACGCAACTGGCACAAGTTTCTTCGACGCAACTGGTACAAGTCTGTTGGACGCAACTGGCAAAAGTTTGTTCGAACCAACTGGCAAAAGTTTGTTTGACACAACTGGCACAGGTTTGTTCGACGCAACTGGCACAAGTTTGTTTGACGCAACTAGCACAAGTTTGTTTGACGCAACTGGCACAAGGTTCTTCTACCCAACTGGCACAAGTTTGTTCTACGCAACTGGCACAAGTTTGTTTGACGCAACTGGCACAAGTTTGTTCTACGCAACTGGCACAAGTTTGTTCGATGCAACTAGCACAAGTTTGTTCGCCGCAACTGGCCCAAGTTTGTTTGACGCAACTAGCACAAGTTTGTTAGACGCAACTGGCACAAGTTTGTTCGACGCAACTGGCACAAGTTTCTTCAACTTAATTGGCACAAGTTTGTTTGATGCAACTGGTACAAGTTTGTTTGACGCAACTGTCACAAGTTTGTTTGACTCAACTGGCACAAGTTTGTTTGCCGCAACTGGCACAAGTTTATTTGACGCAACTGGCACAACTTTTCTCGACGCAACTGGCACAAGTATGTTCTACACAACTGGCACAAGTTTGTTCTATGTAACTTGCACAAGTTTATTCTACGCAACTGGCACAAGTTTGTTTGATGCAACTGGCACAAGTTTATTCTACGCAACTGGCACAAATTTGTTCTACGCAACTGGCACAAGTTTGTTCTACGCAACTGGCACAAGTTTGTACTACGCAACTGGCACAAGTTTGTTTGATGCAACTGGCACAAGTTTGTTTGATGCAACTGGCAGAAGTTTGTTTGACGCAACTGGCACAAGTTTGTTTGGTGCAACTGGCCCAAGTTTGTTTGACGCAACTGGCACAAGTTTGTTAGACACAACTGGCACAAGTTTGTTCGACGTAACTGGCAAAAGTTTTTTCGAATCAATTGGCACAAGTTTGTTTGACGCAACTTGCACAAGATTGTTTGACGCAACTGGCACAAGTTTTCTCGACGCAACTGGCACAAGTTTGTTCGCCGTAACTTGCACAGGTTTGTTCGACGCAACTGGCCCAAGTTTGTTTGACGCAACTGGCACAAGTTTTTTTGACGCAACTGGCACAAGTTTTCTCGACGCAACTGGCACAAGTTTGTTCGCCGTAACTGGCACAAGTTTGTTCGACGCCACTGGCACAAGTTTGTTCGAAGCAACTGGCACAAGTTTGTTTGACGCAACTGGCACTAATTTGTTCTATGCAACTGGCACAAGTTTGTTCTACGCAACTGGCATAAGTTTGTTCTATGCAACTGGCACAAGTTTGTTGTATGCAACTGGCACTAGTTTGTTCTACGCAACTGGCATAAGTTTGTTTGACGCAACTGGCACAAGTTTGTTCTACGCAACTGGCACAAGTTTGTTGGACCCAGCTGGCACAAGTTTCTTCTACGCAACTGTCACAAGTTTGTTGGACGCAACTGGCTCAAGTTTGTTTGACGCAACTGGCACAAGTTTGTTCGACGCAACTGGCACAAGTTTGTTCGACGCAACTGGCACAAGTTTGTTCGACGCAACTGGCACAAGTTTGTTCGACGCAACTGGCACAAGTTTGTTTGATGCAACTGGCACATGTTTGTTCAACACATCTGACACAAGATTGTTTGACGCAACTGGCTTAAGTTTGTTTTCGCAACTTATACAAGTTTGTTTGACTCAACTGGCACAAGTTTGTTTGACGGAACTGTCACAAGTTTGTTTGGCGCAACTGGCACAAGTTTGTTTGACGCAACTGGCACAAGTTTGTTCGACGCAACTGGCACAAGTTTGTTTGACGCAACTGGCACAAGTTTGTTTGACGCAACTGGCACAAGGTTCTTCTACGCAACTGGCACTAGTTTGTTCTACGCAACTGGCACAAGTTTGTTCTACGCAACTGACACAAGTTTGTTCGACGCAACTGGCACAAGTTTATTCTACGCAACTGACACAAGTTTGTTTGACACAACTGGCAGAAGTTTGTTCAACGCAACTGGCACAAGTTTGTTTGACGCAACTGGCGCAAGTTTGTTCGACGTAACTGGCACAAGTTTGTTCGACGCAACTGGCACAAGTTTGTTCGATGCAACTGGCACAAGTTTGTTTAACGCAACTGGCACAAGTTTGTTCGACCTAACAGGCACAAGTTTGTTTGACGCAACTGGCACAAGTTTGTTTGACACAACTGGCACAAGTTTGTTTGACACAACTGGCACAAGGTTGTTCTACGAAACTGGCACAAGTTTGTTCAACGCAACTGGCACAAGTTTGTTTGACGCAACTGGCGCAAGTTTGTTCGATGCAACTGGCACAAGTTTGTTCGACGCAACTGGCACAAGTTTGTTCGATGCAACTGGCACAAGTTTGTTCGGTGCAACTGGCACAAGTTTGTTCGACCTAACTGGCACAAGTTTGTTTGACGCAACTGGCACAAGTTTGTTTGACACAACTAGCACAAGTTTGTTTGACACAACTGGCACAAGGTTGTTCTACGAAACTGGCACAAGTTTGTTCTACGCAACTGGCACAAGTTTGTTTGATGCAACTGGCACAAGTTTGTTTGATGCAACTGGCAGAAGTTTGTTTGACGCAACTGGCACAAGTTTGTTCGGTGCAACTGGCCCAAGTTTGTTTGACGCAACTGGCACAGGTTTGTTCGACGCAACTGGCAGAAGTTTGTTTGACACAACTCGCACAAGTTTGTTCGACGCAACTGGCACAAGTTTGTTCGATGCAACTGGCACAAGTTTGTTCGACGAACTGGCACAAGTTTGTTTAACACAACTGGCACAAGTTTGTTCGACCCAACTGGCACAAGTTTGTTTGACGCAACTGGCACAAGTTTGTTTGACGCAACTGGCACAAGTTTGTTTGACACAACTGGCACAAGTTTGTTTGACGCGACTGGCAAAAGGATGTTATACGCAACTAACACATGTTTGTTCTACGCAACTATCACAAGTTTTTTTGATGCAACTGGCCCAAGTTTGTTTGACGCAACTGGCACAAGTTTGTTCGACGCAACTGGCCCAAGTTTGTTTGACACAACTGGCACAAGTTTGTTAGACGCAACTGGCACAAGTTTGTTAGACGCAACTGGCACAAGTTTGTTCGAGGTAACTGGCACACGTTTTTTCGACTCAATTGGCACAAGTTTGTTTGACGCAACTGGCACAAGTTTGTTTGACGCAACTGGCACAAGTTTGTTTGACGCAACTGGCACAAGTTTTTTTGACGCAACTGGCACAAGTTTCTTTGACGCAACTGGCATAAGTTTTCTCGACGTAACTGGCACAAGTTTGTTCACCGTAACTGGCACAAGTTTTTTCGACGCAACTGGCACAAGTTTGTTTGACGCAACTGGCACAAGTTTTTTTGACGCAACTGGCACAAGTTTTCTCGACGCAACTGGCACAACTTAGTTCGCCGTAACTGGCACAAGTTTGTTCGACGTCACTGGCACAAGTTTGTTCTACGCAACTGGCACAAGTTTGTTTGACGCAACTGGCACAAGTTTGTTCAATGCAACTGGCACAAGTTTGTTCTACACAACTGGCACAAGTTTGTTCTACGCAACTGGCACAAGTTTGTTATACGCAACTGGCACAAGTTTGTTGTATGCAACTGGCACTAGTTTGTTCTACGCAACTGGCATAAGTTTGTTTGATGCAACTGGCACAAGTTTGTTCTACGCAACTGGCACAAGTTTGTTGGACGCAACTGGCACAAGTTTGTTCTACGCAACTGGCACAATTTTGTTGGACGCAACTGGCACAAGTTTGTTTGACGCAAGTGACACAAGTTTGTTCGACGCAACTGGCACAAGTTTGTTCGACGCAACTGGCACAAGTTTGTTCGGCGCAACTGGCACAAGTTTGTTCGACGCAACTGGCACAAGTTTGTTCAACACATCTGACACAAGTTTGTTTGACGCAACTGGCACAAGTTTGTTTTCGCAACTTGTACAAGTTTGTTTGACGCAATTGGCACAAGTTTGTTTGACGCAACTGGCACAAGTTTGTTTGGCGCAACAGGCACAAGTTTGTTCGACGCAACTAGCCCAAGTTTGTTTGACGCAACAGGCACAAGTTTGTTAGACGCAACTGGCACAAGTTTGTTCGACGCAACTGGCACAAGTTTCTTTGACTCAATTGGCACAAGTTTGTTTGACGCAACTGGCACATTTTGTTTGACGCAACTGTCACAAGTTTGTTTGACTCAACTGGCACAAGTTTGTTTAACGCAACTGGCACAAGTTTATTTGACGCAACTGGCACAACTTTTCTCGGCGGAACTGGAAAAAGTATGTTCTACACAACTGGCACAATTTTGTTGGACGCAACTGGCACAAGTTTGTTCTACGCAACTGGCACAAGTTTGTTCTACGCAACTGGCACAAGTTTGTTATACGCAACTGGCACAAGTTTGTTCTACGCAACTGGCAGAAGTTTGTTCTACGCAACTGGCAGAAGTTTGTTCTACGCAACTGGCACAAGTTTGTTATACGCAACTGGCACAAGTTTGTTCTACGCAACTGGCAGAAGTTTGTTCTACGCAACTGGCACAAGTTTGTGTGACGCAACTGGCAAAAGTTTGTTTGACGCAATTGGCACAAGTTTTTTTTATGCAACTGGCACAAGTTTTCTCGACGCAACTGGCACAAGTTTGTTTAATGTAACTCTCACAAGTTTGTTCGACGTAACTGGCACAAGTATGTTCGACGCAACTGGCACAAGTTTGTTTGACAAAACTGCCACAAGTTTCTTCGACGCAACTGGCACAAGTTTGTTTGACAAAACTGCCACAAGTTTGTTCGACGCAACTGGCACAAGTTTGTTTGACGCAACCGGCACAAGTTTGTTCTACGCAACTGGCACAAGTTTGTTCTATGCAACTGGCATAAGTTTGTTTGACGCAACTGGCACAAGTTTGTTCTACGCAACTGGCACAAGTTTGTTCGACGCAACTGGCACAAGTTTCTTCGACGCAACTGGTACAAGTTTGTTGGACGCAACTGGCACAAGTTTGTTTGACGCAACTAGCACAAGTTTGTTTGACGCAACTGGCACAACTTTTCTCGACGCAACTGGCACAAGTATGTTCTACACAACTGGCACAAGTTTGTTCTATGCAACTTGCACAAGTTTGTTCTACGCAACTGGCACAAGTTTGTTCTACGCAACTGGCACAAGTTTGTTCTACGCAACTGGCACAAGTTTGTTCTACGCAACTGGCACAAGTTTGTTCTACGCAACTGGCACAAGTTTGTTTGACACAACTGGCAGAAGTTTGTTTTCGCAACTGGCACAAGTTTGTTGGACGCAACTGGCACAAGTTTGTTCTACGCAACTGGCACAAGTTTGTTCTACGCAACTGGTACAAGTTTGTTTGACACAACTGGCACAAGTTTGTTTTCGCAACTGGCACAAGTTTGTTGGACGCAACTGGCACAAGTTTGTTCTACGCAACTGGCACAAGTTTGTTCTACGCAACTGGTACAAGTTTGTTCTACGCATCTGGCACAAGTTTGTTCTACGCAACTGGCACAAGTTTGTTCTACGCAACTGGCACAAGTTTGTTCTACGCAACTGGCACAAGTTTGTTCTACGCAACTGGTACAAGTTTGTTTGACACAACTGGCACAAGTTTGTTTTCGCAACTGGCACAAGTTTGTTGGACGCAACTGGCACAAGTTTGTTCTACGCAACTGGCACAAGTTTGTTCTACGCAACTGGCACAAGTTTGTTCTACGCAACTGGCACAAGTTTGTTCTACGCAACTGGTACAAGTTTGTTCTACGCATCTGGCACAAGTTTGTTCTACGCAACTGGCACAAGTTTGTTCTACGCAACTGGCACAAGTTTGTTCTACGCAACTGGCACAAGTTTGTTCTACGCATCTGGCACAAGTTTGTTCTACGCATCTGGCACAAGTTTGTTCTACGCATCTGGCACAAGTTTGTTCTACGCATCTGGCACAAGTTTGTTCTACGCATCTGGCACAAGTTTGTTCTACGCATCTGGCACAAGTTTGTTCTACGCATCTGGCACAAGTTTGTTCTACGCATCTGGCACAAGTTTGTTCTACGCAACTGGCACAAGTTTGTTCTACGCATCTGGCACAAGTTTGTTCTACGCAACTGGCACAAGTTTGTTCTACGCAACTGGCACAAGTTTGTTCTACGCAACTGGCACAAGTTTGTTCTACGCAACTGACACAAGTTTGTTTGACACAACTGGCAGAAGTTTGTTCAACGCAACTGGCACAAGTTTGTTTGACGCAACTGACGCAAGTTTGTTCGACGCAACTGGCACAAGTTTGTTCGACGCAACTTGCACAAGTTTGTTTAACACAACTGGCACATGTTTGTTCGACCCAACTGGCACAAGTTTGTTTGACGCAACTGGCACAAGTTTGTTTGACGCAACTGGCACAAGTTTATTTGACGCAACTGGCACAAGTTTTCTCGACGCAACTGTCACAAGTTTGTTCACCGTAACTGGCACAAGTTTGTTCGACGCAACTGGCACAAGTTTGTTTGACGCAACTGGCACAAGTTTTTTTGACGCAACTGGCACAAGTTTTCTCGACGCAACTGGCACAAGTTGGTTCGCCGTAACTGGCACAAGTTTGTTCGACGCCACTGGCACAAGTTTGTTCGAAGCAACTGGCACAAGTTTGTTTGACGCAACTGCCACAAGTTTGTTCTATGCAACTGGCACAAGTTTGTTCTACGCAACTGGCACAAGTTTGTTCTACACAACTGGCACAAGTTTGTTATACGCAACTGGCACAAGTTTGTTGTATGCAACTGGCACTAGTTTGTTCTACGCAACTGGCACAAGTTTGTTATACGCAACTGGCACAAGTTTGTTGTATGCAACTGGCATAAGTTTGTTTGACGCAACTGGCACAAGTTTGTTGTATGCAACTGGCACAAGTTTGTTGTATGCAACTGGCACAAGTTTGTTGTATGCAACTGGCATAAGTTTGTTATACGCAACTGGCACAAGTTTGTTGTATGCAACTGGCACAAGTTTGTTATACGCAACTGGCACAAGTTTGTTCTACGCAACTGGCATAAGTTTGTTTGACGCAACTGGCACAAGTTTGTTCTACGCAACTAGCACAAGTTTGTTGGACGCAACTGGCATAAGTTTGTTCTACGCAACTGGCACAATTTTGTTGGATCGCAACTGGCACAAGTTTGTTCGACGCAAGTGACACAAGTTTGTTCGACGCAACTGGCACAAGTTTGTTCGACGCAACTGGCACCAGTTTGTTCGGCGCAACTGGCACAAGTTTGTTCGACGCAACTGGCACAAGTTTGTTCAACACATCAGGCACAAGTGTGTTTGACGCAACTGGCACAAGTTTGTTTTCGCAACTTGTACAAGTTTGTTTGACGCAATTGGCACAAGTTTGTTTGACGCAACTGGCACAAGTTTGTTTGGCGCAACTGGCACAAGTTTGTTCGACACAACTAGCCCAAGTTTGTTTGACGCAACTGGCACAAGTTTGTTAGACGCAACCGGCACAACTTTGTTCGACGCAACTGGCACAAGTTTCTTCGACTCAATTGGCACAAGTTTGTTTGAGGCAACTGGCACATTTTGTTTGACGCAACTGTCACAAGTTTGTTTGACTCAACTGGCACTAGTTTGTTTGACGCAACTGGCACAAGTTTACTTGACGCAACTGGCACAACTTTTCTCGGCGGAACTGGAAAAAGTATGTTCTACACAACTGGCACAAGTTTGTTTGACGCAACTTGCACAAGTTTGTTCTACGCAACTGGCACAAGTTTGTTCGAAACAACTGGCACAAGTTTGTTATACGCAACTGGCACAAGTTTGTTCTACGCATCTGGCACAAGTTTGTTCTATGCAACTGGCACAAGTTTGTTCTACGTAACTGGCACAAGTTTGTTCTACGCAACTGGCACATGTTTGTTTGACGCAACTGGCACAAGTTTATTCTACGCATCTGGCACAAGTTTGTTCTATCCAACTGACACTAGTTTGTTTTACGCAACTGGCACAAGTTTGTTTCACGCAACTGGCACAAGTTTGTTCTACCCCAGTGACACAAGTTTGTTCGACGCAACTGGCACAAGTTTGTTCTACGCAACTGACACAAGTTTGTTTGACACAACTGGCAGAAGTTTGTTCAACGCAACTGGCACAAGTTTGTTTTACGCAACTGGTGGAAGTTTGTTCGACGCAACTGGCACAAGTTTGTTCGACGCAACTGGCACAAGTTTGTTCGGTGCAACTGGCACAAGTTTGTTTAACGCAACTGGCACAAGTTTGTTCGACCCAACTGGCACAAGTTTGTTTGACGCAACTGGCACAAGTTTGTTTGACACAACCGGCACAAGTTTGTTTGACGCAACTGGCACAAGGTTGTTCTACGAAACTGGCACAAGTTTGTTCTACGCAACTGGCACAAGTTTTTTTGATGCAACTGGCACAAGTTTGTTTGATGCAACTGGCAGAAGTTTGTTCGATGCAACTGGCACAAGTTTGTTTGACGCAACTGGCACAAGTTTGTTTGACACAACCGGCACAAGTTTGTTAGACGCAACTGGCACAAGGTTGTTCTACGAAACTGGCACAAGTTTGTTCTACGCAACTGGCACAAGTTTTTTTGATGCAACTGGCACAAGTTTTTTTGATGCAACTGGCAGAAGTTTGTTCGATGCAACTGGCACAAGTTTGTTCGGCGCAACTGGCCCAAGTTTGTTTGACGCAACTGGAACAAGTTTGTTAGACACAACTGGCACAAGTTTGTTTGACGTAACTGGCACAAGTTTTTTCGACTCAATTGGCACAAGTTTGTTTGACACAACTGGCAAAAGTTTGTTTGACGCAACTGGCACAAGTTTGTTTGACGCAACTGGCACAAGTTTATTTGACGCAACTGGCACAAGTTTTCTCGACGCAACTGGCACAAGTTTGTTCGCCGTAACTGGCACAGGTTTGTTCGATGCAACTGGCACAAGTTTGTTTGACGCAACTGGCACAAGTTTTTTTGACGCAACTGGCACAACTTTTCTTGACGCAACTGGCACAAGTTTGTTCGCCGTAACTGGCACAAGTTTGTTTGACACAACTGGCACTAATTTGTTCTATGCAACTGGCACAAGTTTGTTCTACGCAACTGGCACAAGTTTGTTGTATGCAACTGGCACTAGTTTGTTCTACGCAAGTGGCACAAGTTCGTTGGACGCAACTGGCACAAGTTTCCTCTACGCAACTGTCACAAGTTTGTTGGACGCAAGTGGCTCAAGTTTGTTTGACGCAACTGGCACAAGTTTGTTTGACGCAACTGGCACAAGTTTGTTTGACACAACCGGCATAAGTTTGTTTGACGCAACTGGCACAATTTTGTTCTACGCAAGTGGCACAAGTTCGTTGGACGCAACTGGCACAAGTTTCCTCTACGCAACTGTCACAAGTTTGTTGGACGCAAGTGGCTCAAGTTTGTTCGACGCAACTGGCACAAGTTTGTTCGACTCAACTGGCACAAGTTTGTTCGACGCAACTGGAACAAGTTTGTTCAACGCAACTGGCACAAGTTTGTTCGATGCAACTGGCACATGTTTGTTCAACACATCTGGCACAAGATTGTTCGACGCAACTGGCATAAGTTTGTTTTCGCAACTTGTACAAGTTTGTTTGACTCAATTGGCACAAGTTTGTTTGACGGAACTGTCACAACTTTGTTTGGCGCAACTGGCACAGGTTTCTTTGACGCAACTGGCACAAGTTGGTTCGCCGTAACTGGCACAAGTTTGTTCGACGCCACTGGCACAAGTTTGTTCGAAGCAACTGGCACAAGTTTGTTTGACGCAACTGCCACAAGTTTGTTCTATGCAACTGGCACAAGTTTGTTCTACGCAACTTGCACAAGTTTGTTCTACGCAACTGGCACAAGTTTGTTGTATGCAACTGGCACTAGTTTGTTCTACGTAACTGACATAAGTTTGTTTGACGCAACTGGCACAAGTTTGTTCTACGCAACTGGCACAAGTTTGTTGGACGCAACTGGCACAAGTTTGTTTGACGCAACTGGCACAAGTTTGTTTGACGCAACTGGCACAAGTTTGTTTGACGCAACTAGCACAAGTTTATTCGACGCAACTGGCACAAGTTTTTTCGAGTCAATTGGCACAAGTTTTTTTGACGCAACTGGCACAAGTTTGTTTGACGCAACTGGCACAAGTTTGTTCTACGCAACTGGCACAAGTTTGTTTGACGCAACTGGCACAAGTTTGTTTGACGCAACTGTCACAAGTTTGTTTGACGCACCTGGCACAAGTTTATTTGACGCAACTGGCACAAGTTTGTTGGACGCAACTGGCAAAAGTTTGTTCGTACCAACTGGCAAAAGTTATTTTGACACAACTGGCACAAGTTTGTTCGACGCAACTGGCACAAGTTTGTTTGAAGCAAATGGCACAAGGTTGTTCTACGCAACTGGCACAATTTTGTTTGACACTACTGGCACAAGTTTGTTCTACGCAACTGGTACAAGTTTGTTCGATGCAACTGGCACAAGTTTGTTCGCCGCAACTGGCCCAAGTTTGTTTGACGCAACTGGCACAAGTTGTTAGATGCAACTGGCACAAGTTCGTTCGACGCAACTGGCATAAGTTTCTTTGACTCAATTGGCACAAGTTTGTTTGACGCAACTGGTACAATTTTGTTTGACGCAACTGTCACAAGTATGTTAGACTCAACTGGCACAAGTTTGTTTGACGCAACTGGCACAAGTTTGTTTGACGCAACTGGCACAAGTTTATTTGACGTAACTGGCACAACTTTTCTCGACGCAACTGGCACAAGTATGTTCTACACAACTGGCACAAGTTTGTTCTATGCAACTTGCACAAGTTTGTTCTACGCAACTGGCACAAGTTTGTTCTACACAACTGGCACAAGTTTGTTCTACGCATCTGGCACAAGTTTGTTCTACGCATCTGGCACAAGTTTGTTCTACGCATCTGGCACAAGTTTGTTCTACGCATCTGGCACAAGTTTGTTCTACGCAACTGGCACAAGTTTGTTCTACGCATCTGGCACAAGTTTGTTCTACGCAACTGGCACAAGTTTGTTCTACGCAACTGGCACAAGTTTGTTCTACGCAACTGGCACAAGTTTGTTCTACGCAACTGACACAAGTTTGTTTGACACAACTGGCAGAAGTTTGTTCAACGCAACTGGCACAAGTTTGTTTGACGCAACTGACGCAAGTTTGTTCGACGCAACTGGCACAAGTTTGTTCGACGCAACTTGCACAAGTTTGTTCGATGCAACTGGCACAAGTTTGTTTAACACAACTGGCACATGTTTGTTCGACCCAACTGGCACAAGTTTGTTTGACGCAACTGGCACAAGTTTGTTTGACGCAACTGGCAAAAGTTTGTTTGTTACAACTGGCACAAGTTTGTTTGACGCGACTGGCACAAGGATGTTCTACGCAACTAACACATGTTTGTTCTACGCAACTGGCACAAGTTTCTTTGATGCAACTGGCACAAGTTTTTTTGATGCAACTGGCAGAAGTTTGTTTGACGCAACTAGCACAAGTTTGTTCGACGCAACTGGCCCAAGTTTGTTTGACGCTACTGGCACAAGTTTGTTAGACGCAACTGGCACAAGTTTGTTCGAGGTAACTGGCACACGTTTTTTCGACTCAATTGGCACGAGTTTGTTTGACGCAACTGGCACAAGTTTGTTTGACGCAACTGGCCCAAGTTTGTTTGACGCAACTGGCACAAGTTTGTTTGACGCAACTGGCACAAGTTTATTTGACGCAACTGGCACAAGTTTTCTCGACGCAACTGTCACAAGTTTGTTCACCGTAACTGGCACAAGTTTGTTCGACGCAACTGGCACAAGTTTGTTTGACGCAACTGGCACAAGTTTTTTTGACGCAACTGGCACAAGTTTTCTCGACGCAACTGGCACAAGTTGGTTCGCCGTAACTGGCACAAGTTTGTTCGACGCCACTGGCACAAGTTTGTTCGAAGCAACTGGCACAAGTTTGTTTGACGCAACTGCCACAAGTTTGTTCTATGCAACTGGCACAAGTTTGTTCTACGCAACGGGCACAAGTTTGTTCTACACAACTGGCACTACTTTGTTTTACGCAACTGGCACAAGTTTGTTCTACGCATCTGGCACAAGTTTGTTCTATGCAACTGGCACAAGTTTGTTCTACGCAACTGGCATAATTTTGTTCTACGCAACTGGCACAAGTTTGTTCTATCCAACTGGCACTAGTTTGTTCTACGTATCTGGCACAAGTTTGTTTAACGCAACTGGCACAAGTTTGTTTGACACAACTGGCAGAAGTTTGTTCAACACAACTGGCACAAGTTTATTTGACGCAACTGGCGCAAGTTTGTTCAACGCAACTGGCACAAGTTTGTTCGACGCAACTGGCACAAGTTTGTTCGATGCAACTGGCGCAAGTTTGTTTAACACAACTGGCACAAGTTTTTTTGACTCAACTGGCAGGAGTTTGTTTGACGCAACTGGCACAAGTTTGTTTGACGCAACTGGCACAAGTTTGTTTGACATAACTGGCACAAGTTTGTTTGAAGCAACTGGCACAAGGATGTTCTACGCAACTGGCACATGTTTGTTCTACGCAACTGGCACAAGTTTGTTTGATGCAACTGGCACAAGTTTTTTTTTATGCAACTGGCAGAAGTTTGTTTGACGCAACTGGCACAAGTTTGTTCGACGCAACTGGCCAAAGTTTGTTTGACGCAACTGGCACAAGTTTGTTAGATGGAACTGGCACAAGTTTGTTCGAGGTAACTGGCACAAGTTTTTTCGACTCAATTGGCACGAGTTTGTTTGACGCAATTGGCACAAGTTTGTTTGTCGCAACTGGCACAAGTTTGTTTGACGCAACTGTCACAAGTTTGTTTGACGCAACTGGCACAAGTTTATTTGACGCAACTGGCACAAGTTTTCTCGACGCAACTGGCACAAGTTTGTTTGCCGTAACTGGCACAAGTTTGTTCGACGCAACTGGCACAAGTTTGTTTGACGTAACTGGCACAAGTTTTTTTGATGCAACTGGCAAAAGTTTTCTCAATGCAACTGGCACAAGTTTGTTTGACGCAACTGGCACAAGTTTTTTTTATGCAACTGGAACAAGTTTTCTCGACGCAACTGGCACAAGTTTGTTTAATGTAACTGGCACAAGTTTTTTCGACTCAATTGGCACGAGTTTGTTTGACGCAATTGGCACAAGTTTGTTTGTCGCAACTGGCACAAGTTTGTTTGACGCAACTGTCACAAGTTTGTTTGACGCAACTGGCACAAGTTTATTTGACGCAACTGGCACAAGTTTTCTCGACGCAACTGGCACAAGTTTGTTTGCCGTAACTGGCACAAGTTTGTTCGACGCAACTGGCACAAGTTTGTTTGACGTAACTGGCACAAGTTTTTTTGATGCAACTGGCACAAGTTTTCTCAATGCAACTGGCACAAGTTTGTTTGACGCAACTGGCACAAGTTTTTTTTATGCAACTGGAACAAGTTTTCTCGACGCAACTGGCACAAGTTTGTTTAATGTAACTGGCACAAGTTTGTTCGACGTAACTGGCACAAGTATGTTCGACGCAACTGGCACAAGTTTGTTTGACAAAACTGCCACAAGTTTCTTCGACGCAACTGCACAAGTTTGTTCGACGCAACTGGCACAAGTTTGTTTGACGCAACCGGCACAAGTTTGTTCTACGCAACTGGCACAAGTTTGTTCTATGCAACTGGAACTAGTTTGTTCTATGCAACCTGGCATAAGTTTGTTTGACGCAACTGGCACAAGTTTGTTTGAAGCAACTGGTACAAGTTTGTTCGACGCAACTGGCACAAGTTTCTTCGATGCAACTGGTACAAGTTTGTTGGACGCAACTGGCAAAAGTTTGTTCGAACCAACTAGCAAAAGTTTGTTTGACACAACTGGCACAAGTTTGTTCGACGCAACTGGCACAAGTTTGTTTGACGCAACTAGCACAAGTTTGTTTGACGCAACTGGCACAAGGTTGTTCTACCCAACTGGCGCAAGTTTGTTTGATGCAACTGGCACAAGTTTGTTCGCCGCAACTGGCCAAAGTTTGTTTGACGCAACTGGCACAAGTTTGTTAGACGCAACTGGCACAAGTTTGTTCGACGAAACTGGCACAAGTTTCTTTGACTCAATTGGCACAAGTTTGTTTGACGCAACTGTCACAAGTTTGTTTGACTCAACTGGCACAAGTTTGTTTGACGCAACTGGCACAAGTTATTTGACGCAACTGGCACAACTTTTCTCGACGCAACTGGCACAAGTATGTTCTACACAACTGGCACAAGTTTGTTCTATGCAACTTGCACAAGTTTGTTCTACGCAACTGGCACAAGTTTATTCTACGCAACTGGCACAAGTTTGTTCTACGCAACTGGCACAAGTTTGTTCTACGCAACTGGTACAAGTTTGTTCTACGCATCTGGCACAAGTTTGTTCTACGCAACTGGCACAATTTTGTTCTATGCAACTGGCACAAGTTTGTTCTACGCAACTGGCACAAGTTTGTTCTACACAACTGACACAAGTTTGTTTGACACAACTGGCAGAAGTTTGTTCAACGCAACTGGCACAAGTTTGTTTGATGCAACTGGCGCAAGTTTGTTCGGCGCAACTGGCACAAGTTTGTTCGACGCAACTTGCACAAGTTTGTTCGATGCAACTGGCACAAGTTTGTTTAACACAACTGGCACAAGTTTGTTCGACCCAACTGGCACAAGTTTGTTTGACGCAACTGGCACAAGTTTGTTTGACGCAACTGGCACAAGTTTGTTTGACACAACTGGCACAAGTTTGTTTGACGCGACTGGCAAAAGGATGTTATACGCAACTAACACATGTTTGTTCTACGCAACTATCACAAGTTTCTTTGATGCAACTGGCACAAGTTTTTTTTATGCAACTGGCAGAAGTTTGTTTGACGCAACTGGCACAAGTTTGTTCGACGCAACTGGCCCAAGTTTGTTTGACACAACTGGCACAAGTTTGTTAGACGCAACTGGCACAAGTTTGTTAGACGCAACTGGCACAAGTTTGTTCGAGGTAACTGGCACACGTTTTTTCGACTCAATTGGCACAAGTTTGTTTGACGCAACTGGCACAAGTTTGTTTGACGCAACTGGCACAAGTTTGTTTGACGCAACTGGCACAAGTTTGTTTGACGCAACTGGCACAAGTTTCTTTGACGCAACTGGCACAAGTTTTCTCGACGCAACTGGCACAAGTTTGTTCACCGTAACTGGCACAAGTTTGTTCGACGCAACTGGCACAAGTTTGTTTGACGCAACTGGCACAAGTTTTTTTGACGCAACTGGCACAACTTAGTTCGCCGTAACTGGCACAAGTTTGTTCGACGCCACTGGCACAAGTTTGTTCTACACAACTGGCACAAGTTTGTTTGACGCAACTGGCACAAGTTTGTTCAATGCAACTGGCACAAGTTTGTTAGACACAACTGGCACAAGTTTGTTCGACGTAACTGGCACAAGTTTTTTCGACTCAATTGGCACAAGTTTGTTTGACACAACTGGCAAAAGTTTGTTTGACGCAACTGGCAAAAGTTTGTTCTACGCAACTGGCATAAGTTTGTTTGACGCAACTGGCACAATTTTGTTCTACGCAAGTGGCACAAGTTCGTTGGACGCAACTGGCACAAGTTTCCTCTACGCAACTGTCACAAGTTTGTTGGACGCAAGTGGCTCAAGTTTGTTCGACGCAACTGGCACAAGTTTGTTCGACTCAACTGGCACAAGTTTGTTCGACGCAACTGGAACTAGTTTGTTCAACGCAACTGGCACAAGTTTGTTCGATGCAACTGGCACATGTTTGTTCAACACATCTGGCACAAGATTGTTTGACGCAACTGGCATAAGTTTGTTTTCGCAACTTGTACAAGTTTGTTTGACTCAATTGGCACAAGTTTGTTTGACGGAACTGTCACAAGTTTGTTTGGCGCAACTGGCACAGGTTTCTTTGACGCAACTGGTACAAGTTTGTTAGACGCAACTGGCACAAGTTTGTTTGACGCAACTGGCACAAGTTTCTTTGACGCAACTGGCACAAGTTTGTTTGACGCAACTGGCACAAGTTTTTTTGACGCAACTGGCACAAGTTTTCTCGACGCAAGTGGCACAAGTTTGTTTAATGTAACTGGCACAAGTTTGTTCGACGCAACTGGCACAAGTATGTTCGACGGAACTGGCACAAGTTTGTTTGACGCAACTGGCACAAGTTTCTTCGACGCAACTGGCACAAGTTTGTTCAAAGCAACTGGCACAAGTTTGTTTGACGCAACTGGCACAAGTTTGTTCGACGTAACTGGCACAAGTTTTTCGACTCAATTGGCACAAGTTTGTTTGACGCAACTGGCACAAGTTTGTTTGACGCAACTGGCACAAGTTTGTTTGACGCAACTGGCACAAGTTTATTTGACGCAACTGGCACAAGTTTTCTCGACGCAACTGGCACAAGTTTGTTCGCCGTAACTGGCACAGGTTTGTTCGACGCAACTGGCAAAAGTTTGTTTGACGCAACTGGCACAAGTTTTTTTGACGCAACTGGCACAAGTTTTCTCGACGCAACTGGCACAAGTTTGTTCGAAGCAACTGGCACAAGTTTGTTTGACGCAACTGGCACTAATTTGTTCTATGCAACTGGCACAAGTTTGTTCTATGCAACTGGCACAAGTTTGTTCTACGCAACTGGCACAAGTTTGTTGTATGCAACTGGCACTAGTTTGTTCTACGTAACTGGCATAAGTTTGTTTGACGCAACTGGCACAAGTGTGTTCTACGCAACTGGCACAAGTTTGTTCTATGCAACTGGCACAAGTTTGTTCTATGCAACTGGCACAAGTTTGTTCTATGCAACTGGCACAAGTTTGTTGTATGCAACTGGCACTAGTTTGTTCTACGTAACTGGCATAAGTTTGTTTGACGCAACTGGCACAAGTGTGTTCTACGCAACTGGCACAAGTTTGTTGGATGCAACTGGCACAAGTTTCTTCTACGCAACGGTCACAAGTTTGTTGGACGCAACTGGCTCAAGTTTGTTTGACGCAACTGGCACAAGTTTGTTCGACGCAACTGGCACAAGTTTGTTCGATGCACCTGGCACAAGTTTGTACGACGCAACTGGCACAAGTTTGTTCGACGCAACTGTCACATATTTGTTCAAAACATCTGGCACAGAATTGTTTGACGTAACTGGCATAAGTTTGTTTTTGCAACTTTTACAAGTTTGTTTGACGGAACTGTCACAAGTTTGTTTGGCGCAGCTGGCACAAGTTTGTTTGACGCAACTGGCACAAGTTTGTTTGACGCAACTGGCACAAGTTTGTTTGACGCAACTGGCACAAGTTTGTTTGACGCAACTGGCACAAGTTTGTTTGACGCAACTGGCACAAGTTTGTTTGACGCAACTAGCACAAGTTTGATAGACGCAACTGGCACAAGTTTGTTCGACGTAACAGGCAGAAGTTTTTTCGAGTCAATTGGCACAAGTTTGTTTGACGCAACTGGCACAAGTTTGTTCTACGCAACTGGCACAAGTTTGTTTGACGCAACTGGCACAAGTTTGTTTGACGCAACTGTCACAAGTTTGTTTGACGCAACTGGCACAAGTTTATTTGACGCAACTGGCACAAGTTTGTTGGACGCAACTGGCAAAAGTTTGTTTGTACCAACTGGCAAAAGTTATTTTGACACAACTGGCACAAGTTTGTTCGACGCAACTGGCACAAGTATGTTCTACACAACTGGCACAAGTATGTTCTACGCATGTGGCACAAGTTTGTTCTATGCAACTGGCACAAGTTTGTTCTACGCAACTGGCACAAGTTTGTTCTACGCAACTGGCACAAGTTTGTTCTACGCAACTGGCACAAGTTTATTCTACGCATCTGGCAGAAGTTTGTTCTATCCAACTGGCACTAGTTTGTTCTACGCAACTGGCACAAGTTTATTTGACGCAACTGGCAGAAGTTTGTTCTACCCAACTGACACAAGTTTGTTCGACGCATCTGCCACAAGTTTGTTCTGCGCAACTGACACAAGTTTGTTTGACACAACTGGCAGAAGTTTGTTCAACGCAACTGGGACAAGTTTGTTTGATGCAACTGGCGCAAGTTTGTTCGACGCAACTGGCACAAGTTTGTTCAACGCAATTGGCACAAGTTTGTTCGATGCAACAGGCACAAGTTTGTTTAACACAACTGGCACAAGTTTGTTCGACCCAACTGGCACAAGTTTGTTTGACGCAACTGGCAGAAGTTTGTTTGACGCAACTGGCACAAGTTTGTTCGACGCAACTGGCCCAAGTTTGTTTGACGCAACTGGCACAAGTTTGTTAGACGCAACTGGCACAAGTTTGTTCGAGGTAACTGGCACAAGTTTTTTCGACTCAATTGGCACAAGTTTGTTTGACGCAACTGGCACAAGTTTGTTTGACGCAACTGGCACATGTTTGTTTGACGCAACTGGCACAAGTTTGTTTGACGCAACTGGCAGAGGTTTGTTTGACGCAACTGGCACAAGTTTGTTCGACGCAACTGGCCCAAGTTTGTTTGACGCAACTGGCACAAGTTTGTTAGACGCAACTGGCACAAGTTTGTTCGAGGTAACTGGCACAAGTTTTTTCAACTCAATTGGCACAAGTTTGTTTGACGCAACTGGCACAAGTTTGTTTGACGCAACTGGCACATATTTGTTTGACACAACTGGCACAAGTTTGTTTGACGCAACTGGCACAAGTTTATTTGACGCAACTGGCACAAGTTTGCTCGACGCAACTGGCACAAGTATGTTCGACGCAACTGGCACAAGTTTATTTGACGCAACTGGCAGAAGTTTTTTTGACGCAACTGGCACAAGTTTTCTCGACGCAACTGGCACAAGCGTGTACGCCGTAACTGGCACAAGTTTGTTCGACGCCACTGGCACAAGTTTGTTCGAAGCAACTGGCACAAGTTTGTTTGACACAACTGGCACAAGTTTGTTCTATGCAACTGGCACAAGTTTGTTCTACGCAACTGGCACAAGTTTGTTCTACGCAACTGGCACAAGTTTGCTCGACGCAACTGGCACAAGTTTGTTCGACGCAACTGGCACAAGTTTGTTTGACGCAACTGGCAGAATTTTTTTGACGCAACTGGCACAAGTTTTCTCGACGCAACTGGCACAAGCGTGTTCGCCGTAACTGGAACAAGTTTGTTCGACGCCACTAGCACAAGTTTGTTCGAAGCAACTGGCACAAGTTTGTTTGACACAACTGGCACAAGTTTGTTCTATGCAACTGGCACAAGTTTGTTCTACGCAACTGGCACAAGTTTGTTCTACGCAACTGGCACAAGTTTGTTATACGCAACTGGCACAAGTTTGTTGCATGCAACTGTCACTAGTTTGTTCTACGCAACTGGCATAAGTTTGTTTGATGCAACTGGCACAAGTTTGTTCTACGCAACTGGCACAAGTTTGTTCTACGCAACTGGCACAAGTTTGTTCGACGCAACTGTCACAAGTTTGTTCTACGTAACTGGCACAAGTATGTTCTACGCATCTGGCACAAGTTTGTTCTATGCAACTGGCACAAGTTTGATCTACGCAACTGGCACAAGTTTGTTCTACGCAACTGGCACAAGTTTGTTCTACGCAACTGGCACAAGTTTATTCTACGCATCTGGCACAAGTTTGTTCTATCCAACTGGCACTAGTTTGTTCTACGCAACTGGCACAAGTTTGTTTGACGCAACTGGCGCAAGTTTGTTCTACGCAACTGACACAAGTTTGTTCGACGCATCTGCCACAAGTTTGTTCTACGCAACTGACACAAGTTTGTTTGACGCAACTGGCGCAAGTTTGTTCGACGCAACTGGCACAAGTTTGTTCGGCGCAACTGGCACAAGTTTGTTCAATGCAACTGGCACAAGTTTGTTTGACGCAACTGGCGCAAGTTTGTTCTACGCAACTGGCACAAGTTTGTTTGACGCAACTGGCAGAGGTTTGTTCTACCCAACTGACACAAGTTTGTTCGACGCATCTGCCACAAGTTTGTTCTACGCAACTGACACAAGTTTGTTTGACGCAACTGGCGCAAGTTTGTTCGACGCATCTGCCACAAGATTGTTCTACGCAACTGACACAAGTTTGTTTGACGCAACTGGCGCAAGTTTGTTCGACGCAACTGGCACAAGTTTGTTCGGCGCAACTGGCACAAGTTTGTTCAATGCAACTGGCACAAGTTTGTTTGACGCAACTGGCGCAAGTTTGTTCGACGCAACTGGCACAAGTTTGTTCGGCGCAACTGGTACAAGTTTGTTCGATGCAACAGGCACAAGTTTGTTTAACACAACTGGCACAAGTTTGTTCGACCCAACTGGCACAAGTTTGTTTGACGCAACTGGCAGAAGTTTGTTTGACGCAACTGGCACAAGTTTGTTCGACGCAACTGGCCCAAGTTTGTTTGGCGCAACTGGCACAAGTTTGTTAGACGCAACTGGCACAAGTTTGTTCGAGGTAACTGGCACAAGTTTTTTCGACTCAATTGGCACAAGTTTGTTTGACGCAACTGGCACAAGTTTGTTTGATGCAACTGGCACATGTTTGTTTGACGCAACTGGCACAAGTTTGTTTGACGCAACTGGCACAAGTTTATTTGACGCAACTGGCACAAGTTTGCTCGACGCAACTGGCACAAGTTTGTTCGCCATAACTGGCACAAGTTTGTTCGACGCAACTGGCACAAGTTTGTTCGACGCAACTGGCACAAGTTTTTTTGACGCAACTGGCACAAGTTCTCTCGACGCAACTGGCACAAGCGTGTTCGCCGTAACTGGCACAAGTTTGTTCGACGCCACTGGCACAAGTTTGTTCGAAGCAACTGGCACAAGTTTGTTTGACACAACAGGCACAAGTTTGTTTTATGCAACTGGCACAAGTTTGTTCTGCGCAACTGGCACAAGTTTGTTCTACGCAACTGGCACAAGTTTGTTATACGCAACTGGCACAAGTTTGTTGCATGCAACTGTCACTAGTTTGTTCTACGCAACTGGCATAAGTTTGTTTGATGCAACTGGCACAAGTTTGTTCTACGCAACTGGCACAAGTTTGTTGGACGCAACTGGCACAAGTTTGTTCTACGCAAGAGGCACAATTTTGTTGGACGCAACTGGCATAAGTTTGTTCGACGCAACTGGCACAAGTTTGTTCGACGCAACTGGCACAAGTTTGTTCGACGCAACTGGCTCAAGTTTGTTCGACGCAACTGGCACAAGTTTGTTTGACGCAACTGGCACAAGTTTGTTCAACACATCTGGCACAAGTTTGTTTGACGCAACTGGGACAAGTTTGTTTTCGCAACTTGTACAAGTTTGTTTGACGCAACTGGTACGAGTTTGTTTGGCGCAACTGGCACAAGTTTGTTCGACGCAACTAGCCCAAGTTTGTTTGACGCAACTGTCACAAGTTTGTTAGACGCAACTGGCACAAGTTTGTTCGAGGTAACTGGCACAAGTTTCTTCGACTCAATTGGCACAAGTTTGTTCTACGCAACTGACACAAGTTTGTTTGACGCAACTTGCAGAAGTTTGTTTGACGCAACTGTCACAAGTTTGTTAGACGCAACTGGCACAAGTTTGTTCGACGCAACTGGCACAAGTTTCTTCGACTCAATTGGCACAAGTTTGTTTGACGCAACTGGCGCAAGTTTGTTCGACGCAACTAGCCCAAGTTTGTTCGACGCAACTGCCACAAGTTTGTTCGACGCAACTGGCACAACTTTGTTCTACGCAATTGGCACAAGTTTGTTCTACGCAACTGGCACAAGTTTGTCCTACACAACTGGCACAAGTTTGTTCTACGCATCTGGCACAAGTTTGTTCTATGCAACTGGCACAAGTTTGTTCTACGCAACTGGCACACGTTTATTCTACGCATCTGGCACAAGTTTGTTCTATCCAACTGACACTAGTTTGTTTTACGCAACTGGCACAAGTTTGTTTCACGCAACTGGCACAAGTTTGTTCTACCCAACTGACACAAGTTTGTTCGATACAACTGGCACAAGTTTGTTCTACGCAAGCGACACAAGTTTGTTGGACACAACTGGCACAAGTTTGTTCAACGCAACTGGCACAAGTTTGTTTGACGCAACTGGCGCAAGATTGTTCGAAGCAACTGGCACAAGTTTGTTCGACGCAACTGGCACAAGTTTGTTCGATGCTTCTGGCACAAGTTTGTTTAACGCAACTGGCACAAGTTTGTTCGACCCAACTGGCACAAGTTTGTTTGACGCAACTGGCACAAGTTTGTTTGACGCAACTGGCCCAAGTTTGTTTGACCCAACTGGCACAAGTTTGTTAGATGCAACTGGCACAAGTTTGTTCGACGTAACTGGCAAAAGTTTTTTCGACTCAATTGGCACAAGTTTGTTTGACGCAACTGGCGTAAGTTTGTTTGACGCAACTTGCACAAGTTTGTTTGACGCAACTGGCACAAGTTTATATGACGCAACTGGCACAAGTTTTCTCGACGCAACTGGCACAAGTTTCTTCACCGTAACTGGCACAGGTTTTTTCGGCGCAACTGGCACAAGTTTGTTTGATGCAACTGGCACAAGTTTTTTTGACGCAACTGGCACAAGTTTGTTCTACGCAAGTGACACAAGTTTGTTGGACACAACTGGCACAAGTTTGTTCAACGCAACTAGCACAAGTTTGTTTGACGCAACTGGCACAAGTTTGTTTGACGCAAGAGGCACAAGTTTTATGTGATGCAACTGGCACAAGTTTGTTTGACACAACTAGCACAAGTTTTCTCGACCCAACTGGCACAAGTTTGTTTAATGTAACTGGAATAAGTTTGTTCGACGCAACTGGCACAAGTGTGTTCGACGCAACTGGCACAAGTTTGTTTGACGCAACTGGCACAAGTTTGTTCGACGCAACTGGCACAAGTTTGTTCGACGCAACTGGCACAAGTTTGTTTGACGCAACTGGCACAAGTTTGTTCTACGCAACTGGCACAAGTTTGTTCTATGTAACTGGCACTAGTTTGTTCTATGCAACTGGCATAAGTTTGTTTGACACAACTGGCACAAGTTTGTTCTACGCAACTGGTACAAGTTTGTTCGATGCAACTGGCACAAGTTTCTTCGACGCAACTGGCACAAGTTTGTTAGACGCAACTGGCAAAAGTTTGTTCGAACCAACTGGCAAAAGTTTGTTTGACACCACTGGCACAAGTTTGTTCGACGCAACTGGCACAAGTTTGTTTGACGCAACTAGCACAAGTTTGTTTGACGCAACTGGCACAAGATTGTTCTACGCAACTGGCAAAAGTTTGTTCTACGCAACTGGCACAAGTTTCTTTGACGCAACTGGCACAAGTTTGTTCTACGCAACTGGCACAAGTTTGTTCGATGCAACTGGCACAAGTTTGTGAGCCGCAACTGGCCCAAGTTTGTTTGACGCAACTGGCACAAGTTTGTTAGATGCAACTGGCACAAGTTTGTTCGACGCAACTGGCACAAGTTTCTTCGACTCAATTGGCAAAAGTTTGTTTGATGCAACTGGTACAAGTTTGTTTGACGCAACTGTGAAAAGTTTGTTTGACTCAACTGGCACAAGTTTGTTTGACGCAACTGGCACAAGTTTATTTGACGCAACTGGCACAACTTTTCTCGACGCAACTGGCACAAGTTTGTTTGACTCAACTTGCACAAGTTTGTTCTACGCAACTGGCACAAGTTTGTTCTACGCAACTGGCACAAGTTTGTTCTATGCAACTGGCACAAGTTTGTTCTACGCAACTGACACAAGTTTGTTCGACGCAACTGGCACAAGTTTGTTCTACGCAACTGACACAAGTTTGTTCGACGCAACTTGCAGAAGTTTGTTCAACGCAACTGGCACAAGTTCGTTTGACGCAACTGGCGCAAGTTTGTTCGACGCAACTAGCACAAGTTTGTTCGACGCAACTGGCACAAGTTTGTTCGATGCAACTGGCACAAGTTTGTTTAACGCAACTGGCACAAGTTTGTTCGACCCAACTGGCACAAGTTTGTTTGACGCAACTGGGACAAGTTTGTTTGACACAACTGGCACAAGTTTGTTTGATGGATCTGGCACAAGGTTGTTCTACGAAACTGGCACAAGTTTGTTCTATGCAACTGGCACAAGTTTGTTTGATGCAACTGGCACAAGTTTGTTTGATGCAACTGGCAGAAGATTGTTTGACGCAACTGGCACAAGTTTGTTCGGTGCAACTGGCCCAAGTTTGTTTTACGCAACTGGCACAAGTTTTTTCGACTCAATTGGCACAAGTTTGTTTGACGCAACTGGCACAAGTTTGTTTGACGCAACTTGCACAAGTTTGTTTGACGCAACTGACACAAGATTATTTGACGCAACTGGCACAAGTTTTCTCGACGCAACCGGCACAAGTTTGTTTGCCGTAACTGGCACAGGTTTGTTCGACGCAACTGGTACAAGTTTGTTTGACGCAACTGGCACAAGTTTTTTTGACGCAACTGGCACAAGTTTTCTCGACGCAACTGGCACAAGTTTGTTCGCCATATCTGGCACAAGTTTGTTCGATGCCACTGGCACAAGTTTGTTCGAAGCAACTGGCACAAGTTTGTTTGACGCAACTGGCACTAATTTGTTCTATGCAACTGGCACAAGTTTGTTCTATGCAACTGGCACAAGTTTGTTCTACGCAACTGGCACAAGTTTGTTCTACGCAACTGGCACAAGTTTATTCTACGCAACTGGCACAAGTTTGTTCTACGCAACTGGCACAAGTTTGTTCTACGCAACTGGCACATGTTTGTTCTACGCATCTGGCACAAGTTTGTTCTATGCAACTTGCACAAGTTTGTTCTACGCAACTGGCACAAGTTTGTTCTACGCAACTGGCAGAAGTTTGTTCTATGCAACTGACACAAGTTTGTTTGACACAACTGGCAGAAGTTTGTTCAACGCAACTGGCACAAGTTTATTTGATGCAACTTGCGAAAGTTTGTTCGACGCAACTGGCACAAGTTTGTTCGACGCAACTTGCACAAGTTTGTTCGATGCAACTGGCACAAGTTTGTTTAACACAACTGGCACAAGTTTGTTCGACCCAACTGGCACAAGTTTGTTTGACGCAACTGGCACAAGTTTGTTTGACACATCTGGCACAAGTTTGTTTGACGCGACTGTCACAATGATGTTCTACGCAACTGACACATGTTTGTTCTACGCAACTAGCACAAGTTTGTTTGATGCAACTGACACAAGTTTTTTTGATGCAACTGGCAGAAGTTTGTTTGACGCAACTGGCACAAGTTTGTTCGACGCAACTGGCCCAAGTTTGTTTGATGCAACTGGCACAAGTTTGTTAGACGCAACTGGAACAAGTTTGTTAGAGGTAACTGGCACAAGTTTTTTCGACTCAATTGGCACAAGTTTGTTTGACGCAACTAGCACAAGTTTGTTTGACGCAACTGGCACAAGATTGTTCTACGCAACTGGCAAAAGTTTGTTCTACGCAACTGGCACAAGTTTCTTTGACGCAACTGGCACAAGTTTGTTCTACGCAACTGGCACAAGTTTGTTCGATGCAACTGGCACAAGTTTGTGAGCCGCAACTGGCCCAAGTTTGTTTGACGCAACTGGCACAAGTTTGTTAGATGCAACTGGCACAAGTTTGTTCGACGCAACTGGCACAAGTTTCTTCGACTCAATTGGCAAAAGTTTGTTTGATGCAACTGGTACAAGTTTGTTTGACGCAACTGTGAAAAGTTTGTTTGACTCAACTGGCACAAGTTTGTTTGACGCAACTGGCACAAGTTTATTTGACGCAACTGGCACAACTTTTCTCGACGCAACTGGCACAAGTTTGTTTGACTCAACTTGCACAAGTTTGTTCTACGCAACTGGCACAAGTTTGTTCTACGCAACTGGCACAAGTTTGTTCTATGCAACTGGCACAAGTTTGTTCTACGCAACTGACACAAGTTTGTTCGACGCAACTGGCACAAGTTTGTTCTACGCAACTGACACAAGTTTGTTCGACGCAACTTGCAGAAGTTTGTTCAACGCAACTGGCACAAGTTCGTTTGACGCAACTGGCGCAAGTTTGTTCGACGCAACTAGCACAAGTTTGTTCGACGCAACTGGCACAAGTTTGTTCGATGCAACTGGCACAAGTTTGTTTAACGCAACTGGCACAAGTTTGTTCGACCCAACTGGCACAAGTTTGTTTGACGCAACTGGGACAAGTTTGTTTGACACAACTGGCACAAGTTTGTTTGATGGATCTGGCACAAGGTTGTTCTACGAAACTGGCACAAGTTTGTTCTATGCAACTGGCACAAGTTTGTTTGATGCAACTGGCACAAGTTTGTTTGATGCAACTGGCAGAAGATTGTTTGACGCAACTGGCACAAGTTTGTTCGGTGCAACTGGCCCAAGTTTGTTTTACGCAACTGGCACAAGTTTTTTCGACTCAATTGGCACAAGTTTGTTTGACGCAACTGGCACAAGTTTGTTTGACGCAACTTGCACAAGTTTGTTTGACGCAACTGACACAAGATTATTTGACGCAACTGGCACAAGTTTTCTCGACGCAACCGGCACAAGTTTGTTTGCCGTAACTGGCACAGGTTTGTCCGACGCAACTGGTACAAGTTTGTTTGACGCAACTGGCACAAGTTTTTTTGACGCAACTGGCACAAGTTTTCTCGACGCAACTGGCACAAGTTTGTTCGCCATATCTGGCACAAGTTTGTTCGATGCCACTGGCACAAGTTTGTTCGAAGCAACTGGCACAAGTTTGTTTGACGCAACTGGCACTAATTTGTTCTATGCAACTGGCACAAGTTTGTTCTATGCAACTGGCACAAGTTTGTTCTACGCAACTGGCACAAGTTTGTTCTACGCAACTGGCACAAGTTTATTCTACGCAACTGGCACAAGTTTGTTCTACGCAACTGGCACAAGTTTGTTCTACGCAACTGGCACATGTTTGTTCTACGCATCTGGCACAAGTTTGTTCTATGCAACTTGCACAAGTTTGTTCTACGCAACTGGCACAAGTTTGTTCTACGCAACTGGCAGAAGTTTGTTCTATGCAACTGACACAAGTTTGTTTGACACAACTGGCAGAAGTTTGTTCAACGCAACTGGCACAAGTTTATTTGATGCAACTTGCGAAAGTTTGTTCGACGCAACTGGCACAAGTTTGTTCGACGCAACTTGCACAAGTTTGTTCGATGCAACTGGCACAAGTTTGTTTAACACAACTGGCACAAGTTTGTTCGACCCAACTGGCACAAGTTTGTTTGACGCAACTGGCACAAGTTTGTTTGACACATCTGGCACAAGTTTGTTTGACGCGACTGTCACAATGATGTTCTACGCAACTGACACATGTTTGTTCTACGCAACTAGCACAAGTTTGTTTGATGCAACTGACACAAGTTTTTTTGATGCAACTGGCAGAAGTTTGTTTGACGCAACTGGCACAAGTTTGTTCGACGCAACTGGCCCAAGTTTGTTTGATGCAACTGGCACAAGTTTGTTAGACGCAACTGGAACAAGTTTGTTAGAGGTAACTGGCACAAGTTTTTTCGACTCAATTGGCACAAGTTTGTTTGACGCAACTGGCACAAGTTTGTTTGACGCAACTAGCACAAATTTGTTTCACGCAACGGGCACAAGTTTGTTTGACGCAACTGGCACAAGTTTATTTGACGCAACTGGCACAAGTTTTCTCGACGCAACTGGCACAAGTTTGTTCACCGTAACTGGCACAAGTTTCTTCGACGCAACTGGCACAAGTTTGTTTGACGCAACTGGCACAAGTTTTTTTGATGCAACTGGCAAAAGTTTTCTCGACGCAACTGGCACAAGTTTATTCGCCGTAACTGGCACAAGTTTGTTCGACGCCACTGGCACAAGTTTGTTTGAAGCAACTGGCACAAGTTTGTTTGACGCAACTGTCACAAGTTTGTTTGGCGCAACTGGCACAAGTTTGTTTGACGCAACTGGCACAAGTTTGTTTGACGCAACTGGCACAAGTTTGTTTGATGCAACTGGCACAAGGTTCTTCTACGCAACTGGCACAAGTTTGTTCTACGCAACTGGCACAAGTTTGTTTGAGGCAACTGGCACAAGTTTGTTCGATGCAACTGGCAAAAGTTTGTTTGATGCAACTGGCACAAGTTTGTTAAACGCAACTGGCACAAGTTTGTTCGACGTAACAGGCACAAGTTTTTTCGAGTCAATTGGCACAAGTTTTTTTGACGCAACTGGCACAAGTTTGTTTGACGCAAGAGGCACAAGTTTGTGTGACGCAACTGGCACAAGTTTGTTTGACGCAACTGGCACAAGTTTTTTTTGACGCAGCTGGCACAAGTTTTCTCGACGCAACTGGCACAAGTTTGTTTAATGTAACTGGCACAAGTTTGTTCGACGCAACTGGCACAAGTATGTTCGACGCAACTGGCACAAGTTTGTTTGACAAAACTGCCACAAGTTTCTTCGACGCAACTGGCACAAGTTTGTTCGACGCAACTGGCACAAGTTTGTTTGACACAACAGGCACAAGTTTGTTCTATGCAACTGGCACAAGTTTGTTCTATGCAACTGGAACTAGTTTGTTTTATGCAACTGGCATAAGTTTGTTTGACGCAACTGGCACAAGTTTCTTCGACGCAACTGGTACAAGTTAGTTGGACGCAACTGATACAAGTTTGTTTGACGCAACTGGCAAAAGTTTGTTCGAACCAACTGGCAAAAGTTTATTTGACACAACTGGCACAAGTTTGTTCGACGCAACTGGCTCAAGTTTGTTTGACGCAACTAGCACAAGTTTGTTTGACGCAACTGGCACAAGGTTGTTTGACGCAACTGGCACAAGTTTGTTCTACGCAACTGGCACAAGTTTGTTCGATGCAACTGGCACAAGTTTGTGCGCCACAACTGGCCCAAGTTTGTTTGACGCAACTGGCACAAGTTTGTTCGACGCAACTGGCACAAGTTTGTTTGACGCAACTGGCACAAGTTTGTTCTACGCAACTGGCACAAGTTTGTTCTATGTAACTGGCACTAGTTTGTTCTATGCAACTGGCATAAGTTTGTTTGACACAACTGGCACAAGTTTGTTCTACGCAACTGGTACAAGTTTGTTCGACGCAACTGGCACAAGTTTCTTCGACGCAACTGGCACAAGTTTGTTAGACGCAACTGGCAAAAGTTTGTTCGAACCAACTGGCAAAAGTTTGTTTGACACCACTGGCAGAAGTTTGTTCGACGCAACTGGCACAAGTTTGTTTGACGCAACTAGCACAAGTTTGTTTGACGCAACTGGCACAAGGTTGTTCTACGCAACTGGCAAAAGTTTGTTCTACGCAACTGGCACAAGTTTCTTTGACGCAACTGGCACAAGTTTGTTCTACGCAACTGGCACAAGTTTGTTCGATGCAACTGGCACAAGTTTGTAAGCCGCAACTGGCCCAAGTTTGTTTGACGCAACTGGCACAAGTTTGTTAGATGCAACTGGCACAAGTTTGTTCGACGCAACTGGCACAAGTTTCTTCGACTCAATTGGCAAAAGTTTGTTTGATGCAACTGTGAAAAGTTTGTTTGACTCAACTGGCACAAGTTTGTTTGACGCAACTGTGAAAAGTTTGTTTGACTCAACTGGCACAAGTTTGTTTGACGCAACTGGCACAAGTTTATTTGACGCAACTGGCACAACTTTTCTCGACGCAACTGGCACAAGTTTGTTTGACTCAACTTGCACAAGTTTGTTCTACGCAACTGGCACAAGTTTGTTCTACGCAACTGGCACAAGTTTGTTCTACGCAACTGGCACAAGTTTGTTCTACGCAACTGACACAAGTTTGTTCGACGCAACTGGCAGAAGTTTGTTCTACGCAACTGACACAAGTTTGTTCGACGCAACTGGCACAAGTTTGTTCTACGCAACTGACACAAGTTTGTTCGACGCAACTGGCAGAAGTTTGTTCAACGCAACTGGCACAAGTTCGTTTGACGCAACTGGCGCAAGTTTGTTCGACGCAACTAGCACAAGTTTGTTCGACGTAACTGGCACAAGTTTGTTCGATGCAACTGGCACAAGTTTGTTTAACGCAACTGGCACAAGTTTGTTCGACCCAACTGGCACAAGTTTGTTTGACGCAGCTGGCACAAGTTTGTTTGACACAACTGGCACAAGTTTGTTTGATGCAACTGGCACAAGGTTGTTCTACGAAACTGGCACAAGTTTGTTCTACGCAACTGGCACAAGTTTGTTTGATGCAACTGGCACAAGTTTGTTTGATGCAACTGGCAGAAGATTGTTTGATGCAACTGGCACAAGTTTGTTCGGTGCAACTGGCCCAAGTTTGTTTTACGCAACTGGCACAAGTTTGTTCGACGTAACTTGCACAAGTTTTTTCGACTCAATTGGCACAAGTTTGTTTGACGCAACTGGCACAAGTTTGTTTGACGCAACTTGCACAAGTTTGTTTGACGCAACTGACACAAGATTATTTGACGCAACTGGCACAAGTTTTCTCGACGCAACCGGCACAAGTTTGTTTGCCGTAACTGGCACAGGTTTGTTCGACGCAACTGGTACAAGTTTGTTTGACGCAACTGGCACAAGTTTTTTTTGACGCAACTGGCACAAGTTTTCTCGACGCAACTGGCACAAGTTTGTTCGCCGTAACTGGCACAAGTTTGTTCGATGCCACTGGCACAAGTTTGTTCGAAGCAACTGGCACAAGTTTGTTTGACGCAACTGGCACTAATTTGTTCTATGCAACTGGCACAAGTTTGTTCTATGCAACTGGCACAAGTTTGTTCTACGCAACTGGCACAAGTTTGTTCTACGCAACTGGCACAAGTTTATTCTACGCAACTGGCACAAGTTTGTTCTACGCAACTGGCACAAGTTTGTTCTACGCAACTGGCACATGTTTGTTCTACGCATCTGGCACAAGTTTGTTCTATGCAACTGGCACAAGTTTGTTCTACGCAACTGGCACAAGTTTGTTCTATGCAACTGGCAGAAGTTTGTTCTATGCAACTGACACAAGTTTGTTTGACACAACTGGCAGAAGTTTGTTCAACGCAACTGGCACAAGTTTATTTGACGCAACTTGCGCAAGTTTGTTCGACGCAACTGGCACAAGTTTGTTCGACGCAACTTGCACAAGTTTGTTCGATGCAACTGGCACAAGTTTGTTTAACACAACTGGCACAAGTTTGTTCGACCCAACTGGCACAAGTTTGTTTGACGCAACTGGCACAAGTTTGTTTGACACATCTGGCACAAGTTTGTTTGACGCGACTGTCACAATGATGTTCTACGCAACTGACACATGTTTGTTCTACGCAACTGGCACAAGTTTGTTTGATGCAACTGACACAAGTTTTTTTGATGCAACTGGCAGAAGTTTGTTTGACGCAACTGGCACAAGTTTGTTCGACGCAACTGGCCCAAGTTTGTTTGATGCAACTGGCACAAGTTTGTTAGACGCAACTGGAACAAGTTTGTTAGAGGTAACTGGCACAAGTTTTTTCGACTCAATTGGCACAAGTTTGTTTGACGCAACTGGCACAAGTTTGTTTGACGCAACTGGCACAAGTTTGTTTCACGCAACGGGCACAAGTTTGTTTGACGCAACTGGCACAAGTTTATTTGACGCAACTGGCACAAGTTTTCTCGACGCAACTGGCACAAGTTTGTTCACCGTAACTGGCACAAGTTTGTTCGACGCAACTGGCACAAGTTTGTTTGACGCAACTGGCACAAGTTTTTTTGATGCAACTGGCAAAAGTTTTCTCGACGCAACTGGCACAAGTTTGTTCGCCGTAACTGGCACAAGTTTGTTCGACGCCACTGGCACAAGTTTGTTCGAAGCAACTGGCACAAGTTTGTTTGACGCAACTGTCACAAGTTTCTTTGGCGCAACTGGCACAAGTTTGTTTGACGCAACTGGCACAAGTTTGTTTGACGCAACTGGCACAAGTTTGTTTGATGCAACTGGCACAAGGTTCTTCTACGCAACTGGCACAAGTTTGTTCTACGCAACTGGCACAAGTTTGTTTGAGGCAACTGGCACAAGTTTGTTCGATGCAACTGGCAAAAGTTTGTTTGATGCAACTGGCACAAGTTTGTTAAACGCAACTGGCTCAAGTTTGTTCGACGTAACAGGCACAAGTTTTTTCGAGTCAATTGGCACAAGTTTGTTTGACGCAACTGGCACAAGTTTGTTTGACGCAAGAGGCACAAGTTTGTGTGACGCAACTGGCACAAGTTTGTTTGACGCAACTGGCACAAGTTTTTTTTGACGCAACTGGCACAAGTTTTCTCGACGCAACTGGCACAAGTTTGTTTAATGTAACTGGCACAAGTTTGTTCGACGCAACTGGCACAAGTATGTTCGACGCAACTGGCACAAGTTTGTTTGACAAAACTGCCACAAGTTTCTTCGACGCAACTGACACAAGTTTCTTCGACGCAACTGGCACAAGTTTGTTTGACACAACAGACACAAGTTTGTTCTATGCAACTGGCACAAGTTTGTTCTATGCAACTGGAACTAGTTTGTTTTATGCAACTGGCATAAGTTTGTTTGACGCAACTGGCACAAGTTTCTTCGACGCAACTGGTACAAGTTTGTTGGACGCAACTGATACAAGTTTGTTGGACGCAACTGGCAAAAGTTTGTTCGAACCAACTGGCAAAAGTTTGTTTGACGCAACTGGCACAAGTTTGTTCGACGCAACTGGCTCAAGTTTGTTTGACGCAACTAGCACAAGTTTGTTTGACGCAACTGGCACAAGGTTGTTTGACGCAACTGGCACAAGTTTGTTCTACGCAACTGGCACAAGTTTGTTCGATGCAACTGGCACAAGTTTGTGCGCCGCAACTGGCCCAAGTTTGTTTGACGCAACTGGCACAAGTTTGTTAGACGCAACTGGCACAAGTTTGTTCGACGCAACTGGCACAAGTTTCTTCGACTCAATTGGCACAAGTTTGTTTGACGCAACTGGTACAAGTTTGTTTGACACAACTGTCACAAGTTTGTTTGACTCAACTGGCACAAGTTTGTTTGACGCAACTGGCACAAGTTTATTTGACGCAACTGTCACAACTTTTCTCGACGCAACTGGCACAAGTATGTTCTACACAACTGGCACAAGTTTGTTCTATGCAACTTCCACAAGTTTGTTCTACGCAACTGGCACAAGTTTGTTCTACGCAATTGGCACAAGTTTGTTCTACGCAACTGGCACAAGTTTATTCTACGCAGTTGGCACAAGTTTGTTCTACGCAACTGGCTCAAGTTTGTTCTACGCAACTGGCACAAGTTTGTTCTATGCAACTGACACAAGTTTGTTTGACACAACTGGAAGAAGTTTGTTCAACGCAACTGGCACAAGTTTGTTTGACGCAACTGGCGCAAGTTTGTTCGACGCAACTTGCACAAGTTTGTTCTACGCAACTGGCACAAGTTTATTCTACGCAATTGGCACAAGTTTGTTCTACGCAACTGGCTCAAGTTTGTTCTACGCAACTGGCACAAGTTTGTTCTATGCAACTGACACAAGTTTGTTTGACACAACTGGCAGAAGTTTGTTCAACGCAACTGGCACAAGTTTGTTTGACGCAACTGGCGCAAGTTTGTTCGACGCAACTGGCACAAGTTTGTTTAACACAACTAGCACAAGTTTGTTCGACCCAACTGGCACAAATTTGTTTGACGCAACTGGCACAAGTTTGTTTGACGCAACTGGCACAAGTTTGTTTGACACAACTGGCACAAGTTTGTTTGACGCGACTGGCACAATGATGTTCTACGCAACTGACACATGTTTGTTCTACGCAACTGGCACAAGTATGTTTGATGCAACTGGCAGAAGTTTTTTTGATGCAACTGGCAGAAGTCTTTTTGACACAACTGGCACAAGTTTGTTCGACGCAACTGGCCATAGTTTGTTTGACGCAACTGGCACAAGTTTGTTAGACGCAACTGGCACAAGTTTGTTAGAGGTAACTGGCACAAGTTTTTTCAACTCAATTGGCACAAGTTTGTTTGACGCAAAGGGCACAAGTTTGTTTGACGCAACTGGCACAAGTTTGTTTGACGCAACTGGCACAACTTTGTTTGACGCAACTGGCACAAGTTTATTTGACGCAACTGGCACAAGTTTTCTCGACGCAACTGGCACAAGTTTGTTCACCGTAACTGGCACAAGTTTGTTCGACGCAACTGGCACAAGTTTGTTTGACGCAACTGGCAGAAGTTTTTTGACGCAACTGGCAAAAGTTTTCTCGACGCAACTGGCACAAGTTTGTTCGACGCCACTGGCACAAGTTTGTTTGACGCAACTGGCACAAGTTTGTTCGACGCCACTGGCACAAGTTTGTTTGACGCAACTGGCAAAAGTTTGTTTGACGCAACTGGCACAAGTTTGTTCTATGCAACTGGCACACGTTTGTTCTACGCAACTGGCACAAGTTTGTTCTACGCAACTGGCACAAGTTTGTTGTATGCATCTGGCACTAGTTTGTTCTACGCAACTGGCATAAGTTTGTTTGACGCAACTGGCACAAGTTTTTTCTACGCAACTGGCACAAGTTTGTTGGACGCAACTGGCACAAGTTTGTTCTACGCAACTGGCACAATTTTCTTGGACGCAACTGGCACAAGTTTGTTCGACGCAACTGGCACAAGATTGTTCTACGCAACTGGCACAAGTTTGTTCGACGCAACTGGCACAAGTTTGTTCGACGCAACTGGCACAAGTTTGTTCAACACATCTGGCACAAGTTTGTTTGACGCAACTGGCACAAGTTTGTTTTCGCAACTTGTACAAGTTTGTTTGACGCAACTGGCACAAGTTTGTTTGACGCAACTGGCACAAGTTTGTTTGGCGCAACTGGCACAAGTTTGTTCGACGCAACTAGCCCAAGTTTGACGCAACTGGCACAAGTTTGTTAGACGGAACTGTCACAAGTTTGTTCGACGCAACTGGCACAAGTTTCTTCGACTCAATTGGCACAAGTTTATTTGACGCAACTGGCACAACTTTTCTCGGCGCAACTGGCACAAGTATGTTCTACACAACTGGCACAAGTTTGTTCTATGCAACTTGCACAAGTTTGTTTTACGCAACTGGCACAAGTTTGTTCTACGCAACTGGCACAAGTTTGTTCTACGCATCTGGCACAAGTTTGTTGTATGCAACTGGCATTAGTTTCTTTTACGCTTCTGGCATAAGTTTGTTTGACGCAACTGGCACAAGTTTGTTCTACAAACTAGCACAAGTTTGTTCGATGGAACTGGCCCAAGTTTGTTTGACGCAACTGGCAGAAGTTTGTTCTATGCAACTGGCACAAGTTTGTTCCACGTAACGGGCACAAAATTGTTCTACGCAACTGGCACAAGTTTGTTTCACAAAACTGGTACAAGTTTGTTCTACGCAACTGGCAAAAGTTTGTTCTGCGCAACTGGCACAAGTTTGTTCGATGCAAGTGGCAAAAGTTTGTTCTATGCAACTGGCACAAGTTTGTTCGATGCAACTGGCATAAGTTTGTTTGACGCAACTGGCACGAGTTTGTTCTATGCAACTGGCACAAGTTTGTTCGACGCAACTGGCAAAAGTTTGTTTTATGCAACTGGCACAAGTTTGTTTGACACAACTGGCACAAGTTTGTTCTACGCAACTTTCACAAGTTTGTTCGACGCAATTGGCACAAGTGTGTTCGACGCAACTGGCACAAGTTTGTTCGATGCAACTGGCACAAGTTTGTTCTACGCAACTGGCACAAATTTGTTGTATGCAGCTGGCACAAGTTTTTTGACGCAAATGGCACAAGTTTGTTGTACGCAACTGGCACAAGTTTGTTCTACGCAACTGGCACAAGTTTGTTCTACGCAACTGGCACAAGTTTGTTCTACGCAACTGGCACAAGTTTGTTCTACGCAACTGGCACAAGTTTGTTTGACGCAACTGGCCCAAGTTTGTTTGACGCAACTGGTAAAAGTTTGTTTGAAACAACTGGCACAAGTTTGTCAAACACAACTGGCATAACTTTGTTCGATCAACTGGCACAAGTTTTTTCGACGCAACTGGCACAAGTTTGTTCTACGCAACTGGAAAATGTTTGTTCTACGCAACTGGCACAAGTTTGTTCTACGCAACTGGAAAATGTTTGTTCTACGCAACTGGCACAAGTTTGTTCTACGCAACTGGCTCAAGTTTGTTCTACGCAACTGGCACAAGTTTGTTCAATGCAACTGGCACAAGTTTGTTCTACGCAACTGGCACAAGTTTGTTCAATGCAACTGGCACAAGTTTGTTTGACGCAACTGGCCCAAGTTTGTTTGACGCAACTGGTAAAAGTTTGTTTGAAACAACTGGCACAAGTTTGTCAAACACAACTGGCATAACTTTGTTCGATCAACTGGCACAAGTTTTTTCGACGCAACTGGCACAAGTTTGTTCTACGCAACTGGAAAATGTTTGTTCTACGCAACTGGCACAAGTTTGTTCTACGCAACTGGAAAATGTTTGTTCTACGCAACTGGCACAAGTTTGTTCTACGCAACTGGCTCAAGTTTGTTCTACGCAACTGGCACAAGTTTGTTCAATGCAACTGGCACAAGTTTGTTTGACGCAACTGGCAAAAGTTTGTTTAACGCAACTAGCACAAGTTTGTTTGACGCAAGTGGCCCAAGTTTGTTCAACGCAACTGGCACAAGTTTGTAGTTCCCAACTGGCACAAGTATGTTCTACGTAACTGGCACAAGTTTGTCCGACACAACTGGCACAATTTTGTTCGACGCAACTGGCCCAAGTTTGTTTGACGCAACAGGCAAAAGTTTGTTTGACACAACTGGCACAAGTTTGTTCTATGCAACTGGCACAAGTTTGTTCGACGCAACTGGCACAAGTTTGTCCGACGCAACTGGCATAAGTTTGTTCTACGCAACTGGCACAAGTTTGTTCGACGCAATTGGCACAAGTTTGTCCGACGCAACTGTCACAAGTGTGTTCGACGCAACTGGCGCAAGTTTGTTCGATGCAACTGGCACAAGTTTGTTCTACGCAACTGGCACAAGTTTGTTCTATGCAACTGGCATAAATTTGTTTGACGCAACTGGCCCAAGTTTGTTTGACGCAACTGGGAAAAGTTTGTTTGACACAACTCTCACAAAGTTTGTTCTACGCAACTGGCACAAGTTTGTTCGATGCAACTGGCCCAAGTTTGTTTGACGCAACTGGCAAAAGTTTGTTTGAAAAAACTGGCACAAGTTTGTTCAGCGCAACTGGCACAATCTTGTTCTACGCAACTGGCACACGTTTGTTCTATGCAACTGCCTCAAGTTTGTTCTACGCAACTGGCACAAGTTTGTTTGACGCAACTGGCACAAGTTTGTTCTATGCAACTGGCACAAGTTTGTTTGACACAACTGGCACAAGTTTGTTCTACGCAACTGGCACAAGTTTGTTCTACGCAACTGGCACAAGTTTGTTCTACGCAACTGGCACAAGTTTGTTTGACACAACTGGCACAAGTTTGTTCTACGCAACTGGCACAAGTTTGTTAAACGCAACTGGCACTAGTTTGTTTGATGCAACTGGCACAAGTTTGTTCTACGCAACTGGCACAAGTTTGTTTGATGCAACTGGCACAAGTTTGTTCGACGCAACTGGCACAAGTTTGTTCAACGCAACTGTCACAAGTTTGTTCGACGCAACTGGCACACGTTTGTTCTACGCAACTTTCACAAGTTTGTTCTGCGCAACTGGCACAAGTTTATTTGATGCAACTGGCACAAGTTTCTTTGACGCAACTGGCACAAGTTTGTTTGACGTAACTGGCACAAGTTTGTTCATCGCAACTGGGACAAGTTTGTTCTACGCAACTGGCCCAAGTTTGTTCTATGCAACTGGCACAAGTTTGTTCGATGCAACAGGCACGAGTTTGTTCTACGCAACTGGCACAAGTTTGTTCTACGCAACTGGACCAAGTTTGTTTGACGCAACTGGCACAAGTTTGTTCTACGCAACTGACACAAGTTTGTTCTACGCAACTGGCACAAGTTTGTTCTACGCAACTAGCACAAGTTTCTTTGACGCAACTGGCACAAGTTTGTCCTACGCAACTGGCACAAAGTTGTAGTTCGCAACTAGCGCAAGTTTGTTCTACGCAACTGGCACAAGTTTGTTTGACGCAACTGGCACAAGTTTGTTCTACGAAACTGGCACAAGTTTGTAGTTCGCAACTGGCACAAGTTTGTTCTACGCAACTGGCCCAAGTTTGTTTGACGCAACTGGCACAAGTTTGTTCTACGCAACTGACACAAGTTTGTTCTACGCAACTGGCACAAGTTTGTTCTACGCAACTAGCACAAGTTTGTTCTACGCAACTGGCACAAGTTTGTTCTACGCAACTGGCACAAAGTTGTTCTACGCAACTGGCACAATTTTGTTCTATGCAACAGGCACAAGTTTGTTCTTCGCAACTGGCACAAGTTGTTTCTACGCAACTGGCACAAGTTTGTTTGACACAACTGACACAAGTTTGTTCTACGCAACTGGCACAAGTTTGTTCTGCGCAGGTGGCACAAGTTTGTTCGACGTAAGTGGCACAAGTTTGTTCGACGCAAGTGGCACAAGTTTGTTCTATGGAACTGGCACAAGTTTGTTCTACGCAACTGGCACAAACTTGTTTGTCGCAATTGGCACAAGTTTGTTCGACACAACTGGCACAAGTTTGTTCTACGCAACTGGCACAAGTTGTTTCTACGCAACTGGCACAAGTTTGTTTGACACAACTGACACAAGTTTGTTCTACGCAACTGGCACAAGTTTGTTCTGCGCAGGTGGCACAAGTTTGTTCGACGCAAGTGGCACAAGTTTGTTCGATGCAACTGGCACAAATTTGTTTGACGCAACTGGCACAAGTTTATTCGACGCAACTGTCACAAGTTTCTTCGACGCAACTGGCACAAGTTTGTTTAACGCAACTGGCACAAGTTTATTCGACCCAACTGGCACAAGTTTGTTTGACACAACTGGCACAAGTTTTTTTGACGCAACGTGCACAAGTTTGTTTGACGCAACTGGCACAAGGTTGTTTGACGCAACTGGCACAAGGTTGTTCTACAAAACTGGCACAAGTTTGTTCTATGCAACTGGCACAAGTTTGTTCTACGCAACTGGCACAAGTTTGTTTGACGCAACTGGCACAAGTTTGTTCGATGCAACTGGCACAAGTTTGTTGGATGCCACTGGCACAAGTTTGTTCGACGAAACTGGCCCAAGTTTTTTTGACGCAACTGGCACAAGTTTGTTCGACACAACTGGCACAAGTTTGTTCGACGCAACTGGCGCAAGTTTGTTCTACATAACTGGCACAAGTTTGTTCTATGCAACTAGCACAAGTTAGTTCTACGCAACTGGCACAAGTTTATTCTACGCATCTGGCACAAGTTTGTTCTATGCAACTGGCACTAGTTTGTTCTACGCAACAGGCACAAGTTTGTTTGATGCAACTGGCACAAGTTTGTTCTACCTAACTGACACAAGTTTGTTCGACGCAAATGGCACAAGTTTGTTCTACGCAACTGACACAAGTTTGTTTGACACAACTGGCAGAAGTTTGTTCAACTCAACTGGCACAAGTTTGTTTGACGCAACTGTTGCAAGTTTGTTCGACGCAACTGGCACAAGTTTGTTCGACGCAACCGGCAAAAGTTTGTTTGACGTAAGTGGCACAAGTTCGTTTGACGCAGCTGGCACTAGGTTCTTCTACGCAACTGGCACAAGTTTGTTTGACGCAAGTGGCACAAGTTTGTTCTACGCAACTGGCACAAGTTTGTTTGACGCAACTGGCACAAGTTTGTTTGACGCAACTGGCAAAAGTTTGTTTGACGCAACTGGCACAAGTTTGTTAGACGCAACTGGCACAAGTTTGTTCGACGTAACAGGCACAAGTTTTTTCGACTCAACTGGTACAAGTTTGTTTGACGCAACTGGCACAAGTTTGTTTGATGCAAAAGGCACAAATTTGTTTGACGCAACTGGCACAAGGTTGTTTGACGCAACTGGCACAAGTTTTTTATATGCAACTGGCACAAGTTTTCTCGAAGCAACTGGCACAAGTTTGTTCGACGCAACTGGCACAAGTTTGTTTGACGCAACTGGCACAAGTTTGTTTGACGCAACTGGCACAAGTTTCTTTGACGCAACTGGCACAAGTTTGTTCGACGCAACTGGCACAAGTTTGTTCGATGCAACTGGCACAAGTTTGTTTGACGCAACTGGCACAAGTTTGTTCAACGCAACTGGCACAAGTTTGTTCGACGCAACTGGCACTAGTTTGTTCGACGCAACTGGTACAAGTTTGTTCTACGCAACTGGCACAAGTTTGTTCTACGTAACTGGCACAAGTTTGTTCTACGCAACTGGCACAAGTTTGTTTGACACAACTGGTACAAGTTTGCTCTACACAACTGGCACAAGTTTGTTCTACGCAACTGGCTCAAGTTTGTTCTACGAAACTGGCACAAGTTTGTTTGACGCAACTGGCACAAGTTTGTTTGACGCAACTGTCACAAGTTTGTTCTACGCAACTGGCCCAAGTTTGTTTGACGCAACTGGCAGAAGTTTGTTCTACGCAACTGGCACAAGTTTGTTTGACGCCAGTAGCATAGGTTTGTTCTACGCAACTGGCACAAGTTTGTTCTATGCAACTGGCACAAGTTTGTTCGACGCAACTGGCACAAGTTTGTTCTACGCAACTGGCAAAAGTTTGTTCTGCGCAGGTGGCACAAATTTGTTCGACGTAAGTGGCACAAGTTTGTTCGACGCAAGTGGCACAAGTTTGTTCTATGGAACTGGCACAAGTTTGTTCTACGCAACTGGCACAAGTTTGTTCGATGCAACTGGCACAAGTTTGTTTGACACAACTGGCACAAGTTTGTTGAACGCAACTGGCACAAGTTTGTTCGACGCAACTGGCACAAGTTTGTTTAACGCAACTGGCACAAGTTTATTCGACCCAACTGGCACAAGTTTGTTTGACACAACTGGCACAAGTTTTTTTGACGCAACGTGCACAATTTTGTTTCACGCAACTGGCACAAGGTTGTTTGACGCAACTGGCACAAGTTTATTTGACGCAACTGGCACAAGTTTGTTCATCGCAACTGGGACAAGTTTGTTCTACGCAACTGGCACAAGTTTGTTCGATACAACAGGCACATGTTTGTTCTACGCAACTGGCACAAGGTTGTTCTACAAAACTGGCACAAGTTTGTTCTATGCAACTGGCACAAGTTTGTTGTACGCAACTGGCACAAGTTTGTTAGACGCAACTGGCATAAGTTTGTTCTACGCAACTGGCACAAGTTTCTTTGACGCAACTGGCACAAGTTTGTTCGACGCAACTGGCCCAAGTTTGTTTGACGCAACTGGCACAAGTTTGTTTGACACAACTAGCACAAGTTTGTTCTACGCAACTGGCACAAGTTTGTTCAACGAAACTGGCATAAGTTTGTTCAACGCAACTGGCACTAGTTTGTTCGACGCAACTGGTACAAGTTTGTTCTACGCAACTGGCACAAGTTTGTTCTACGCAACTGGCACAAGTTTGTCTGACACAACTGGCACAAGTTTGTTCTACATAACTGGCACAAGTTTGTTTGACACAACAGGCACATGTTTGTCCTACGCATCTGGCACAAGTTTGTTCTACGCAACTGGCCCAAGTTTGTTTGACACAACTGGCACAAGTTTGTTCTATGCAACTGGCATAAGTTTGTTCTACACAACTGGCACAAGTTTGTTTGACACAACTGGCAAAAGTTTGCTCTACACAACTGGCACAAGTTTGTTCTACGCAACTGGCTCAAGTTTGTTCTACGCAACTGACACAAGTTTGTTTGACGCAACGGGCACAAGTTTGTTTGACACAACTGGCACAAGTTTGTTCTACGCAACTGGCCCAAGTTTGTTTGACGCAACTGGCAGAAGTTTGTTCTACGCAACTGGCACAAGTTTGTTCCACGTAACGGGCACAAGTTTGTTCTACGCAACTGGCACAAGTTTATTTGACACAACTGACACAAGTTTGTTCTACGCAACTGGCACAAGTTTGTTCTGCGCAGGTGGCACAAGTTTGTTCGACGCAAGTGGCACAAGTTTGTTCGATGCAACTGGCACAAGTTTGTTTGATGCAACTGGCACAAGTTTGTTCGACGCAACTGTCACAAGTTTGTTCGACGCAACTGGCACAAGTTTGTTTAACGCAACTGGCACAAGTTTATTCTACCCAACAGGCACAAGTTTGTTTGACACAACTGGCACAAGTTTTCTTGACGCAACGTGCACAAGTTTGTTTGACGCAACTGGCACAAGGTTGTTTGACGCAACTGGCACAAGGTTGTTCTACAAAACTGGCACAAGTTTGTTCTACGCAACTCGCACAAGTTTGTTCTACGCAACTGGCACAAGTTTGTTCTACGCAACTGGCACAAGTTTGTTCTACGCAACTGGCACAAGTTTGTTCGACGCAACTGACCCAAGTTTGTTTGACCCAACTGGCACAAGTTTGTTTGACACAACTTGCACAAGTTTGTTCTACGCAACTGGCACAAGTTTGTTCGACGAAACTGGCACAAGTTTGTTCGACGCAACTGGCACAAGTTTGTTCGACGCAACTGGCACAAGTTTGTCCTACGCAACTGGCACAAGTTTGTTCTACGCAACTGGCACAAGTTTGTTCTAAGGAACTGGCACAAGTTTGTTCTACACAACTGGCACAAGTTTGTCTGACACAACTGGCACATGTTTGTTCTACGTAACAGGCACAAGAATGTTCTATGCAACTGGCACAAATTTGTTCGATGCAACTGGCAAAAGTTTGTTTTATGCAACTGGCACAAGTTTGTTTGACACAACTGGAACAAGTTTGTTCTACGCAACTGGCACAAGTTTGTTCGACGCAATTGGCACAAGTTTGTCCGACGCAACTGGCACAAGTGTGTTCGACGCAACTGGCACAAGTTTGTTAGATGCAACTGGCACAAGTTTGTTCTACGCAACTGGCACAAGTTTGTTCTATGAATGTGGCATAAATTTGTTTGACGCAACTGGCACAAGTTTGTTTGACGCAACTGGCACAAGGTTGTTTGACGCAACTGGCACAAGGTTGCTCTACACAACTGGCACAAGTTTGTTCTACCCAACTGCCACAAGTTTGTTTGACGCAACTGGCTCAAGTTTGTTCTACACAACTGGTACAAGTTTGTTCGACGCAACTGGCACAAGTTTGTTCGACGCAACTGGCACAAGTTTGTTCGACGCAACTGGCACAAGTTTGTTCTACGCAACTGGCACAAGTTTGTTTGACGCAAGTGGCACAAGTTTGTTCATCGCAACTGGGACAAGTTTGTTCTACGCAACTGGCCCAAGTTTGTTCTACGCAACTGGCACGAGTTTGTTCTACGCAACTGGCACAAGTTTGTTCTATGCAACTGGCCCATGTTTGTTCTTCGCAACTGGCACGAGTTTGTTATATGCAACTGGCACAAGTTTGTTCGACGTAACTGGCACAAGTTTGTTCTACGCAACAAGCACAAATTTGTTCTACGCAACTGGCACAAGTTTGTTCTACGCAACTGGCACAAGTTTGTTCTACGCAACTGGCACAAGTTTGTTCTACGCAACTGGCACAAGTTTGTTTGACGCAACTGGCCCAAGTTTGTTTGACGCAACTGGCAAAAGTTTGTTTGCAACAACTGGCACAAGTTTGTTCTACGCAACTGTCACAAGTTTGTCCAACGCACCTGGCACAAGTGTGTTCGATGCAACTGGCACAAGTTTGTTCGACGCAACTGGCACAAGTTTTTTCTACTCAACTGGAAAATGTTTGTTCTATGCAACTGGCACAAGTTTGTTCTACGCAACTGCCACAAGTTTGTTCTACGTAACTGGCACAAGTTTCTTCAACGCAACTGGCACAAGTATGTTCGACGCAACTGGCACAAGTTTGTTTGACGCAACTGGCACAAGTTTGTTTGACGCAACTGGCACAAGTTTGTTTGACGCAACTGACACAAGTTTGTTTGATGCAACTGGCACAAGTTTGTTCTATGCAACTGGCCCAAGTTTGTTTGACGCAACTAGCACAAGGTTGTTCTACGCAACTGTCACAAGTTTGTTCTATGTAACTGGCACAAGTTTGTTCTACGCAACTGGCACAAGTTTGTTTTACGCAACTGGCACAAGTTTGTTTGACACAAATGGCAAAAGTTTATTCTACATAACTGGCACAAGTTTGTTTGACGCAACTGGCACAAGTTTGTTCGATGGAACTGGCACAAGTTTGTTCGACGCAACTGGCACAAGTTTGTTCTACGCAACTGGCACAAGTTTGTTATACGCAACTGGCACAGGTTTGTTTGACGCAATTGGCACAAGTTTGTTCTTCGCAACTGGCACAAGTTTGTTCTATGCAACTGGCCCATGTTTGTTCTACGCAACTGGCACAAGTTTGTTCTATGCAACTGGCAGAAGTTTGTTTGACGCAACTCGCACATGTTTGTTCTATGCAACTGGCACAAGTTTGTTCTACGCAACTGGCACAAGTTTGTTCAACGCAACTGTCACAAGTCTGTTCGACGCAACTGGCACAAGTTTGTTCTACGCAACTGGCTCAAGTTTGTTCTACGCAACTGGCACAAGTTTGTTTGACGCAACTGGAACAAGTTTGTTTGACGCAACTGGCACAATTTTGTTCTATGCAACTGGCCCAAGTTTGTTTGAAGCAACTAGCACAAGTTTGTTTGACGCAACTGGCACAAGTTTGTTCTACGTAACTGGCACAAGTTTGTTCTACGCAACTGACACAAGTTTGTTCTACGCAACTGGCACAAGTTTGTTCGATGCAACTGGCACAAGTTTTTTCTACGCAACTGGCAAAAGTTTGTTCTACGCAACTGGCACAAGTTTGTTCGACGCAAGTGGCACAAGTTTGTTCGACGCAACTGGCACAAGTTTGTTTGACACAACTGGCACAGTTAGTTCTACGCAACTGGCACAAGTTTGTTCGATGCAACTGGCACAAGTTTGTTTGACGCAACTGGCACAAGCTTCTTCGACACAACTGGCACAAGTTTGTTCGATGCAACTGGCACAAGTTTGTTTGACGCAACTGGCACAAGTTTGTTCAACGCAACTGGCACAAGTTTGTTCGACGCAACTGGCACAAGTTTGATCGACGCAACTGGCACAAGTTTGTTCGACGCAACTGGCACAAGTTTTTTCTACATAACTGGCACAAGTTTGTTCTATGCAACTGGCACAAGTTTGTTCTACGCAACTGGCACAAGTTTCTTCGACACAACTGGCACAAGTTTGTTCGACGAACTGGCACAAGTTTGTTTGACGCAATTGACAAGAGTTTGTTCTACTCAACTGGCACAAGTTTGTTCTATGCAACTGGCACTAGTTTGTTTTACGCAACTGGCATAAGGTTGTTTGACGCAATTGGCACAAGTTTGTTCTACAAACTAGCACAAGTTTGTTCGACGCAACTGGCACAAAGTTGTTCTACACAACTGGCACAAGTTTGTTCTACGCAACTGGCACAAGTTTGTGTGACGCAACTGGCACAAGGTTGTTCTACGCAACTGGCACAAGTTTGTTGGATGCCACTGACACAAGTTTGTTCGACAAAACTGGCCCAAGTTTTTTTGACGCAACTGGCACAAGTTTGTTTGACGCAACTGGCACAAGTTTGATCGACGCAACTGGTACAAGTTTGTTTAACGTAACTGGCACAAGTTTCTTTGACACAACTGGCACAAGTTTCTTTGACACAACTGGCACAAGTTTGTTCGACGCAACTGGCACAAGTTTGTTTGACGCAACTGGCAAAAGTTTGTTTGACGCAACTGGCACAAGTTTGTTCTTCGCAACATGCACAAGTTTGTTCTACGCAACTGGCACAAGTTTGTTTGACGCAACTGGCAAAAGTTTCTTCTATGCAACTGGCACTAGTTTGTTTGATGCAACTGGCACAAGTTTGTTCGACGCAACTGGCCCAAGTTTGTTTGAAGCAACTGGCACAAGTTTGTTAGACGCAACTGCCACAATTTGTTCGACGCAACTAGCACAAGTTTTTTCGACTAAATTGGCACAAGTTTGTTTTATGCAACTGGCCCATGTTTGTTCTACGCAACTGGCAAAAGTTTGTTCTATGCAACTGGCAGAAGTTTTTTTGACGCAACTCGCACAAGTTTGTTCTATGCAACTGGCACAAGTTTGTTCTACGCAACTGGCACAAGTTTGTTCAACGCAACGGTCACAAGTCTGTTCGACGCAACTGGCACAAGTTTGTTCTACGCAACTGGCTCAAGTTTGTTCTATGCAACTGGCACAAGTTTGTTCGACGCAACTGACCCAAGTTTGTTTGACCCAACTGGCACAAGTTTGTTTGACACAACAGGCACAAGTTTGTTCTACGCAACTGGCACAAGTTTGTTCGACGAAACTGGCACAAGTTTGTTCGACGCAACTGGCACAAGTTTGTTCGACGCAACTGGCACAAGTTTGTCCTACGCAACTGGCACAAGTTTGTTCTACGCAACTGGCACAAGTTTGTTCTAAGGAACTGGCACAAGTTTGTTCTACACAACTGGCACAAGTTTGTCTGACACAACTGGCACATGTTTGTTCTACGTAACAGGCACAAGAATGTTCTATGCAACTGGCACAAATTTGTTCGATGCAACTGGCAAAAGTTTGTTTTATGCAACTGGCACAAGTTTGTTTGACACAACTGGAACAAGTTTGTTCTACGCAACTGGCACAAGTTTGTTCGACGCAATTGGCACAAGTTTGTCCGACGCAACTGGCACAAGTGTGTTCGACGCAACTGGCACAAGTTTGTTAGATGCAACTGGCACAAGTTTGTTCTACGCAACTGGCACAAGTTTGTTCTATGAATGTGGCATAAATTTGTTTGACGCAACTGGCACAAGTTTGTTTGACGCAACTGGCACAAGGTTGTTTGACGCAACTGGCACAAGGTTGCTCTACACAACTGGCACAAGTTTGTTCTACCCAACTGGCACAAGTTTGTTTGACGCAACTGGCTCAAGTTTGTTCTACACAACTGGTACAAGTTTGTTCGACGCAACTGGCACAAGTTTGTTCGACGCAACTGGCACAAGTTTGTTCGACGCAACTGGCACAAGTTTGTTCTACGCAACTGGCACAAGTTTGTTTGACGCAAGTGGCACAAGTTTGTTCATCGCAACTGGGACAAGTTTGTTCTACGCAACTGGCCCAAGTTTGTTCTACGCAACTGGCACGAGTTTGTTCTACGCAACTGGCAAAAGTTTGTTCTACGCAACTGGCCCATGTTTGTTCTTCGCAACTGGCACGAGTTTGTAATATGCAACTGGCACAAGTTTGTTCGACGTAACTGGCACAAGTTTGTTCTACGCAACTAGCACAAATTTGTTCTACGCAACTGGCACAAGTTTGTTCTACGCAACTGGCACAAGTTTGTTCTACGCAACTGGCACAAGTTTGTTCTACGCAACTGGCACAAGTTTGTTTGACGCAACTGGCCCAAGTTTGTTTGACGCAACTGGCAAAAGTTTGTTTGCAACAACTGGCACAAGTTTGTTCTACGCAACTGTCACAAGTTTGTCCAACGCACCTGGCACAAGTGTGTTCGATGCAACTGGCACAAGTTTGTTCGACGCAACTGGCACAAGTTTTTTCTACTCAACTGGAAAATGTTTGTTCTATGCAACTGGCACAAGTTTGTTCTACGCAACTGCCACAAGTTTGTTCTACGTAACTGGCACAAGTTTCTTCAACGCAACTGGCACAAGTATGTTCGACGCAACTGGCACAAGTTTGTTTGACGCAACTGGCACAAGTTTGTTTGACGCAACTGGCACAAGTTTGTTTGACGCAACTGACACAAGTTTGTTTGATGCAACTGGCACAAGTTTGTTCTATGCAACTGGCCCAAGTTTGTTTGACGCAACTAGCACAAGGTTGTTCTACGCAACTGTCACAAGTTTGTTCTATGTAACTGGCACAAGTTTGTTCTACGCAACTGGCACAAGTTTGTTTTACGCAACTGGCACAAGTTTGTTTGACACAAATGGCAAAAGTTTATTCTACATAACTGGCACAAGTTTGTTTGACGCAACTGGCACAAGTTTGTTCGATGGAACTGGCACAAGTTTGTTCGACGCAACTGGCACAAGTTTGTTCTACGCAACTGGCACAAGTTTGTTATACGCAACTGGCACAGGTTTGTTTGACGCAATTGGCACAAGTTTGTTCTTCGCAACTGGCACAAGTTTGTTCTATGCAACTGGCCCATGTTTGTTCTACGCAACTGGCACAAGTTTGTTCTATGCAACTGGCAGAAGTTTGTTTGACGCAACTCGCACATGTTTGTTCTATGCAACTGGCACAAGTTTGTTCTACGCAACTGGCACAAGTTTGTTCAACGCAACTGTCACAAGTCTGTTCGACGCAACTGGCACAAGTTTGTTCTACGCAACTGGCTCAAGTTTGTTCTACGCAACTGGCACAAGTTTGTTTGACGCAACTGGAACAAGTTTGTTTGACGCAACTGGCACAATTTTGTTCTATGCAACTGGCCCAAGTTTGTTTGAAGCAACTAGCACAAGTTTGTTTGACGCAACTGGCACAAGTTTGTTCTACGTAACTGGCACAAGTTTGTTCTACGCAACTGACACAAGTTTGTTCTACGCAACTGGCACAAGTTTGTTCGATGCAACTGGCACAAGTTTTTTCTACGCAACTGGCAAAAGTTTGTTCTACGCAACTGGCACAAGTTTGTTCGACGCAAGTGGCACAAGTTTGTTCGACGCAACTGGCACAAGTTTGTTTGACACAACTGGCACAGTTAGTTCTACGCAACTGGCACAAGTTTGTTCGATGCAACTGGCACAAGTTTGTTTGACGCAACTGGCACAAGCTTCTTCGACACAACTGGCACAAGTTTGTTCGATGCAACTGGCACAAGTTTGTTTGACGCAACTGGCACAAGTTTGTTCAACTCAACTGGCACAAGTTTGTTCGACGCAACTGGCACAAGTTTGATCGACGCAACTGGCACAAGTTTGTTCGACGCAACTGGCACAAGTTTTTTCTACATAACTGGCACAAGTTTGTTCTATGCAACTGGCACAAGTTTGTTCTACGCAACTGGCACAAGTTTCTTCGACACAACTGGCACAAGTTTGTTCGACGAACTGGCACAAGTTTGTTTGACGCAATTGACAAGAGTTTGTTCTACTCAACTGGCACAAGTTTGTTCTATGCAACTGGCACTAGTTTGTTTTACGCAACTGGCATAAGGTTGTTTGACGCAATTGGCACAAGTTTGTTCTACAAACTAGCACAAGTTTGTTCGACGCAACTGGCACAAAGTTGTTCTACACAACTGGCACAAGTTTGTTCTACGCAACTGGCACAAGTTTGTGTGACGCAACTGGCACAAGGTTGTTCTACGCAACTGGCACAAGTTTGTTGGATGCCACTGACACAAGTTTGTTCGACAAAACTGGCCCAAGTTTTTTTGACGCAACTGGCACAAGTTTGTTTGACGCAACTGGCACAAGTTTGATCGACGCAACTGGTACAAGTTTGTTTAACGTAACTGGCACAAGTTTCTTTGACACAACTGGCACAAGTTTCTTTGACACAACTGGCACAAGTTTGTTCGACGCAACTGGCACAAGTTTGTTTGACGCAACTGGCAAAAGTTTGTTTGACGCAACTGGCACAAGTTTGTTCTTCGCAACATGCACAAGTTTGTTCTACGCAACTGGCACAAGTTTGTTTGACGCAACTGGCAAAAGTTTGTTCTATGCAACTGGCACTAGTTTGTTTGATGCAACTGGCACAAGTTTGTTCGACGCAACTGGCCCAAGTTTGTTTGAAGCAACTGGCACAAGTTTGTTAGACGCAACTGCCACAATTTGTTCGACGCAACTAGCACAAGTTTTTTCGACTAAATTGGCACAAGTTTGTTTTATGCAACTGGCCCATGTTTGTTCTACGCAACTGGCAAAAGTTTGTTCTATGCAACTGGCAGAAGTTTTTTTGACGCAACTCGCACAAGTTTGTTCTATGCAACTGGCACAAGTTTGTTCTACGCAACTGGCACAAGTTTGTTCAACGCAACGGTCACAAGTCTGTTCGACGCAACTGGCACAAGTTTGTTCTACGCAACTGGCTCAAGTTTGTTCTATGCAACTGGCACAAGTTTGTTCGACGCAACTGACCCAAGTTTGTTTGACCCAACTGGCACAAGTTTGTTTGACACAACAGGCACAAGTTTGTTCTACGCAACTGGCACAAGTTTGTTCGACGAAACTGGCACAAGTTTGTTCGACGCAACTGGCACAAGTTTGTTCGACGCAACTGGCACAAGTTTGTCCTACGCAACTGGCACAAGTTTGTTCTACGCAACTGGCACAAGTTTGTTCTAAGGAACTGGCACAAGTTTGTTCTACACAACTGGCACAAGTTTGTCTGACACAACTGGCACATGTTTGTTCTACGTAACAGGCACAAGAATGTTCTATGCAACTGGCACAAATTTGTTCGATGCAACTGGCAAAAGTTTGTTTTATGCAACTGGCACAAGTTTGTTTGACACAACTGGAACAAGTTTGTTCTACGCAACTGGCACAAGTTTGTTCGACGCAATTGGCACAAGTTTGTCCGACGCAACTGGCACAAGTGTGTTCGACGCAACTGGCACAAGTTTGTTAGATGCAACTGGCACAAGTTTGTTCTACGCAACTGGCACAAGTTTGTTCTATGAATGTGGCATAAATTTGTTTGACGCAACTGGCACAAGTTTGTTTGACGCAACTGGCACAAGGTTGTTTGACGCAACTGGCACAAGGTTGCTCTACACAACTGGCACAAGTTTGTTCTACCCAACTGGCACAAGTTTGTTTGACGCAACTGGCTCAAGTTTGTTCTACACAACTGGTACAAGTTTGTTCGACGCAACTGGCACAAGTTTGTTCGACGCAACTGGCACAAGTTTGTTCGACGCAACTGGCACAAGTTTGTTCTACGCAACTGGCACAAGTTTGTTTGACGCAAGTGGCACAAGTTTGTTCATCGCAACTGGGACAAGTTTGTTCTACGCAACTGGCCCAAGTTTGTTCTACGCAACTGGCACGAGTTTGTTCTACGCAACTGGCACAAGTTTGTTCTACGCAACTGGCCCATGTTTGTTCTTCGCAACTGGCACGAGTTTGTAATATGCAACTGGCACAAGTTTGTTCGACGTAACTGGCACAAGTTTGTTCTACGCAACTAGCACAAATTTGTTCTACGCAACTGGCACAAGTTTGTTCTACGCAACTGGCACAAGTTTGTTCTACGCAACTGGCACAAGTTTGTTCTACGCAACTGGCACAAGTTTGTTTGACGCAACTGGCCCAAGTTTGTTTGACGCAACTGGCAAAAGTTTGTTTGCAACAACTGGCACAAGTTTGTTCTACGCAACTGTCACAAGTTTGTCCAACGCACCTGGCACAAGTGTGTTCGATGCAACTGGCACAAGTTTGTTCGACGCAACTGGCACAAGTTTTTTCTACTCAACTGGAAAATGTTTGTTCTATGCAACTGGCACAAGTTTGTTCTACGCAACTGCCACAAGTTTGTTCTACGTAACTGGCACAAGTTTCTTCAACGCAACTGGCACAAGTATGTTCGACGCAACTGGCAGAAGTTTGTTTGACGCAACTGTCTCAAGTTTGTTCTATGCAACTGGCACAAGTTTGTTTGACGCAACTGGCACAAGTTTGTTTGACGCAACTGACACAAGTTTGTTTGATGCAACTGGCACAAGTTTGTTCTATGCAACTGGCCCAAGTTTGTTTGACGCAACTAGCACAAGGTTGTTCTACGCAACATGCACAAGTTTGTTCTATGTAACTGGCACAAGTTTGTTCTACGCAACTGGCACAAGTTTGTTTTACGCAACTGGCACAAGTTTGTTTGACACAAATGGCAAAAGTTTATTCTACGTAACTGGCACAAGTTTGTTTGACGCAACTGGCACAAGTTTGTTCGATGGAACTGGCACAAGTTTGTTCGACGCAACTGGCACAAGTTTGTTCTACGCAACTGGCACAAGTTTGTTATACGCAACTGGCACAGGTTTGTTTGACGCAATTGGCACAAGTTTGTTCTTCGCAACTGGCACAAGTTTGTTCTATGCAACTGGCCCATGTTTGTTCTACGCAACTGGCACAAGTTTGTTCTATGCAACTGGCAGAAGTTTGTTTGACGCAACTCGCACATGTTTGTTCTATGCAACTGGCACAAGTTTGTTCTACGCAACTGGCACAAGTTTGTTCAACGCAACTGTCACAAGTCTGTTCGACGCAACTGGCACAAGTTTGTTCTACGCAACTGGCTCAAGTTTGTTCTACGCAACTGGCACAAGTTTGTTTGACGCAACTGGAACAAGTTTGTTTGACGCAACTGGCACAATTTTGTTCTATGCAACTGGCCCAAGTTTGTTTGAAGCAACTAGCACAAGTTTGTTTGACGCAACTGGCACAAGTTTGTTCTACGTAACTGGCACAAGTTTGTTCTACGCAACTGACACAAGTTTGTTCTACGCAACTGGCACAAGTTTGTTCGATGCAACTGGCACAAGTTTTTTCTACGCAACTGGCAAAAGTTTGTTCTACGCAACTGGCACAAGTTTGTTCGACGCAACTGGCACAAGTTTGTTTGACACAACTGGCACAGTTAGTTCTACGCAACTGGCACAAGTTTGTTCGATGCAACTGGCACAAGTTTGTTTGACGCAACTGGCACAAGCTTCTTCGACACAACTGGCACAAGTTTGTTCGATGCAACTGGCACAAGTTTGTTTGACGCAACTGGCACAAGTTTGTTCAAAGCAACTGGCACAAGTTTGTTCGACGCAACTGGCACAAGTTTGATCGACGCAACTGGCACAAGTTTGTTCGACGCAACTGGCACAAGTTTTTTCTACATAACTGGCACAAGTTTGTTCTATGCAACTGGCACAAGTTTGTTCTACGCAACTGGCACAAGTTTCTTCGACACAACTGGCACAAGTTTGTTCGACGAACTGGCACAAGTTTGTTTGACGCAATTGACAAGAGTTTGTTCTACTCAACTGGCACAAGTTTGTTCTATGCAACTGGCACTAGTTTGTTTTACGCAACTGGCATAAGGTTGTTTGACGCAATTGGCACAAGTTTGTTCTACAAACTAGCACAAGTTTGTTCGACGCAACTGGCACAAAGTTGTTCTACACAACTGGCACAAGTTTGTTCTACGCAACTGGCACAAGTTTGTGTGACGCAACTGGCACAAGGTTGTTCTACGCAACTGGCACAAGTTTGTTGGATGCCACTGACACAAGTTTGTTCGACAAAACTGGCCCAAGTTTTTTTGACGCAACTGGCACAAGTTTGTTTGACGCAACTGGCACAAGTTTGATCGACGCAACTGGTACAAGTTTGTTTAACGTAACTGGCACAAGTTTCTTTGACACAACTGGCACAAGTTTCTTTGACACAACTGGCACAAGTTTGTTCGACGCAACTGGCACAAGTTTGTTTGACGCAACTGGCAAAAGTTTGTTTGACGCAACTGGCACAAGTTTGTTCTTCGCAACATGCACAAGTTTGTTCTACGCAACTGGCACAAGTTTGTTTGACGCAACTGGCAAAAGTTTGTTCTATGCAACTGGCACTAGTTTGTTTGATGCAACTGGCACAAGTTTGTTCGATGCAACTGGCCCAAGTTTGTTTGAAGCAACTGGCACAAGTTTGTTAGACGCAACTGCCACAATTTGTTCGACGCAACTAGCACAAGTTTTTTCGACTAAATTGGCACAAGTTTGTTTTATGCAACTGGCCCATGTTTGTTCTACGCAACTGGCAAAAGTTTGTTCTATGCAACTGGCAGAAGTTTTTTTGACGCAACTCGCACAAGTTTGTTCTATGCAACTGGCACAAGTTTGTTCTACGCAACTGGCACAAGTTTGTTCAACGCAACGGTCACAAGTCTGTTCGACGCAACTGGCACAAGTTTGTTCTACGCAACTGGCTCAAGTTTGTTCTATGCAACTGGCACAAGTTTGTTTGACGCAACTGGAACAAGTTTGTTTGACGCAACTGGCACAATTTTGTTCTATGCAACTGGCCCAAGTTTGTTTGAAGCAACTAGCACAAGTTTGTTTAACGCAACTGGCACAAGTTTGTTCTACGTAACTGGCACAAGTTTGTTCTACGCAACTGACACAAGTTTGTTCTACGCAACCGGCACAAGTTTGTTTGACACAAGTGGCACAAGTTTTTTCCACGCAACTGGCAAAAGTTTGTTCTACGCAACTGGCACAAGTTTGTTCGACGCAAGTGGCACAAGTTTGTTTGACGCAACTGGCAAAAGTTTGTTTGACACAACTGGCACAGTTTGTTCTACGCAACTGGCACAAGTTTGTTCGATGCAACTGGCACAAGTTTGTTTGACGCAACTGGCACAAGCTTGTTCGACACAACTGGCACAAGTTTGTTTGATGCAACTGGCACAAGTTTGTTTGACGCAACTGGCACAAGTTTGTTCAACGCAACTGGCACAAGTTTGTTCTACGCAACTGGCACAAGTTTGTTTGACGCAACTGGCAAAAGTTTGTTCTATGCAACTGGCACTAGTTTGTTTGATGCAACTGGCACAAGTTTGTTCGACACAACTGGCCCAAGTTTGTTTGAAGCAACTGGCACAAGTTTGTTAGACGCAACTGCCACAATTTGTTCGACGCAACTAGCACAAGTTTTTTCGACTAAATTGGCACAAGTTTGTTCTATGCAACTGGCCCATGTTTGTTCTACGCAACTGGCAAAAGTTTGTTCTATGCAACTGGCAGAAGTTTTTTTGACGCAACTCGCACAAGTTTGTTCTATGCAACTGGCACAAGTTTGTTCTACGCAACTGGCACAAGTTTGTTCAACGCAACGGTCACAAGTCTGTCCGACGCAACTGGCACAAGTTTGTTCTACGCAACTGGCTCAAGTTTGTTCTATGCAACTGGCACAAGTTTGTTTGACGCAACTGGAACAAGTTTGTTTGACGCAACTGGCACAATTTTGTTCTATGCAACTGGCCCAAGTTTGTTTGAAGCAACTAGCACAAGTTTGTTTGACGCAACTGGCACAAGTTTGTTCTACGTAACTGGCACAAGTTTGTTCTACGCAACTGACACAAGTTTGTTCTACGCAACCGGCACAAGTTTGTTTGACACAAGTGGCACAAGTTTTTTCTACGCAACTGGCAAAAGTTTGTTCTACGCAACTGGCACAAGTTTGTTCGACGCAAGTGGCACAAGTTTGTTTGACGCAACTGGCACAAGTTTGTTTGACACAGCTGGCACAGTTTGTTCTACGCAACTGGCACAAGTTTGTTCGATGCAACTGGCACAAGTTTGTTTGACGCAACTGGCACAAGCTTGTTCGACACAACTGGCACAAGTTTGTTTGATGCAACTGGCACAAGTTTGTTTGACGCAACTGGCACAAGTTTGTTCAACGCAACTGGCACAAGTTTGTTCGACGCAACTGGCACAAGTTTGATCGACGCAACTGGCACAAGTTTGTTCGACGCAACTGGCACAAGTTTTTTCTACATAACTGGCACAAGTTTGTTCTATGCAACTGGCACAAGTTTGTTCTACGCAACTGGCACAAGTTTCTTCGACACAACTGGCACAAGTTTGTTCGACGAACTGGCACAAGTTTGTTTGACGCAATTGACAAGAGTTTGTTCTACTCAACTGGCACAAGTTTGTTCTATGCAACTGGCACTAGTTTGTTTAACGCAACTGGCATAAGGTTGTTTGACGCAACTGGCACAAGTTTGTTCTACAAACTAGCACAAGTTTGTTCGACGCAACTGGCACAAAGTTGTTCTACACAACTGGCACAAGTTTGTTCTACGCAACTGGCACAAGTTTGTGTGACGCAACTGGCACAAGGTTGTTCTACGCAACTGGCACAACTTTGTTGGATGCCACTGACACAAGTTTGTTCGACAAAACTGGCCCAAGTTTTTTTGACGCAACTGGCACAAGTTTGTTTGACGCAACTGGCACAAGTTTGTTCGACGCAACTGGTACAAGTTTGTTTAACGTAACTGGCACAAGTTTCTTTGACACAACTGCCACAAGTTTGTTTGACACAACTGGCACAAGTTTGTTCGACGCAACTGGCACAAGTTTGTTTGACGCAACTGGCAAAAGTTTGTTTGACGCAACTGGCACAAGTTTGTTCTTCGCAACATGCACAAGTTTGTTCTACGCAACTGGCACAAGTTTGTTTGACGCAACTGGCAAAAGTTTGTTCTATGCAACTGGCACTAGTTTGTTTGATGCAACTGGCACAAGTTTGTTCGATGCAACTGGCCCAAGTTTGTTTGAAGCAACTGGCACAAGTTTGTTAGACGCAACTGCCACAATTTGTTCGACGCAACTAGCACAAGTTTTTTCGACTAAATTGGCACAAGTTTGTTTGACAAAACTGGCACAAGTTTGTTTGACGCCACTGGCACAAGTTTGTTTGACGTAACTGGCACAAGTTTGTTCTACACAACTGGCACAAGTTTGTTTGATGCAACTGGCACAAGTTTGTTCTATGCAACTGGCACAAGTTTGTTCTATGCAACTGGCAGAAGTTTGTTCTACGCAACTGGCACAAGTTTTCTCGATGCAAGTGGCACAAGTTGGTTCGCCGTAACTGGCACAAGTTTGTTCGACGCAACTGGCACAAGTTTGTTCGACGCAACTGGCACAAGTTTGTTTGACGCAACTGGCACAAGTTTCTTCGACGCAACTGGCACAAGTTTGTTCGACGAACTGGCACAAGTTTGTTTGACGCAATTGACAAGAGTTTGTTCTACTCAACTGGCACAAGTTTGTTCTATGCAACTGGCACTAGTTTGTTTTACGCAACTGGCATAAGTTTGTTTGACGCAACTGGCACAAGTTTGTTCTACAAACTAGCACAAGTTTGTTCGACGCAACTGGCACAAAGTTGTTCTACACAACTGGCACAAGTTTGTTCTACGCAACTGGCACAAGTTTGTGTGACGCAACTGGCACAAGGTTGTTCTACGCAACTGGCACAAGTTTGTTGGATGCCACTGACACAAGTTTGTTCGACGCAACTGGCACAAGTTTGTTTGACGCAACTGGCACAAGTTTGTTAGACGCAACTTGCACAAGTTTGTTCAACGCAACTGGCACAAGTTTTTTCGAATCAATTGGCACAAGTTTGTTTGACGCAACTAGCACAACTTTGTTTGACGCAACTGGCACAAGTTTGTTTGACGCAACTGGCACAAGTTTGTTTGACGCAACTGGCACAAATTTGTTTGACGCAACTGGCACAAGTTTGTTTGACGCAACTGGCACAAGTTTGTTAGATGCAACCGGCACAAGTTGGTTCGACGTAACAGGCACAAGTTTTTTCGACTCAATTGGTACAAGTTTGTTTGACGCAACTGGCACAAGTTTGTTTGACGCAAGAGGCACAAGTTTGTTTGGCGCAACTGGCACAAGTTTTTTTGACGCAAATGGCACATGTTTTTTTTTAAGCAACTGGCACAAGTTTTCTCGAAGCAACTGGCACAAGTTTGTTCGCCATATGTGGCACAAGTTTGTTCGACTCAACTGGCACAAGTTTGTTAGACGCAAATGGCACAAGTTTGTTTGACGCAACTGGCACAAGTTTGTTTGACGCAACTGGCACAAGTTTGTTCTACGCAACTGGCACAAGTTTGTTCTATGCAACTGGCACTAATTTGTTCTATACAACTGGCATAAGTTTGTTTGACACAACTGGTACAAGTTTGTTCTACGCAACTGGCACAAGTTTGTTCGACGCAACTCTACTAGTTTGTTGTACACAACTGGCACAAGTTTGTTTGACACAACTGGCACAAGTTTGTTCTACGCAAATGGCAAATGTTTGTTCTACGCATCTGGCACAAGTTTGTTCTATGCAACTGGCACTAGTGTGTTCTACACAACTGGCAGAAATTTGTTTGACACAACTGGCACATGTTTGTTCTACCCAACTGTCACAAGTTTGTTCGACGCAACTGGTACAAGTTTTTTTAACGTAACTGGCACAAGTTTCTTTGACCCAACAGGCACAAGTTTGTTTGACACAACTGGCACAAGTTTGTTCGATGCAACTGGCACAAGTTTGTTTGACGCAACTGGCAAAAGTTTGTTTGACGCAACTGGCACAAGTTTGTTCTACGCAACATGCACAAGTTTGTTCTACGCAACTGGCACAAGTTTGTTTGACGCAACTGGCACAAGTTTGTTCTACGCAACGGGCACAAGTTTTCTCGATGCAAGTGGCACAAGTTGGTTTGCCGTAACTGGCACAAGTTTGTTCGACGCAACTGGCACAAGTTTGTTCGACGCAACTGGCACAGGTTTGTTTGACGCAACTGGCAAAAGTTTGTTTGAAGCAACTGGCACAAGTTTGTTCAACGCAACTGGCACAAGTTTGTTTGACGCAACTGGCAAAAGTTTGTTTGACGCAACTGGCACAAGTTTGTTCTACGAAACATGCACAAGTTTGTTCTACGCAACTGGCAAAAGTTTGTTTGACGCAACTGGCACAAGTTTGTTGTATGCAAATGGCACTAGTTTGTTTGATGCAACTGGCACAAGTTTCTTTGACCCAACTGGCACAAGTTTGTTTGACACAACTGGCATAAGTTTGTTCGACGCAACTGGCACAAGTTTGTTTGAAGCAACTGGCAAAAGTTTGTTTGACGCAACTGGCACAAGTTTGTTCTACACAACATGCACAAGTTTGTTCTACGCAACTGGCACAAGTTTGTTTGACGCAACTGGCACAAGTTTGTTCTATGCAACTGGTACTAGTTTGTTTGATGCAACTGGCACAAGTTTGTTCGACGCAACTGGCCCAAGTTTGTTTGAAGCAACTGGCACAAGTTTGTTAGACGCAACTGCCACAATTTGTTCGACGCAACTGGCACAAGTTTTTTCGACTAAATTGGCATAAGTTTGTTTGACACAACTGGCACAAGTTTGTTTCACGCCACTGGCACAAGTTTGTTTGACGTAACTGGCACAAGTTTGTTCTACGCAACTGGCACAAGTTTGTTTGACGCAACTGGCACAAGTTTGTTCTATGCAACTGTCACAAGTTTGTTCTATGCAACTGGCACAAGTTTGTTCTACGCAACTGGCACAAGTTTTCTCAATGCAAGTGGCACAAGTTGGTTCGCCGTAACTGGCACAAGTTTGTTCGACGCAACTGGCACATGTTTGTTCGACGCAACTGGCACAAGTTTGTTTGACGCAACTGGCAAAAGTTTGTTTGACGCAACTGGCACAAGTTTGTTCGACGCAACTGGCACATGTTTGTTTGACGCAACTGGCAAAAGTTTGTTTGACGCAACTGGCAAAAGTTTGTTCTATGCAATATGCACAAGTTTGTTCTACGCAACTGGCACAAGTTTGTTTGACGCAACTGGCACAAGTTTGTTCTATGCAACTGGCACTAGTTTGTTTGATGCAACTGCCACAAGTTTGTTCGACGCAACTGGCCCAAGTTTGTTTGACGTAACTGCCACAAGTTTGTTCGACGCAACTGGCACAAGTTTTTTCGACTCAATTGGCACAAGTTTGTTTGACATAACTTGCACAAGTTTGTTTGACGCCACTGGAACAAGTTTGTTTGACGTAACTGGCACAAGTTTGTTTGAAGCAACTGGCACAAGTTTGTTTGACGCAACTGGCACAAGGTTGTTCTATGTAACTGGCACAAGTTTGTTCTATGCAACTGGCACAAGTTTGTTCTATGCAACTGGCACAAGTTTGTTCTATGCAACTGGCACAAGTTTGTTCGATGCAACTGGCACAAGTTTGTTCGACGCAACTGGCACAAGTTTGATCGACACAACTGGCACAAGTTTGTTCGACGCAACTGGCACAAGTTTTTTCTACATAACTGGCACAAGTTTGTTCTATGCAACTGGCACAAGTTTGTTCTAAGCAACTGGCACAAGTTTTCTCGACGCAAGTGGCACAAGTTGGTTCGAAGCAACTGGCACAAGCTTGTTTGACGCAACTAGCACAAGTTTGTTCAAATCAACTGGCAGAAGTTTGATCGACGAACTGGCACAAGTTTGTTTGACACAATTGGCACAAGTTTGTTCTACTTAACTGGTACAAGTTTGTTCTATGCAACTGGCACTAGTTTGTTTTACGCAACTGGCATAAGTTTGTTTGACGCAACTGGGACAAGTTTGTTCTACAAACTAGCACAAGTTTGTTTGACGCAACTGGCACAAGGTTGTTCTACGCAACTGGCACAAGTTTGTTCTACGCAACTGGCACAAGTTTGTTTGACGCAACTGGCACAAGGTTGTTCTACGCAACTGACACAAGTTTGTTGGATGCCACTGACACAAGTTTGTTCGACGAAACTGGCCCAAGTTTTTTTGACGCAACTGGCACAAGTTTGTTAGACGCAACTGGCACAAGTTAGTTCGACGCAACTGGCACAAGTTTTTTCGACTCAATTGGCACAAGTTCGTTTTGCGCAACTGGAACAAGTTTGTTTGGCGCAACTGACACAAGTTTGTTTGACGCAACTGGCACAAGTTTGTTTGATGCAACTGGCACAAGTTTATTTGACGCAACTGGCACAAGTTTTCTCGACGAAACTGGCACAAGTTTGTTCGCCGTAACTGGCACAAGTTTGTTCGACGCAACTGGCACTAGTTTGTATGACACAACTGGCACAAGTTTGTTCTACATAACTGGCACAAGTTTGTTCTATGCAACAAGCACAAGTTTGTTCTACGCAACTGGCACAAGTTTGTTCGACGCAACTGGCACAAGTTTGTTTGACGCAACTGGCACAATTTTGTTTGACGCAACTGGCACAAGTTTGTTTGACGCAACTGGCACAAGGTTGTTCTATGCAACTGGCACAAGTTTGTTCTATGCAACTGGCACAAGTTTGTTGTACACAACTGGCACAAGTTTGTTTGACACAACTGGCACAAGTTTGTTCTACGCAAATGGCAAAAGTTTGTTCTACGCATCTGGCACAAGTTTGTTCGATGTAACTAGGACTAGTTTGTTTGACGCAACTGGCACAAATTTGTTTGACGCAACTAGCACATGTTTGTTTTACCCAACAGGCACAAGTTTGTTCGACGCAACTGGCACAAGTTTGTTCTACACAACTGGCACAAGTTTGTTTGACACAAGTGGCACAAGTTTGTTCTAAGCACCTGGCACAAGTTTGTTCGTCGGAACTGGTGCAAGTTTGTACGACGCAACTGGCACAAGTTTGTTCGACACAACTGGCACAAATTTGTACGACGCAACTGGTACAAGTTTGTTTAACGTAACTGGCACCAGTTTGTTCGACCCAACTGGCACAAGTTTGTTTGACACAACTGGCACAAGTTTGTTCAACGCAACTAGTACAAGTTTGTTTGACGCAACTGGCACAAGTTTGTTTAACGCAACTGGCACAAGGTTGTTCTACGCAACATGTACAAGTTTGTTCTACGCAACTGGCACAAGTTTGTTTGACGCAACTGGCACAAGTTTGTTCTATGCAACTGGCATTAGTTTGTTCGATGCAACTGGCACAAGTTTGTTCGACGCAAGTGGCACAAGTTTATTTTACGCAACTGGCACAAGTTTGTTAGGCGCAACTTGCACAAGTTTGTTCAACGCAACTGGCACAAGTTTTTTCGAATCAATTGGCACAAGTTTGTTTGACGCAACTAGCACAACTTTGTTTGACGCAACTGGCACAAGTTTTGTTTGACGCAACTGGCACAAGTTTGTTTGACGCAACTGGCACAAGTTTGTTTGACGCAACTGGCACAAGTTTGTCTGACGCAACTGGCACAAGTTTGTTCGCCTTAACTGGCACAACTTTGTTCGACGCAACTGGCACAAGTTTGTTCGGCGCAACTGGCACAAGTTTGTTTGACGCAACTGGCACAAGTTTGTTCGACGCAACTGGCACAAGTTTGTTCGACGCAACTGGCACAAGTTTGTTTGATGCAATTGGCACAAGTTTGTTCTACTCAACTGGCACAAGTTTGTTCTATGCAACTGGCACTGGTTTGTTTTACGCAACTGGCATAAGTTTGTTTGACGCAACTGGCACAAGTTTGTTCTACCAACTAGCACAAGTTTGTTCGATGCAACTGGCACAAGGTTGTTCTACGCAACTGGCACAAGTTTGTTCTACGCAACTGGCACAAGTTTGTTTCGACGCAACTGGCACAAGTTTTTTCGACGCAACTGGCACAAGTTTGTTGGATGCCACTGGCACAAGTTTGTTCTACATAACTGGCACAAGTTTGTTCTATGCAAATGGCACATGTTTGTTCTACGCATCTGGCACAATTTTGTTCTATGCAACTGGCACTAGTTTGTTCTACGCAACTGGCACAAGATTGTTTGACGCAACTGGCACAAGTTTGTTCTACCCAACTGACACAAGTTTGTTCGACGCAAGTGGCACAAGTTTGTTCTACGCAACTGACACAAGTTTGTTTGACACAACTGGCAGAAGTTTGTTCAACGCAGTTGGCACAAGTTTGTTTGACGCAACTGTCGCAAGTTTGTTCGATGCAACTGGCACAAGTTTGTTCGACGCAACTGGCAAAAGTTTGTTTGAAGCAACTGGCACAAGTTCGTTTGACGCAACTGGCACAAGTTTCTTCTACGCAACTGGCACAAGTTTCTTTGACGCAACTGGCACAAGTTTGTTCTACGCAACTGGCACAAGTTTGTTTGACGCAACTGGCACAAGTTTGGTTGACGCAACTGGCACATGTTTGTTTGACGCAACTGGCACAAGTTTGTTTGAAGCAACTGGCACAAGTTTGTTCGGCGCAACTGGCAGAAGTTTGTTTGACAAAACTGGCACAAGTTTGTTTGACGCAACTGGCACAAGTTTGTTTGACGCAACTGGCAAAAGTTTGTTTGACGCAACTGGCACAAGTTTGTTAGACGCAACTGGCACAAGTTTGTTCGACGTAACAGGCACAAGTTTTTTCGACTCAACTGGTACAAGTTTGTTTGACGCAACTGGCACAATTTTGTTTGATGCAAGAGGCACAAGTTTGTTTGACGCAACTGGCACAAGTTTGTTTGACGCAACTGGCACCAGTTTTTTTTTACGCAACTGGCACAAGTTTGTTCGCCATATCTGGCACAAGTTTGTTCGACGCAACTGGCACAAGTTTGTTCGACGCAAATGGCACAAGTTTGTTTGACGCAACTCACACAAGTTTGTTCGACGCAACTGGCACAAGTTTGTTTGACGCAACTGGCACAAGTTTGTTTGACGCAACTGGCACAAGTTTGTTCTACGCAACTGGCACAAATTTGTTCTATGCAACTGGCACTAGTTTGTTCTATGCAACTGGCATAAGTTTGTTTGACGCAACTGGTACAAGTTTCTTCTACGCAACTCTTACTAGTTTGTTGTACACAACTGGCACAAGTTTTTTTGACAAAACTGGCACAAGTTTGTTCTACGCAAATGGCAAATGTTTGTTCTACGCATCTGGCACAAGTTTGTTCTATGCAACTGGCACTAGTGTGTTCTACGCAACTCTCACAAATTTGTTTGACACAACTGGCACATGTTTGTTCTACCCAACTGGCACAAGTTTGTTTGACGCAACTGGCACAAGTTTGTTCTACGCACCTGGCACAAGTTTGTTTGACACAACTGGCACAAGTTTGTTCTAAGCAACTGGCACAAGTTTGTTCGACGGAACTGACGCAAGTTTGTTCGACGCAACTGGCACACGTTTATTCGACGCAACTGGCGCAAGTTTGTTCGACGCAACTAGAACAAGTTTGTTTAACGTAACTACCACAAGTTTGTTCGACACAACTGGCACAAGTTTGTTTGACACAACTGGCACAAGTTTGTTTGACGCAACTGGCACAAGGTTGTTCTACGCAACATGTACAAGTTTGTTCTACGCAACTGGCACAAGTTTTTTTGATGCAACTGGCACAAGTTTGTTCTACGCAACTGGCACAAGTTTGTTTGACACAACTGGCACAAGTTTGTTCTAAGCAACTGGCACAAGTTTGTTCGACGGAACTGACGCAAGTTTGTTCGACACAACTGGCACACGTTTATTCGACGCAACTGGCGCAAGTTTGTTCGACGCAACTAGAACAAGTTTGTTTAACGTAACTGGCACAAGTTTGTTCGACACAACTGGCACAAGTTTGTTTGACACAACTGGCACAAGTTTGTTTGACGCAACTGGCACAAGGTTGTTCTACGCAACATGTACAAGTTTGTTCTATGCAACTGGCACAAGTTTTTTTGATGCAACTGGCACAAGTTAGTTCTATGCAACTGGCACTAGTTTGTTCGATGCCAGTGGCACAAGTTTGTTCGACGCAACTGGCACAAGTTTGTTTGACGCAACTGGCACAAGTTTGTTAGACGCAACTGGCACAAGTTTGTTCAACGCAACTGGCACAAGTTTTTTTTAATCAATTGGCAAAAGTTTGTTTGACGCAACTGGCACAAGTTTGTTTGACGCAACTGGCACAAGTTTGTTTGACGCAACTGGCACAAGTTTGTTCAACGCAACTGGCACAAGTTTGTTCGACGCAACTGGCACAAGTTTGTTTAACGCAACTGGCACAAGTTTATTCGACCCAACTGGCACAAGTTTGTTTGACACAACTGGCACAAGTTTTTTTGACGCAACGTGCACAAGTTTGTTTCACGCAACTGGCACAAGGATGTTTGACGCAACTGGCACAAGGTTGTTCTACAAAACTGGCACAAGTTTGTTCTATGCAACTGGCACAAGTTTGTTCTACACAACTGGCACAAGTTTGTTAGACGCAACTGGCATAAGTTTGTTCTACGCAACTGGCACAAGTTTCTTTGACGCAACTGGCACAAGTTTGTTCGACGCAACTGGCCCAAGTTTGTTTGACGCAACTGGCACAAGTTTGTTTGACACAACTAGCACAAGTTTGTTCTACGCAACTGGCACAAGTTTGTTCAACGAAACTGGCACAAGTTTGTTCAACGCAACTGGCACTAGTTTGTTCGACGCAACTGGTACAAGTTTGTTCTACGCAACTGGCACAAGTTTGTTCTACGCAACTGGCACAAGTTTGTTCTACGCAACTGGCACAAGTTTGTCTGACACAACTGGCACAAGTTTGTTCTACATAACTGGCACAAGTTTGTTTGACACAACTGGCACATGTTTGTCCTCCGCATCTGGCACAAGTTTGTTCTACGCAACTGGCCCAAGTTTGTTTGACACAACTGGCACAAGTTTGTTCTATGCAACTGGCATAAGTTTGTTCTACGCAACTGGCTCAAGTTTGTTCTACGCAACTGGCACAAGTTTGTTTGACACAACTGGAACAAGTTTGCTCTACACAACTGGCACAAGTTTGTTCTATGCAACTGGCTCAAGTTTGTTCTACGCAACTGACACAAGTTTGTTTGACGCAACTGGCACAGGTTTGTTTGACACAACTGGCACAAGTTTGTTCTACGCAACTGGCCCAAGTTTGTTTGACGCAACTGGCAGAAGTTTGTTCTACGCAACTGGCACAAGTTTGTTCCACGTAACGGGCACAAGTTTGTTCTACGCAACTGGCACAAGTTTGTTTGACACAACTGACACAAGTTTGTTCTACGCAACTGGCACAAGTTTGTTCTGCGCAGGTGGCACAAGTTTGTTCGACGCAAGTGGCACAAGTTTGTTCGATGCAACTGGCACAAGTTTGTTTGATGCAACTGGCACAAGTTTGTTCGACGCAACTGTCACAAGTTTGTTCGACGCAACTGGCACAAGTTTGTTTAACGCAACTGGCACAAGTTTATTCGACCCAACAGGCACAAGTTTGTTTGACACAACTGGCACAAGTTTTTTTGACGCAACGTGCACAAGTTTGTTTGACGCAACTGGCACAAGGTTGTTTGACGCAACTGGCACAAGGTTGTTCTACAAAACTGGCACAAGTTTGTTCTATGCAACTGGCACAATTTTGTTCTACGCAACTAGCACAAGTTTGTTCTACGCAACTGGCACAAGTTTGTTCTACGCAACTGGCACAAGTTTGTTCGACGCAACTGGCCCAAGTTTGTTTGACCCAACTGGCACAAGTTTGTTTGACACAACTGGCACAAGTTTGTTCTACCCAACTGGCACAAGTTTGTTCGACGAAACTGGCACAAGTTTGTTCGACGCAACTAGCACAAGTTTGTTTGATGCAACTGGCACAAGTTTGTTCTACGCAACTGGCACAAGTTTGTTCTACGCAACTGGCACAAGTTTGTTCTAAGGAACTGGCACAAGTTTGTTCTACACAACTGGCACAAGTTTGTCTGACACAACTGGCACAAGTTTGTTCTACGTAACTGGCACAAGAATGTTCTATGCAACTGGCACAAGTTTGTTCGATGCAACTGGCAAAAGTTTGTTTTATGCAACTGGCACAAGTTTGTTTGACACAACTGGAACAAGTTTGTTCTACGCAACTGGCACAAGTTTGTTCAACGCAATTGGCACAAGTTTGTCCGACGCAACTGGCACAAGTGTGTTCGACGCAACTGGCACAAGTTTGTTAGATGCAACTGGCACAAGTTTGTTCTACGCAACTGGCACAAGTTTGTTCTATGCAACTGGCATAAATTTGTTTGACGCAACTGGCACAAGTTTGTTTGACGCAACTGGCACAAGGTTGTTTGACGCAACTGGCACAAGGTTGCTCTACACAACTGGCACAAGTTTCTTCTATGCAACTGGCACAAGTTTGTTTGACGCAACTGGCTCAAGTTTGTTCTACACAACTGGTACAAGTTTGTTCGACGCAACTGGCACAAGTTTGTTCGACGCAACTGGCACAAGTTTGTTCTACGCAACTGGCACAAGTTTGTTTGATGCAAGTGGCACAAGTTTGTTCATGGCAACTGGGAGAAGTTTGTTCTACGCAACTGGCCCAAGTCTGTTCTACGCAACTGGCACGAGTTTGTTCTACGCAACTGGCACAAGTTTGTTCTATGGAACTGGCAAAAGTTTGTTCTACGCAACTGGCCCATGTTTGTTCTTCGCAACTGGCACGAGTTTGTTATATGCAACTGGCACAAGTTTGTTCGACGTAACTGGCACAAGTTTGTTCTACGCAGCTAGCACAAATTTGTTCTACGCAACTGGCACAAGTTTGTTCTACGCAACTGGCACAAGATTGTTCTACGCAACTGGCACAAGTTTGTTCTACGCAACTGGCACAAGTTTGTTCTACGCAACTGGCACGAGTTTGTTCTACGCAACTGGCACAAGTTTGTTCTACGCAACTGGCACAAGATTGTTCTACGCAACTGGCACAAGTTTGTTCTACGCAACTGGCACAAGTTTGTTCTACGCAACTGGCACGAGTTTGTTCTACGCAACTGGCACAAGTTTTTTCTACGCAACTGGCACGAGTTTGTTCTACACAACTGGCACAAGTTTGTTCTACGCAACTGGCACAAGTTTGTTCTACGCAACTGGCCCAAGTTTGTTCTACGCAACTGGCACGAGTTTGTTCTACGCAACTGGCACAAGTTTGTTCTATGGAACTGGCAAAAGTTTGTTCTACGCAACTGGTCCATGTTTGTTCTTCGCAACTGGCACGAGTTTGTTATATGCAACTGGCACAAGTTTGTTCTACGCAACTAGCACAAATTTGTTCTACGCAACTGGCACAAGTTTGTTCTACGCAACTGGCACAAGATTGTTCTACGCAACTGGCACAAGTTTGTTCTACGCAACTGGCACAAGTTTGTTTGACGCAGCTGGCCCAAGTTTGTTTGACGCAACTGGCAAAAGTTTGTTTGCAACAACTGGCACAAGTTTGTTCTACGCAACTGTCACAAGTTTGTCCAACGCACCTGGCACAAGTTTGTTCGATGCAACTGGCACAAGTTTCTTCTACTCAACTGGAAAATGTTTGTTCTACGCAACTGGCACAAGTTTGTTCTACGCAACTGCCACAAGTTTGTTCTACGTAACTGGCACAAGTTTCTTCAACGCAACTGGCACAAGTTTGTTCTACAAACTAGCACAAGTTTGTTCGACGCAACTGGCACAAAGTTGTTCTACACAACTGGCACAAGTTTGTTCTATGCAACTGGCACAAGTTTGTGTGACGCAACTGGCACAAGGTTGTTCTACGCAACTGGCACAAGTTTGTTTGATGCCACTGACACAAGTTTGTTCGACAAAACTGGCCCAAGTTTTTTTGACGCAACTGGCACAAGTTTGTTTGACTCAACTGGCACAAGTTTGTTCGACGCAACTGGTACAAGTTTGTTTAACGTAACTGGCACAAGTTTCTTTGACACAACTGGCACAAGTTTGTTTGACACAACTGGCACAAGTTTGTTCGACGCAACTGGCACAAGTTTGTTTGACGCAACTGGCAAAAGTTTGTTTGACGCAACTGGCACAAGTTTGTTCTTCGCAACATGCACAAGTTTGTTCTACGCAACTGGCACAAGTTTGTTTCACGCAACTGGCAAAAGTTTGTTCTATGCAACTGGCACTAGTTTGTTTGATGCAACTGGCACAAGTTTGTTCGACGCAACTGGCCCAAGTTTGTTTGAAGCAACTGGCACAAGTTTGTTAGACGCAACTGCCACAATTTGTGCGACGCAACTGGCACAAGTTTTTTCGACTAAATTGGCACAAGTTTGTTTGACAAAACTGGCACAAGTTTGTTTGACGCCACTGGCACAAGTTTGTTTGACGTAACTGGCACAAGTTTGTTTGACACAACTGGCACAAGTTTGTTTGACGCAACTGGCACAAGTTTGTTCTATGCAACTGGCACAAGTTTGTTCTATGCAACTGGCACAAGTTTGTTCTACGCAACTGGCACAAGTTTTCTTGATGCAAGTGGCACAAGTTGGTTCGCCGTAACTGGCACAAGTTTGTTCGACGCAACTGGCACAAGTTTTTTCGACGCAACTGGCACAAGTTTGTTTGACGCAACTGGCACAAGTTTCTTCGACGCAACTGGCACAAGTTTGTTCGACGAACTGGCACAAGTTTGTTTGACGCAATTGACAAGAGTTTGTTCTACTCAACTGGCACAAGTTTGTTCTATGCAACTGGCACTAGTTTGTTTTACGCAACTGGCATAAGTTTTTTTGACGCAACTGGCACAAGTTTGTTCTATAAACTAGCACAAGTTTGTTCGACGCAACTGGCACAAAGTTGTTCTACACAACTGGCACAAGTTTGTTCTACGCAACTGGCACAAGTTTGTGTGACGCAACTGGCACAAGGTTGTTCTACGCAACTGGCACAAGTTTGTTGGATGCCACTGACACAAGTTTGTTCGACAAAACTGGCACAAGTTTGTTAGACGCAACTTGCACAAGTTTGTTCAACGCAACTGGCACAAGTTTTTTCGAATCAATTGGCACAAGTTTGTTTGACGCAACTAGCACAACTTTGTTTGACGCAACTGGCACAAGTTTGTTTGACGCAACTGGCACAAGTTTGTTTGACGCAACAGGCACAAGTTTGTTTGACGCAACTGGCACAAGTTTGTTTGACGCAACTGGCACAAGTTTGTTAGATGCAACCGGCACAAGTTTGTTCGACGTAACAGGCACAAGTTTTTTCGACTCAATTGGTACAAGTTTGTTTGACGCAACTGGCACAAGTTTGTTTGACGCAAGAGGCACAAGTTTGTTTGGCGCAACTGGCACAAGTTTTTTTGACGCAAATGGCACATGTTTTTTTTTAAGCAACTGGCACAAGTTTTCTCGAAGCAACTGGCACAAGTTTGTTCGCCATATGTGTCACAAGTTTGTTCGACGCAACTGGCACAAGTTTGTTAGACGCAAATGGCACAAGTTTGTTTGACGCAACTGGCACAAGTTTGTTCGACGCAACTGGCACAAGTTTGTTCGACGCAACTGGCACAAGTTTGTTTGACGCAACTGGCACAAGTTTGTTCTACGCAACTGGCACAAGTTTGTTCTAGGCAACTGGCACTAATTTGTTCTATGCAACTGGCATAAGTTTGTTTGACACAACTGGTACAAGTTTGTTCTACGCAACTGGCACAAGTTTGTACGACGGAACTCTACTAGTTTGTTGTACACAACTGGCACAAGTTTGTTTGACACAACTGGCACAAGTTTGTTCTACGCAAATGGCAAATGTTTGTTCTACGCATCTGGCACAAGTTTGTTCTATACAACTGGCACTAGTGTGTTCTACACAACTGGCAGAAATTTGTTTGACACAACTGGCACATGTTTGTTCTTCCCAACTGGCACAAGTTTGTTCTACGCAACATGCACAAGTTTGTTCTACGCAACTGGCACAAGTTTGTTTGATGCAACTGGCACAAGTTTGTTCTATGCAACTGGCACTAGTTTGTTTGATGCAACTGGCACAAGTTTGTTTGACGCAACTGGCCCAAGTTTGTTTGAAGCAACTGTCACAAGTTTGTTAGACGCAACTGCCACAATTTGTTCGACGCAACTGGCACAAGTTTTTTCGACTAAATTGGCACAAGTTTGTTTGACACAACTGGCACAAGTTTGTTTGACGCCACTGGCACAAGTTTGTTTGACGTAACTGTCACAAGTTTGTTCTACGCAACTGGCACAAGTTTGTTTGACGCAACGGGCACAAGTTTGTTTGACGCAACTGGCACAAGTTTGTTCTATGCAACTGGCACAAGTTTGTTCTACGCAACTGGCACAAGTTTTCTCGATGCAAGTGGCACAAGTTGGTTTGCCGCAACTGGCACAAGTTTGTTCGACGCAACTGGCACAAGTTTGTTCGACGCAACTGGCACAGGTTTGTTTGACGCAACTGGCACAAGTTTGTTTGAAGCAACTGGCACAAGTTTGTTCAACGCAACTGGCACAAGTTTGTTTGACGCAACTGGCAAAAGTTTGTTTGACGCAACTGGCACAAGTTTGTTCTACGAAACATGCACAAGTTTGTTCTACGCAACTGGCAAAAGTTTGTTTGACGCAACTGGCACGAGTTTGTTTTATGCAACTGGCACTAGTTTGTTTGATGCAACTGGCACAAGTTTCTCTGACCCAACTGGCACAAGTTTGTTTGACACAACTGGCACAAGTTTGTTCGACGCAACTGGCACAAGTTTGTTTGAAGCAACTGGCAAAAGTTTGTTTGACGCAACTGGCACAAGTTTGTTCTACGCAACATGCACAAGTTTGTTCTACGCAACTGGCACAAGTTTGTTTGACGCAACTGGCACAAGTTTGTTCTATGCAACTGGTACTAGTTTGTTTGATGCAACTGGCACAAGTATGTTCGACGCAACTGGCCCAAGTTTGTTTGAAGCAACTGGCACAAGTTTGTTAGACGCAACTGCCACAATTTGTTCGACGCAACTGGCACAAGTTTTTTCGACTAAATTGGCATAAGTTTGTTTGACACAACTGGCACAAGTTTGTTTCACGCCACTGGCACAAGTTTGTTTGACGTAACTGGCACAAGTTTGTTCTACGCAACTGGCACAAGTTTGTTTGACGCAACTGGCATAAGTTTGTTCTATGTAACTGGTACAAGTTTGTTCTATGCAACTGGCACAAGTTTGTTCTTCGCAACTGGCACAAGTTTTCTCAATGCATTGGCACAAGTTGGTTCGCCGTAACTGGCACAAGTTTGTTAGACGCAACTGGCACAAGTTTGTTCGACGCAACTGGCACAAGTTTGTTTGACGCAACTGGCAAAAGTTTGTTTGACGCAACTGGCACAAGTTTGTTCGACGCAACTGGCACATGTTTGTTTGACGCAACTGGCAAAAGTTTGTTTGACGCAACTGGCACAAGTTTGTTCTACGCAATATGCACAAGTTTGTTCTACGCAACTGGCACAAGTTTGTTTGACGCAACTGGCACAAGTTTGTTCTATGCAACTGGCACTAGTTTGTTTGATGCAACTGCCACAAGTTTGTTCGACCCAACTGGCCCAAGTTTGTTTGACGTAACTGCCACAAGTTTGTTCGACGCAACTGGCACAAGTTTTTTCGACTCAATTGGCACAAGTTTGTTTGACGCAACTGGCACAAGTTTGTTTGAGGCCACTGGAACAAGTTTGTTTGACGTAACTGGCACAAGTTTCTTTGAAGCAACTGGCACAAGTTTGTTTGACGCAACTGGCACAAGGTTGTTCTATGTAACTGGCACAAGTTTGTTCTATGCAACTGGCACAAGTTTGTTCTATGCAACTGGCACAAGTTTGTTCTATGCAACTGGCACAAGTTTGTTCGATGCAACTGGCACAAGTTTGTTCGACGCAACTGGCACAAGTTTGATCGACGCAACTGGCACAAGTTTGTTCGACGCAACTGGCACAAGTTTTTTCTACATAACTCGCACAAGTTTGTTCTATGCAACTGGCACAAGTTTGTTCTACGCAACTGGCACAAGTTTTCTCGACGCAAGTGGCACAAGTTGGTTCGAAGCAACTGGCACAAGCTTGTTTGACGCAACTAGCACAAGTTCGTTCAACACAACTGGCACAAGTTTGATCGAAGAACTGGCACAAGTTTATTTGACACAATTGGCACAAGTTTGTTCTACTTAACTGGTACAAGTTTGTTCTATGCAACTGGCACTAGTTTGTTTTACGCAACTGACATAAGTTTGTTTGACGCAACTGGCACAAGTTTGTTCTACAAACTAGCACAAGTTTGTTCGACGCAACTGGCACAAGGTTGTTCTACACAACTGGCACAAGTTTGTTCTACGCAACTGGCACAAGTTTGTTTGACGCAACTGGCACAAGGTTGTTCTACGCAACTGACACAAGTTTGTTGGAGGCCACTGACACAAGTTTGTTCGACGCAACTGGCAGAAGTTTTTTCGACTCAATTGGCACAAGTTTGTTAGACGCAACTGGCACAAGTTAGTTCGACGCAACTGGCACAAGTTTTTTTGACGCAACTGGCACAAGTTTGTTAGACGCAACTGGCACAAGTTAGTTCGACGCAACTGGCACAAGTTTTTTCGACTCAATTGGCACAAGTTCGTTTTGCGCAACTGGAACAAGTTTGTTTGACGCAACTGACACAAGTTTGTTTGACGCAACTGGCACAAGTTTGTTTGATGCAACTGGCACAAGTTTATTTGACGCAACTGGCTCTAGTTTTCTCGACGAAACTGGCACAAGTTTGTTCGCCGTAACTGGCACAAGTTTGTTCGACGCAACTGGCAATAGTTTGTATGACACAACTGGCACAAGTTTGTTTTACATAACTGGCACAAGTTTGTTCTATGCAACAAGCACAAGTTTGTTCTACGCAACTGGCACAAGTTTGTTCGACGCAACTGGCACAAGTTTGTTTGACGCAACTGGCACAAGTTTGTTTGACGCAACTGGCACAAGTTTGTTTGACGCAACTGGCACAAGGTTGTTCTATGCAACTGACACAAGTTTGTTCTATGCAACTGGCACAAGTTTGTTGTACACAACTGGCACAAGTTTGTTTGACACAACTTTCACAAGTTTGTTCTACGCAAATGGCAAAAGTTTGTTCTACGCATCTGGCACAAGTTTGTTCGATGCAACTAGCACTAGTTTGTTTGACGTAACTGGCACAAATTTGTTTGACGCAACTAGCACATGTTTGTTTTACCCAACAGGCACAAGTTTGTTCGACGCAACTGGCACATGTTTGTTCTACACAACTGGCACAAGTTTGTTTGACACAAGTGGCACAAGTTAGTTCTAAGCACCTGGCACAAGTTTGTTCGACGGAACTGGTGCAAGTTTGTTCGACGCAACTGGCACAAATTTGTACGACGCAACTGGTACAAGTTTGTTTAACGTAACTGGCACAAGTTTGTTCTACGCAACTGGCACAAGTTTGTTTGACACAACTGGCACAAGTTTGTTCAACGCAACTAGTACAAGTTTGTTTGACGCAACTGGCACAAGTTTGTTTAACGCAACTGGCACAAGGTTGTTCTACGCAACATGTACAAGTTTGTTCTACGCAACTGGCACAAGTTTGTTTGATGCAACTGGCACAAGTTTGTTCTATGCAACTGGCATTAGTTTGTTCGATGCAACTGGCACAAGTTTGTTCGACGCAACTGGCACAAGTTTGTTTTACGCAACTGGCACAAGTTTGTTAGACGCAACTTGCACAAGTTTGTTCAACGCAACTGGCACAAGTTTTTTCGAATCAATTGGCACAAGTTTGTTTGACGCAACTAGCACAACTTTGTTTGACGCAACTGGCACAAGTTTTGTTTGACGCAACTGGCACAAGTTTGTTTGACGCAACTGGCACAAGTTTGTTTGACGCAACTGGCACAAGTTTGTCTGACGCAACTGGCACAAGTTTGTTCGCCTTAACTGGCACAAGTTTGTTCGACGCAACTGACACAAGTTTGTTCGGCGCAACTGGCACAAGTTTGTTTGACGCAACTGGCACAAGTTTCTTCGACGCAACTGGCACAAGTTTCTTCGACGCAACTGGCACAAGTTTGTTTGATGCAATTGGCACAAGTTTGTTCTACTCAACTGGCACAAGTTTGTTCTATGCAACTGGCACTGGTTTGTTTTACGCAACTGGCATAAGTTTGTTTGACGCAACTGGCACAAGTTTGTTCTACCAACTAGCACAAGTTTGTTCGATGCAACTGGCACAAGGTTGTTCTACGCAACTGGCACAAGTTTGTTCTACGCAACTGGCACAAGTTTGTTTGACGCAACTGGCACAAGTTTGTTCTACCAACTAGCACAAGTTTGTTCGATGCAACTGGCACAAGGTTGTTCTACGCAACTGGCACAAGTTTGTTCTACATAACTGGCACAAGTTTGTTCTATGCAAATGGCACAAGTTTGTTCTACGCATCTGGCACAATTTTGTTCTATGCAACTGGCACTAGTTTGTTCTACGCAACTGGCACAAGATTGTTTGATGCAACTGGCACAAGTTTGTTCTACCCAACTGACACAAGTTTGTTCGACGCAACTGGCACAAGTTTGTTCTACGCAACTGACACAAGTTTGTTTGACACAACTGGCAGAAGTTTGTTCAACGCAGTTGGCACAAGTTTGTTTGACGCAACTGTCGCAAGTTTGTTCGACGCAACTGGCACAAGTTTGTTCGACGCAACTGGCAAAAGTTTGTTTGAAGCAACTGGCACAAGTTCGTTTGACGCAACTGGCACAAGGTTCTTCTACGCAACTGGCACAAGTTTCTTTGACGCAACTGGCACAAGTTTGTTCTACGCAACTGGCACAAGTTTGTTTGACGCAACTGGCACAAGTTTGTTTGACGCAACTGGCACATGTTTGTTTGACGCAACTGGCACAAGTTTGTTTGAAGCAACTGGCACAAGTTTGTTCGGCGCAACTGGCACAAGTTTGTTTGACAAAACTGGCACAAGTTTGTTTGACGGAACTGGCACAAGTTTGTTTGACGTAACTGGCAAAAGTTTGTTTGACGCAACTGGCACAAGTTTGTTAGACGCAACTGGCACAAGTTTGTTCGACGTAACAGGCACAAGTTTTTTCGACTCAACTGGTACAAGTTTGTTTGACGCAACCGGCACAAGTTTGTTTGATGCAAGAGGCACAAGTTTGTTTGACGCAACTGGCACAAGTTTGTTTGACGCAACTGGCACCAGTTTTTTTTTACGCAACTGGCACAAGTTTTCTCGAAGCAACTGGCACAAGTTTGTTCGCCATATCTGGCACAAGTTTGTTCGACGCAACTGGCACAAGTTTGTTCGACGCAAATGGCACAAGTTTGTTTGACGCAACTGGCACAAGTTTGTTCGACGCAACAGGCACAAGTTTGTTTGATGCAACTGGCACAAGTTTGTTTGACGCAACTGGCACAAGTTTGTTCGATCCAACTGGCAAAAGTTTGTTTTATGCAACTGGCACAAGTTTGTTTGACACAACTGGAAGAAGTTTGTTCTACGCAACTGGCACAAGTTTGTTCGACGCAATTGGCACAAGTTTGTCCGACGCAACTGGCACAAGTGTGTTCGACGCAACTGGCACAAGTTTGTTAGATGCAACTGGCACAAGTTTGTTCTACGCAACTGGCACAAGTTTGTTCTATGCAACTGGCATAAATTTGTTTGACGCAACTGGCACAAGTTTGTTCGACGTAACTGGCACAAGTTTGTTTGACGCAACTGGCACAAGGTTGTTCTACGCAACATGTACAAGTTTGTTCTACGCAACTGGCACAAGTTTTTTTTATGAAACTGGCACAAGTTTGTTCTATGCAACTGGCACTAGTTTGTACGATGCCAGTGGCACAAGTTTGTTCGACGCAACTGGCACAAGTTTGTTTGACGCAACTGGCACAAGTTTGTTAGACGCAACTGGCACAAGTTTGTTCAACGCAACTGGCACAAGTTTTTTTTAATCAATTGGCACAAGTTTGTTTGACGCAACTGGCACAAGTTTGTTTGACGCAACTGGCACAAGTTTGTTTGACGCAACTGGCACAAGTTTGTTTGACGCAACTGGCACAAGTTTATTTGACGCAACTGGCACAACTTTTCTCGACGCAACTGGCACAAGTTTGTTCGCCGTATCTGGCACAAGTTTGTTTGATGCAACTGGCACAAGTTTATTTGACGCAACTGGCACAAGTTTTCTCGACGCAAGTGGCACAAGTTGGTTCGCCGTAACTGGCACAAGTTTGTTCGACGCACCTGGCACAAGTTTTTTCGATGCAACTGGCACAAGTTTGTTTGACGCAACTGGCACAAGTTTCTTCGACGCAACTGGCACAAGTTTGTTCGACGAACTGGCACAAGTTTGTTTGACGCAATTGGCACAAGTTTGTTCTACTCAACTGGCACAAGTTTGTTCTATGCAACTGGCACTAGTTTGTTTTACGCAACTGGCATAAGTTTGTTTGACGCAACTGGCACAAGTTTGTTCTACAAACTAGCACAAGTTTGTTCGACGCAACTGGCACAAGGTTGTTCTACGCAACTGGCACAAGTTTGTTTTACGCAACTGGCACAAGTTTGTTTCACGCAACTGGCACAAGGTTGTTCTACGCAACTGGCACAAGTTTGTTGGATGCAACTGGCACAAGTTTGTTCGACGAAACTGGCCCAAGTTTTTTTGACGCAACTGGCACAAGTTTGTCAGACGCAACTGGCACAAGTTTGTTTGACGCAACTGTCAGAAGTTTTTTCGACTCAATTGGCACAAGTTTGTTTGACGCAACTGGAACAAGTTTGTTTGACGCAACTGGCACAAGTTTGTTTGACGCAACTGGCACAAGTTTGTTTGACGCAACTGGCACAAGTTTATTTGACGCAACTGGCACAAGTTTTCTCGATGAAACTGGCACAAGTTTGTTCGCCGTAACTGGCTCAAGTTTGTTTGACGCAACTGGCACAAGTTTGTTTGACGCAACTGGCACAAGTTTGTTCTACATAACTGGCACAAGTTTGTTCTACGCAACTGGACAAGTTTGTGCTACGCAACTGGCACAAGTTTGTTCTAAGCATCTGGCACAAGTTTGTTCTATGCAACTGGCACTAGTTTGTTCTACGCAACTGGCACAAGTTTGTTTGACGCAACTGGCACAAATTTGTTCTACCCAATTGACACAAGTTAGTTCGACGCAACTGGCACAAGTTTGTTCTACGCAACTGACACAAGTTTGTTTGACACAATTGGCAGAAGTTTGTTGAACGCAACAGGCACAAGTTTGTTCGATGCAACTGGCGCAAGTTTGTTCGACGCAACTGGCACAAGTTTGTTCGACGCAACTGGCAAAAGTTTGTTCGATGCAACTAGCACAAGTTTGTTTAACGCAACTGGCACAAGTTTGTTCGACCCAACTGCCACAAGTTTGTTTGACGCAACTGGCACAAGTTTGTTTGACGCAACTGGCACAAGTTTGTTTGACGCAACTGCCACAAGTTTGTTTGACGCAACTGGCACAAGTTTGTTAGACGCAACTGGCACAATTATGTTCTACGCAAATGGCACAAGTTTGTTCTACGCAAATGGCACAAGTTTGTTTGACGCAACTGGCACAAGTTTGTTCTACACAACTGGCATAAGTTTGTTTGACGCAACTTGCACAAGTTTGTTAGACGCAACTGGCACAAGTTTGTTCGACGTAACAGGCACAAGTTTTTTCGACTCAATTGGTACAAGTTTGTTTGACGCAACTGGCACAAGTTTCTTTGACGCAAGAGGCACAAGTTTGTTTGACGCAACTGGCACAAGTTTGTTTGACGCAACTGGCACAAGTTTTTTTTGACGCAACTGGCACAAGTTTTCTCGACGCAACCGGCACAAGTTTGTTCGCCATATCTGGCACAAGTTTGTTCGACACAACTGGCACAAGTTTGTTCGACGCAACTGGCACATGTTTCTTTGACGCAACTGGCACAGGTTTCTTCAACACAACTGGCACAAGTTTGTTCGACGCAACTGGCACAATTTTGTTCTGTGCAACTTGCACAAGTTTGTTCTATGCAACTGGCATAAATTTGTTTGACACAACTGGCACAAGTTTGTTCTACACAACTGGCACAAGTTTGTTTGATGCAATTGGCAAAAGTTTGTTCTACTCAACTGGCACAAGTTTGTTCTATGCAACTGGCACTGGTTTGTTTTACGCAACTGGCATAAGTTTGTTTGACGCAACTGGCACAAGTTTGTTCTACCAACTAGCACAAGTTTGTTCGATGCAACTGGCACAAGGTTGTTCTACGCAACTGGCACAAGTTTGTTCTACACAACTGGCACAAGTTTGTTTCGCCGCAACTGGCACAAGTTTGTTCGACGCAACTGGCACAAGTTTGTTGGATGCCACTGGCACAAGTTTGTTCTACATAACTGGCACAAGTTTGTTCTACGCATCTGGCACAATTTTGTTCTATGCAACTGGCACTAGTTTGTTCTACGCAACTGGCACAAGATTGTTTGACGCAACTGGCACAAGTTTGTTCTACCCAACTGACACAAGTTTGTTCGACGCAACTGGCACAAGTTTGTTCTACGCAACTGACACAAGTTTGTTTGACACAACTGGCAGAAGTTTGTTCAACGCAGTTGGCACAAGTTTGTTTGACGCAACTGTCGCAAGTTTCTTCGACGCAACTGGCACAAGTTTGTTCGACGCAACTGGCAAAAGTTTGTTTGAAGCAACTGGCACAAGTTCGTTTGACGCAACTGGCACAAGGTTCTTCTACGCAACTGGCACAAGTTTGTTTGACGCAACTGGCACAAGTTTGTTCGACGCAACTGCCACAAGTTTGTTTGACGCAACTGGCACAAGGTTCTTCTACACAACTGGCACAAGTTTGTTCTACGCAAATGGCACAACTTTGTTTGAAGCAACTGGCACAAGTTTGTTCGGCGCAACTGGCAGAAGTTTGTTTGACAAAACTGGCACAAGTTTGTTTGACGCAACTGGCACAAGTTTGTTTGACGCAACTGGCAAAAGTTTGTTTGACGCAACTGGCACAAGTTTGTTAGACGCAACAGGCACAAGTTTGTTCGACGTAACAGGCACAAGTTTTTTCGACTCAACTGGTAAAAGTTTGTTTGACACAACTGGCACAAGTTTGTTTGATGCAAGAGGCACAAGTTTGTTTGAAGCAACTGGCACAAGTTTGTTTGACGCAACTGGCACCAGTTTTTTTTACGCAACTGGCACAAGTTTTCTCGAAGCAACAGGCACAAGTTTGTTCGCCATATCTGGCACAAGTTTGTTCGACGCAACTGGCACAAGTTTGTTCGACGCAAATGGCACAAGTTTGTTTGACGCAACTGGCACAAGTTTGTTCGACGCAACTGGCACAAGTTTGTTTGACGCAACTGGCACAAGTTTGTTTGACGCAACTGGCACAAGTTTGTTCTACGCAACTGGCACAAGTTTGTTCTATGCAACTGGCACTAGTTTGTTCTATGCAACTGGCATAAGTTTGTTTGACGCAACTGGTACAAGTTTGTTCTACGCAACTGGCACTAGTGTGTTCTACGCAACTGGCACAAATTTGTTTGACACAACTGGCACATGTTTGTTCTACCCAACTGGCACAAGTTTGTTCGACGCAACTAGCACAAGTTTGTTCTACGCAACTGGCACAAGTTTGTTTGACACAACTGGCACAAGTTTGTTCTAAGCAACTGGCACAAGTTTGTTCGACGGAACTGATGCAAGTTTGTTCGACGCAACTGGCACACGTTTATTCGACGCAACTGGCGCAAGTTTGTTCGACGCAACTAGAACAAGTTTGTTTAACGTAACTGGCACAAGTTTGTTCGACACAACTGGCACAAGTTTGTTTGACACAACTGGCACAATTTTGTTTGACGCAACTGGCACAAGGTTGTTCTACGCAACATGTACAAGTTTGTTCTACGCAACTGGCACAAGTTTTTTTTATGCAACTGGCACAAGTTTGTTCTATGCAACTGGCACTAGTTTGTCCGATGCCGGTGGCACAAGTTTGTTCGACGCAACTGGCACAAGTTTGTTTGACGCAACTGCCACAAGTTTGTTAGACGCAACTGGCACAAGTTTGTTCAACGCAACTGGCACAAGTTTTTTTTAATCAATTGGCACAAGTTTGTTCGACGCAGCTGGCACAAGTTTGTTTGACGCAACTGGCACAAGTTTCTTCGACGCAACTGGCACAAGTTTGTTCGACGAACTGGCACAAGTTTGTTTGACGCAATTGGCACAAGTTTGTTCTACTCAACTGGCACAAGTTTGTTCTATGCAACTGGCACTAGTTTGTTTTACGCAACTGGCATAAGTTTGTTTGACGCAACTGGCACAAGTTTGTTCTACAAACTAGCACAAGTTTGTTCGACGCAACTGGCACAAGGTTGTTCTACGCAACTGGCACAAGTTTGTTTTACGCAACTGGCACAAGTTTGTTTCACGCAACTGGCACAAGGTTGTTCTACGCAACTGGCACAAGTTTGTTGGATGCAACTGGCACAAGTTTGTTCGACGAAACTGGCCCAAGTTTTTTTGACGCAACTGGCACAAGTTTGTCAGACGCAACTGGCACAAGTTTGTTTGACGCAACAGGCACAAGTTTTTTCGACTCAATTGGCACAAGTTTGTTTGACGCAACTGGAACAAGTTTGTTTGACGCAACTGGCACAAGTTTGTTTGACGCAACTGGCACAAGTTTGTTTGACGCAACTGGCACAAGTTTATTTGACGCAACTGGCACAAGTTTTCTCGACGAAACTGGCACAAGTTTGTTCGCCGTAACTGGCACAAGTTTGTTTGACGCAACTGGCACAAGTTTGTTTGACGCAACTGGCACAAGTTTGTTCTACATAACTGGCACAAGTTTGTTCTACGCAACTGGCACAAGTTTGTGCTACGCAACTGGCACAAGTTTGTTCTACGCATCTGGCACAAGTTTGTTCTATGCAACTGGCACTAGTTTGTTCTACGCAACTGGCACAAGTTTGTTTGACGCAACTGGCACAAATTTGTTCTACCCAATTGACACAAGTTTGTTCGACGCAACTGGCACAAGTTTGTTCTACGCAACTGACACAAGTTTGACACAATTGGCAGAAGTTTGTTGAACGCAACTGGCACAAGTTTGTTCGACGCAACTGGCGCAAGTTTGTTTGACGCAACTGGCACAAGTTTGTTCGACGCAACTGGCAAAAGTTTGTTCGATGCAACTAGCACAAGTTTGTTTAACGCAACTGGCACAAGTTTGTTCGACCCAACTGGCACAAGTTTGTTTGACGCAACTGGCACAAGTTTGTTTGACGCAACTGGCACAAGTTTGTTTGATGCAACTGCCACAAGTTTGTTTGACGCAACTGGCACAAGGTTCTTCTACGCAACTGGCATAAGTTTGTTCTACGCAAATGGCACAAGTTTGTTTGACGCAACTGGCACAAGTTTGTTCTACACAACTGGCACAAGTTTGTTTGACGCAACTGGCACAAGTTTGTTCGACGCAACTTGCACAAGTTTGTTAGACGCAACTGGCACAAGTTTGTTCGACGTAACAGGCACAAGTTTTTTCGACTCAATTGGTACAAGTTTGTTTGACGCAACTGGCACAAGTTTGTTTGACGCAAGAGGCACAAGTTTGTTTGACGCAACTGGCACAAGTTTGTTTGACGCAACTGGCACAAGTTTTTTTTGACGCAACTGGCACAAGTTTTCTCGACGCAACCAGCACAAGTTTGTTCGCCATATCTGGCACAAGTGTGTTCGACGCAACTGGCACAAGTTTGTTCGACGCAACTGGCACATGTTTGTTTGACGCAACTGGCACAGGTTTCTTGAACACAACTGGCACAAGTTTGTTCGACGCAACTGGCACAATTTTGTTCTAAGCAACTGGCACAAGTTTGTTCTATGCAACTGGCATAAGTTTGTTTGACACAACTGGCACAAGTTTGTTCTACACAACTAGCACAATGCTGTTTGATGCAATTGGCACAAGTTTGTTCTACTCAACTGGCACAAGTTTGTTCTATGCAACTGGCACTGGTTTGTTTTACGCAACTGGCATAAGTTTGTTTGACGCAACTGGCACAAGTTTGTTCTACCAACTAGCACAAGTTTGTTCGATGCAACTGGCACAAGGTTGTTCTACGCAACTGGCACAAGTTTGTTCTACGCAACTGGCACAAGTTTGTTTCGACGCAACTGGCACAAGATTGTTCGACGCAACTGGCACAAGTTTGTTGGATGCCACTGGCACAAGTTTGTTCTACATAACTGGCACAAGTTTGTTCTATGCAATTGGCACAAGTTTGTTCTACGCATCTGGCACAATTTTGTTCTATGCAACTGGCACTAGTTTTTTCTACGCAACTGGCACAAGATTGTTTGACGCAACTGGCACAAGTTTATTCTACCCAACTGACTAAAGTTTGTTCGACGCAACTGGCACAAGTTTGTTCTACGCAACTGACACAAGTTTGTTTGACACAACTGGCAGAAGTTTGTTCAACGCAGTTGGCACAAGTTTGTTTGACGCAACTGTCGCAAGTTTGTTCGACGCAACTGGCACAAGTTTGTTCGACGCAACTGGCAAAAGTTTGTTTGAAGCAACTGGCACAAGTTCGTTTGACGCAACTGGCACAAGGTTCTTCTACGCAACTGGCACAAGTTTCTTTGACGCAACTGGCACAAGTTTGTTCTACGCAACTGGCACAAGTTTGTTTGACGCAACTGGCACAAGTTTGTTTGACGCAACTGGCACAAGTTTGTTTGACGCAACTGGCACAAGTTTGTTTGAAGCAACTGGCACAAGTTTGTTCGGCGCAACTGGCAGAAGTTTGTTTGACAAAACTGGCACAAGTTTGTTTGACGCAACTGGCACAAGTTTGTTTGACGCAACTGGCAAAAGTTTGTTTGACGCAACTGGCACAAGTTTGTTAGACGCAACTGGCACAAGTTTGTTCGACGTAACAGGCACAAGTTTTTTCGACTCAACTGGTACAAGTTTGTTTGACGCAACTGGCACAAGTTTGTTCGATGCAAGATGCACAAGTTTGTTTGACGCAACTGGCACAAGTTTGTTTGATGCAAGATGCACAAGTTTGTTTGACGCAACTGGCACAAGTTTGTTTGACGCAACTGGCACCAGTTTTTTTTTACGCAACTGGCACAAGTTTTCTCGAAGCAACTGGCACAAGTTGTTCGCCATATCTGGCACAAGTTTGTTCGACGCAACTGGCACAAGTTTGTTCGACGCAAATGGCACAAGTTTGTTTGACGCAACTGGCACAAGTTTGTTCGACGCAACTGGCACAAGTTTGTTTGACGCAACTGGCACCAGTTTGTTCTACGCAACTGGCACAAGTTTGTTCTATGCAACTGGCACTAGTTTGTTCTATGCAACTGGCATAAGTTTGTTTGACGCAACTGGTACAAGTTTGTTCTACGCAACTGGCACAAGTTTGTTCGACGCAACTGGCACAAGTTTGTTCTACGCAACTCTTACTAGTTTGTTGTACACAACTGGCACAAGTTTTTTTGACACAACTGGCACAAGTTTGTTCTACGCAACTGGCACTAGTGTGTTCTACGCAACTGGCACAAATTTGTTTGACACAACTGGCACATGTTTGTTCTACCCAACTGGCACAAGTTTGTTCTACGCAACTGGCACAAGTTTGTTCTACGCAACTGGCACAAGTTTGTTCGAAGCAACTGGCACAAGTTTGTTTGACGCAACTGGCACAAGTTTGTTTGACACAACTGGCACAAGTTTGTTCTACGCAACTGGCACTAGTGTGTTCTACGCAACTGGCACAAATTTGTTTGACACAACTGGCACATGTTTGTTATACCCAACTGGCACAAGTTTGTTCGACGCAACTGGCACAAGTTTGTTCTACGCAACTGGCACAAGTTTGTTTGACACAAGTGGCACAAGTTTGTTCGAAGCAACTGGCACAAGTTTGTTCGACGGAACTGGCGCAGGTTTGTTCGACGCAACTGGCACAAGTTTGTTCGACGCAACTGGCACAAGTTTGTTCGATGCAACTAGAACAAGTTTGTTTAACGTAACTGGCAAAAGTTTGTTCGACCCAACTGGCACAAGTTTGTTTGACACAACTGGCACAAGTTTGTTTGACACAACTGGCACAAGGTTGTTCTATGCAACATGTACAAGTTTGTTCTACGCAACTGGCACAAGTTTGTTCGACGTAACTGGCACAAGTTTGTTCTATGCATCTGGCACTTGTTTGTTCGATGCAACTGGCACAAGTTTGTTCGACGCAACTGGCACAAGTTTGTTTGACACAACTGGCACAAGTTTGTTAGACGCAACTGGCACAAGTTTGTTCAACGCAATTGGCACAATTTTTTTTAATCAATTGGCACAAGTTTGTTTGATGCAACTGGCACAAGTTTGTTTGACGCAACTGGCACAAGTTTGTTTGACGCAACTGGCACAAGTTTATTTGACGCAACTGGCACAAGTTTTCTCGACGCAACTGGCACAAGTTTGTTCGCCGTAACTTGCACAAGTTTGTTTGACGTAACTGGCACAAATTTGTTTGACGCAACTGGCACAAGTTTTTTTGACGTAACTGGCACAAGTTTTCTCGACGCAACTGGCACAAGTTTGTTCCCCGTAACTGGCACAAGTTTGTTCGACGCCACTGGCACAAGTTTATTCGAAGCAACTGGCACAAGTTTGTTTGACGCAACTGGCACAAGTTTGTTCTATGCAACTGGCACAAGTTTGTTCTATGCAACTGGCACAAGTTTGTTCTACGCAACTGGCACAAGTTTGTTCTACGCAACTGGCACAAGTTTGTTGTATGCAACTGGCACTAGTTTGTTCTATGCAACTGGCATAAGTTTGTTTGACGCAACTGGCACAAGCTTGTTCTACGCAACTGGCACAAGTTTGTTGGACGCAACTGGCACAAGTTTGTTCTACGCAACTGGGACAATTTTATTGGACGCAACTGGCACAAGCTTGTTCGACACAACTGGCACAAGTTTGTTCTACGCAACTGGCACAATTTTGTTGGACGCAACTGGCACAAGTTTGTTCGACGCAACTGGCACAAATTTGTTCAACGCAACTGGCACAAGTTTGTTCTACGCAACTGGCACAAGTTTGTTCTATGCAACTGGCACTAGTTTGTTCTAGGCAACTGGCACAAATTTGTTTGACGCAACTGGCACATGTTTGTTCTACCCAACTGGCACAAGTTTGTTCGACGCAACAGGCACAAGTTTGTTCTACGCAACTGGCACAAGTTTGTTTGACACAACTGGCACAAGTTTGTTCTAAGCAACTGGCCCAAGTTTGTTCGACGGAACTGGCGCAAGTTTGTTCGACGCAACTGGCACAAGTTTGTTCGACGCAACTGGCACAAGTTTGTTCTATGCAACTGGTACAAGTTTGTTCTAAGCAACTGGCCCAAGTTTGTTCGACGGAACTGGCGCAAGTTTGTTCGACGCAACTGGCACAAGTTTGTTCGACGCAACTGGCACAAGTTTGTTCTATGCAACTGGCACAAGCTTGTTCTACGCAACTGGCACAAGTTTCTTCGACCCAACTGGCACAAGTTTGTTTGACACAACTGGCACAAGTTTGTTTGACACAACTGGCACAAGTTTGTTGACGCAACTGGCAAAAGTTTGTTTGACGCAACTGGCACAAGTTTGTTCTACGCAACATGCACAAGTTTGTTCTACGCAACTGGCACAAGTTTGTTTGACGCAACTGGCACAAGTTTGTTCTATGGAACTGGCAAAAGTTTGTTTGACGCAACTGGCACAAGTTTGTTCTACGCAACATGCAAAAGTTTGTTCTACGCAACTGGCACAAGTTTGTTTGACGCAACTGGCACAAGTTTGTTCTATGCAACTGGCACTAGTTTGTTTGATGCAACTGGCACAAGTTTGTTCGACGCAACTGGTCCAAGTTTGTTTGACGTAACTGCCACAAGTTTGTTCGACGCAACTGGCACAAGTTTTTTCGATTCAATTGGCACAAGTTTGTTTGACACAACTGGCACAAGTTTGTTTGATGCCTCTGGAACAAGTTTGTTTGACGTAACTAGCATAAGTTTGTTTTAAGCAACTGGCACAAGTTTGACGCAACTGGCACAAGGTTGTTCTACGCAACTGGCACAAGTTTGTTCTATGCAACTGTCACAAGTTTGTTCTATGCAACTGGCACAAGTTTGTGCTATGTAACTGGCACAAGCTTGTTCGACGCAACTGGCACAAGTTTTTTCTACATAACTGGCACAAGTTTGTTCTATGCAACTGGCACAAGTTTGTGCTATGCACCTGGCACAAGCTTGTTCGACGCAACTGGCACAAGTTTTTTCTACATAACTGGCACAAGTTTGTGCTATGCAACTGGCACAAGTTTGATCGACGCAACTGGCACAAGTTTGTTCGACGCAACTGGCACAAGTTTTTTCTACATAACTGGCACAAGTTTGTTCTATGCAACTGGCACAAGTTTTCTCGACGCAAGCGGCACAAGTTGGTTCGAAGCAACTGGCACAAGCTTGTTTGACGCAACTGGCACAAGTTTGTTCAACGCAACTGGCACAAGTTTGATCGACGAACTGGCACAAGTTTGTTTGACGCAATTGGCACAAGTTTGTTCTACTTAACTGGCACAAGTTTGTTCTATGCAACTGGCACTAGTTTGTTTTACGCAACTGGCATAAGTTTGTTTGACGCAACTGGCACATGTTTGTTCTACAAACTAGCACAAGTTTGTTTGACGCAACTAGCACAAGAATGTTCTACGCAACTGGCACAAGTTTGTTCTACGCAACTGGCACAAGTTTGTTTGACGCAACTGGCACAAGGTTGTTCTACGCAACTGACACAAGTTTGTTGGGTGCCACTGACACAAGTTTGTTCGACGAAACTGGCCCAAGTTTTTTTGACGCAACTGGCACAAGTTTCTTAGACGCAACTGGCACAAGTTTGTTCGAAGCAACTGGCACAAGTTTGTTCGATGGAACTGGCGCAAGTTTGTTCGACGCAACTGGCACAAGTTTGTTCGACGCAACTGGCACAAGTTTGTTCGATGCAACTAGAACAAGTTTGTTTAACGTAACTGGCACAAGTTTGTTCGACCCAACTGGCACAAGTTTGTTTGACACAACTGGCACAAGTTTGTTTGACGCAACTGGCACAAGGTTGTTCTACGCAACATGTACCAGTTTGTTCTACGCAACTGGCACAAGTTTGTTTGATGCAACTGGCACAAGTTTGTTCTATGCAACTGGCACTAGTTTTTTCGATGCAACTGGCACAAGTTTGTTTGACACAACTGGCACAAGTTTGTTAGACGCAACTGGCACAAGTTTGTTCAACGCAACTGGCACAAGTTTTTTTTAATCAATTGACACAAGTTTGTTTGACGCAACTGGCACAAGTTTGTTTGATGCAACTGGCACAAGTTTGTTTGACGCAACTGGCACAAGTTTTCTCGACGCAACTGGCACAAGTTTGTTCGCCGTAACTGGCACAAGTTTGTTTGACGCAACTGGCACAAGTTTGTTTGAGGCAACTGGCACAAGTTTTTTTGACGTAACTGGCACAATTTTTCTCGACGCAACTGGCGCAAGTTTGTTCCCCGTAACTGGCACAAGTTTGTTCGACGCAACTGGCACAAGTTTATTCGAAGCAACTGGCACATGTTTGTTTGACGCAACTGGCACAAGTTTGTTCAATGCAACTGGCACAAGTTTGTTCTATGCAACTGGCACAAGTTTGTTCTACGCAACTGGCACAAGTTTGTTCTACGCAACTGGCACAAGTTTGTTGTATGCAACTGGCACTAGTTTGTTCTACGCAACTGGCATAAGTTGGTTTGACGTAACTGGCACAAGTTTGTTCTATGCAACTGGCACAAGTTTGTTGGACGCAACTGGCACAAGTTTGTTCTACGCAACTGGCACAATTTTCTTGGACGCAACTGGCACAAGTTTGTTTGACGCAACTGGCACAAGTTTGTTCTACGCAACTGGCACAATTTTGTTGGACGCAACTGGCACAAGTTTGTTCGACGAAACTGGCACAAATTTGTTCGACGCAACTGGCACAAGTTTGTTCTACGCAACTGGTACAAGTTTGTTTTACGCATCTGGGACACGTTTGTTCTATGCAACTGGCACTAGTTTGTTCTAGGCAACTGGCACAAATTTGTTTGACGCAACTGGCACATGTTTGTTCTACCCAACTGGCACAAGTTTGTTCGACACAACTGGCACAAGTTTGTTCTACGCAACTGGCACAAGTTTGTTTGACACAACTGGCACAAGTTTGTTCTAAGCAAGTGGTCCAAGTTTGTTCGACGGAACTGGTCCAAGTTTGTTCGACGGAACTGGCGCAAGTTTGTTCGACGCAACTGGCACAAGTTTGTTCGACGCAACTGGCACAAGTTTGTTCGATGCAACTATTACAAGTTTGTTTAACGTAACTGGCACAAGTTTCTTCGACCCAACTGGCACAAGTTTGTTTGACACAACTGGCACAAGTTTCTTCGACGCAACTGGCACAAGTTTGTTTGACACAACTGGCAAAAGTTTTTTTGACGCAACTGGCACAAGTTTGTTCTACGCAACATGCACAAGTTTGTTCTACGCAACTGGCACAAGTTTGTTTGACGCAACTGGCACAAGTTTGTTTGACACAACTGGCAAAAGTTTTTTTGACGCAACTGGCACAAGTTTGTTCTACGCAACATGCACAAGTTTGTTCTACGCAACTGGCACAAGTTTGTTTGACGCAACTGGCACAAGTTTGTTCTATCGAACTGGCACTAGTTTGTTTGATGCAACTGGCACAAGTTTGTTAGACGCAACTGCCACAAGTTTGTTCGACGCAACTTGCACAAGTTTTTTCGACTCAATTGGCACAAGTTTGTTTGACACAAAAGGCACAAGTTTGTTTGACGCCACTGGCACAAGTTTGTTTGACGTAACTGGCACAAGTTTGTTTGACGCAACTGGCACAAGTTTATTTGACGCAACTGGCACAAGTTTGTTCGCCGTAACTGGCACAAGTTTTTTCGACGCAACTGGCACAAGTTTGTTCGACGCAACTGGCACAAGTTTGTTTGATGCAACTGTCACAAGTTTCTTTGACGAAACTGGCACAAGTTTGTTCGACGCAACTGGCACAAGTTTGTTTGACGCAATTGGCACAAGTTTGTTCTACGCAACTGGCACAAGTTTGTTCTATGCATCTGGCACTAGTTTGTTCTACGCAACTGGCATAAGTTTGTTTGGCACAACTGGCACAAGTTTGTTCTACGCAACTGGCACAAGTTTGTTCGACGCAACTGGCACAAGGTTGTTCTATGCAACTGGCACAAGTTTGTTCTACACAACTGGCACAAGTTTGTTTGACGCAACTGGCACAAGTTTTTTTTACGCAACTGGCATAAGTTTGTTCGATGCCACTGGCACAAGTTTGTTTGACGCAACTGGCACAAGTTTGTTGGACGCAACTGGCACAAGTTTGTTCGACGCAACTGGCACAAGTTTGTTCTACAAACTAGCACAAGTTTGTTCGACGCAACTGGCACAAGAATGTTCTACGCAACTGGCACAAGTTTGTTCTACGCAACTGGCACAAGTTTGTTTGACGCAACTGGCACAAGGTTGTTCTACGCAACTGACACAAGTTTGTTGGGTGCCACTGACACAAGTTTGTTCGACGAAACTGGCCCAAGTTTTTTTGACGCAACTGGCACAAGTTTCTTAGACGCAACTGGCACAAGTTTGTTCGACGCAACTGGCACAACTTTTTTCGACTGAATTGGCACAAGTTCGTTTTGCGCAACTGGAACAAGTTTGTTTGACGCAACTGACACAAGTTTGTTTGACGCAACTGGCACAAGTTTGTTTGATGCAACTGGCACAAGTTTATTTGACGCAACTGGCACAAGTTTTCTCGACGAAACTGGCACAAGTTTGTTCGCCGTAACTGGCACAAGTTTGTTCGACGCAACTGGCACAAGTTTGTTTGACACAACTGGCACAAGTTTGTTCTACATAACTGGCACAAGTTTGTTCTATGCAACTGGCACAAGTTTGTTCTTCGCAACTGGCACAAGTTTGTTCGACGCAACTGGCACAAGTTTGTTTGACGCAACTGGCACAAGTTTGTTTGACGCAACTGGCACAAGTTTGTTTGATGCAACTGGCACAAGGTTTCTCTATGCAACTGGCACAAGTTTGTTCTATGGAAATGGCTCAAGTTTGTTTGATGCAACTGGCACAAGTTTGTTTGATGCAACAGTTACAAGTTTGTTCTACATAACTGGCACAAGTTTGTTGTACACAACTGGCACAAGTTTGTTTGACACAACTGGCACAAGTTTGTTCTACGCAAATGGCAAAAGTTTGTTCTACGTAACTGGCAAAAGTTTGTTCTATACAACTAGCACTAGTTTGTTTGACGCAACTGGCACAAATTTGTTTGACGCAACTGGCACATGTTTGTTTTACCCAACAGGCACAAGTTTGTTCGACACAACTGGCACAAGTATGTTCTACACAACTGGCACAAATTTGTTTGACACAAGTGGCACAAATTTGTTCTAAGCACCTGGCACAAGTTTGTTCGACGGAACTGGTGCAAGTTTGTTTGACGCATCTGGCACAAGTTTGTTCGACGCAACTGGCACAAATTTGTACGACGCAACTGGTACAAGTTTGTTTAACGTAACTGGCACAAGTTTGTTCGACCCAACTGGCAAAAGTTTGTTTCACACAACTGGCACAATTTTGTTCGACGCAACTGGCACAAGTTTGTTTGACGCAACTGGCACAAGTTTGTTTGACGCAACTGGCACAAGGTTGTTCTACGCAACATGTACAAGTTTGTTCTAAGCAACTGGCACAAGTTTGTTTGACGCAACTGGCACAAATTTGTTCTATGCAACTGGCACTAGTTTGTTCGATGCAACTGCAAAAAGTTTGTTCGACGCAACTGGCACAAGTTTGTTTGACGCAACTGGCACAAGTTTGTTAGACGCAACTGGCACAAGTTTGTTCAACGCAACTGGCACAAGTTTTTTCGAATCAATTGGCACAAGTTTGTTTGACGCAACTGGCACAAGTTTGTTTGACGCAAGGGGCACAAGTTTGTTTGACGCAACTGGCACAAGTTTGTTTGACGCAACAGGCACAAGTTTATTTGACGCAACTGGAACAACTTTTTTCGACGCAACTGGCACAAGTTTGTTCGCCGTAACTGGCACAAGTTTGTTCGACGCAACTGGCACAAGTTTGTTCGGCGCAACTGGCACAAGTTTGTTTGACGCAACTGGCACAAGTTTCTTCGACGCAACAGGCACAAGTTTGTTCGACGCAACTGGCACAAGTTTGTTTGATGCAATTGGCACAAGTTTGTTCTACTCAACTGGCACAAGTTTGTTCTATGCAACTCGCACTGGTTTGTTTTACGCAACTGGCATAAGTTTGTTTGACGCAACTGGCACAAGTTTGTTCTACCAACTAGCACAAGTTTGTTCGATGCAACTGGCACAAGGTTGTTCTACGCAACATGCATAAGTTTGTTCTAAGCAACTGGCAAAAGTTTGTTTCGACGCAACTGGCACAAGTTTGTTCTATGCAACTGGCACAAGTTTGTTGGATGCCACTGGCACAAGTTTATTCTACATAACTGGCACAAGTTTGTTCTATGCAACTGGCACAAGTTTGTTCGACGCAACTGGCACAAGTTTGTTCTACCATCTGGCACAATTTTGTTTTATGCAACTGGCACTAGTTTGTTTGATGCAATTGGCACAAGTTTGTTCTACTCAACTGGCACAAGTTTGTTCTATGCAACTGGCACTGGTTTGTTTTACGCAACTGGCATAAGTTTGTTTGACGCAACTGGCAGAAGTTTGTTCTACCAACTAGCACAAGTTTGTTCGATGCAACTGGCACAAGGTTGTTCTACGCAACATGCACAAGTTTGTTCTACGCAACTGGCACAAGTTTGTTTCGACGCAACTGGCACAAGTTTGTTCGATGCCACTGGCACAAGTTTGTTGGATGCCACTGGCACAAGTTTGTTCTACATAACTGGCACAAGTTTGTTCTATGCAACTGGCACAAGTTTGTTCTACGCAACTGGCACAAGTTTGTTCTACCATCTGGCATAATTTTGTTTTATGCAACTGGCACTAGTTTGTTCTACGCAACTGGCACAAGTTTCTTTGACGCAACTGGCACAAGTTTGTTCTACCCAACTGACACAAGTTTGTTCGACGCAACTGGCACAAGTTTGTTCTATGCAACTGACACAAGTTTGTTTGACACAACTGGCAGAAGTTTGTTCAACGCAGTTGGCACAAGTTTGTTTGACGCAACTGTCGCAAGTTTGTTCGACGCAACTGGCACAAGTTTGTTCGACGCAACTGGCAAAAGTTTGTTTGACGCAACTGGCACAAGTTCGTTTGACGCAACTGGCACAAGGTTCTTCTACGCAACTGGCACAAGTTTCTTTGACGCAACTGGCAAAGTTTGTTCTACGCAACTGGCACAAGTTTGTTTGACGCAACTGGCACAAGTTTGTTTGACGCAACTGGCACAAGTTTGTTTGACGCAACTGGCACAAGCTTGTTTGAAGCAACTGGCACAAGTTTGTTCAGAGCAACTGGCACAAGTTTGTTTGACGAAACTGTCACAAGTTTGTTTGACGCAACTGGCACAAGTTTGTTTGACGCAAGAGGCACAAGTTTGTTTGACGCAACTGGCACAAGTTTGTTTGACGCAACTGGCACATGTTTTTTTTTACGCAACTGGCACAATTTTTCTCGAAGCAACTGGCACAAGTTTGTTCACCATATCTGGCACAAGTTTGTTCGACGCAACTGGCACAAGTTTGTTCGACGCAAATGGCACAAGTTTGTTTGACGCAACTGGCACAAGTTTCTTCGACGCAACTGGCACAAGTTTGTTCGACGCAACTGGCACAAGTTTGTTTGACGCAACTGGCACAAGTTTGTTCTACGCAACTGGCACAAGTTTGTTCTATGCAACTGGCACTAGTTTGTTCTATGCAACTGGCATAAGTTTGTTTGATGCAACTGGTACAAGTTTGTTCTAAGCAACTGGCACAAGTTTGTTCGACACAACTGGCACAAGTTTGTTCTACGCAACTCTTACTAGTTTGTTGTACACAACTGGCACAAGTTTGTTCTACGCAAATGGCAAATGTTTGTTCTACGCATCTGGCACAAGTTTGTTCTATGCAACTGGCACTAGTGTGTTCTACGCAACTGGCATATATTTGTTTGACACAACTGGCACATGTTTGTTCTACCCAACTGGCACAAGTTTGTTCGACGCAACTGGCACAAGTTTGTTCTACGCAACTGGCACAAGTTTGTTTGACACAACTGGCACAAGTTTGTTCGAAGCAACTGGCACAAGTTTGTTCGATGGAACTGGCGCAAGTTTGTTCGACGCAACTGGCACAAGTTTTTTCGACGCAACTGGCACAAGTTTGTTCGATGCAACTAGAACAAGTTTGTTTAACGTAACTGGCACAAGTTTGTTCGACCCAACTGACACAAGTTTGTTTGACACAACTGGCACAAGTTTGTTTGACGCAACTGGCACAAGGTTGTTCTACGCAACATGTACAAGTTTGTTCTACGCAACTGGCACAAGTTTGTTTGACGCAACTGGCACAAGTTTGTTCTATGCAACTGGCACTAGTTTGTTCGATGCAATTGGCACAAGTTTGTTTGACACAACTGGCACAAGTTTGTTAGACGCAACTGGCACAAGTTTGTTCAACGCAACTGGCACAAGTTTTTTTTAATCAATTGGCACAAGTTTGTTTGACGCAACTGGCACAGGTTTGTTTGACGCAACTGGCACAAGTTTGTTTGTCGCAACTGGCACAAGTTTGTTCGCCGTAACTGGCACAAGTTTGTTTGACGCAACTGGCACAAGTTTGTTTGACGCAACTGGCACAAGTTTTTTTGACGTAACTGGCACAGTTTTTCTCGACGCAACTGGCGCAAGTTTGTTCCCCGTAACTGGCACAAGTTTGTTCGACGCCACTGGCACAAGTTTATTCGAAGCAACTGGCACAAGTTTGTTTGATGCAACTGGCACAAGTTTGTTCTATGCAACTGGCACAAGTTTGTTCTATGCAACTGGCTCAAGTTTGTTCTACGCAACTGGCACAAGTTTGTTCTACGCAACTGGCACAAGTTTGTTGTATGCAACTGGCACTAGTTTGTTCTACGCAACTGGCATAAGCTTGTTTGACGTAACTGGCACAAGTTTGTTCTATGCAACTGGCACAAGTTTGTTGGACGCAACTGGCACAAGTTTGTTCTACGCAACTGGCACAATTTTGTTGGACGCAACTGGCACAAGTTTGTTCGACGCAACTGGCACAAGTTTGTTCTACGCAACTGGCACAATTTTTTTGGACGCAACTGGCACAAGTTTGTTCGACGAAACTGGCACAAATTTGTTCGACGCAACTGGCACAAGTTTGTTCTACGCAACTGGTACAAGTTTGTTTTACGCATCTGGGACACGTTTGTTCTATGCAACTGGCACTAGTTTGTTCTAGGCAACTGGCACAAATTTGTTTGACGCAACTGGCACATGTTTGTTCTACCCAACTGGCACAAGTTTGTTCGACGCAACTGGCACAAGTTTGTTCTACGCAACTGGCACAAGTTTGTTTGACACAACTGGCACAAGTTTGTTCTAAGCAACTGGTCCAAGTTTGTTCGACGGAACTGGCGCAAGTTTGTTCGACGCAACTGGCACAAGTTTGTTCGACGCAACTGGCACAAGTTTGTTCGATGCAACTATTACAAGTTTGTTTAACGTAACTGGCACAAGTTTCTTCGACCCAACTGGCACAAGTTTGTTTGACACAACTGGCACAAGTTTCTTCGATGCAACTGGCACAAGTTTGTTTGACGCAACTGGCAAAAGTTTTTTTGACGCAACTGGCACAAGTTTGTTCTACGCAACATGCACAAGTTTGTTCTACGCAACTGGCACAAGTTTGTTTGACGCAACTGGCACAAGTTTGTTCTATGGAACTGGCACTAGTTTGTTTGATGCAACTGGCACAAGTTTGTTCGACTCAACAGCCCAAGTTTGTTTGACGCAACTGGCACAAGTTTGTTAGACGCAACTGCCAAAAGTTTGTTCGACGCAACTTGCACAAGTTTTTTCGACTCAATTGGCACAAGTTTGTTTGACACAACTGGCACAAGTTTGTTTGACGCCACTGGCACAAGTTTGTTTGACGTAACTGGCACAACTTTTCTCGACGCAACTGGCACAAGTTTGTTTGACACAACTGGCACAAGTTTCTTCGACGCAACTGGCACAAGTTTGTTTGACGCAACTGGCAAAAGTATTTTTGACGCAACTGGCACAAGTTTGTTCTACGCAACATGCACAAGTTTGTTCTACGCAACTGGCACAAGTTTGTTTGACGCAACTGGCACAAGTTTGTTCTATGGAACTGGCACTAGTTTGTTTGATGCAACTGGCACAAGTTTGTTCGACTCAACAGCCCAAGTTTGTTTGACGCAACTGGCACAAGTTTGTTAGACGCAACTGCCAAAAGTTTGTTCGACGCAACTTGCACAAGTTTTTTCGACTCAATTGGCACAAGTTTGTTTGACACAACTGGCACAAGTTTGTTTGACGCCACTGGCACAAGTTTGTTTGACGTAACTGGCACAACTTTTCTCGACGCAACTGGCACAAGTTTGTTCGCCGTAACTGGCACAGTTTTTTTCGACGCAACTGGCACAAGTTTGTTCGACGCAACTGGCACAAGTTTGTTTGATGCAACTGGCACAAGTTTCTTTGACGAAACTGGCACAAGTTTGTTCGACGCAACTGGCACAAGTTTGTTTGACGCAATTGGCACAAGTTTGTTCTACGCAACTGGCACAAGTTTGTTCTATGCAACTGGCACTAGTTTGTTCTACGCAACTGGCATAAGTTTGTTTGGCACAACTGGCACAAGTTCGTTCTACGCAACTGGCACAAGTTTGTTCGACGTAACTGGCACAAGGTTGTTCTACGCAACTGGCACAAGTTTGTTCTACACAACTGGCACAAGTTTGTTTGACGCAACTGGCACAAGTTTTTTTTACGCAACTGGCATAAGTTTGTTCGATGCCACTGGCACAAGTTTGTTGGACGCAACTGGCACAAGTTTGTTCGACGCAACTGGCACAAGTTTGTTCGATGCAACTGTCACAAGTTTGTTTGACGTAACTGGCACAAGTTTGTTTGACGCAACTGGCACAAGTTTGTATGACGCAACTGGCACAAGGTTGTTCTATGCAACTGGCACAAGTTAGTTCTTTGCAATTGGCACAAGTTTGTTTGACGCAACAGGCACAAGTTTGTTTGACGCAACAGGAACAAGTTTGTTCTACATAACTGGCACAAGTTTGTTGTACACAACTGGAACAAGTTTGTTTGACACAAGTGGCACAAGTTTGTTCTACGCAAATGGCAAAAGTTTGTTCTACGCATCTGGTACAAGTTTGTTCTATGCAACTGGCACTAGTTTGTTTGACGCAACTGGCACAAATTTGTTTGACGCAACTGGCACATGTTTGTTCTACCCAACAGGCACAAGTTTGTTCGACGCAACTGGCACAAGTATGTTCTACACAACTGGCACAAGTTTGTTTGACACAAGTGGCACAAGTTTGTTCTAAGCACCTGGCACAAGTTTGTTCGACGGAACTGGCGCAAGTTTGTTCGACGCAACTGGCACAAATTTGTACGACGCAACTGGTACAAGTTTGTTTAACGTAACTGGCACAAGTTTGTTCGACCCAACTGGCAAAAGTTTGTTTCACACAACTGGCACAATTTTGTTCGATGCAACTGGCACAAGTTTGTTTGACGCAACTGGCACAAGTTTGTTTGACGCAACTGGCACTAGGTTGTTCTACGCAACATGTACAAGTTTGTTCTATGCAACTGGCACAAGTTTGTTTGATGCAACTGGCACAAGTTTGTTCTATGCAACTTGCACTAGTTTGTTTGATGCAACTGGCACAAGTTTGTTCGACGCAACTGGCACAAGTTTGTTCGACGCAACTGGCACAAGTTTGTTCGACGCAACTGGCACAAGTTTGTTTGACGCAACTGGCACAAGTTTCTTCGACGCAACTGGCACAAGTTTGTTCGACGAACTGGCACAAGTTTGTTTGACGCAATTGGCACAAGTTTGTTCTACTCAACTGGCACAAGTTTGTTCTATGCAACTGGCATTAGTTTGTTTTACGCAACTGGCATGAGTTTGTTCGACGCAACTGGCACAAGTTTTTTCAAATCAATTGGCACAAGTTTGTTTGACGCAACTGGCACAAGTTTGTTTGACGCAACTGACACAAGTTTGTTTGACGCAACTGGCACAAGTTTGTTTGACGCAACTGGCACAAGTTTGTTTGATGCAACTGGCACAAGTTTATTTGACGCAACTGGAACAACTTTTTTTCGACGCAACTGGCACAAGTTTATTCGCCGTAACTGGCACAAGTTTGTTTGACGCAACTGGCACGAGTTTATTTGACGAAACTGGCACAAGTTTCTCGACGCAAGTGGCACAAGTTTCTTCGCCGTAACTGGCACAAGTTTGTTCGACGCAACTGGCACAAGTTTGTTCGGCGCAACTGGCACAAGTTTGTTTGACGTAACTGGCACAAGTTTCTTCGACGCAACTGGCACAAGTTTGTTCGACGCAACTGGCACAAGTTTGTTTGATGCAATGGGCACAAGTTTGTTCTGCTCAACTGGCAGAAGTTTGTTCTATGCAACTGCCACTAGTTTGTTTTACGCAAGTGGCATAAAGTTGTTTGACGCAACTGGCACAAGTTTGTTCTACCAACTAGCACAAGTTTGTTCGACGCAACTGGCACAAGGTTGTTCTACGCAACTGGCACAAGTTTGTTCTATGCAACTGGCACAAGTTTGTTTCGACAAAACTGGCACAAGTTTGTTCGACGCAACTGGCACAAGTTTGTTGGATGCCACTGGCACAAGTTTGTTCGACGAAACTGGCCCAAGTTTTTTTGACGCAACTGGCACAAGTTTGTTCGACACAACTGGCACAAGTTTGTTCGACGCAACTGGCACAAGTTTGTTCTACATAACCGGCACAAGTTTGTTCTATGCAACTGGCACAAGTTTGTTCTACGCAACTGGCACAAGTTTGTTCTACGCATCTGGCACAATATTGTTCTATGCAACTGGCACTAGTTTGTTCTACGCAACTGGCACAAGTTTGTTTGACGCAACTGGCACAAGTTTGTTCTACCCAACTGACAAAAGTTTGTTCGACGCAACTGGCACAAGTTTGTTCTACGCAACTGACACAAGTTTGACACAACTGGCAGAAGTTTGTTCAACGCAACTGGCACAAGTTTGTTTGACGCAACTGTCGCAAGTTTGTTCGACGCAACTGGCACAAGTTTGTTCGACGCAACTGGCAAAAGTTTGTTTGACGCAACTGGCACAAGTTCGTTTGACGCAACTGGCACAAGGTTCTTCTACGCAACTGGCGCAAGTTTCTTTGACGCAACTGGCTCAAGTTTGTTCTACGCAACTGGCACAAGTTTGTTTGACGCAACTGGCACAAGTTTGTTTGACGCAACTGGCACAAGTTTGTTTGACGCAACTGGCACAAGTTTGTTTGACGCAACTGGCACAAGTTTGTTAGACGCAACTAGCACAAGTTTCTTCGACGTAACAGGCACAAGTTTTTTTGACTCAATTGGTACAAGTTTGTTTGATGCAACTGGCACAAGTTTGTTTGACGCAAGAGGCACAAGTTTGTTTGACGCAACTGGCACAAGTTTGTTTGACGCAACTGGCACAAGTTTGTTTGACGCAACTGGCACAAGTTTGTTAGACGCAACTAGCACAAGTTTCTTCGACGTAACAGGCACAAGTTTTTTTGACTCAATTGGTACAAGTTTGTTTGATGCAACTGGCACAAGTTTGTTTGACGCAAGAGGCACAAGTTTGTTTGACGCAACTGGCACAAGTTTGTTTGACGCAACTGGCACAAGTTTGTTCGCCTTAACTGGCACAAGTTTGTTTGACGCAACTTTCACAAGTTTATTTGACGCAACTGGCACAAGTTTTCTCAACGCAAGTGGCACAAGTTGGTTCGCCGTAACTGGCACAAATTTGTTCAACGCAACTGGCACAAGTTTGTTTGATGCAATTGGCACAAGTTTGTTCTACTCAACTGGCACAAGTTCGTTCTGTGCAACTGGCACTAGTTTGTTTTACGCAACTGGCATAAGTTTGTTTGACGCAACTGGCACAAGTTTGTTCTACCAACTAGCACAAGTTTGTTCGATGCAACTGGCACAAGGTTGTTCTACGCAACATGCATAAGTTTGTTCTAAGCAACTGGCAAAAGTTTGTTTCGACGCAACTGGCACAAGTTTGTTCTATGCAACTGGCACAAGTTTGTTGGATGCCACTGGCACAAGTTTATTCTACATAACTGGCACAAGTTTGTTCTATGCAACTGGCACAAGTTTGTTCGACGCAACTGGCACAAGTTTGTTCTACCATCTGGCACAATTTTGTTCTATGCAACTGGCACTAGTTTGTTTGATGCAATTGGCACAAGTTTGTTCTACTCAACTGGCACAAGTTTGTTCTATGCAACTGGCACTGGTTTGTTTTACGCAACTGGCATAAGTTTGTTTGACGCAACTGGCAGAAGTTTGTTCTACCAACTAGCACAAGTTTGTTCGATGCAACTGGCACAAGGTTGTTCTACGCAACATGCACAAGTTTGTTCTACGCAACTGGCACAAGTTTGTTTCGACGCAACTGGCACAAGTTTGTTCGATGCCACTGGCACAAGTTTGTTGGATGCCACTGGCACAAGTTTGTTCTACATAACTGGCACAAGTTTGTTCTATGCAACTGGCACAAGTTTGTTCTACGCAACTGGCACAAGTTTGTTCTACCATCTGGCATAATTTTGTTTTATGCAACTGGCACTAGTTTGTTCTACGCAACTGGCACAAGTTTCTTTGACGCAACTGGCACAAGTTTGTTCTACCCAACTGACACAAGTTTGTTCGACGCAACTGGCACAAGTTTGTTCTATGCAACTGACACAAGTTTGTTTGACACAACTGGCAGAAGTTTGTTCAACGCAGTTGGCACAAGTTTGTTTGACGCAACTGTCGCAAGTTTGTTCGACGCAACTGGCACAAGTTTGTTCGACGCAACTGGCAAAAGTTTGTTTGACGCAACTGGCACAAGTTCGTTTGACGCAACTGGCACAAGGTTCTTCTACGCAACTGGCACAAGTTTCTTTGACGCAACTGGCAAAGTTTGTTCTACGCAACTGGCACAAGTTTGTTTGACGCAACTGGCACAAGTTTGTTTGACGCAACTGGCACAAGTTTGTTTGACGCAACTGGCACAAGCTTGTTTGAAGCAACTGGCACAAGTTTGTTCAGAGCAACTGGCACAAGTTTGTTTGACGAAACTGTCACAAGTTTGTTTGACGCAACTGGCACAAGTTTGTTTGACGCAAGAGGCACAAGTTTGTTTGACGCAACTGGCACAAGTTTGTTTGACGCAACTGGCACATGTTTTTTTTTACGCAACTGGCACAATTTTTCTCGAAGCAACTGGCACAAGTTTGTTCACCATATCTGGCACAAGTTTGTTCGACGCAACTGGCACAAGTTTGTTCGACGCAAATGGCACAAGTTTGTTTGACGCAACTGGCACAAGTTTCTTCGACGCAACTGGCACAAGTTTGTTCGACGCAACTGGCACAAGTTTGTTTGACGCAACTGGCACAAGTTTGTTCTACGCAACTGGCACAAGTTTGTTCTATGCAACTGGCACTAGTTTGTTCTATGCAACTGGCATAAGTTTGTTTGATGCAACTGGTACAAGTTTGTTCTAAGCAACTGGCACAAGTTTGTTCGACACAACTGGCACAAGTTTGTTCTACGCAACTCTTACTAGTTTGTTGTACACAACTGGCACAAGTTTGTTCTACGCAAATGGCAAATGTTTGTTCTACGCATCTGGCACAAGTTTGTTCTATGCAACTGGCACTAGTGTGTTCTACGCAACTGGCATATATTTGTTTGACACAACTGGCACATGTTTGTTCTACCCAACTGGCACAAGTTTGTTCGACGCAACTGGCACAAGTTTGTTCTACGCAACTGGCACAAGTTTGTTTGACACAACTGGCACAAGTTTGTTCGAAGCAACTGGCACAAGTTTGTTCGATGGAACTGGCGCAAGTTTGTTCGACGCAACTGGCACAAGTTTTTTCGACGCAACTGGCACAAGTTTGTTCGATGCAACTAGAACAAGTTTGTTTAACGTAACTGGCACAAGTTTGTTCGACCCAACTGACACAAGTTTGTTTGACACAACTGGCACAAGTTTGTTTGACGCAACTGGCACAAGGTTGTTCTACGCAACATGTACAAGTTTGTTCTACGCAACTGGCACAAGTTTGTTTGACGCAACTGGCACAAGTTTGTTCTATGCAACTGGCACTAGTTTGTTCGATGAAATTGGCACAAGTTTGTTTGACACAACTGGCACAAGTTTGTTAGACGCAACTGGCACAAGTTTGTTCAACGCAACTGGCACAAGTTTTTTTTAATCAATTGGCACAAGTTTGTTTGACGCAACTGGCACAGGTTTGTTTGACGCAACTGGCACAAGTTTGTTTGTCGCAACTGGCACAAGTTTGTTCGCCGTAACTGGCACAAGTTTGTTTGACGCAACTGGCACAAGTTTGTTTGACGCAACTGGCACAAGTTTTTTTGACGTAACTGGCACAGTTTTTCTCGACGCAACTGGCGCAAGTTTGTTCCCCGTAACTGGCACAAGTTTGTTCGACGCCACTGGCACAAGTTTATTCGAAGCAACTGGCACAAGTTTGTTTGATGCAACTGGCACAAGTTTGTTCTATGCAACTGGCACAAGTTTGTTCTATGCAACTGGCTCAAGTTTGTTCTACGCAACTGGCACAAGTTTGTTCTACGCAACTGGCACAAGTTTGTTGTATGCAACTGGCACTAGTTTGTTCTACGCAACTGGCATAAGCTTGTTTGACGTAACTGGCACAAGTTTGTTCTATGCAACTGGCACAAGTTTGTTGGACGCAACTGGCACAAGTTTGTTCTACGCAACTGGCACAATTTTGTTGGACGCAACTGGCACAAGTTTGTTCGACGCAACTGGCACTTGTTTGTTCTACGCAACTGGCACAATTTTTTTGGACGCAACTGGCACAAGTTTGTTCGACGAAACTGGCACAAATTTGTTCGACGCAACTGGCACAAGTTTGTTCTACGCAACTGGTACAAGTTTGTTTTACGCATCTGGGACACGTTTGTTCTATGCAACTGGCACTAGTTTGTTCTAGGCAACTGGCACAAATTTGTTTGACGCAACTGGCACATGTTTGTTCTACCCAACTGGCACAAGTTTGTTCGACGCAACTGGCACAAGTTTGTTCTACGCAACTGGCACAAGTTTGTTTGACACAACTGGCACAAGTTTGTTCTAAGCAACTGGTCCAAGTTTGTTCGACGGAACTGGCGCAAGTTTGTTCGACGCAACTGGCACAAGTTTGTTCGACGCAACTGGCACAAGTTTGTTCGATGCAACTATTACAAGTTTGTTTAACGTAACTGGCACAAGTTTCTTCGACCCAACTGGCACAAGTTTGTTTGACACAACTGGCACAAGTTTCTTCGACGCAACTGGCACAAGTTTGTTTGACGCAACTGGCAAAAGTTTTTTTGACGCAACTGGCACAAGTTTGTTCTACGCAACATGCACAAGTTTGTTCTACGCAACTGGCACAAGTTTGTTTGACGCAACTGGCACAAGTTTGTTCTATGGAACTGGCACTAGTTTGTTTGATGCAACTGGCACAAGTTTGTTCGACTCAACAGCCCAAGTTTGTTTGACGCAACTGGCACAAGTTTGTTAGACGCAACTGCCAAAAGTTTGTTCGACGCAACTTGCACAAGTTTTTTCGACTCAATTGGCACAAGTTTGTTTGACACAACTGGCACAAGTTTGTTTGACGCCACTGGCACAAGTTTGTTTGACGTAACTGGCACAACTTTTCTCGACGCAACTGGCACAAGTTTGTTTGACACAACTGGCACAAGTTTCTTCGACGCAACTGGCACAAGTTTGTTTGACGCAACTGGCAAAAGTATTTTTGACGCAACTGGCACAAGTTTGTTCTACGCAACATGCACAAGTTTGTTCTACGTAACTGGCACAAGTTTGTTTGACGCAACTGGCACAAGTTTGTTCTATGGAACTGGCACTAGTTTGTTTGATGCAACTGGCACAAGTTTGTTCGACTCAACAGCCCAAGTTTGTTTGACGCAACTGGCACAAGTTTGTTAGACGCAACTGCCAAAAGTTTGTTCGACGCAACTTGCACAAGTTTTTTCGACTCAATTGGCACAAGTTTGTTTGACACAACTGGCACAAGTTTGTTTGACGCCACTGGCACAAGTTTGTTTGACGTAACTGGCACAACTTTTCTCGACGCAACTGGCACAAGTTTGTTCGCCGTAACTGGCACAGTTTTTTTCGACGCAACTGGCACAAGTTTGTTCGACGCAACTGGCGCAAGTTTGTTTGATGCAACTGGCACAAGTTTCTTTGACGAAACTGGCACAAGTTTGTTCGACGCAACTGGCACAAGTTTGTTTGACGCAATTGGCACAAGTTTGTTCTACGCAACTGGCACAAGTTTGTTCTATGCAACTGGCACTAGTTTGTTCTACGCAACTGGCATAAGTTTGTTTGGCACAACTGGCACAAGTTCGTTCTACGCAACTGGCACAAGTTTGTTCGACGTAACTGGCACAAGGTTGTTCTACGCAACTGGCACAAGTTTGTTCTACACAACTGGCACAAGTTTGTTTGACGCAACTGGCACAAGTTTTTTTTACGCAACTGGCATAAGTTTGTTCGATGCCACTGGCACAAGTTTGTTGGACGCAACTGGCACAAGTTTGTTCGACGCAACTGGCACAAGTTTGTTCGATGCAACTGTCACAAGTTTGTTTGACGTAACTGGCACAAGTTTGTTTGACGCAACTGGCACAAGTTTGCATGACGCAACTGGCACAAGGTTGTTCTATGCAACTGGCACAAGTTAGTTCTTTGCAATTGGCACAAGTTTGTTTGACGCAACAGGCACAAGTTTGTTTGACGCAACAGGAACAAGTTTGTTCTACATAACTGGCACAAGTTTGTTGTACACAACTGGAACAAGTTTGTTTGACACAAGTGGCACAAGTTTGTTCTACGCAAATGGCAAAAGTTTGTTCTACGCATCTGGTACAAGTTTGTTCTATGCAACTGGCACTAGTTTGTTTGACGCAACTGGCACAAATTTGTTTGACGCAACTGGCACATGTTTGTTCTACCCAACAGGCACAAGTTTGTTCGACGCAACTGGCACAAGTATGTTCTACACAACTGGCACAAGTTTGTTTGACACAAGTGGCACAAGTTTGTTCTAAGCACCTGGCACAAGTTTGTTCGACGGAACTGGCGCAAGTTTGTTCGACGCAACTGGCACAAATTTGTACGACGCAACTGGTACAAGTTTGTTTAACGTAACTGGCACAAGTTTGTTCGACCCAACTGGCAAAAGTTTGTTTCACACAACTGGCACAATTTTGTTCGATGCAACTGGCACAAGTTTGTTTGACGCAACTGGCACAAGTTTGTTTGACGCAACTGGCACAAGGTTGTTCTACGCAACATGTACAAGTTTGTTCTATGCAACTGGCACAAGTTTGTTTGATGCAACTGGCACAAGTTTGTTCTATGCAACTTGCACTAGTTTGTTTGATGCAACTGGCACAAGTTTGTTCGACGCAACTGGCACAAGTTTGTTCGACGCAACTGGCACAAGTTTGTTCGACGCAACTGGCACAAGTTTGTTTGACGCAACTGGCACAAGTTTCTTCGACGCAACTGGCACAAGTTTGTTCGACGAACTGGCACAAGTTTGTTTGACGCAATTGGCACAAGTTTGTTCTACTCAACTGGCACAAGTTTGTTCTATGCAACTGGCATTAGTTTGTTTTACGCAACTGGCATGAGTTTGTTCGACGCAACTGGCACAAGTTTTTTCAAATCAATTGGCACAAGTTTGTTTGACGCAACTGGCACAAGTTTGTTTGACGCAACTGACACAAGTTTGTTTGACGCAACTGGCACAAGTTTGTTTGACGCAACTGGCACAAGTTTGTTTGATGCAACTGGCACAAGTTTATTTGACGCAACTGGAACAACTTTTTTTCGACGCAACTGGCACAAGTTTATTCGCCGTAACTGGCACAAGTTTGTTTGACGCAACTGGCACAAGTTTATTTGACGAAACTGGCACAAGTTTCTCGACGCAAGTGGCACAAGTTTCTTCGCCGTAACTGGCACAAGTTTGTTCGACGCAACTGGCACAAGTTTGTTCGGCGCAACTGGCACAAGTTTGTTTGACGTAACTGGCACAAGTTTCTTCGACGCAACTGGCACAAGTTTGTTCGACGCAACTGGCACAAGTTTGTTTGATGCAATGGGCACAAGTTTGTTCTGCTCAACTGGCAGAAGTTTGTTCTATGCAACTGCCACTAGTTTGTTTTACGCAACTGGCATAAAGTTGTTTGACGCAACTGGCACAAGTTTGTTCTACCAACTAGCACAAGTTTGTTCGACGCAACTGGCACATGGTTGTTCTACGCAACTGGCACAAGTTTGTTCTATGCAACTGGCACAAGTTTGTTTCGACCCAACTGGCACAAGTTTGTTCGACGCAACTGGCACAAGTTTGTTGGATGCCACTGGCACAAGTTTGTTCGACGAAACTGGCCCAAGTTTTTTTGACGCAACTGGCACAAGTTTGTTCGACACAACTGGCACAAGTTTGTTCGACGCAACTGGCACAAGTTTGTTCTACATAACCGGCACAAGTTTGTTCTATGCAACTGGCACAAGTTTGTTCTACGCAACTGGCACAAGTTTGTTCTACGCATCTGGCACAATATTGTTCTATGCAACTGGCACTAGTTTGTTCTACGCAACTGGCACAAGTTTGTTTGACGCAACTGGCACAAGTTTGTTCTACCCAACTGACAAAAGTTTGTTCGACGCAACTGGCACAAGTTTGTTCTACGCAACTGACACAAGTTTGACACAACTGGCAGAAGTTTGTTCAACGCAACTGGCACAAGTTTGTTTGACGCAACTGTCGCAAGTTTGTTCGACGCAACTGGCACAAGTTTGTTCGACGCAACTGGCAAAAGTTTGTTTGACGCAACTGGCACAAGTTCGTTTGACGCAACTGGCACAAGGTTCTTCTACGCAACTGGCGCAAGTTTCTTTGACGCAACTGGCTCAAGTTTGTTCTACGCAACTGGCACAAGTTTGTTTGACGCAACTGGCACAAGTTTGTTTGACGCAACTGGCACAAGTTTGTTTGACGCAACTGGCACAAGTTTGTTTGACGCAACTGGCACAAGTTTGTTAGACGCAACTAGCACAAGTTTCTTCGACGTAACAGGCACAAGTTTTTTTGACTCAATTGGTACAAGTTTGTTTGATGCAACTGGCACAAGTTTGTTTGACGCAAGAGGCACAAGTTTGTTTGACGCAACTGGCACAAGTTTGTTTGACGCAACTGGCACAAGTTTGTTTGACGCAACTGGCACAAGTTTGTTAGACGCAACTAGCACAAGTTTCTTCGACGTAACAGGCACAAGTTTTTTTGACTCAATTGGTACAAGTTTGTTTGATGCAACTGGCACAAGTTTGTTTGACGCAAGAGGCACAAGTTTGTTTGACGCAACTGGCACAAGTTTGTTTGACGCAACTGGCACAAGTTTGTTCGCCTTAACTGGCACAAGTTTGTTTGACGCAACTTTCACAAGTTTATTTGACGCAACTGTCACAAGTTTTCTCAACGCAAGTGGCACAAGTTGGTTCGCCGTAACTGGCACAAATTTGTTCAACGCAACTGGCACAAGTTTGTTTGATGCAATTGGCACAAGTTTGTTCTACTCAACTGGCACAAGTTCGTTCTGTGCAACTGGCACTAGTTTGTTTTACGCAACTGGCATAAGTTTGTTTGACGCAACTGGCACAAGTTTGTTTTACTAACTAGCACAAGTTTGTTTGACACAACTGGCACAAGTTTTTTCGACGCAACTGGCACAAGTTTGTTGGATGCCACTGGCACAAGTTTGTTTGACGAAACTGGCCCAAGTTTTTTGACGCAATTGGCACAAGTTTGTTAGACGCAACTGGCACAAGTTTGTTCGACGCAACTGCCACAAGTTTTTTCAACTCAATTGGCACAAGTTTGTTTGACACAACTGGAACAAGTTTGTTTGACGCAACTGGCACAAGTTTGTTCTACCAACTAACACAAGTTTGTTCGACGCAACTGGCACAAGGTTGTTCTACGCAACTGGCACAAGTTTGTTCTATGCAACTGGCACAAGTTTGTTTCGACCCAACTGGCACAAGTTTGTTCGACGCAACTGGCACAAGTTTGTTGGATGCCACTGGCACAAGTTTGTTCGACGAAACTGGCCCAAGTTTTTTTGACGCAACTGGCACAAGTTTGTTCGACACAACTGGCACAAGTTTGTTCGACGCAACTGGCACAAGTTTGTTCTACATAACCGGCACAAGTTCGTTCTATGCAACTGGCACAAGTTTGTTCTACGCATCTGGCACAATTTTGTTCTATGCAACTGGCACTAGTTTGTTCTACGCAACTGGCACAAGTTTGTTTGACGCAACTGGCACAAGTTTGTTCTACCCAACTGACAAAAGTTTGTTCGACGCAACTGGCACAAGTTTGTTCTACGCAACTGACACAAGTTTGACACAACTGGCAGAAGTTTGTTCAACGCAACTGGCACAAGTTTGTTTGACGCAACTGTCGCAAGTTTGTTCGACGCAACTGGCACAAGTTTGTTCGACGCAACTGGCAAAAGTTTGTTTGACGCAACTGGCACAAGTTCGTTTGACGCAACTGGCACAAGGTTCTTCCACGCAACTGGCGCAAGTTTCTTTGACGCAACTGGCTCAAGTTTGTTCTACGCAACTGGCACAAGTTTGTTTGACGCAACTGGCACAAGTTTGTTTGACGCAACTGGCACAAGTTTGTTTGACGCAACTGGCACAAGTTTGTTAGACGCAACTGGCACAAGTTTGTTCGACGTAACAGGCACAAGTTTTTTCGACTCAATTGGTACAAGTTTGTTTGACGCAACTGGCACAAGTTTGTTTGACGCAACTGGCACAAGTTTGTTCTACGCATCTGGCACAATTTTGTTCTATGCAACTGGCACTAGTTTGTTCTACGCAACTGGCACAAGTTTGTTTGACGCAACTGGCACAAGTTTGTTCTACCCAACTGACAAAAGTTTGTTCAACGCAACTGGCACAAGTTTGTTCTACGCAACTGACACAAGTTTGACACAACTGGCAGAAGTTTGTTCAACGCAACTGGCACAAGTTTGTTTGACGCAACTGTCGCAAGTTTGTTCGACGCAACTGGCACAAGTTTGTTCGATGCAACTGTCAAAAGTTTGTTTGACGCAACTGACACAAGTTCGTTTGACGCAACTGGCACAAGGTTCTTCTACGCAACTGGCGCAAGTTTCTTTGACGCAACTGGCTCAAGTTTGTTCTACGCAACTGGCACAAGTTTGTTTGACGCAACTGGCACAAGTTTGTTTGACGCAACTGGCACAAGTTTGTTTGACGCAACTGGCACAAGTTTGTTAGACGCAACTAGCACAAGTTTCTTCGACGTAACAGGCACAAGTTTTTTTTACTCAATTGGTACAAGTTTGTTTGATGCAACTGGCACAAGTTTGTTTGACGCAAGAGGCACAAGTTTGTTTGACGCAACTGGCACAAGTTTGTTTGACGCAACTGGCACAAGTTTTTTTTTTACGCAACTGGCACCATTTTTCTCGAAGCAACTGGCACAAGTTTTTCGCCATATCTGGCACAAGTTTGTTAGATGCAACTGGCACAAGTTTGTTCAACGCAACTGGCACATGCTTTTTCGAATCAATTGGCACAAGTTTGTTTGACGCAACTGGCACAAGTTTTTTAGACGCAACTGGCACAAGTTTGTTTGACGCAACTGGCACAAGTTTGTTTGACGCAACTGACACAAGTTTATTTGACGCAACTGGCACAACTTTTCTCGACGCAACTGGCACAAGTTTGTTCGCCTTAACTGGCACAAGTTTGTTTGACGCAACTTTCACAAGTTTATTTGACGCAACTGGCACAAGTTTTCTCAACGCAAGTGGCACAAGTTGGTTCGCCGTAACTGGCACAAATTTGTTCGACGCAACTGGCACAAGTTTGTTTGATGCAATTGGCACAAGTTTGTTCTACTCAACTGGCACAAGTTTGTTCTGTGCAACTGGCACTAGTTTGTTTTACGCAACTGGCATAAGTTTGTTTGACGCAACTGGCACAAGTTTGTTTTACTAACTAGCACAAGTTTGTTTGACACAACTGGCACAAGTTTTTTCGACGCAACTGGCACAAGTTTGTTGGATGCCACTGGCACAAGTTTGTTTGACGAAACTGGCCCAAGTTTTTTGACGCAATTGGCACAAGTTTGTTAGACGCAACTGGCACAAGTTTGTTCGACGCAACTGCCACAAGTTTTTTCAACTCAATTGGCACAAGTTTGTTTGACACAACTGGAACAAGTTTGTTTGACGCAACTGGCACAAGTTTGTTCTACCAACTAGCACAAGTTTGTTCGACGCAACTGGCACAAAGTTGTTCTACGCAACTGGCACAAGTTTGTTCTATGCAACTGGCACAAGTTTGTTTCGACCCAACTGGCACAAGTTTGTTCGACGCAACTGGCACAAGTTTGTTGGATGCCACTGGCACAAGTTTGTTCGACGAAACTGGCCCAAGTTTTTTTGACGCAACTGGCACAAGTTTGTTCGACACAACTGGCACAAGTTTGTTCGACGCAACTGGCACAAGTTTGTTCTACATAACCGGCACAAGTTTGTTCTATGCAACTGGCACAAGTTTGTTCTACGCAACTGGCACAAGTTTGTTCTACGCATCTGGCACAATTTTGTTCTATGCAAATGGCACTAGTTTGTTCTACGCAACTGGCACAAGTTTGTTTGATGCAACTGGCACAAGTTTGTTCTACCCAACTGACAAAAGTTTGTTCGACGCAACTGGCACAAGTTTGTTCTACGCAACTGACACAAGTTTGACACAACTGGCAGAAGTTTGTTCAACGCAACTGGCACAAGTTTGTTTGACGCAACTGTCGCAAGTTTGTTCGACGCAACTGGCACAAGTTTGTTCGACGCAACTGGCAAAAGTTTGTTTGACGCAACTGGCACAAGTTCGTTTGACGCAACTGGCACAAGGTTCTTCCACGCAACTGGTGCAAGTTTCTTTGACGCAACTGGCTCAAGTTTGTTCTACGCAACATGCACAAGTTTGTTTGACGCAACTGGCACAAGTTTGTTTGACGCAACTGGCACAAGTTTGTTTGACGCAACTGGCTCAAGTTTGTTAGACGCAACTGGCACAAGTTTGTTCGACGTAACAGGCACAAGTTTTTTCGACTTAATTGGTACAAGTTTGTTTGACGCAACTGGCACAAGTTTGTTTGACGCAAGAGGCACAAGTTTGTTTGACGCAATTGGCACAAGTTTGTTCTACTCAACTGGCACAAGTTTGTTCTATGCAACTGGCATTAGTTTGTTTTACGCAACTGGCATGAGTTTGTTCGACGCAACTGGCACAAGTTTTTTCAAATCAATTGGCACAAGTTTGTTTGACGCAACTGGCACAAGTTTGTTTGACGCAACTGACACAAGTTTGTTTGACGCAACTGGCACAAGTTTGTTTGACGCAACTGGCACAAGTTTGTTTGATGCAACTGGCACAAGTTTATATGACGCAACTGGAACAACTTTTTTTCTACGCAACTGGCACAAGTTTATTCGCCGTAACTGGCACAAGTTTGTTTGACGCAACTGGCACAAGTTTATTTGACGAAACTGGCACAAGTTTCTCGACGCAAGTGGCACAAGTTTCTTCGCCGTAACTGGCACAAGTTTGTTCGACGCAACTGGCACAAGTTTGTTCGGCGCAACTGGCACAAGTTTGTTTGACGTAACTGGCACAAGTTTCTTCGACGCAACTGGCACAAGTTTGTTCGACGCAACTGGCACAAGTTTGTTTGATGCAATGGGCACAAGTTTGTTCTGCTCAACTGGCAGAAGTTTGTTCTATGCAACTGCCACTAGTTTGTTTTACGCAACTGGCATAAAGTTGTTTGACGCAACTGGCACAAGTTTGTTCTACCAACTAGCACAAGTTTGTTCGACGCAACTGGCACAAGGTTGTTCTACGCAACTGGCACAAGTTTGTTCTATGCAACTCGCACAAGTTTGTTTCGACCCAACTGGCACAAGTTTGTTCGACGCAACTGGCACAAGTTTGTTGGATGCCACTGGCACAAGTTTGTTCGACGAAACTGGCCCAAGTTTTTTTGACGCAACTGGCACAAGTTTGTTCGACACAACTGGCACAAGTTTGTTCGACGCAACTGGCACAAGTTTGTTCTACATAACCGGCACAAGTTTGTTCTATGCAACTGGCACAAGTTTGTTCTACGCAACTGGCACAAGTTTGTTCTACGCATCTGGCACAATATTGTTCTATGCAACTGGCACTAGTTTGTTTGACGCAACTGGCACAAGTTTGTTCTACCCAACTGACAAAAGTTTGTTCGACGCAACTGGCACAAGTTTGTTCTACGCAACTGACACAAGTTTGACACAACTGGCAGAAGTTTGTTCAACGCAACTGGCACAAGTTTGTTTGACGCAACTGTCGCAAGTTTGTTCGACGCAACTGGCACAAGTTTGTTCGACGCAACTGGCAAAAGTTTGTTTGACGCAACTGGCACAAGTTCGTTTGACGCAACTGGCACAAGGTTCTTCTACGCAACTGGCGCAAGTTTCTTTGACGCAACTGGCTCAAGTTTGTTCTACGCAACTGGCACAAGTTTGTTTGACGCAACTGGCACAAGTTTGTTTGACGCAACTGGCACAAGTTTGTTTGACGCAACTGGCACAAGTTTGTTAGACGCAACTAGCACAAGTTTCTTCGACGTAACAGGCACAAGTTTTTTTGACTCAATTGGTACAAGTTTGTTTGATGCAACTGGCACAAGTTTGTTTGACGCAAGAGGCACAAGTTTGTTTGACGCAACTGGCACAAGTTTGTTTGACGCAACTGGCACAAGTTTGTTCGCCTTAACTGGCACAAGTTTGTTTGACGCAACTTTCACAAGTTTATTTGACGCAACTAGCACAAGTTTTCTCAACGCAAGTGGCACAAGTTGGTTCGCCGTAACTGGCACAAATTTGTTCAACGCAACTGGCACAAGTTTGTTTGATGCAATTGGCACAAGTTTGTTCTACTCAACTGGCACAAGTTCGTTCTGTGCAACTGGCACTAGTTTGTTTTACGCAACTGGCATAAGTTTGTTTGACGCAACTGGCACAAGTTTGTTTTACTAACTAGCACAAGTTTGTTTGACACAACTGGCACAAGTTTTTTCGACGCAACTGGCACAAGTTTGTTGGATGCCACTGGCACAAGTTTGTTTGACGAAACTGGCCCAAGTTTTTTGACGCAATTGGCACAAGTTTGTTAGACGCAACTGGCACAAGTTTGTTCGACTCAACTGCCACAAGTTTTTTCAACTCAATTGGCACAAGTTTGTTTGACACAACTGGAACAATTTTGTTTGACGCAACTGGCACAAGTTTGTTCTACCAACTAACACAAGTTTGTTCGACGCAACTGGCACAAGGTTGTTCTACGCAACTGGCACAAGTTTGTTCTATGCAACTGGCACAAGTTTGTTTCGACCCAACTGGCACAAGTTTGTTCGACGCAACTGGCACAAGTTTGTTGGATGCCACTGGCACAAGTTTGTTCGACGAAACTGGCCCAAGTTTTTTTGACGCAACTGGCACAAGTTTGTTCGACACAACTGGCACAAGTTTGTTCGACGCAACTGGCACAAGTTTGTTCTACATAACCGGCACAAGTTCGTTCTATGCAACTGGCACAAGTTTGTTCTACGCATCTGGCACAATTTTGTTCTATGCAACTGGCACTAGTTTGTTCTACGCAACTGGCACAAGTTTGTTTGACGCAACTGGCACAAGTTTGTTCTACCCAACTGACAAAAGTTTGTTCGACGCAACTGGCACAAGTTTGTTCTACGCAACTGACACAAGTTTGACACAACTGGCAGAAGTTTGTTCAACGCTACTGGCACAAGTTTGTTTGACGCAACTGTCGCAAGTTTGTTCGACGCAACTGGCACAAGTTTGTTCGACGCAACTGGCAAAAGTTTGTTTGACGCAACTGGCACAAGTTCGTTTGACGCAACTGGCACAAGGTTCTTCCACGCAACTGGCGCAAGTTTCTTTGACGCAACTGGCTCAAGTTTGTTCTACGCAACTGGCACAAGTTTGTTTGACGCAACTGGCACAAGTTTGTTTGACGCAACTGGCACAAGTTTGTTTGACGCAACTGGCACAAGTTTGTTAGACGCAACTGGCACAAGTTTGTTCGACGTAACAGGCACAAGTTTTTTCGACTCAATTGGTACAAGTTTGTTTGATGCAACTGGCACAAGTTTGTTTGACGCAAGAGGCACAAGTTTGTTTGACGCAACTGGCACAAGTTTGTTTGACGCAACTGGCACAAGTTTTTTTTTTACGCAACTGGCACCATTTTTCTCGAAGCAACTGGCACAAGTTTTTCGCCATATCTGGCACAAGTTTGTTAGATGCAACTGGCACAAGTTTGTTCAACGCAACTGGCACATGCTTTTTCGAATCAATTGGCACAAGTTTGTTTGACGCAACTGGCACAAGTTTTTTAGACGCAACTGGCACAAGTTTGTTTGACGCAACTGGCACAAGTTTGTTTGACGCAACTGGCACAAGTTTTTTTTTTACGCAACTGGCACCATTTTTCTCGAAGCAACTGGCACAAGTTTTTCGCCATATCTGGCACAAGTTTGTTAGATGCAACTGGCACAAGTTTGTTCAACGCAACTGGCACATGCTTTTTCGAATCAATTGGCACAAGTTTGTTTGACGCAACTGGCACAAGTTTTTTAGACGCAACTGGCACAAGTTTGTTTGACGCAACTGGCACAAGTTTGTTTGACGCAACTGACACAAGTTTATTTGACGCAACTGGCACAACTTTTCTCGACGCAACTGGCACAAGTTTGTTCGCCTTAACTGGCACAAGTTTGTTTGACGCAACTTTCACAAGTTTATTTGACGCAACTGGCACAAGTTTTCTCAACGCAAGTGGCACAAGTTGGTTCGCCGTAACTGGCACAAATTTGTTCGACGCAACTGGCACAAGTTTGTTTGATGCAATTGGCACAAGTTTGTTCTACTCAACTGGCACAAGTTTGTTCTGTGCAACTGGCACTAGTTTGTTTTACGCAACTGGCATAAGTTTGTTTGACGCAACTGGCACAAGTTTGTTTTACTAACTAGCACAAGTTTGTTTGACACAACTGGCACAAGTTTTTTCGACGCAACTGGCACAAGTTTGTTGGATGCCACTGGCACAAGTTTGTTTGATGAAACTGGCCCAAGTTTTTTGACGCAATTGGCACAAGTTTGTTAGACGCAACTGGCACAAGTTTGTTCGACGCAACTGCCACAAGTTTTTTCAACTCAATTGGCACAAGTTTGTTTGACACAACTGGAACAAGTTTGTTTGACGCAACTGGCACAAGTTTGTTCTACCAACTAGCACAAGTTTGTTCGACGCAACTGGCACAAAGTTGTTCTACGCAACTGGCACAAGTTTGTTCTATGCAACTGGCACAAGTTTGTTTCGACCCAACTGGCACAAGTTTGTTCGACGCAACTGGCACAAGTTTGTTGGATGCCACTGGCACAAGTTTGTTCGACGAAACTGGCCCAAGTTTTTTTGACGCAACTGGCACAAGTTTGTTCGACACAACTGGCACAAGTTTGTTCGACGCAACTGGCACAAGTTTGTTCTACATAACCGGCACAAGTTTGTTCTATGCAACTGGCACAAGTTTGTTCTACGCAACTGGCACAAGTTTGTTCTACGCATCTGGCACAATTTTGTTCTATGCAAATGGCACTAGTTTGTTCTACGCAACTGGCACAAGTTTGTTTGATGCAACTGGCACAAGTTTGTTCTACCCAACTGACAAAAGTTTGTTCGACGCAACTGGCACAAGTTTGTTCTACGCAACTGACACAAGTTTGACACAACTGGCAGAAGTTTGTTCAACGCAACTGGCACAAGTTTGTTTGACGCAACTGTCGCAAGTTTGTTCGACGCAACTGGCACAAGTTTGTTCGACGCAACTGGCAAAAGTTTGTTTGACGCAACTGGCACAAGTTCGTTTGACGCAACTGGCACAAGGTTCTTCCACGCAACTGGTGCAAGTTTCTTTGACGCAACTGGCTCAAGTTTGTTCTACGCAACATGCACAAGTTTGTTTGACGCAACTGGCACAAGTTTGTTTGACGCAACTGGCACAAGTTTGTTTGACGCAACTGGCTCAAGTTTGTTAGACGCAACTGGCACAAGTTTGTTCGACGTAACAGGCACAAGTTTTTTCGACTTAATTGGTACAAGTTTGTTTGACGCAACTGGCACAAGTTTGTTTGACGCAAGAGGCACAAGTTTGTTTTACGCAACTGGCACAAGTTTGTTTGACGCAACTGGCACAAGTTTTTTTTTTACGCAACTGGCACTATTTTTCTCGAAGCAACTGGCACAAGTTTTTCGCAATATCTGGCACAAGTTTGTTAGACGCAACTGGCACAAGTTTGTTCAACGCAACTGGCACATGCTTTTTCGAATCAATTGGCACAAGTTTGTTTGACGCAACTGGCACAAGTTTTTTTGACGCAACTGGCACAAGTTTGTTTGACGCAACTGGCACAAGTTTGTTTGACGCAACTGGCACAAGTTTATTTGACGCAACTGGCAGAACTTTTCTCGACGCAACTGGCACAACTTTGTTCGCCTTAACTGGCACAAGTTTGTTTGACGCAACTTTCGCAAGTTTATTTGACGCAACTGGTACAAGTTTTCTCGACGCAAGTGGCACAAGTTGGTTCGCCGTAACTGGCACAAGTTTGTTCGACGCAACTGGCACAAGTTTGTTCGACGCAACTGGCACAAGTTTGTTTGACGCAACTGGCACAAGTTTCTTCAACGCTACTGGCACAAGTTTGTTCGACGCAACTGGCACAAGTTTGTTTGATGCAATTGGCACAAGTTTGTTCTACTCAACTGGCACAAGATTGTTCTGTGCAACTGGCACTAGTTTGTTTTACGCAACTGGCATAAGTTTGTTTGACGCAACTGGCACAAGTTTGTTTTACTAACTAGCACAAGTTTGTTTGACACAACTGGCACAAGTTTTTTCGACGCAACTGGGACAAGTTTGTTGGATGCCACTGGCACAAGTTTGTTTGATGAAACTGGCCCAAGTTTTTTGACGCAATTGGCACAAGTTTGTTAGACGCAACTGGCACAAGTTTGTTCGACGCAACTGGCACAAGTTTTTTCAACTCAATTGGCACAAGTTTGTTTGACACAACTGGAACAAGTTTGTTTGACGCAACTGGCACAAGTTTGTTTGACGCAACTGGCAAAAGTTTGTTTGACGCAACTGGCACAAGTTTATTTGACGCAACTGGCACAAGTTTTCTCGACGAAACTGGCACAAGTTTGTTCGCCGTAACTGGCACAAGTTTGTTCGACGCAACTGGCACAAGTTTGTTCGACGCAACTGGCACAAGTTTGTTCTACACATCTGGCACAAGTTTGTTCTATGCAACTGGCACTAGTTTGTTCTACGCAACTGGCACATGTTTGTTTGATGCAACTGGGAAAAGTTTGTTCTACCCAACTGACATAAGTTTGTTCGACGCAACTGGCACAAGTTTTTTCTACACAACTGACACAAGTTTGTTTGACACAACTGGCAGAAGTTTGTTCAACGCAACTGGCACAAGTTTGTTTGACGTAACTGGCGCAAGTTTGTTCGACGCAACTGGCACAAGTTTGTTCGACGCAACTGGCAAAAGTTTTTTCGATGCAACTGGCACAAGTTTGTTTAACGCAACTGGCACAAGTTTGTTCGACCCAACTGGCACAAGTTTGTTCTATGCAACTGGCACTAATTTGTTTGACGCAACTGGCACAAGTTTGTTTGACGCAACTGGCACACGTTCGTTTGACGCAACTGGCACAAGGTTCTTCTACGCAACTGGCAGAAGTTTGTTTGACGCAACTGGCACAAGTTTGTTCTACACAACTGGCACAAGTTTGTTTGACGCAACTGGCACAAGTTTGTTTGACGCAACTGGCACAAGTTTGTTTGACGCAACTGGCACAAGTTTGTTAGACGCAACTGGCACAAGTTTGTTCGACGTAACAGGCACAAGTTTTTTCGACTCAATTGGTAAAAGTTTGTTTGACGCAACTGGCTCAAGTTTGTTTGATGCAAGAGGCACAAGTTTGTTTGACGCAACTGGCACAAGATTGTTTGACGTAACTGGCACAAGTTTTTTTTTACGCAACTGGCACAAGTTTTCTCGAAGCAACTAGCACAAGTTTGTTCGCCATATCTGGCACAAGTTTGTTCGACGCAACTGGCACAAGTTTGTTCAACGCAAATGGCACAAGTTTGTTTGACGCAACTGGCACAAGTTTCTTCGACGCAACTGGCACAAGTTTGTTTGATGCAACTGGCACAAGTTTGTTTGACGCAACTGGCACAAGTTTGTTCTGCGCAACTGGCACAAGTTTGTTCTATGCAACTGGCACTAGTTTGTTCTATGCAACTGGCATAAGTTTGTTTAACGCAACTGGTACACGTTTGTTCTACGCAACTGGCACAAGTTTGTTCGACACAACTGGCACAAGTTTGTTCTACGCAACTCTTACTAGTTTGTTGTACACAACTGGCACAGGTATGTTTGACACAACTGGCACAAGTTTGTTCTACGCAAATGGCAAATGTTTGTTCTACGCATCTGGCACAAGTTTGTTCTATGCAATTGGCACTAGTGTGTTCTACGCAACTGGCACAAATTTGTTTGACACAACTGGCACATGTTTGTTCTACCCAACTGGCACAAGTTTGTTCGACGCAACTGGTAGAAGTTTGTTTGATGCAACTGGCACAAGTTTGTTTGACACAACTGGCACAAGTTTGTTCTAAGCAACTGGCACAAGTTTGTTCGACGGAACTGGTGCAAGTTTGTTCGACGCAACTGGCACAAGTTTGTTCGACGCAACTGGCACAAGTTTGTTAGACGCAACTGGAACAAGTTTGTTTAACATAACTGGCACAAGTTTGTTCGACCCAACTGGCACAAGTTTGTTTGACACAACTGGCACAAGTTTGTTTGACGCAACTGGCACAAGAATGTTCTACGCAACATGTACAAGTTTGTTCTACGCAACTGGCACAAGTTTGTTTGACGCAACTGGCACAAGTTTGTTCTATGGAACTGGCACTAGTGTGGTCGGTGCAACTGGTAAAAGTTTGTTCGACGAAACTGGCACAAGTTTGTTAGACGCAGCTGGCACAAGTTTGTTAGACGCAACTGGCACAAGTTTGTTCAACGCAACTGGCACAAGTTTTTTTAATCAATTGGCACAAGTTTGTTTGCCGCAACTGGCACAAGTTTGTTCGTCGTAACTGGCACAAGTTTGTTCGACGCAACTGGCACAAGTTTGTTCGACACAACTGGCAAAAGTTTGTTTGACGCAACTGGAGCAGGTTTCTTCGACGCAACTGGCACAAGTTTGTTCGACGAACCGGCACAAGTTTGTTTGACGCAATTGGCACAAGTTTGTTCTACTCAACTGGAACAAGTTTGTTGTATGCAACTGGCACTAGTTTGTTTTACGCAACTGGCATAAGTTTGTTTGATGCAAATGGCACAAGTTTGTTCTACAAACTAGCACAAGTTTGTTCGACGCAACTGGCACAAGTTTGTTAGACGCAACTGGCACAAGTTTGTTCGACGTAACTGGAACAAGTTTTTTCGACTCAATTGGCACAAGTTTGTTTGACGCAACTGGCACAAGTTTGTTTGACGCAACTGACACAAGTTTGTTCGACGCATCTGGCACAAGTTTGTTCGACGCAACTGGCACAAGTTTGTTCGACGCAACTGGCACAAGTTTGTTCGAATCAACTGGCACAACTTTGTTCGACGCAACTGGCACAAGTTTGTTTGACGCAACTGGCCCAAGTTTGTTTGACGCAACTGGCACAAGTTTGTTCTACGCAACTGGCACAAGTTTGTTCGACGCAACTGGCACAAGTTTTTTCGACTCAATTGGCACAAGTTTGTTTGGCAAAACTGGAACAAGTTTGTTTGACGCATCTGGCAAAAGTTTGTTCGCCGTAACTGGCACAAGTTTGTTTTACGCATCTGGCACAAGTTTGTTTGACGCAACTGGCACAAGTTTGTTCATACATAACTGGCACAAGTTTGTTCTATGCAACTGGCACAAGTTTGTTCTACGCAACTGGCACAAGTTTGTTAGACGCAACTGGCACAAGTTTGTTCGACGTAACAGGCACAAGTTTTTTCGACTCAATTGGAACAAGTTCGTTTGACGCAACTGGCACAAGTTTCTTTGACGCAAGAGGCACAAGTTTGTTTGACGCCACTGGCACAAGTTTGTTTGACGCCACTGTCACAAGTTTTTTTTTACGCAACTGGCACAAGTTTTCTCGAAGCAACTGGCACAAGTTTATTCGCCATATCTGGCACAAGTTTGTTCGACGCAACTGGCACAAGTTTGTTCGACGCAAATGGCACAAGTTTGTTTGACGCAACTGGCACAAGTTTCTTAGATGCAACTGGCACAAGTTTGTTCGACGCAACTGGCACAAGTTTGTTTGACGCAACTGGCACAAGTTTGTTCTACGCAACTGGCACAAGTTTGTTCTATGCAACTGGCACTAGTTTGTTCTATGCAACTGGCATAAGTTTGTTCAACGCAACTGGCACAAGTTTGTTCGACGCAACTGGCGCAAGTTTGTTCGATGCAACTGGCACAAGTTTGTTCGATGCAACTGGCAAAAGTTTGTTCGATGCAACTGGCACAAGTTTGTTTAACGCAACTGGCACAAGTTTGTTTGACGCAACTGGCACAAGGTTCTCCTACGCAACTGGCACAAGTTTGTTCTACGCAACTGGCACAAGTTTGTTTGACGCAACTGGCAGAAGTTTGTTCTACGCAACTGGCACAAGTTTGTTTGATGCAACTGGAACAAGTTTGTTCGACGCAACTGGCACAAGTTTGTTAGACGCAACTGGCACAAGTTTGTTCAACGTAACCGGCACAAGTTTTTTCGACTCTATTGGCACAAGTTTGTTTGACGCAAGAGGCACAAGTTTGTTTGACGCAACTGGCACAAGTTTGTGTGACGCAACTGCCATAAGGTTTTTTTGACGCAACTGGCACAAGTTTTCTCAACGCAACTTTCACAAGTTTGTTCGCCATATCTGGCACAAGTTTGTTTGACGCAACTGGCACAAGTTTGTTCGACGCAACTGGCACATGTTTGTTTGACGCAACTGGCACAAGTTTCTTCGACGCAACTGGCACAAGTTTCTTCGACGCAACTGGCACAAGTTTGTTTGACGCATCTGGCACAAGTTTGTTCTACGCAACTGGCACAAGTTTGTTCTATGCAACTGGCACTAGTTTGTTCTATGCAACTGGCACAAGTTTGTTTGACGCAACTGGCACAAGTTTGTTCTACGCAACTGGCACAAGTTTGTTCGACGCAACTGGCACAAGTTTGTTCTACATAACTGGCACAAGTTTGTTCTATGCAACTGGCACAAGTTTGTTCTACGCAACTGGCACAAGTTTGTTCTACACATCTGGCACAAGTTTGTTCTATGCAACTGGCAATAGTTTGTTCTACGCAACTGGTACATGTTTGTTTGACGCAACTGGCACAAGTTTGTTCTACCCAACTGACACAAGTTTGTTCGACGCAACTGGCACAAGTTTTTTCTACGCAACTGACACAAGTTTGTTTGACACAACTGGCAGAAGTTTGTTCAACGCAACTGGCACAAGTTTGTTTAACGTAACTGGCACAAGTTTGTTCGACGCAACTGGCACAAGTTTGTTCGACGCAACTGGCAAAAGTTTGTTCGTTGCAACTGGCACAAGTTTGTTCTATGCAACTGGCACAAGTTTGTTAGACGCAACTGGCACAAGTTTGTTCGACGTAACAGGCACAAGTTTTTTCGACTCAATTGGAACAAGTTCGTTTGACGCAACTGGCACAAGTTTGTTTGACGCAAGAGGCACAAGTTTGTTTGACGCAACTGGCACAAGTTTGTTTGACGCAACTGTCACAAGTTTTTTTTTACGCAACTGGCACAAGTTTTCTCGAAGCAACTGGCACAAGTTTATTCGCCATATCTGGCACAAGTTTGTTCGACGCAACTGGCACAAGTTTGTTCGACGCAAATGGCACAAGTTTGTTTGACGCAACTGGCACAAGTTTCTTAGACGCAACTGGCACAAGTTTGTTCGACGCAACTGGCACAAGTTTGTTTGACGCAACTGGCACAAGTTTGTTCTACGCAACTGGCACAAGTTTGTTCTATGCAACTGGCACTAGTTTGTTCTATGCAACTGGCATAAGTTTGTTCAACGCAACTGGCACAAGTTTGTTCGACGCAACTGGCGCAAGTTTGTTCGATGCAACTGGCACAAGTTTGTTCGATGCAACTGGCAAAAGTTTGTTCGATGCAACTGGCACAAGTTTGTTTAACGCAACTGGCACAAGTTTGTTTGACGCAACTGGCACAAGGTTCTCCTACGCAACTGGCAAAAGTTTGTTTTACGCAACTGGCACAAGTTTGTTTGACGCAACTGGCACAAGTTTGTTCTACCCAACTGACACAAGTTTGTTCGACGCAACTGGCACAAGTTTTTTCTACGCAACTGACACAAGTTTGTTTGACACAACTGGCAGAAGTTTGTTCAACGCAACTGGCACAAGTTTGTTTAACGTAACTGGCACAAGTTTGTTCGACGCAACTGGCACAAGTTTGTTCGACGCAACTGGCAAAAGTTTGTTCGTTGCAACTGGCACAAGTTTGTTCTATGCAACTGGCACAAGTTTGTTAGACGCAACTGGCACAAGTTTGTTCGACGTAACAGGCACAAGTTTTTTCGACTCAATTGGAACAAGTTCGTTTGACGCAACTGGCACAAGTTTGTTTGACGCAAGAGGCACAAGTTTGTTTGACGCAACTGGCACAAGTTTGTTTGACGCAACTGTCACAAGTTTTTTTTTACGCAACTGGCACAAGTTTTCTCGAAGCAACTGGCACAAGTTTATTCGCCATATCTGGCACAAGTTTGTTCGACGCAACTGGCACAAGTTTGTTCGACGCAAATGGCACAAGTTTGTTTGACGGAACTGGCACAAGTTTCTTAGACGCAACTGGCACAAGTTTGTTCGACGCAACTGGCACAAGTTTGTTTGACGCAACTGGCACAAGTTTGTTCTACGCAGCTGGCACAAGTTTGTTCTATGCAACTGGCACTAGTTTGTTCTATGCAACTGGCATAAGTTTGTTCAACGCAACTGGCACAAGTTTGTTCGACGCAACTGGCGCAAGTTTGTTCGACGCAACTGGCACAAGTTTGTTCGGTGCAACTGGCAAAAGTTTGTTCGATGCAACTGGCACAAGTTTGTTTAACGCAACTGGCACAAGTTTGTTTGACGCAACTGGCACAAGGTTCTCCTACGCAACTGGCAAAAGTTTGTTCTACGCAACTGGCACAAGTTTGTTTGACGCAACTGGCAGAAGTTTGTTCTACGCAACTGGCACAAGTTTGTTTGATGCAACTGGAACAAGTTTGTTCGACGCAACTGGCACAAGTTTGTTAGACGCAACTGGCACAAGTTTGTTCAACGTAACCGGCACAATTTTTTCGACTCTATTGGCACAAGTTTGTTTGACGCAAGAGGCACAAGTTTGTTTGACGCAACTGGCACAAGTTTGTTTGACGCAACTGCCACAAGTTTTTTTTTACGCAACTGGCACAAGTTTTCTCAATGCAACTTTCACAAGTTTGTTCGCCATATCTGGCACAAGTTTGTTTGACGCAACTGGCACAAGTTTGTTCGACGCAACTGGCACATGTTTGTTTGACGCAACTGGCACAAGTTTCTTCGACGCAACTGGCACAAGTTTCTTCGACGCAACTGGCACAAGTTTGTTTGACGCATCTGGCACAAGTTTGTTCTACGCAACTGGCACAAGTTTGTTCTATGCAACTGGCACTAGTTTGTTCTATGCAACTGGCACAAGTTTGTTCTATGCAACTGGCACAAGTTTGTTCTACGCAACTGGCACAAGTTTGTTCGACGCAACTGGCACAAGTTTGTTCTACATAACTGGCACAAGTTTGTTCTATGCAACTGGCACAAGTTTGTTCTACGCAACTGGCACAAGTTTGTTCTACACATCTGGCACAAGTTTGTTCTATGCAACTGGCAGTAGTTTGTTCTACGCAACTGGTACATGTTTGTTTGACGCAACTGGCACAAGTTTGTTCTACCCAACTGACACAAGTTTGTTCGACGCAACTGGCACAAGTTTTTTCTACGCAACTGACACAAGTTTGTTTGACACAACTGGCAGAAGTTTGTTCAACGCAACTGGCACAAGTTTGTTTAACGTAACTGGCACAAGTTTGTTCGACGCAACTGGCACAAGTTTGTTCGACGCAACTGGCAAAAGTTTGTTCGTTGCAACTGGCACAAGTTTGTTTAACGCAACTGGCACAAGTTTGTTCGACCCAACTGGCACAAGTTTGTTCTATGCAACTGGCACTAGTTCGTTTGACGCAACTGGCACAAGTTTGTTTGACGCAACTGGCACAAGTTCGTTTGACGCAACTGGCACAAGGTTCTTCTACGCAACTGGCACAAGTTTGTTTGACGCAACTGGCACAAGTTTGTTCTACGCAACTGGCACAAGTTTGTTTGACGCAACTGGCACAAGTTTGTTTGACGCAACTGGCACAAGTTTGTTTGACGCAACTGGCACAAGTTTGTTAGACACAACTGGCACAAGTTTGTTCGACGTAACAGGCACAAGTTTTTTCGACACAATTGGTACAAGTTTGTTTGACGCAACTGGCACAAGTTTGTTTCACGCAAGAGGCACAAGTTTGTTTGACGCAACTGGCACAAGTTTATTTGACGCAACTGGCATAAGTTTTTTTTTACGCAACTGGCACAAGTTTTCTCGAAGCAACTGGCACAAGTTTGTTCGCCATATCTGGCACAAGTTTGTTCGACGCAACTGGCACAAGTTTGTTCAACGCAAATGGCACAAGTTTGTTTGACGCAACTGGCACAAGTTTCTTCGACGCAACTGGCACAAGTTTGTTCGACGCAAATGGCACAAGTTTGTTTGACGCAACTGGCACAAGTTTGTTCTACGCAACTGGCACAAGTTTGTTCGACACAACTGGCACAAGTTTGTTCTACGCAACTCTTACTAGTTTGTTGTACACAACTGGCACAGGTTTGTTTGACACAACTGCCACAAGTTTGTTCTAAGCAAATGGCAAATGTTTGTTCTACGCCTCTGGCACAAGTTTGTTCTATGGAATTGGCACTAGTGTGTTCTACGCAACTGGCAAAAATTTGTTTGACACAACTGGCACATGTTTGTTCTACCCAACTGGCACAAGTTTGTTCGACGCAACTGGCACAAGTTTGTTTGATGCAACTGGCACAAGTTTGTTTGACACAACTGGCACAAGTTTGTTCTAAGCTACTGGCACAAGTTTGTTCGACGGAACTGGCGCAAGTTTGTTCGACGCAACTGGCACAAGTTTGTTCGACGCAACTGGCACAAGTTTGTTCGACGCAACTGGAACAAGTTTCTTTAACATAACTGGCACAAGTTTGTTCGACCCAACTGGCACAAGTTTGTTTGACACAACTGGCACAAGTTTGTTTGACGCAACTGGCACAAGTTTGTTTGACGCAAATGGCACAAGTTTGTTTGAAGCAACTGGCAAAAGTTTGTTCTATGCAACTGGCACAAGTCTGTTTGACGCAACTGGCACAAGTTTGTTTGACGCAACTGCCATAAGTTTGTTCGACGCAACTGGCAAAAGTTTGTTTGACGCAACTGGCACAAGTTTGTTTGACGCAACTGGCACAAGTTTGTTTGACGAACCGGCACATGTTTGTTTGACGAAATTGGCACAAGTTTGTTCTACTCAACTGGAACAAGTTTGTTCTATGCAACTGGCACTAGTTTGTTTTACGCAACTGGCATAAGTTTGTTTGACGCAACTGGCACAAGTTTGTTCTACAAACTTGCACAAGTTTGTTCGACGCAACTGGCAGAAGTTTGTTAGACGCAACTGGCACAAGTTTGTTCGACGTAACTGGAACAAGTTTTTTCGACTCAATTGGCACAAGTTTGTTTGACGCAACTGGCACAAGTTTGTTCGACGCAACTGGCACAAGTTTGTTCGACACAACTGGCACAAGTTTGTTCTATGCAACTGGCACTAGTTTGTTCGATGTAACTGGCACAAGTTTATTCAACGCAACTGGCCCAAGTTTGTTTGACGCAACTGGCACAAGTTTGTTCTAAGCAACTGGCACAGGTTTGTTCGACGCAACTGGCACAAGTTTTTTCGACTCAATTGGCACAAGTTTGTTTGACGCAACTAGCACAAGTTTGTTTGACGCAACTGGCACAAGTTTGTTTGACGCAACTGGCACAAGTTTGTTTGATGCAACTGGCAAAAGTTTATAGCAACTGGCATAAGTTTATTTGACGCAACTGGCACAAGTTTTCTCGACGCAAGTAGCACAAGTTTGTTCGCCATAACTGGCACAAGTTTGTTCGACGCAACTGGCACAAGTTTGTTTGACGCAACTGGCACAAGTTTGTTTGACGCAACTGGCACAAGTTTCTTCGACGCAACTGGCACAAGTTTGTTCTACGCAACTGGCACAAGTTTGTTTGACGCAATTGGCACAAGTTTGTTCTACGCAACTGGCACAAGTTTGTTCTATGCAACTGGCACTAGATTGTTCTACACAACTGGCATAAGTTTGTTTGACGCAACTGGCACAAGTTTGTTCTACGCAACTGGCTTAAGTTTGTTCGACGCAACTGGCACAAGTTTGTTCTACGCAACTGGCACAAGTTTGCTTGACGCAACTGGCACAAGTTTGTTCTACGCAACTGGCACTAGTTTGTTCGATGCCACTGGCACATGTTTGTTTGACGCAACTGGCACAAGTTTTTTTGATGCAACTGGCACAAGTTTGTTTGACGCAACTGGCACAAGTTTGTTAGACGCAACTGTCACAACTTTGTTCAACGCAACTGGCACAAGTTTTTTCGAATCAATTGGCACAGGTTTGTTTGACGCAACTGGCACAAGTTTGTTTGACGCAACTGGCACAAGTTTGTTTGACGCAACTGGCACAAGTTTGTTTGACGCAACTGGTGCAAGTTTATTTGACGCAACTGGCACAACTTTTCTCGACGCAACTAGCACAAGTTTGTTTGCCGTAACTGGCACAAGTTTGTTTGACGCAACTGGCACAAGTTTATTTGACGCAACTGGCACAAGTTTTCTCGACGCAAGTGGCACAAGTTTGTTCGCCGTAACTGGCACAAGTTTGTTTGACGCAACTGGCACAAGTTTGTTCGACGCAACAGCACAAGTTTGTTTGACGCAACTGGCACAAGTTTGTTCGACGCAACTGGCACAAGCTTGTTCGACGAAGTGGCACAAGTTTGTTTGACGCAATTGGCACAAGTTTGTTCTACTCAACTGTCACAAGTTTGTTCTATGCAACTGGCACTAGTTTGTTTTACGCAACTGGCATAACTTTGTTTGATGCAACTGGCACAAGTTTGTTCTACCAACTAGCACAAGTTTGTTCGACGCAAACTGGCACAAGGATGTTCTACGCAACTGGCACAAGTTTGTTCTACGCAACTGGCACAAGTTTGTTTGACGCAACTGGCACAAGTTTGTTCTACGCAACTGGCACAAGTTTGTTGGATGCCACTGGCACAAGTTTGTTCGACGAAACTGGCCCAAGTTTTTTTGACGCAACTGGAACAAGTTTGTTAGACGCAACTGGCACAAGTTTGTTCGACACAACTGGCACAAGTTTGTTAGACGCATCTGGCACAAGTTTGTTCGACGCAACTTTTACAAGTTTTTCGACTCAAATGGCACAAGTTTGTTTGACGCAACTGGAACAAGTTTGATTGACGCAACTGGCACAAGTTTGTTTGACGCAACTGGCACAAATTTGTTTGATGCAACTGGCACAAGTTTATTTGACGCAACTGGCACAAGTTTTCTCGACGAAACTGCCACAAGTTTGTTCGCCGTAACTGGCACAAGTTTGTTCGACACAACTGGCACAAGTTTGTTCGATGCAACTGGCACAAGTTTCTTCTACATAACTGGCACAAGTTTGTTCTATGCAACTGGCACAACTTTGTTCTACGCAACTGGCATAAGATTGCTCTAGATTGAGAAAATGATAGTCTTCGTATTGGACGCCAAAATCTTCACCGAAGAATCCCTTAAGACTCCTTGAAGATTCTTTATTCAGCTGAATTGGAACCCTGGGCCCCCCCCCAAAAAAAAGGACCCCTTACCAAAGATTTCCTCCGGAATCGCCGGAGGTAGCCATCATTACATGAATGACTATGCTCTAGTTTGAGAAAATGATAGTCTTCGTATTGGCTCCAAAATCTTCACCGAAGAATCCCTGAAGACTCCTTGAAGATTCTTTCTTCAGCTGAATTGGACCACTGGGCCCCACAAAAAAAAAACAAAAAAGGACCCCTTACCAAAGATTTCCTCCGGAATCGCCGGAGGTGGCCATCATTACATGAATGACTATGCTCTAGTTTGAGAAAATGGTAGTCTTCGTATTGGCTCAAAATCTTCACCGAAGAATCCCTGAAGACTCCTTGAAGATTCTTTCTTCAGCTGAATTGGACCCTTGGCCCCCACAAAATAAAAAAAAAAAACAAAAAAGGACCCCTTACCAAAGATTTCCTCCGGAATCGCCGGAGGTGGCCATCATTACATGAATGACTATGCTCTAGTTTGAGAAAATGATAGTCTTCGTATTGGTGCAAAATCTTCACTGAAGAATCCCTGAAGACTCCTTGAAGATTCTTTCTTCAGCTGAACTGGACCCCTGGGCCCCACAAATAAAAAAAAAAAAAGGACCCCTTACCAAATATTTCCTCCGGAATCACCGGAGGTGGCCATCATTACATGAATGACTATGCTCTAGTTTGAGAAAATGATAGTCTTCGTATTGGCTCCAAAATCTTCACCGAAGAATCCCTGAAGACTCTTTGAAGATTCTTTCTTCAGCTGAATTGGACCCCTGGGCCACACAAAAAAAAACAAAAAAGGACCCCTTACCAAACATTTCCTCCGGAATCGCCGGAGGTGGCCATCATTACATGAATGACTATGCTCTAGTTTTAGAAAATGATAGTCTTCGTATTGGCTACAAAATCCTCACCCAAGATTCCCTGAAGACTCCTTGAAGACTCTTTCTTCAGCTGAATTGGACCCCTGGGCCACAAAAAAAAAAAACAAAAAAGGACCCCTTACCAAACATTTCCTCCGGAATCGCCGGAGGTGGCCATCATTACATGAATGACTATGCTCTAGTTTGAGAAAATGATAGTCTTCGTATTGGCTCCAAAATCTTCACCGAAGAATCCCTGAAGACTCCTTGAAGATTCTTTCTTCAGCTGAATTGGACCCCTGGGCCCCACAAAAAAAAAACAAAAAAGGACCCCTTACCAAAGAGTTCCTCCGGAATCGCCGGAGGTGGCCATCATTACATGGATGACTATGCTCTAGTTTGAGAAAATGATAGTCTTCGTATTGGCTCCAAAATCTTCACCGAAGAATCCCTGAAGACTCTTTGAAGATTCTTTCTTCAGCAGAATTGGACCCCTGGGCCCCACAAAAAAAAAAAAAAAAGGACCCCATACCAAAGATTTCCTCCGGAATCGCCGGAGGTGTCCATCATTACATGAATGACTATGCTCTAGTTTTAGAAATTGATAGTCTTCGTATTGGCTCCAAAATCCTCACCCAAGATTCCCTGAAGACTCCTTGAAGACTCTTTCTTCAGCAGTATAACAGGTGTCATTTTTCGATTTCAAGGGTAATTTCTTCCATTTATATAGCTGGTAGCCTTTATGACTATGCTCTAGTTTGAGAAAATGATAGTCTTCGTATTGGCGGGAAAATCTTCACCGAAGAATCCCTGAAGACTCCTTCAAGATTCTTTCTTCAGCTGAACTGAACCCCTGGCCCCACAAAAAAAAAAAAAAAAAAGGAACCCTTACCAAAGATTTCCACCGGAATCGCCGGAGGTGGCCATCATTACATGAATGACTATGCTCTAGTTTGAGAAAATGATAGTCTTCGTATTGGCGCCAAAATCTTCACCGAAGAATCCCTGAAGACTCCTTGAAGATTCTTTCTTCAGCTGAACTGGACCCCTGGGCCCCACGAAAAAAAAAAAAGGACCCCCTACCAAAGATTTCCTCCGGAATCGCCGGAGGTGGCCATCATTACATGAATGACTATGCTCTAGTTTGAGAAAATGATAGTCTTCGTATTGGCTCCAAAATCTTCACCGAAGAATCCCTGAAGACTCCTTGAAGATTCTTTCTTCAGCTGAATTGGACCCCTGGGCCCCACAAAAAAAAAAAAAAAAAACGAACCCCTTACGAAAGATTTCCTCCGGAATCGCCGGAGATGGAGATCATTACATGAATGACTAAGCTCTATTTTGAGAAAATGATAGTCTTCGTATTGACTCCAAAATCTTCACCGAAGAATCCCTGAAGACTCCTTGAAGATTCTTTCTTCAGCTGAATTGGACCCCTGGGCCCTACAAAAAAAAAAAGAAAAAAGGACCCCTTACCAAAGATTTCCTCCGGAATCGCCGGAGGTGGCCATCATTACATGAATGACTATGCTCTAGTTTGAGAAAATGATAGTCTTCGTATTGGCGCAATATCTTCACTGAAGAATCCCTGAAGACTCCTTGAAGATTCTTTCTTCAGCTGAATTGGACCCCTGGGCCCCACAAAAAAAAAAAAGAAAAAAGGACCCCTTACCAAAGATTTCCTCCGGAATCACCGGAGGTGGCCATCATTACATGAATGACTATGCTCTAGTTTGAGAAAATGATAGTCTTCGTATTGGCGCCAAAATCTTCACCGAAGAATCCCTGAAGACTCCTTGAAGATTCTTTCTTCAGCTGAACTGGACCCCTGGGATCCACGAAAAAAAAAAAGACCCCCTACCAAAGATTTCCTCCGGAATCGCCGGAGGTGGCCATCATTACATGAATGACTATGCTCTAGTTTGAGAAAATGATAGTCTTCGTATTGGCGCCAAAATCTTCACCGAAGAATCCCTGAAGACTCCTTGAAGATTCTTTCTTCAGCTGAACTGGACCCCTGAGCCCCACAAAAAAAAAAAAAAAAAAAAGGACCCCTTACCAAAGATTTCCTCCGGAATCGCCGGAGGTGGCCATCATTACATGAATGAATATGCTCTAGTTTGAGAAAAAGATAGTCTTCGTATTGGCTCCAAAATCTTCACCGAAGAATCCCTGAAGACTCCTTGAAGATTCTTTCTTCAGCTGAATTGGACCCCTGGGCCCCACAAAAAAAAAAAAACAAAAAAGGACCCCTTACCAAAGATTTCCTCCGGAATCGCCGGAGGTGGCCATCATTACATGAATGACTATGCTCTAGTTTGAGAAAATGATAGTCTTCGTATTGGCGCCAAAATCTTCACCGAAGAATCCCTAAAGACTCCTTGAAGATTCTTTCTTCAGCTGAACTGGACCACTGGGCCCTACAAAAAAAAAAAAAAAAAAAGGACCCCTTACCAAAGATTTCCTCCGGAATCGCCGGAGGTGGCCATCATTACATGAATGACTATGCTGTAGTTTGAGAAAATGATAGTCTTCGTATTGGCTCCAAAATCTTCACCGAAGAATCCCTGAAGACTGCTTGAAGATTCTTTCTTCAGCTGAATTGGACCCCTGGGCCCCACAAAAAAAAAAAAAAAAAAAAAGGACCCCTTACCAAAGATTTCCTCCGGAATCGCCGGAGGTGGCCATCATTACATGAATGACTATGCTCTAGTTTGAGAAAATGATAGTCTTCGTATTGGCGCAAAATCTTCACCGAAGAATCCCTGAAGACTCCTTGAAGATTCTTTCTTCAGCTGAATTGGACCCCTGGGCCCCACAAAAAAAAACAAAAAAGGACCCCTTACCAAAGATTTCCTCCGGAATCGCCGGAGGTGGCCATCATTACATGAATGACTATGCTCTAGTTTGAGAAAATGATAGTCTTCGTATTGGCTCCAAAATCTTCACCGAAGAATCCCTGAAAACTGCTTGAAGATTCTTTCTTCAGCTGAATTGGACCCCTGGGCCCCACAAAAAAAAAAAAAAAAAAAGGACCCCTTACCAAAGATTTCCTCCGGAATCGCCGGAGGTGGCCATCATTATATGAATGACTATGATCTAGTTTGAGAAAATGATAGTCTTCGTATTGGCTCCAAAATCTTCACCGAAGAATCCCTGAAGACTGCTTGAAGATTCTTTCTTCAGCTGAATTGGACCCCTGGGCCCCACAAAAAAAAAAAAAAAAAAAAAAAAGGACCCCTTACCAAAGATTTCCTCCGGAATCGCCGGAGGTGGCCATCATTACATGAATGACTAAGCTCTAGTTTGAGGAAATGATAGTCTTCGTATTGGCGCCAAAATCTTCACCGAAGAATCCCTGAAGACTCCTTGAAGATTCTTTCTTCAGCTGAATTGGACCCCTGGGTCCCACAAAAAAAAAAACAAAAAATTACCCCTTACCAAAGATTTCCTCCGGAATCGCCGGAGGTGGCCATCATTACATGAATGACTATGCTCTAGTTTGAGAAAATGATAGTCTTCGTATTGGCGCCAAAATCTTCACCGAAGAATCCCTGAAGACTCCTTGAAGATTCTTTCTTCAGCTGAACTGGACCCCTGGGCCCCACAAAAAAAAAAAAACAAAAAAGGACCCCTTACCAAAGATTTCCTCCGGCATCGCCGGAGGTGGCCATCATTACATGAATGACTATGCTCTAGTTTGAGAAAATGATAGTCTTCGTATTGGCTCCAAAATCTTCACCGAAGAATCCCTGAAGACTCCTTGAAGATTCTTTCTTCAGTTGAATTGGACCCCTGGGCCCCACAAAAAAAAAAAACAAAAAAGGACCCCTTACCAAAGATTTCCTCCGGAATCGCCGGAGGTGGCCATCATTACATGAATGACTATGCTCTAGTTTGAGAAAATGATAGTCTTCGTATTGGCTCAAAATCTTCACCGAAGAATCCCTGAAGACTCCTTGAAGATTCTTTCTTCAGCTGAATTTTACCCTTGGGCCCCACAAAAAAAAAATACAAAAAAGGACCCCTTACCAAAGATTTCCTCCGGAATCGCCGGAGGTGGCCATCATTACATGAATGACTATGCTCTAGTTTGAGAAAATGATAGTCTTCGTATTGGTGCAAAATCTTCACTGAAGAATCCCTGAAGACTCCTTGAAGATTCTTTCTTCAGCTGAACTGGACCCCTGGGCCCCACAAATAAAAAAAAAAAAAGGACCCCTTACCAAATATTTCCTCCGGAATCACCGGAGGTGGCCATCATTACATGAATGACTATGCTCTAGTTTGAGAAAATGATAGTCTTCGTATTGGCTCCAAAATCTTCACCGAAGAATCCCTGAAGACTCTTTGAAGATTCTTTCTTCAGCTGAATTGGACCCCTGGGCCCACAAAAAAAAAAAAAAAGGACCCCTTACCAAAGATTTCCTCCGGAATCGCCGGAGGTGTCCATCATTACATGAATGACTATGCTCTAGTTTTAGAAAATGATAGTCTTCGTATTGGCTCCAAAATCCTCACCCAAGATTCCCTGAAGACTCCTTGAAGACTCTTTCTTCAGCAGTATAACAGGTGTCATTTTTCAATTTCAAGGGTAATTTCTACCATTTATATAGCTGGTAGCCTTTATGACTATGCTCTAGTTTGAGAAAATGATAGTCTTAGTATTGGCGCAAAATCTTCACCGAAGAATCCCTGAAGACTCCTTGAAGATTCTTTCTTCAGCTTAATTGGACCCCTGGGCCCCACAAAAAAAAAAACACAAAAAAGGACCCCTTACCAAAGATTTCCTCCGGAATCGCCGGAGGTGGCCATCATTACATGAATGACTATGATCTAGTTTGAGAAAATGATAGTCTTCGTATTGGCGCCAAAATCTTCACCGAAGAATCCCTGAAGACTCCTTGAAGATTCTTTCTTCAGCTGAACTGGACCCCTGGGCCCCACGAAAAAAAAAAAAAGACCCCCTACCAAAGATTTCCTCCGGAATCGCCGGAGGTGGCCATCATTACATGAATGACTATGCTCTAGTTTGAGAAAATGATAGTCTTCGTATTGGTGCCAAAATCTTCACCGAAGAATCCTTGAAGACTCCTTGAAGATTCTTTTTTCAGCTGAACTGGACCCCTGGGCCCCACGAAAAAAAAAAAAAAAAAAAGGACCCCTTACCAAAGATTTCCTCGGGAATCGCCGGAGGTTGCCATCATTACATGAATGACTATGCTCTAGTTTGAGAAAATGATAGTCTTCGTATTGGCTCCAAAATATTCACCGAAGAATCCCTGAAGACTCCTTGAAGATTCTTTCTTCAGCTGAATTGGAACCCTGGGCCCCCCCCCCAAAAAAAGGACCCCTTACCAAAGATTTCCTCCGGAATCGCCGGAGGTGGCCATCATTACATGAATGACTATGCTCTAGTTTGAGAAAATGATAGTCTTCGTATTGGCGACAAAATCTTCACCGAGGAATCCCTGAAGACTCCTTGAAGATTCTTTCTTCAGCTGAACTGGACCTCTGGGCCCCACAAAAAAAAAAAAGGACCCCTTACCAAAGATTTCCTCCGGAATCGCCGGAGGTGGCCATCATTACATGAATGACTATGCTCTAGTTTGAGAAAATGATAGTCTTCGTATTGGCGCAAAATCTTCACCGAAGAATCCCTGAAGACTCTTTGAAGATTCTTTCTTCAGCTGAACTGGACCCCTGGGCCCAACAAAAAAAAAAAAAAGAAAAAAGGACCCCTTACCAAAGATTTCCTCCGGAATCGCCGGAGGTGACCATCATTACATGAATGACTATGCTCTAGTTTGAGAAAATGATAGTCTTCGTATTGGCTCCAAAATCTTCACCGAAGAATCCCTGAAGACTCTTTGAAGATTCTTTCTTCAGCTGAGTTGGACCCCTGGGCCCCCCCAAAAAAAACAAAAAAGGACCCCTTACCAAAGATTTCCTCCGTAATCGCCGGAGGTGGCCATCATTACATGAATGACTATGCTCTAGTTTTAGAAAATGATAGTCTTCATATTGGCTCCAGAATCCTCACCCAAGATTCCCTGAAGACTCCTTGAAGACTCTTTCTTCAGCAGTATAACAGGTGTCATTTTTCAATTTCAAGGGTAATTTCTACCATTTATATAGCTGGTAGCCTTTATGACTATGCTCTAGTTTGAGAAAATGATAGTCTTAGTATTGGCGCCAAAATCTTCACCGAAGAATCCCTGAAGACTCCTTGAAGATTCTTTCTTCAGCTGAATTGGACCCCTGGGCCCCACAAAAAAAAAAAAAAAAAAAAAAAAGGACCCCTTATCAAAGATTTCCTCCGGAATCGCCGGAGGTGGCCATCATTACATGAATGACTATGCTCTAGTTTGAGAAAATGATAGTCTTAGTATTGGCGCAAAATCTTCACCGAAGAATCCCTGAAGACTCCTTGAAGATTCTTTCTTCAGCTTAATTGGACCCCTGGGCCCCACAAAAAAAAAAAAAAAACACAAAAAAGGACCCCTTACCAAAGATTTCCTCCGGAATCGCCGGAGGTGGCCATCATTACATGAATGACTATGATCTAGTTTGAGAAAAGGATAGTCTTCGTATTGGCGCCAAAATCTTCACCGAAGAATCCCAGAAGACTCCTTGAAGATTCTTTCTTCAGCTGAACTGGACCCCTGGGCCCCACAAAAAAAAAAAAAGACCCCCTACCAAAGATTTCCTCCGGAATCGCCGGAGGTGGCCATCATTACATGAATGGCTATGCTCTAGTTTGAGAAAATGATAGTCTTCGTATTGGCTCCAAAATCTTCACCGAAGAATCCCTGAAGACTCCTTGAAGATTCTTTCTTCAGCTGAATTGGACCCCTGGGCCCCACAAAAAAAAACAAAAAAGGACCCCTTACCATAGATTTCCTCCGGAATCGCCGGAGGTGGCCATCATTACATGAATGATTATGCTCTAATTTGAGAAAATGATAGTCTTCGTATTGGCGCCAAAATCTTCACCGAAGAATCCCTGAAGACTCCTTGAAGATATTTTCTTCAACTGAATTGGACCCCTGGACCCCACAAAAAAAAAACAAAAAACAAAAAAGGACCCCTTACCAAAGATTTCCTCCGGAATTGCAGGAGGTAGCCATCATTACATAAATGACTATGCTCTAGTTTGAGAAAATGATAGTCTTCATATTGGTGCCAAAATCTTCACTGAAGAATCCCTGAAGACTCCTTGAAGATGCTTTCTTCAGCTGAACTGGACCCCTGGGCCCCACAAAAAAAAAAAAAAAAGGACCCCTTACCAAAGATTTCCTCCGGAATCGCCGGAGGTACCCATCATTACATGAATGACTATGCTCTAGTTTGAGAAAATGATAGTCTTCGTATTGGCTCCAAAATCTTCACCGAAGAATCCCTGAAGACTCTTTGAAGATTCTTTCTTCAGCTGAATTGGACCCCTGGGCCCCACAAAAAAAAATAAAAAAGGACCCCTTACCAAACATTTCCTCCGGAATCGCCGGAGGTGGCCATCATTACATGAATGACTATGCTCTAGTTTGAGAAAATGATAGTCTTCGTATTGGTGCCAAAATCTTCACCGAAGAATCCCTGAAGACTCCTTGAAGATTCTTTCTTCAGCTGAACTGGACCCCTGGGCCCCACGAAAAAAAAAAAAAAAAAAAAGGACCCCTTACCAAAGATTTCCTCCGGAATCGCCGGAGGTTGCCATCATTACATGAATGACTATGCTCTAGTTTGAGAAAATGATAGTCTTCGTATTGGCTCCAAAATATTCACCGAAGAATCCCTGAAGACTCCTTGAAGATTCTTTCTTCAGCTGAATTGGAACCCTGGCCCCCCCCCCCCACAAAAAAGGACCCCTTACCAAGATTTCCTCCGGAATCGCCAGAGGTGGCCATCATTACATGAATGACTATGCTCTAGTTTGAGAAAATGATAGTCTTCGTATTGGCGACAAAATCTTCACCGAGGAATCCCTGAAGACTCCTTGAAGATTCTTTCTTCAGCTGAACTGGACCCCTGGGCCCCACAAATAAAAAAAAAAAGGACCCCTTACCAAAGATTTCCTCCGGAATCGCAGGAGGTAGCCATCATTACATGAATGACTATGCTCTAGTTTGAGAAAATGATAGTCTTCGTATTGGTGCCAAAATCTTCACTGAAGAATCCCTGAAGACTCCTTGAAGATTCTTTCTTCAGCTGAACTGGACCCCTGGGCCCCACAAAGAAAAAAAAAAAGGACCCCTTACCAAAGATTTCCTCCGGAATCGCCGGAGGTGGCCATCATTACATGAATGACTATGCTCTAGTTTGAGAAAATGATAGTCTTCGTATTGGCTCCAAAATCTTCACCGAAGAATCCCTGAAGACTGCTTGAAGATTCTTTCTTCAGCTGAATTGGACCCCTTGGCCCCACAAAAAAAAAAAAAAAAAAAAAAAAAGGACCCCTTACCAAAGATTTCCTCCGGAATCGCCGGAGGTGGCCATCATTACATGAATGACTAAGCTCTAGTTTGAGGAAATGATAGTCTTCGTATTGGCGCCAAAATCTTCACCGAAGAATCCCTGAAGACTCCTTGAAGATTCTTTCTTCAGCTGAATTGGACCCCTGGGTCCCACAAAAAAAAAAACAAAAAAGTACCCCTTACCAAAGATTTCCTCCGGAATCGCCGGAGGTGGCCATCATTACATGAATGACTATGCTCTAGTTTGAGAAAATGATAGTCTTCGTATTGGCGCCAAAATCTTCACCGAAGAATCCCTGAAGACTCCTTGAAGATTCTTTCTTCAGCTGAACTGGACCCCTGGGCCCCACAAAAAAAAAAAACAAAAAAGGACCCCTTACCAAAGATTTCCTCCGGAATCGCCGGAGGTGGCCATCATTACATGAATGACTATGCTCTAGTTTGAGAAAATGATAGTCTTCGTATTGGCTCCAAAATCTTCACCGAAGAATCCCTGAAGACTCCTTGAAGATTCTTTCTTCAGTTGAATTGGACCCCTGGGCCCCACAAAAAAAAAAACAAAAAAGGACCCCTTACCAAAGATTTCCTCCGGAATCGCCGGAGGTGGCCATCATTACATGAATGACTATGCTCTAGTTTGAGAAAATGATAGTCTTCGTATTGGCTCAAAATCTTCACCGAAGAATCCCTGAAGACTCTTTGAAGATTCTTTCTTCAGCTGAATTTTACCCTTGGGCCCCACAAAAAAAAAATACAAAAAAGGACCCCTTACCAAAGATTTCCTCCGGAATCGCCGGAGGTGGCCATCATTACATGAATGACTATGCTCTAGTTTGAGAAAATGATAGTCTTCGTATTGGTGCAAAATCTTCACTGAAGAATCCCTGAAGACTCCTTGAAGATTCTTTCTTCAGCTGAACTGGACCCCTGGGCCCCACAAATAAAAAAAAAAAAAGGACCCCTTACCAAATATTTCCTCCGGAATCACCGGAGGTGGCCATCATTACATGAATGACTATGCTCTAGTTTGAGAAAATGATAGTCTTCGTATTGGCTCCAAAATCTTCACCGAAGAATCCCTGAAGACTCTTTGAAGATTCTTTCTTCAGCTGAATTGGACCCCTGGGCCCACAAAAAAAAAAAAAAAGGACCCCTTACCAAAGATTTCCTCCGGAATCGCCGGAGGTGTCCATCATTACATGAATGACTATGCTCTAGTTTTAGAAAATGATAGTCTTCGTATTGGCTCCAAAATCCTCACCCAAGATTCCCTGAAGACTCCTTGAAGACTCTTTCTTCAGCAGTATAACAGGTGTCATTTTTCAATTTCAAGGGTAATTTCTACCATTTATATAGCTGGTAGCCTTTATGACTATGCTCTAGTTTGAGAAAATGATAGTCTTAGTATTGGCGCAAAATCTTCACCGAAGAATCCCTGAAGACTCCTTGAAGATTCTTTCTTCAGCTTAATTGGACCCCTGGGCCCCACAAAAAAAAAAAACACAAAAAAGGACCCCTTACCAAAGATTTCCTCCGGAATCGCCGGAGGTGGCCATCATTACATGAATGACTATGATCTAGTTTGAGAAAATGATAGTCTTCGTATTGGCGCCAAAATCTTCACCGAAGAATCCCTGAAGACTCCTTGAAGATTCTTTCTTCAGCTGAACTGGACCCCTGGGCCCCACGAAAAAAAAAAAAGACCCCCTACCAAAGATTTCCTCCGGAATCGCCGGAGGTGGCCATCATTACATGAATGACTATGCTCTAGTTTGAGAAAATGATAGTCTTCGTATTGGTGCCAAAATCTTCACCGAAGAATCCTTGAAGACTCCTTGAAGATTCTTTTTTCAGCTGAACTGGACCCCTGGGCCCCACGAAAAAAAAAAAAAAAAAAAGGACCCCTTACCAAAGATTTCCTCGGGAATCGCCGGAGGTTGCCATCATTACATGAATGACTATGCTCTAGTTTGAGAAAATGATAGTCTTCGTATTGGCTCCAAAATATTCACCGAAGAATCCCTGAAGACTCCTTGAAGATTCTTTCTTCAGCTGAATTGGAACCCTGGGCCCCCCCTCCAAAAAAAGGACCCCTTACCAAAGATTTCCTCCGGAATCGCCGGAGGTGGCCATCATTACATGAATGACTATGCTCTAGTTTGAGAAAATGATAGTCTTCGTATTGGCGACAAAATCTTCACCGAGGAATCCCTGAAGACTCCTTGAAGATTCTTTCTTCAGCTGAACTGGACCCCTGGGCCCCACAAAAAAAAAAAAGGACCCCTTACCAAAGATTTCCTCCGGAATCGCCGGAGGTGGCCATCATTACATGAATGACTATGCTCTAGTTTGAGAAAATGATAGTCTTCGTATTGGCGCAAAATCTTCACCGAAGAATCCCTGAAGACTCTTTGAAGATTCTTTCTTCAGCTGAACTGGACCCCTGGGCCCAACAAAAAAAAAAAAAAGAAAAAAGGACCCCTTACCAAAGATTTCCTCCGGAATCGCCGGAGGTGACCATCATTACATGAATGACTATGCTCTAGTTTGAGAAAATGATAGTCTTCGTATTGGCTCCAAAATCTTCACCGAAGAATCCCTGAAGACTCTTTGAAGATTCTTTCTTCAGCTGAGTTGGACCCCTGGGCCCCCCCAAAAAAAACAAAAAAGGACCCCTTACCAAAGATTTCCTCCGTAATCGCCGGAGGTGGCCATCATTACATGAATGACTATGCTCTAGTTTTAGAAAATGATAGTCTTCATATTGGCTCCAGAATCCTCACCCAAGATTCCCTGAAGACTCCTTGAAGACTCTTTCTTCAGCAGTATAACAGGTGTCATTTTTCAATTTCAAGGGTAATTTCTACCATTTATATAGCTGGTAGCCTTTATGACTATGCTCTAGTTTGAGAAAATGATAGTCTTAGTATTGGCGCCAAAATCTTCACCGAAGAATCCCTGAAGACTCCTTGAAGATTCTTTCTTCAGCTGAATTGGACCCCTGGGCCCCACAAAAAAAAAAAAAAAACAAAAAAGGACCCCTTATCAAAGATTTCCTCCGGAATCGCCGGAGGTGGCCATCATTACATGAATGACTATGCTCTAGTTTGAGAAAATGATAGTCTTAGTATTGGCGCAAAATCTTCACCGAAGAATCCCTGAAGACTCCTTGAAGATTCTTTCTTCAGCTTAATTGGACCCCTGGGCCGCACAAAAAAAAAAAAACACACAAAAAAGGACCCCTTACCAAAGATTTCCTCCGGAATCGCCGGAGGTGGCCATCATTACATGAATGACTATGATCTAGTTTGAGAAAAGGATAGTCTTCGTATTGGCGCCAAAATCTTCACCGAAGAATCCCAGAAGACTCCTTGAAGATTCTTTCTTCAGCTGAACTGGACCCCTGGGCCCCACGAAAAAAAAAAAAGACCCCCTACCAAAGATTTCCTCCGGAATCGCCGGAGGTGGCCATCATTACATGAATGGCTATGCTCTAGTTTGAGAAAATGATAGTCTTCGTATTGGCTCCAAAATCTTCACCGAAGAATCCCTGAAGACTCCTTGAAGATTCTTTCTTCAGCTGAATTGGACCCCTGGGCCCCACAAAAAAAAACAAAAAAGGACCCCTTACCATAGATTTCCTCCGGAATCGCCGGAGGTGGCCATCATTACATGAATGACTATGCTCTAGTTTGAGAAAATGATAGTCTTCGTATTGGCGCCAAAATCTTCACCGAAGAATCCCTGAAGACTCCTTGAAGATATTTTCTTCAACTGAATTGGACCCCTGGACCCCACAAAAAAAAACAAAAAACAAAAAAGGACCCCTTACCAAAGATTTCCTCCGGAATTGCAGGAGGTAGCCATCATTACATAAATGACTATGCTCTAGTTTGAGAAAATGATAGTCTTCATATTGGTGCCAAAATCTTCACTGAAGAATCCCTGAAGACTCCTTGAAGATGCTTTCTTCAGCTGAACTGGACCCCTGGGCCCCACAAAAAAAAAAAAAGGACCCCTTACCAAAGATTTCCTCCGGAATCGCCGGAGGTACCCATCATTACATGAATGACTATGCTCTAGTTTGAGAAAATGATAGTCTTCGTATTGGCTCCAAAATCTTCACCGAAGAATCCCTGAAGACTCTTTGAAGATTCTTTCTTCAGCTGAATTGGACCCCTGGGCCCCACAAAAAAAAATAAAAAAGGACCCCTTACCAAACATTTCCTCCGGAATCGCCGGAGGTGGCCATCATTACATGAATGACTATGCTCTAGTTTGAGAAAATGATAGTCTTCGTATTGGTGCCAAAATCTTCACCGAAGAATCCCTGAAGACTCCTTGAAGATTCTTTCTTCAGCTGAACTGGACCCCTGGGCCCCACGAAAAAAAAAAAAAAAAAAAAAGGACCCCTTACCAAAGATTTCCTCCGGAATCGCCGGAGGTTGCCATCATTACATGAATGACTATGCTCTAGTTTGAGAAAATGATAGTCTTCGTATTGGCTCCAAAATATTCACCGAAGAATCCCTGAAGACTCCTTGAAGATTCTTTCTTCAGCTGAATTGGAACCCTGGCCCCCCCCCCCAAAAAAGGACCCCTTACCAAGATTTCCTCCGGAATCGCCAGAGGTGGCCATCATTACATGAATGACTATGCTCTAGTTTGAGAAAATGATAGTCTTCGTATTGGCGACAAAATCTTCACCGAGGAATCCCTGAAGACTCCTTGAAGATTCTTTCTTCAGCTGAACTGGACCCCTGGGCCCCACAAATAAAAAAAAAAAGGACCCCTTACCAAAGATTTCCTCCGGAATCGCAGGAGGTAGCCATCATTACATGAATGACTATGCTCTAGTTTGAGAAAATGATAGTCTTCGTATTGGTGCCAAAATCTTCACTGAAGAATCCCTGAAGACTCCTTGAAGATTCTTTCTTCAGCTGAACTGGACCCCTGGGCCCCACAAAGAAAAAAAAAAAAGGACCCCTTACCAAAGATTTCCTCCGGAATCGCCGGAGGTGGCCATCATTACATGAATGACTATGCTCTAGTTTGAGAAAATGATAGTCTTCGTATTGGCTCCAAAATCTTCACCGAAGAATCCCTGAAGACTCTTTGAAGATTCTTTCTTCAGCTGAATTGGACCCCTGGGCCCCCCCCAAAAAAACAAAAAAGGACCCCTTACCAAAGATTTCCTCCGGAATCGCCGGAGGTGGCCATCATTACATGAATGACTATGCTCTAGTTTGAGAAAATGATAGTCTTCGTATTGGCGCAAAATCTTCACCGAAGAATCCCTGAAGACTCTTTGAAGATTCTTTCTTCAGCTGAACTGGACCCCTGGGCCCAACAAAAAAAAAAAAAAGAAAAAAGGACCCCTTACCAAAGATTTCCTCCGGAATCGCCGGAGGTGACCATCATTACATGAATGACTATGCTCTAGTTTGAGAAAATGATAGTCTTCGTATTGGCTCCAAAATCTTCACCGAAGAATCCCTGAAGACTCTTTGAAGATTCTTTCTTCAGCTGAATTGGACCCCTGGGCCCCCCCAAAAAAAACAAAAAAGGACCCCTTACCAAAGATTTCCTCCGTAATCGCCGGAGGTGGCCATCATTACATGAATGACTATGCTCTAGTTTTAGAAAATGATAGTCTTCATATTGGCTCCAGAATCCTCACCCAAGATTCCCTGAAGACTCCTTGAAGACTCTTTCTTCAGCAGTATAACAGGTGTCATTTTTCAATTTCAAGGGTAATTTCTACCATTTATATAGCTGGTAGCCTTTATGACTATGCTCTAGTTTGAGAAAATGATAGTCTTAGTATTGGCGCCAAAATCTTCAGCGAAGAATCCCTGAAGACTCCTTGAAGATTCTTTCTTCAGCTGAATTGGACCCCTGGGCCCCACAAAAAAAAAAAAAAAAAAAAAAGGACCCCTTATCAAAGATTTCCTCCGGAATCGCCGGAGGTGGCCATCATTACATGAATGACTATGCTATAGTTTGAGAAAATGATAGTCTTCGTATTGGCGCCAAAATCTTCACCGAAGAATCCCTGAAGACTCCTCGAAGATTCTTTCTTCAGCTGAACTGGACCCCTGGACCCCACAAAAAAAAACAAAAGAAAAAAGGACCCCTTACCAATGATTTCCTCCGGAATCGCCGGAGGTGGCCATCATTACATGAATGACTATGCTGTAGTTTGAGAAAATTATAGTCTTCGTATTGGCGCAAAATCTTCACCGAAGAATCCCTGAAGACTCCTTGAATATTCTTTCTTCAGCTGAATTGGACTCCTGGGCCCCACAAAAAAAAACAAAAACATACCCCTAACCAAAGATTTCCTCCGGAATCGCCGGAGGTAGCCATCATTACATGAATGACTATGCTCAAGTTTGAGAAAATTATAGTCTTCGTATTGGCGCCAAAATCTTCACCGAAGAATCCCTGAAGACTCCTTGAAGATTCTTTCTTCAGCTGAACTGGACCCCTGGGCCCCACAAAAAAAAAAAAACTAAAAAGGACCCCTTACCAAAGATTTCCTCCGGAATCGAGGGAGGTGGCCATCATTACATGAATGACTAAGCTCTAGTTTGAGAAAATGATAGTCTTCGTATTGGCGCCAAAATCTTCACCGAAGAATCCCTGAAGACTCCTTGAACATTCTTTCTTCAGCTGAATTGGACTCCTGGGCCCCACAAAAAAAAAACAATAAACTACCCCTTACCAAAGGTTTCCTCCGGAATCGCCGGGGGTAGCCATCATTACATGAATGACTATGCTCTAGTTTGAGAAAATGATAGTCTTCGTATTGGCGCCAAAATCTTCACCGAAGAATCCCTGAAGACTCCTTGAAGATTCTTTCTTCAGCTGAACTGGACCCCTGGGCCCCACAAAAAAAAAAAAAAAAAAAAAAGGACCCCTTACCAAAGATTTCCTCCGGAATCGCCGGAGGTGGCCATCATTACATGAATGACTATGCTCTAGTTTGAGAAAATGATAGTCTTCGTATTGGCGCCAAAATCTTCACCGAGGAATCCCTGAAGACTCCTTGAAGATTCTTTCTTCAGCTGAACTGGACCCCTGGGCCCCACAAAAAAAAAAAAAAAAGGACCCCTTACCAAAGATTTCATCCGGAATCGCAGGAGGTAGCCATCATTACATGAATGACTATGCTCTAGTTTGAGAAAATGATAGTCTTCGTATTTGTGCCAAAATCTTCACTGAAGAATCCCTGAAGACTCCTTGAAGATTCTTTCTTCAGCTGAACTGGACCACTGGGCCCCACAAAAATAAAAAAAAAAAAGGACCCCTTACCAAAGATTTCCTCCGTAATCGCCGGAGGTGGCCATCATTACATGAATGACTATGCTCTAGTTTGAGAAAATGATAGTCTTCGTATTGGCTCCAAAATCTTCACCGAAGAATCCCTGAAGACTCTTTGAAGATTCTTTCTTCAGCTGAATTGGACCCCTGGGCCCCCCCCCAAAAAAACAAAAAAGGACCCCTTACCAAAGATTTCCTCCGGAATCGCCGGAGGTGGCCATCATTACATGAATGACTATGCTCTAGTTTTAGAAAATGATAGTCTTCATATTGGCTCCAAAATCCTCACCCAAGATTCCCTGAAGACTCCTTGAAGTCTCTTTCTTCAGCAGTATAACTGGTGTCATTTTTCAATTTCAAGGGTAATTTCTACCATTTATATAGCTGGTAGCCTTTATGACTATGCTCTAGTTTGAGAAAATGATAGTCTTAGTATTGTCGCCAAAATCTTCACCGAAGAATCCCTGAAGACTCCTTGAAGATTCTTTCTTCAGCTGAACTGGACCCCTGGGCCCCACAAAAAAAAACAAAACAAAAAAGGACCCCTTACCAAAGATTTCCTCCGGAATCGCCGGAGGTGGCCATCATTACATGAATGACTATGCTCTAGTTTGAGAAAATGATAGTCTTCGTATTGGCTCCAAAATATTCACTGAAGAATCCCTGAAGACTCCTTGAAGATTCTTTCTTCAGCTGAATTGGACCACTGGGCCCCACAAAAAAAACAAAAAAGGACCCCTTACCAAAGATTTCCTCCGGAATCGCCGGAGGTGGCCATCATTACATGAATGACTATGCTCTAGTTTGAGAAAATGATAGTCTTCGTATTGGCGCCAAAATCTTCACCGAAGAATCCCTGAAGACTCCTTGAATATTCTTTCTTCAGCTGAATTGGACTCCTGGGCCCCACAAAAAAAAAACAAAAAACTACCCCTTACCAAAGATTTCCTCCGGAATCGCCGGAGGTGTCCATCATTACATGAATGACTATGCTCTAGTTTGAAAAAATAATAGTCTTCGTATTGGCGCCAGAATCTTCACCAAAGAATCCCTGAAGACTCCTTGAAATTCTTTCTTCAGCTGAACTGGACCCCTGGGCCCCACAAAAAAAAAAAAAAAAAAAAAAAACACTACCAAAGATTTCCTCCGGAATCGCCGGAGGTGGCCATCATTACATGAATGACTATGCTCTAGTTTGAGAAAATGATAGTCTTCGTATTGGCTCCAAAATATTCACCGAAGAATCCCTGAAGACTCTTTGAAGATTCTTTCTTCAGCTGAATTGGACCACTGGGCCCCCCCCCAAAAAAACTAAAAAGGACCCCTTACCAAAGATTTCCTCCGGAATCGCCGGAGGTGGCCATCATTACATGAATGACTATGCTCTAGTTTGAGAAAATGATAGTCTTCGTATTGGCGCCAAAATCTTCACCGAAGAATCCCTGAAGACTCCTTGAATATTCTTTCTTCAGCTGAATTGGACTCCTGGACCCCACAAAAAAAAACAAAAAACTACCCCTTACCAAAGATTTCCTCCGGAATCGCCGGAGGTAGCCATCATTACATGAATGACTATGCTCTAGTTTGAAAAAATGATAGTCTTCGTATTGGCGCCAAAATCTTCACCGAAGAATCCCTGAAGACTCCTTGAAGATTCTTTCTTCAGCTGAACTGGACCCCTGGGCCCCACAAAAAAAAAAAAAAAAAATAAACACTACCAAAGATTTCCTCCGGAATCGCCGGAGGTAGCCATCATTACATGAATGACTATGCTCTAGTTTGAAAAAATGATAGTCTTCGTATTGGCGCCAAAATCTTCACCGAAGAATCCCTGAAGACTCCTTGAAGATTCTTTCTTCAGCTGAACTGGACCCCTGGGCCCCACAAAAAAAAAAAAAAAAATAAACACTACCAAAGATTTCCTCCGGAATCGCCGGAGGTGGCCATCATTACATGAATGACTATGCTCTAGTTTGAGAAAATGATAGTCTTCGTATTGGCTCCAGAATATTCACCGAAGAATCCCTGAACACTCCTTGAAGATTCTTTCTTCAGCTGAATTGGACCACTGGGCCCCACAAAAAAAACAAAAAAGGACCCCTTACCAAAGATTTCCTCCGGAATCGCCGGAGGTGGCCATCATTACATGAATGACTATGCTCTAGTTTGAGAAAATGATAGTCTTCGTATTGGCGCCAAAATCTTCACCGAAGAATCCCTGAAGACTCCTTGAATATTCTTTCTTCAGCTGAATTGGACTCCTGGGCCCCACAAAAAAAAAAAAAAAAACTACCCCTTACCAAAGATTTCCTCCGGAATCGCCGGAGGTGTCCATCATTACATGAATGACTATGCTCTAGTTTGAAAAAATAATAGTCTTCGTATTGGCGCCAGAATCTTCACCAAAGAATCCCTGAAGACTCCTTGAAATTCTTTCTTCAGCTGAACTGGACCCCTGGTCCCCACAAAAAAAAAAAAAAAAAAAAAAAAACACTACCAAAGATTTCCTCCGGAATCGCCGGAGGTGGCCATCATTACATGAATGACTACGCTCTAGTTTGAGAAAATGATAGTCTTCGTATTGGCGCCAAAATCTTCACCGAGGAATCCCTGAAGACTCCTTGAAGATTCTTTCTTCAGCTGAACTGGACCTCTGGGCCCCACAAAAAAAAAAAAATAAATAAAGGACCCCTTACCAAAGATTTCCTCCGGAATCGCCGGAGGTAGCCATCATTACATGAATGACTATGCTCTAGTTTGAGAAAATGATAGTCTTAGTATTGGCGCCAAAATCTTCACCGAAGAATCCCTGAAGACTCCTTGAAGATTCTTTCTTCAGCTGAATTGGACCCCTGGACCCCACAAAAAAACAAAACAAAAAAGCACCCCTTCCCAAAGATTTCCTCCGGAATCGCCGGAGGTGGCCATCATTACATGAATGACTATGCTCTAGTTTGAGAAAATGATAGTCTTCGTATTGGCGCCAAAATCTTCACCGAAAAATCCCTGAGGACTCCTTGAAGATTCTTTCTTCAGCTGAATTGGACCCCTGGGCCCCACAAAAAAAAAAACAAAAAAGGACCCCTTACCAAAGATTTCCACCGGAATCGCCGGAGGTGGCCATCATTACATGAATGACTACGCTCTAGTTTGAGAAAATGATAGTCTTCGTATTGGCGCCAAAATCTTCACCGAAGAATCCCTGAAGACTCCTTGAAGATTCTTTCTTCAGCTGAATTGGACCCCAGGGCCCCACAAAAAAAAAAAAAAAAAAAAACACTACCAAAGATTTAATCCGGAATCGCCGGAGGTGGCCATCATTACATGAATGACTATGCTCTAGTTTGAGAAAATGATAGTCTTCGAATTGGCTCCAAAATCTTCACTGAAGAATCCCTGAACACTCCTTGAAGATTCTTTCTTCAGCTGAATTGGACCACTGGGCCCCACAAAAAAAAACAAAAAAGGACCCCTTAAAAAAGATTTCCTCCGGAATCGCCGAAGGTGGCCATCATTACATGAATGACTATGCTCTAGTTTGAGAAAATGATAGTCTTCGTATTGGCGCCAAAATCTTCACCGAGGAATCCCTGAAGACTCCTTGAAGATTCTTTCTTCAGCTGAACTGGACCCCTGGGCCCCACAAAAAAAAAAAAAAAGGAACCCTTACCAAAGATTTCCTCCGGAATCGCCGGAGGTGGCCATCATTACATGAATGACAATGCTCTAGTTTTAGAAAATGATAGTCTTCATATTGGCTCCAGAATCCTCACCCAAGATTCCCTGAAGACTCCTTGAAGACTCTTTCTTCAGCAGTATAGCAGGTGTCATTTTTCAATTTCAAGGGTAATGTCTACCATTTATATAGCTGGTAGCCTTTATGACTATGCTCTAGTTTGAGAAAATGATCGTCTTTGTATTGGCGCCAAAATCTTCACCGAAGAATCCCTGAAGACTCCTTGAAGATTCTTTCTTCAGCTGAATTGGACCCCTGGGCCCCACAAAAAAAAAAAAAAAAAAAAAACGAACACCTTACGAAAGATTTCCTCCGGAATCGCCGGAGGTGGAGATCATTACATGAATGACTAAGCTCTAGTTTGAGAAAATGATAGTCTTCGTATTGACTCCAAAATCTTCACCGAAGAATCCCTGAAGACTCCTTGAAGATTCTTTCTTCCGCTGAACTGGACCACTGGGCCCCACAAAAAAAAAAGAAAAAAGGACCCCTTACCAAAGATTTCCTCCGGAATCGCCGGAGGTGGCCATCATTACATGAATGACTATGCTCTAGTTTGAGAAAATGATATTCTTCGTATTGGCGCAATATCTTCACCGAAGAATCCCTGAAGACTCCTTGAAGATTCTTTCTTCAGCTGAACTGGACCCCTGGGCCCCACAAAAAAAAAAAAGGACCCATTACCAAAGATTTCCTCCGGAATCGCCGGAGGTGGCCATCATTACATGAATGACTATGATCTAGTTTGAGAAAATGATAGTCTTCGTATTGGCTCCAAAATCTTCACTGAAGAATCCCTGAAGACTCCTTGAAGATTCTTTCTTCAGCTGAATTGGACCCCTGGGCCCCACAAAAAAAAACAAAAAAGGACCCCTTACCAAAGATTTCCTCTGGAATCACCGGAGGTGGCCATCATTACATGAATGACTATGCTCTAGTTTGAAAAAATGATAGTCTTCGTATTGTCGCCAAAATCTTCACCGAAGAATCCCTGAAGACTCCTTGAAGATTCTTTCTTCAGCTGAACTGGACCCCTGGGATCCACGAAAAAAAAAAAAGACCCCCTACCAAAGATTTCCTCCGGAATCGCCGGAGGTGGCCATCATTACATGAATGACTATGCTCTAGTTTGAGAAAATGATAGTCTTTGTATTGCCTCCAAAATCTTCACCGAAGAATCCCTGAAGGCTCCTTGAAGATTCTTTCTTCAGCTGAACTGGACCCCTGGGCCCCACAAAAAAAAACAAAAAAGGACCCCTTACCATAGATTTCCTCCGGAATCGCCGGAGGTGGCCATCATTACATGAATGACTATGCTCTAGTTTGAGAAAATGATAGTCTTCGTATTGGCGCCAAAATCTTCACCGAAGAATCCCTGAAGACTCCTTGAAGATTCTTTCTTCAGCTGAACTGGACCCCTGAGCCCCACAAAAAAAAAAGAAAAAAAAAAGGACCCCTTACCAAAGATTTCCTCCGGAATCGCCGGAGGTGGCCATCATTACATGAATGACTATGCTCTAGTTTGAGAAAAAGATAGTCTTCGTATTGGCTCCAAAATCTTCACCGAAGAATCCCTGAAGAGTCCTTGAAGATTCTTTCTTCAGCTGAATTGGACCCCTGGGCCCCACAAAAAAAAAACAAAACAAAAAAGGACCCCTTACCAAAGATTTCCTCCGGAATCGCCGGAGGTGGCCATCATTACATGAATGACTATGCTCTAGTTTGAGAAAATTATAGTCTTCGTATTGGCGCCAAAATCTTCACCGAAGAATCCCTAAAGACTCCTTGAAGATTCTTTCTTCAGCTGAACTGGACCACTGGGCCCCACAAAAAAAAAAAAAAAAAAAGGACCCCTTACCAAAGATTTCCTCCGGAATCGCCGGAGGTGGCCATCATTACATGAATGACTATGCTCTAGTTTGAGAAAATGATAGTCTTTGTATTGGCTCCAAAATCTTCACCGAAGAATCCCTGAAGACTGCTTGAAGATTCTTTCTTCAGCTGAATTGGACCCCTGGGCACCACAAAAAAAAAAAAAAAACAAAAAAGGACCCCTTACCAAAGATTTCCTCCGGAATCGCCGGAAGTGGCCATCATTACATGAATGACTATGCTCTAGTTTGAGAAAATGATAGTCTTCGTATTGGCGCAAAATCTTCACCGAAGAATCCCTGAAGACTCCTTGAAGATTCTTTCTTCAGCTGAATTGGACCCCTGGGGCCCACAAAAAAAAAAAAAAAAAAAGGACCCCTTACCAAAGATTTCCTCCGGAATTTGCCGCAGGTGGCCATCATTACATGAATGACTAAGCTTTAGTTTGAGGAAATGATAGTCTTCGTATTGGCGCCAAAATCTTCACCGAAGAATCCCTGAAGACTCCTTGAATATTCTTTCTTCAGCTGAATTGGACCCCTGGGCCCCACAAAAAAAAAAAAAAAAAAGTACCACTTACCAAAGATTTCCTCCGGAATCGCCGGAGGTTGCCATCATTACATGAATGACTATGCTCTAGTTTGAGAAAATAATAGTCTTCGTATTGGCGCCAAAATCTTCACCGAAAAATCCCTGAAGACTCCTTGAAGATTCTTTCTTCAGCTGAACTGGACCCCTGGGCCCCACAAAAAAAAAAAAAACAAAAAAGGACCCATTACCAAAGATTTCCTCCGGAATCGCCGGAGGTGGCCATCATTACATGAATGACTATGCTCTAGTTTGAGAAAATGATAGTCTTCGTATTGGCTCAAAATCTTCACCGAAGAATCCCTGAAGACTCCTTGAAGATTCTTTCTTCAGCTGAATTGGACCCTTGGGCCCCACAAAAAAAAAAAAAAAAAAAGGACCCCTTACCAAAGATTTCCTCCGGAATCGCCGGAGGTGGCCATCATTACATGAATGATTATGCTCTAGTTTGAGAAAATGATAGTCTTCGTATTGGTGCAAAATCTTCACTGAAGAATCCCTGAAGACTCCTTGAAGATTCTTTCTTCAGCTGAACTGGACCACTGGGCCCCACAAATAAAAAAAAAAAAAGGACCCCTTACCAAATATTTCCTCTGGAATCACCGGAGGTGGCCATCATTACATGAATGACTATGCTCTAGTTTGAGAAAATGATAGTCTTCGTATTGGCTCCAAAATCTTCACCGAAGAATCCCTGAAGACTCTTTGAAGATTCTTTCTTCAGCTGAATTGGACCCCTGGGCCCCACAAAAAAAAAAAAAAAAAAATAAAGACCCCTTACCAAAGATATCCTCCGGAATCGCCGGAGGTGTCCATCATTACATGAATGACTATGCTCTAGTTTTAGAAAATGATAGTCTTCGTATTGGCTCCAAAATCCTCACCCAAGATTCCCTGAAGACTCCTTGAAGACTCTTTCTTCAGCAGTATAACAGGTGTCATTTTTCAATTTCAAGGGTAATTTCTACCATTTATATAGCTGGTAGCCTTTATGACTATGCTCTAGTTTGAGAAAATGATAGTCTTAGTATTGGCGCAAAATCTTCACCGAAGAATCCCTGAAGACTCCTTGAAGATTTTTTCTTCAGCTTAATTGGACCCCTGGGCCCCACAAAAAAAAAAAACACAAAAAAGGACCCCTTACCAAAGATTTCCTCCGGAATCGCCGGAGGTGGCCATCATTACATGAATGACTATGCTCTAGTTTGAGAAAATGATAGTCTTCGTATTGGCGCCAAAATCTTCACCGAAGAATCCCTGAAGACTCCTTGAAGATTCTTTCTTCAGCTGAACTGGACCCCTGGGCCCCATGAAAAAAAAAAAAAGACCCCCTACCAAAGATTTCCTCCGGAAACGCTGGAGGTTGCCATCATTACATGAATGACTATGCTCTAGTTTGAGAAAATGATAGTCTTCGTATTGGCTCCAAAATCTTCACCGAAGAATCCCTGAAGACTCCTTGAAGACTCTTTCTTCAGCTGAATTGGACCCCTGGGCCCCACAAAAAAAAAACAAAAAAGGACCCCTTACCATAGATTTCCTCTGGAATCGCCGGAGGTGGCCATCATTACATGAATGACTATGCTCTAGTTTGAGAAAATGATAGTCTTCGTATTGGCTCAAAAATCTTCACCGAAGAATCCCTGAAGACTCCTTGAAGATTCTTTCTTCAGCTGAATTGGACCCCTGGGCCCCACAAAAAAAAAACAAAAAAGGACCCCTTACCAAAGAGTTCCTCCGGAATCGCCGGAGGTGGCCATCATTACATGAATGACTATGCTCTAGTTTGAGAAAATGATAGTCTTCGTATTGGCTCCAAAATCTTCACCGAAGAATCCCTGAAGACTCTTTGAAGATTCTTTCTTCAGCAGAATTGGACCCCTGGGCCCCACAAAAAAAAAAAAGGACCCCTTACCAAAGATTTCCTCCGGAATCGCCGGAGGTGTCCATCATTACATGAATGACTATGCTCTAGTTTTAGAAATTAATAGTCTTCGTATTGGCTCCAAAATCCTCACCCAAGATTCCCTGAAGACTCCTTGAAGACTCTTTCTTCAGCAGTATAACAGGTGTCATTTTTCGATTTCAAGGGTAATTTCTTCCATTTATATAGCTGGTAGCCTTTATGACTATGCTCTAGTTTGAGAAAATGATAGTCTTAGTATTGGCGCCAAAATCTTCACCGAAGAATCCCTGAAGACTCCTTCAAGATTCTTTCTTCAGCTGAACTGAACCCCTGGGCCCCACAAAAAAAAAAAAAAAAAAGGAACCCTTACCAAAGATTTCCTCCGGAATCGCCGGAGGTGGCCATCATTACATGAATGACTATGCTCTAGTTTGAGAAAATGATAGTCTTCGTATTGGCGCCAAAATCTTCACCGAAGAATCCCTGAAGACTCCTTGAAGATTCTTTCTTCAGCTGAACTGGACCCCTGGGCCCCACGAAAAAAAAAAAAGGACCCCCTACTAAAGATTTCCTCCGGAATCGCCGGAGGTGGCCATCATTACATGAATGACTATGCTCTAGTTTGAGAAAATGATAGTCTTCGAATTGGCTCCAAAATATTCACCGAAGAATCCCTGAACACTCCTTGAAGATTCTTTCTTCAGCTGAATTGGACCACTGGGCCCCACAAAAAAAAACAAAAAAGGACCCCTTACCAAAGATTTCCTCCGGAATCGCCGAAGGTGGCCATCATTACATGAATGACTATGCTCTAGTTTGAGAAAATGATAGTCTTCGTATTGGCGCCAAAATCTTCACCGAGGAATCCCTGAACACTCCTTGAAGATTCTTTCTTCAGCTGAACTGGACCCCTGGGCCCCACAAAAAAAAAAAAAGGACCCCTTACCAAAGATTTCCTCCGGAATCGCCGGAGGTGGCCATCATTACATGAATGACTATGCTCTAGTTTGAGAAAATGATAGTCTTCGTATTGGCGCCAAAATCTTCACCGAGGAATCCCTGAAGACTCCTTGAAGATTCTTTCTTCAGCTGAACTGGACCCCTGGGCCCCACAAAAAAAAAAAAAGGACCCCTTACCAAAGATTTCCTCCGGAATCGCCGGAGGTGGCCATCATTACATGAATGACTATGCTCTAGTTTGAGAAAATGATAGTCTTCGTGTTGGCGCAAAATCCCTGAAGACTCCTTGAAGATTCTTTCTTCAGCTGAACTGGACCTCTGGGCCCCACAAAAAAAAAAAAATAAATAAAGGACCCCTTACCAAAGATTTCCTCCGGAATCGCCGGAGGTGGCCATCATTACATGAATGACTATGCTCTAGTTTGAGAAAATGATAGTCTTCGTGTTGGCGCAAAATCTTCACCGAAGAATCCCTGAAGACTCCTTGAAGATTCTTTCTTCAGCTGAATTGGACCCCTGGACCCCACAAAAAAACAAAACAAAAAAGCACCCCTTCCCAAAGATTTCCTCCGGAATCGCCGGAGGTGGCCATCATTACATGAATGACTATGCTCTAGTTTGAGAAAATGATAGTCTTCGTATTGGCGCCAAAATCTTCACCGAAGAATCCCTGAAGACTCCTTGAAGATTCTTTCTTCAGCTGAATTGGACCACTAGGCCCCACAAAAAAAAACAAAAAAGGACCGCTTACCAAAGATTTCCTCCGGAATCGCCGGAGGTGGCCATCATTACATGAATGACTACGCTCTAGTTTGAGAAAATGATAGTCTTCGTATTGGCGCCAAAATCTTCACCGAAGAATCCCTGAAGACTCCTTGAAGATTCTTTCTTCAGCTGAATTGGACTCCTGGGCCCCACAAAAAAAAAAAAAAAAAAAACTACCCCTTACCAAAGATTTCCTCCGGAATCGCCTGAGGTGGCCATCATTACATGAATGACTATGCTCTAGTTTGAAAAAAATGATAGTCTTCGTATTGGCGCCAAAATCTTCACCGAAGAATCCCTGAAGACTCCTTTAAAGATTCTTTCTTCAGCTGAATTGGACCCCTGGGCCCCACAAAAAAAAAAAAAAAAAAAAAAAACACTACCAAAGATTTCCTCCGGAATCGCCGGAGGTGGCCATCATTACATGAATGACTATGCTCTAGTTTGAGAAAATGATAGTCTTCGAATTGGCTCCAAAATATTCACCGAAGAATCCCTGAACACTCCTTGAAGATTCTTTCTTCAGCTGAATTGGACCACTGGGCCCCACAAAAAAAAACAAAAAAGGACCCCTTACCAAAGATTTCCTCCGGAATCGCCGGAGGTGGCCATCATTACATGAATGACTATGCTCTAGTTTGAGAAAATGATAGTCTTCGTGTTGGCGCAAAATCTTCACCGAAGAATCCCTGAAGACTCCTTGAAGATTCTTTCTTCAGCTGAACTGGACCTCTGGGCCCCACAAAAAAAAAAAAAAAATAAAGGACCCCTTACCAAAGATTTCCTCCGGAATCGCCGGAGGTGGCCATCATTACATGAATGACTATGCTCTACTTTGAGAAAATGATAGTCTTCGTATTGGCTCCAAAATCTTCACCGAAGAATCCCTGAAGACTCTTTGAAGATTCTTTCTTCGGCTGAATTGGACCCCTGGGCCCCACAAAAAAAAAAAACAAAAAAGGACCCCTTACCAAAGATTTCCTCCGGAATCGCCGGAGGTGGCCATCATTACATGAATGACTATGCTCTAGTTTGAAAAAAATGATAGTCTTCGTATTGGCGCCAAAATCTTCACCGAAGAATCCCTGAAGACTCCTTTAAAGATTCTTTCTTCAGCTGAATTGGACCCCTGGGCCCCACAAAAAAAAAAAAAAAAAAACACTACCAAAGATTTCCTCCGGAATCGCCGGAGGTGGCCATCATTACATGAATGACTATGCTCTAGTTTGAGAAAATGATAGTCTTCGAATTGGCTCCAAAATATTCACCGAAGAATCCCTGAACACTCCTTGAAGATTCTTTCTTCAGCTGAATTGGACCACTGGGCCCCACAAATAAAAACAAAAAAGGACCCCTTACCAAAGATTTCCTCCGGAATCGCCGAAGGTGGCCATCATTACATGAATGACTATGCTCTAGTTTGAGAAAATGATAGTCTTCGTATTGGCGCCAAAATCTTCACCGAGGAATCCCTGAAGACTCCTTGAAGATTCTTTCTTCAGCTGAACTGGACCCCTGGGCCCCACAAAAAAAAAAAAAAGGACCCCTTACCAAAGATTTCCTCCGGAATCGCCGGAGGTGGCCATCATTACATGAATTACTATGCTCTAGTTTGAGAAAATGATAGTCTTCGTGTTGGCGCAAAATCTTCACCGAAGAATCCCTGAAGACTCCTTGAAGATTCTTTCTTCAGCTGAACTGGACCTCTGGGCCCCACAAAAAAAAAAAAAAATAAATAAAGGACCCCTTACCAAAGATTTCCTCCGGAATCGCCGGAGGTGGCCATCATTAAATGAATGACTATGCTCTGGTTTGAGAAAATGATAGTCTTCGTGTTGGCGCAAAATCTTCACCGAAGAATCCCTGAAGACTCCTTGAAGATTCTTTCTTCAGCTGAACTGGACCCCTGGGCCCCACAAAAAAAAAAAAAAAAAAAAAAAAGGACCCCTTACCAAAGATTTCCTCCGGAATCGCCGGAGGTGGCCATCATTACATGAATGAGTATGCTCTACTTTGAGAAAATGATAGTCTTCGTATTGGCTCCAAAATCTTCACCGAAGAATCCCTGAAGACTCTTTGAAGATTCTTTCTTCAGCTGAATTGGACCCCTGGGCCCCACAAAAAAAACAAAAACAAAAAAGGACCCCTTACCAAAGATTTCCTCCGGAATCGCCGGAGGTGGCCATCATTACATGAATGACTATGCTCTACTTTTAGAAAATGATAGTCTTCATATTGGTTCCAGAATCCTCACCCAAGATTCCCTGAAGACTCCTTGTAGACTCTTTCTTCAGCAGTATAACAGGTGTCATTTTTCAATTTCAAGGGTAATTTCTACCATTTATATAGCTGGTAGCCTTTATGACTATGCTCTACTTTGAGAAAATTATAGTCTTAGTATTGGCGCCAAAATCTTCACCGAAGAATCCCTGAAGACTCCTTGAAGATTCTTTCTTCAGCTGAATTGGACCCCTGGACCCCACAAAAAAACAAAACAAAAAAGCACCCCTTCCCAAAGATTTCCTCCGGAATCGCCGGAGGTGGCCATCATTACATGAATGACTATGCTCTAGTTTGAGAAAATGATAGTCTTCGAATTGGCGCCAAAATCTTCACCGAAGAATCCCTGAAGACTCCTTGAAGATTCTTTCTTCAGCTGAATTGGACCACTAGGCCCCACAAAAAAAAAACAAAAAAGGACCCCTTACCAAAGATTTCCTCCGGAATCGCCGGAGGTGGCCATCATTACATGAATGACTACGCTCTAGTTTGAGAAAATGATAGTCTTCGTATTGGCGCCAAAATCTTCACCGAAGAATCCCTGAAGACTCCTTGAAGATTCTTTCTTCAGCTGAATTGGACTCCTGGGCCCCACAAAAAAAAAAAAAAACTACCCCTTACCAAAGATTTCCTCCGGAATCGCCTGAGGTGGCCATCATTACATAAATGACTATGCTCTAGTTTGAAAAAATGATAGTCTTCGTATTGGCGCCAAAATCTTCACCGAAGAATCCCTGAAGACTCCTTGAAGATTCTTTCTTCAGCTGAATTGGACCCCTGGGCCCCACAAAAAAAAAAAAAAACACTACCAAAGATTTCCTCCGGAATCGCCGGAGGTGGCCATCATTACAGGAATGACTATGCTCTAGTTTGAGAAAATGATAGTCTTCGAATTGGCTCCAAAATATTCACCGAAGAATCCCTGAACACTCCTTGAAGATTCTTTCTTCAGCTGAATTGGACCACTGGGCCCCACAAAAAAAAACAAAAAAGGACCCCTTACCAAAGATTTCCTCCGGAATCGCCGAAGGTGGCCATCATTACATGAATGACTATGCTCTAGTTTGAGAAAATGATAGTGTTCGTATTGGCGCCAAAATCTTCACCGAGGAATCCCTGAAGACTCCTTAAAGATTCTTTCTTCAGCTGAACTGGACCCCTGGGCCCCACAAAAAAAAAAAAAAAAAAAGGACCCCTTACCAAAGATTTCCTCCGGAATCGCCGGAGGTGGCCATCATTACATGAATGACTATGCTCTAGTTTGAGAAAATGATAGTCTTTGTGTTGGCGCAAAATCTTCACCGAAGAATCCCTGAAGACTCCTTGAAGATTCTTTCTTCAGCTGAACTGGACCCCTGGGCCCCACAAAAAAAAAAAAAAAAGGAGAGCTTACCAATGATTTCCTCCGGAATCGCCGGAGGTGGCCATCATTACATGAATGACTATGCTCTAGTTTGAGAAAATGATAGTCTTTGTATTGGCTCCAAAATCTTCACCGAAGAATCCCTGAAGACTCTTTGAAGATTCTTTCTTCAGCTGAATTGGACCCCTGGGCCCCACAAAAAAAAAAAAGGACCCCTTACCAAAGATTTCCTCCGGAATCGCCGGAGGTGGCCATCATTACATGAATGACAATGCTCTAGTTTTAGAAAATGATAGTCTTCATATTGGCTCCAGAATCCTCACCCAAGATTCCCTGAAGACTCCTTGAAGACTCTTTCTTCAGCAGTATAGCAGGTGTCATTTTTCAATTTCAAGGGAAATTTCTACCATTTATATAGCTGGTAGCCTTTATGACTATGCTCTAGTTTGAGAAAATGATAGTCTTAGTATTGGCGCCAAAATCTTCACCGAAGAATCCCTGAAGACTCCTTGAAGATTCTTTCTTCAGCTGAATTGGACCCCTGGACCCCACAAAAAAAACAAAACAAAAAAGCACCCCTTCCCAAAGATTTCCTCCGGAATCACCGGAGGTGGCCATCATTACATGAATGACTATGCTCTAGTTTGAGAAAATGATAGTCTTCGTATTGGCGCCAAAATCTTCACCGAAGAATCCCTGAGGACTCCTTGAAGATTCTTTCTTCAGCTGAATTGGACCCCTGGGCCCCACAAAAAAAAAAAAACAAAAAAGGACCCCTTACCAAAGATTTCCTCCGGAATCGCCGGAGGTGGCCATCATTACATGAATGACTACGCTCTAGTTTGAGAAAATGATAGTCTTCGTATTGGCGCCAAAATCTTCACCGAAGAATCCCTGAAGACTCCTTGAAGATTCTTTCTTCAGCTGAATTGGACCCCAGGGCCCCACAAAAAAAAAAAAAAAAAAAAAAACACTACCAAAGATTTAATCCGGTATCGCCGGAGGTGGCCATCATTACATGAATGACTATGCTCTAGTTTGAGAAAATGATAGTCTTCGAATTGGCTCCAAAATCTTCACTGAAGAATCCCTGAACACTCCTTGAAGATTCTTTCTTCAGCTGAATTGGACCACTGGGCCCCACAAAAAAAAACAAAAAAGGACCCCTTACCAAAGATTTCCTCCGGAATCGCCGAAGGTGGCCATCATTACATGAATGACTATGCTCTAGTTTGAGAAAATGATAGTCTTCGTATTGGCGCCAAAATCTTCACCGAGGAATCCCTGAAGACTCCTTGAAGATTCTTTCTTCAGCTGAACTGGACCCCTGGGCCCCACAAAAAAAAAAAAGGACCCCTTACCAAAGATTTCCTCCGGAATCGCCGGAGGTGGCCATCATTACATGAATGACAATGCTCTAGTTTGAGAAAATGATAGTCTTTGTGTTGGCGCAATATCTTCACCGAAGAATCCCTGAAGACTCCTAGAAGATTCTTTCTTCAGCTGAACTGGACCCCTGGGCCCCACAAAAAAAAAAAAAAAAAAAGGGACCCCTTACCAATGATTTCCTCCGGAATCGCCGGAGGTGGCCATCATTACATGAATGACTATGCTCTAGTTTGAGAAAATGATAGTCTTCGTATTGGCTCCAAAATCTTCACCGAAGAATCCCTGAAGACTCTTTGAAGATTCTTTCTTCAGCTGAATTGGACCCCTGGGCCCCACAAAAAAAAAAAAGGACCCCTTACCAAAGATTTCCTCCGGAATCGCCGGAGGTGGCCATCATTACATGAATGACAATGCTCTAGTTTTAGAAAATGATAGTCTTCATATTGGCTCCAGAATCCTCACCCAAGATTCCCTGAAGACTCCTTGAAGACTATTTCTTCAGCAGTATAACAGGTGTCATTTTTCAATTTCAAGGGTAATTTCTACCATTTATATAGCTGGTAGCCTTTATGACTATGCTCTAGTTTGAGAAAATGATAGTCTTAGTATTGGCGCCAAAATCTTCACCGAAGAATCCCTGAAGACTCCTTGAAGATTCTTTCTTCAGCTGAATTGGACCCCTGGACCCCACAAAAAAACAAAACAAAAAACGACCCCTTCCCAAAGATTTCCTCCGGAATCGCCGGAGGTGGCCATCATTACATGAATGACTATGCTCGAGTTTGAGAAAATGATCGTCTTTGTATTGGCGCCAAAATCTTCACCGAAGAATCCCTGAAGACTCCTTGAAGATTCTTTCTTCAGCTGAATTGGACCCCTGGGCCCCACAAAAAAAAAAAAAAAAAAAACGAACACCTTACAAAAGATTTCCTCCGGAATCGCCGGAGGTGGAGATCATTACATGAATGACTAAGCTCTAGTTTGAGAAAATGATAGTCTTCGTATTGACTCCAAAATATTCACCGAAGAATCCCTGAAGACTCCTTGAAGATTCTTTCTTCAGCTGAACTGGACCACTGGGCCCCACAAAAAAAAAAGAAAAAAGGACCCCTTACCAAAGATTTCCTCCGGAATCGCCGGAGGTGGCCATCATTACATGAATGACTATGCTCTAGTTTGAGAAAATGATAGTCTTCGTATTGGCGCAATATCTTCACCGAAGAATCCCTGAAGACTCCTTGAAGATTCTTTCTTCAGCTGAACTGGACCCCTGGGCCCCACAAAAAAAAAAAAAGGACCCCTTACCAAAGATTTCCTCCGGAATCGCCGGAGGTGGCCATCATTACATGAATGACTATGCTCTAGTTTGAGAAAATGATAGTCTTCGTATTGGCTCCAAAATCTTCACTGAAGAATCCCTGAAGACTCCTTGAAGATTCTTTCTTCAGCTGAATTGGACCCCTAGGCCCCACAAAAAAAAACAAAAAAGGACCCCTTACCAAAGATTTCCTCCGGAATCACCGGAGGTGGCCATCATTACATGAATGACTATGCTCTAGTTTGAAAAAATGATAGTCTTCGTATTGTCGCCAAAATCTTCACCGAAGAATCCCTGAAGACTCCTTGAAGATTCTTTCTTCAGCTGAACTGGACCCCTGGGATCCACGAAAAAAAAAAAGACCCCCTACCAAAGATTTCCTCCGGAATCGCCGGAGGTGGCCATCATTACATGAATGACTATGCTCTAGTTTGAGAAAATGATAGTCTTTGTATTGCCTCCAAAATCTTCACCGAAGAATCCCTGAAGGCTCCTTGAAGATTCTTTCTTCAGCTGAACTGGACCCCTGGGCCCCACAAAAAAAAGACAAAAAAGGACCCCTTACCATAGATTTCCTCCGGAATCGCCGGAGGTGGCCATCATTACATGAATGACTATGCTCTAGTTTGAGAAAATGATAGTCTTCGTATTGGCGCCAAAATCTTCACCGAAGAATCCCTGAAGACTCCTTGAAGATTCTTTCTTCAGCTGAACTGGACCCCTGAGCCCCACAAAAAAAAAAAAAAAAAAAAAGGACCCCTTACCAAAGATTTCCTCCGGAATCGCCGGAGGTGGCCATCATTACATGAATGACTATGCTCTAGTTTGAGAAAAAGATAGTCTTCGTATTGGCTCCAAAATCTTCACCGAAGAATCCCTGAAGACTCCTTGAAGATTCTTTCTTCAGCTGAATTGGACCCCTGGGCCCCACAAAAAAAAAAAAAAAAAAAAAAAGGACCCCTTACCAAAGATTTCCTCCGGAATCGCCGGAGGTGGCCATCATTACATGAATGACTATGCTCTAGTTTGAGAAAATTATAGTCTTCGTATTGGCGCCAAAATCTTCACCGAAGAATCCCTAAAGACTCCTTGAAGATTCTTTCTTCAGCTGAACTGGACCACTGGGCCCCACAAAAAAAAAAAACAAAAAAGGACCCCTTACCAAAGATTTCCTCCGGAATCGCCGGAGGTGGCCATCATTACATGAATGACTATGCTCTAGTTTGAGAAAATGATAGCCTTTGTATTGGCTCCAAAATCTTCACCGAAGAATCCCTGAAGACTGCTTGAAGATTCTTTCTTCAGCTGAATTGGACCCCTGGGCACCACAAAAAAAAAAAAAACAAAAAAGGACCCCTTACCAAAGATTTCCTCCGGAATCGCCGGAAGTGGCCATCATTACATGAATGACTACGCTCTAGTTTGAGAAAATGATAGTCTTCGTATTGGCGCAAAATCTTCACCGAAGAATCCCTGAAGACTCCTTGAAGATTCTTTCTTCAGCTGAATTGGACCCCTGGGCCCCACAAAAAAAAAAAAAAAAAAAAAAAGGCCCCCTTACCAAAGATTTCCTCCGGAATTTGCCGCAGGTGGCCATCATTACATGAATGACTATGCTCTAGTTTGAGAAAATGATAGTCTTCATATTGGCGCCAAAATCTTCACCGAAGAATCCCTGAAGACTCCTTGAAGATTCTTTCTTCAGCTGAATTGGACCCCTGGGCCCCACAAAAAAAAACCAAAAAAGTACCCCTTACCAAAGATTTCCTCAGGAATCGCCGGAGGTGGCCATCATTACATGAATGACTATGCTCTAGTTTGAGAAAATGATAGTCTTCGTATTGGCGCCAAAATCTTCACCGAAAAATCCCTGAAGACTCCTTGAAGATTCTTTCTTCAGCTGAACTGGACCCCTGGGCCCCACAAAAAAAAAAAAACAAAAAAGGACCCATTACCAAAGATTTCCTCCGGAATCGCCGGAGGTGGCCATCATTACATGAATGACTATGCTCTAGTTTGAGAAAATGATAGTCTTCGTATTGGCTCAAAATCTTCACCGAAGAATCCCTGAAGACTCCTTGAAGATTCTTTCTTCAGCTGAATTGGACCCTTGGGCCCCACAAAAAAAAAAAAAAAAAAGGACCCCTTACCAAAGATTTCCTCCGGAATCGCCGGAGGTGGCCATCATTACATGAATGATTATGCTCTAGTTTGAGAAAATGATAGTCTTCGTATTGGTGCAAAATCTTCACTGAAGAATCCCTGAAGACTCCTTGAAGATTCTTTCTTCAGCTGAACTGGACCCCTGGGCCCCACAAATAAAAAAAAAAAGGACCCCTTACCAAATATTTCCTCTGGAATCACCGGAGGTGGCCATCATTACATGAATGACTATGCTCTAGTTTGAGAAAATGATAGTCTTCGTATTGGCTCCAAAATCTTCACCGAAGAATCCCTGAAGACTCTTTGAAGATTCTTTCTTCAGCTGAATTGGACCCCTGGGCCCCACAAAAAAAAAAAAAACAAAAAAGGACCCCTTACCAAAGATTTCCTCCGGAATCGCCGGAGGTGTCCATCATTACATGAATGACTATGCTCTAGTTTTAGAAAATGATAGTCTTCGTATTGGCTCCAAAATCCTCACCCAAGATTCCCTGAAGACTCCTTGAAGACTCTTTCTTCAGCAGTATAACAGGTGTCATTTTTCAATTTCAAGGGTAATTTCTACCATTTATATAGCTGGTAGCCTTTATGACTATGCTCTAGTTTGAGAAAATGATAGTCTTAGTATTGGCGCAAAATCTTCACCGAAGAATCCCTGAAGACTCCTTGAAGATTCTTTCTTCAGCTTAATTGGACCCCTGGGCCCCACAAAAAAAAAAACACACAAAAAAGGACCCCTTACCAAAGATTTCCTCCGGAATCGCCGGAGGTGGCCATCATTACATGAATGACTATGCTCTAGTTTGAGAAAGTGATAGTCTTCGTATTGGCGCCAAAATCTTCACCGAAGAATCCCTGAAGACTCCTTGAAGATTCTTTCTTCAGCTGAACTGGACCCCTGGGCCCCACGAAAAAAAAAAGACCCCCTACCAAAGATTTCCTCCGGAAACGCTGGAGGTTGCCATCATTACATGAATGACTATGCTCTAGTTTGAGAAAATGATAGTCTTCGTATTGGCTCCAAAATCTTCACCGAAGAATCCCTGAAGACTCCTTGAAGACTCTTTCTTCAGCTGAATTGGACCCCTGGGCCCCACAAAAAAAAAACAAAAAAGGACCCCTTACCATAGATTTCCTCTGGAATCGCCGGAGGTGGCCATCATTACATGAATGACTATGCTCTAGTTTGAGAAAATGATAGTCTTCGTATTGGCTCAAAAATCTTCACCGAAGAATCCCTGAAGACTCCTTGAAGATTCTTTCTTCAGCTGAATTGGACCCCTGGGCCCCACAAAAAAAAAACAAAAAAGGACCCCTTACCAAAGAGTTCCTCCGGAATCGCCGGAGGTGGCCATCATTACATGAATGACTATGCTCTAGTTTGAGAAAATGATAGTCTTCGTATTGGCTCCAAAATCTTCACCGAAGAATCCCTGAAGACTCTTTGAAGATTCTTTCTTCAGCAGAATTGGACCCCTGGGCCCCACAAAAAAAAAAAGGACCCCTTACCAAAGATTTCCTCCGGAATCGCCGGAGGTGTCCATCATTACATGAATGACTATGCTCTAGTTTTAGAAATTAATAGTCTTCGTATTGGCTCCAAAATCCTCACCCAAGATTCCCTGAAGACTCCTTGAAGACTCTTTCTTCAGCAGTATAACAGGTGTCATTTTTCGATTTCAAGGGTAATTTCTTCCATTTATATAGCTGGTAGCCTTTATGACTATGCTCTAGTTTGAGAAAATGATAGTCTTAGTATTGGCGCCAAAATCTTCACCGAAGAATCCCTGAAGACTCCTTCAAGATTCTTTCTTCAGCTGAACTGAACCCCTGGGCCCCACAAAAAAAAAAAAAAAAAGGAACCCTTACCAAAGATTTCCTCCGGAATCGCCGGAGGTGGCCATCATTACATGAATGACTATGCTCTAGTTTGAGAAAATGATAGTCTTCGTATTGGCGCCAAAATCTTCACCGAAGAATCCCTGAAGACTCCTTGAAGATTCTTTCTTCAGCTGAACTGGACCCCTGGGCCCCACGAAAAAAAAAAAAAGGACCCCCTACTAAAGATTTCCTCCGGAATCGCCGGAGGTGGCCATCATTACATGAATGACTATGCTCTAGTTTGAGAAAATGATAGTCTTCGAATTGGCTCCAAAATATTCACCGAAGAATCCCTGAACACTCCTTGAAGATTCTTTCTTCAGCTGAATTGGACCACTGGGCCCCACAAAAAAAAACAAAAAAGGACCCCTTACCAAAGATTTCCTCCGGAATCGCCGAAGGTGGCCATCATTACATGAATGACTATGCTCTAGTTTGAGAAAATGATAGTCTTCGTATTGGCGCCAAAATCTTCACCGAGGAATCCCTGAACACTCCTTGAAGATTCTTTCTTCAGCTGAACTGGACCCCTGGGCCCCACAAAAAAAAAAAAAGGACCCCTTACCAAAGATTTCCTCCGGAATCGCCGGAGGTGGCCATCATTACATGAATGACTATGCTCTAGTTTGAGAAAATGATAGTCTTCGTATTGGCGCCAAAATCTTCACCGAGGAATCCCTGAAGACTCCTTGAAGATTCTTTCTTCAGCTGAACTGGACCCCTGGGCCCCACAAAAAAAAAAAAAGGACCCCTTACCAAAGATTTCCTCCGGAATCGCCGGAGGTGGCCATCATTACATGAATGACTATGCTCTAGTTTGAGAAAATGATAGTCTTCGTATTGGCTCCAAAATCTTCACTGAAGAATCCCTGAAGACTCCTTGAAGATTCTTTCTTCAGCTGAATTGGACCCCTAGGCCCCACAAAAAAAAACAAAAAAGGACCCCTTACCAAAGATTTCCTCCGGAATCACCGGAGGTGGCCATCATTACATGAATGACTATGCTCTAGTTTGAAAAAATGATAGTCTTCGTATTGTCGCCAAAATCTTCACCGAAGAATCCCTGAAGACTCCTTGAAGATTCTTTCTTCAGCTGAACTGGACCCCTGGGATCCACGAAAAAAAAAAAGACCCCCTACCAAAGATTTCCTCCGGAATCGCCGGAGGTGGCCATCATTACATGAATGACTATGCTCTAGTTTGAGAAAATGATAGTCTTTGTATTGCCTCCAAAATCTTCACCGAAGAATCCCTGAAGGCTCCTTGAAGATTCTTTCTTCAGCTGAACTGGACCCCTGGGCCCCACAAAAAAAAGACAAAAAAGGACCCCTTACCATAGATTTCCTCCGGAATCGCCGGAGGTGGCCATCATTACATGAATGACTATGCTCTAGTTTGAGAAAATGATAGTCTTCGTATTGGCGCCAAAATCTTCACCGAAGAATCCCTGAAGACTCCTTGAAGATTCTTTCTTCAGCTGAACTGGACCCCTGAGCCCCACAAAAAAAAAAAAAAAAAAAAAAAGGACCCCTTACCAAAGATTTCCTCCGGAATCGCCGGAGGTGGCCATCATTACATGAATGACTATGCTCTAGTTTGAGAAAAAGATAGTCTTCGTATTGGCTCCAAAATCTTCACCGAAGAATCCCTGAAGACTCCTTGAAGATTCTTTCTTCAGCTGAATTGGACCCCTGGGCCCCACAAAAAAAAAAAAAAAAAAAAAAAGGACCCCTTACCAAAGATTTCCTCCGGAATCGCCGGAGGTGGCCATCATTACATGAATGACTATGCTCTAGTTTGAGAAAATTATAGTCTTCGTATTGGCGCCAAAATCTTCACCGAAGAATCCCTAAAGACTCCTTGAAGATTCTTTCTTCAGCTGAACTGGACCACTGGGCCCCACAAAAAAAAAAAACAAAAAAGGACCCCTTACCAAAGATTTCCTCCGGAATCGCCGGAGGTGGCCATCATTACATGAATGACTATGCTCTAGTTTGAGAAAATGATAGCCTTTGTATTGGCTCCAAAATCTTCACCGAAGAATCCCTGAAGACTGCTTGAAGATTCTTTCTTCAGCTGAATTGGACCCCTGGGCACCACAAAAAAAAAAAAAACAAAAAAGGACCCCTTACCAAAGATTTCCTCCGGAATCGCCGGAAGTGGCCATCATTACATGAATGACTACGCTCTAGTTTGAGAAAATGATAGTCTTCGTATTGGCGCAAAATCTTCACCGAAGAATCCCTGAAGACTCCTTGAAGATTCTTTCTTCAGCTGAATTGGACCCCTGGGCCCCACAAAAAAAAAAAAAAAAAAAAAGGCCCCCTTACCAAAGATTTCCTCCGGAATTTGCCGCAGGTGGCCATCATTACATGAATGACTATGCTCTAGTTTGAGAAAATGATAGTCTTCATATTGGCGCCAAAATCTTCACCGAAGAATCCCTGAAGACTCCTTGAAGATTCTTTCTTCAGCTGAATTGGACCCCTGGGCCCCACAAAAAAAAACCAAAAAAGTACCCCTTACCAAAGATTTCCTCAGGAATCGCCGGAGGTGGCCATCATTACATGAATGACTATGCTCTAGTTTGAGAAAATGATAGTCTTCGTATTGGCGCCAAAATCTTCACCGAAAAATCCCTGAAGACTCCTTGAAGATTCTTTCTTCAGCTGAACTGGACCCCTGGGCCCCACAAAAAAAAAAAAACAAAAAAGGACCCATTACCAAAGATTTCCTCCGGAATCGCCGGAGGTGGCCATCATTACATGAATGACTATGCTCTAGTTTGAGAAAATGATAGTCTTCGTATTGGCTCAAAATCTTCACCGAAGAATCCCTGAAGACTCCTTGAAGATTCTTTCTTCAGCTGAATTGGACCCTTGGGCCCCACAAAAAAAAAAAAAAAAAAGGACCCCTTACCAAAGATTTCCTCCGGAATCGCCGGAGGTGGCCATCATTACATGAATGATTATGCTCTAGTTTGAGAAAATGATAGTCTTCGTATTGGTGCAAAATCTTCACTGAAGAATCCCTGAAGACTCCTTGAAGATTCTTTCTTCAGCTGAACTGGACCCCTGGGCCCCACAAATAAAAAAAAAAAAGGACCCCTTACCAAATATTTCCTCTGGAATCACCGGAGGTGGCCATCATTACATGAATGACTATGCTCTAGTTTGAGAAAATGATAGTCTTCGTATTGGCTCCAAAATCTTCACCGAAGAATCCCTGAAGACTCTTTGAAGATTCTTTCTTCAGCTGAATTGGACCCCTGGGCCCCACAAAAAAAAAAAAAAACAAAAAAGGACCCCTTACCAAAGATTTCCTCCGGAATCGCCGGAGGTGTCCATCATTACATGAATGACTATGCTCTAGTTTTAGAAAATGATAGTCTTCGTATTGGCTCCAAAATCCTCACCCAAGATTCCCTGAAGACTCCTTGAAGACTCTTTCTTCAGCAGTATAACAGGTGTCATTTTTCAATTTCAAGGGTAATTTCTACCATTTATATAGCTGGTAGCCTTTATGACTATGCTCTAGTTTGAGAAAATGATAGTCTTAGTATTGGCGCAAAATCTTCACCGAAGAATCCCTGAAGACTCCTTGAAGATTCTTTCTTCAGCTTAATTGGACCCCTGGGCCCCACAAAAAAAAAAACACACAAAAAAGGACCCCTTACCAAAGATTTCCTCCGGAATCGCCGGAGGTGGCCATCATTACATGAATGACTATGCTCTAGTTTGAGAAAGTGATAGTCTTCGTATTGGCGCCAAAATCTTCACCGAAGAATCCCTGAAGACTCCTTGAAGATTCTTTCTTCAGCTGAACTGGACCCCTGGGCCCCACGAAAAAAAAAAGACCCCCTACCAAAGATTTCCTCCGGAAACGCTGGAGGTTGCCATCATTACATGAATGACTATGCTCTAGTTTGAGAAAATGATAGTCTTCGTATTGGCTCCAAAATCTTCACCGAAGAATCCCTGAAGACTCCTTGAAGACTCTTTCTTCAGCTGAATTGGACCCCTGGGCCCCACAAAAAAAAAACAAAAAAGGACCCCTTACCATAGATTTCCTCTGGAATCGCCGGAGGTGGCCATCATTACATGAATGACTATGCTCTAGTTTGAGAAAATGATAGTCTTCGTATTGGCTCAAAAATCTTCACCGAAGAATCCCTGAAGACTCCTTGAAGATTCTTTCTTCAGCTGAATTGGACCCCTGGGCCCCACAAAAAAAAAACAAAAAAGGACCCCTTACCAAAGAGTTCCTCCGGAATCGCCGGAGGTGGCCATCATTACATGAATGACTATGCTCTAGTTTGAGAAAATGATAGTCTTCGTATTGGCTCCAAAATCTTCACCGAAGAATCCCTGAAGACTCTTTGAAGATTCTTTCTTCAGCAGAATTGGACCCCTGGGCCCCACAAAAAAAAAAAGGACCCCTTACCAAAGATTTCCTCCGGAATCGCCGGAGGTGTCCATCATTACATGAATGACTATGCTCTAGTTTTAGAAATTAATAGTCTTCGTATTGGCTCCAAAATCCTCACCCAAGATTCCCTGAAGACTCCTTGAAGACTCTTTCTTCAGCAGTATAACAGGTGTCATTTTTCGATTTCAAGGGTAATTTCTTCCATTTATATAGCTGGTAGCCTTTATGACTATGCTCTAGTTTGAGAAAATGATAGTCTTAGTATTGGCGCCAAAATCTTCACCGAAGAATCCCTGAAGACTCCTTCAAGATTCTTTCTTCAGCTGAACTGAACCCCTGGGCCCCACAAAAAAAAAAAAAAAAAGGAACCCTTACCAAAGATTTCCTCCGGAATCGCCGGAGGTGGCCATCATTACATGAATGACTATGCTCTAGTTTGAGAAAATGATAGTCTTCGTATTGGCGCCAAAATCTTCACCGAAGAATCCCTGAAGACTCCTTGAAGATTCTTTCTTCAGCTGAACTGGACCCCTGGGCCCCACGAAAAAAAAAAAAGGACCCCCTACTAAAGATTTCCTCCGGAATCGCCGGAGGTGGCCATCATTACATGAATGACTATGCTCTAGTTTGAGAAAATGATAGTCTTCGAATTGGCTCCAAAATATTCACCGAAGAATCCCTGAACACTCCTTGAAGATTCTTTCTTCAGCTGAATTGGACCACTGGGCCCCACAAAAAAAAACAAAAAAGGACCCCTTACCAAAGATTTCCTCCGGAATCGCCGAAGGTGGCCATCATTACATGAATGACTATGCTCTAGTTTGAGAAAATGATAGTCTTCGTATTGGCGCCAAAATCTTCACCGAGGAATCCCTGAACACTCCTTGAAGATTCTTTCTTCAGCTGAACTGGACCCCTGGGCCCCACAAAAAAAAAAAAAGGACCCCTTACCAAAGATTTCCTCCGGAATCGCCGGAGGTGGCCATCATTACATGAATGACTATGCTCTAGTTTGAGAAAATGATAGTCTTCGTATTGGCGCCAAAATCTTCACCGAGGAATCCCTGAAGACTCCTTGAAGATTCTTTCTTCAGCTGAACTGGACCCCTGGGCCCCACAAAAAAAAAAAAAGGACCCCTTACCAAAGATTTCCTCCGGAATCGCCGGAGGTGGCCATCATTACATGAATGACTATGCTCTAGTTTGAGAAAATGATAGTCTTCGTGTTGGCGCAAAATCCCTGAAGACTCCTTGAAGATTCTTTCTTCAGCTGAACTGGACCTCTGGGCCCCACAAAAAAAAAAAATAAATAAAGGACCCCTTACCAAAGATTTCCTCCGGAATCGCCGGAGGTGGCCATCATTACATGAATGACTATGCTCTAGTTTGAGAAAATGAAAGTCTTCGTGTTGGCGCAAAATCTTCACCGAAGAATCCCTGAAGACTCCTTGAAGATTCTTTCTTCAGCTGAATTGGACCCCTGGACCCCACAAAAAAACAAAACAAAAAAGCACCCCTTCCCAAAGATTTCCTCCGGAATCGCCGGAGGTGGCCATCATTACATGAATGACTATGCTCTAGTTTGAGAAAATGATAGTCTTCGTATTGGAGCCAAAATCTTCACCGAAGAATCCCTGAAGACTCCTTGAAGATTCTTTCTTCAGCTGAATTGGACCACTAGGCCCCACAAAAAAAAAACAAAAAAGGACCCCTTACCAAAGATTTCCTCCGGAATCGCCGGAGGTGGCCATCATTACATGAATGACTACGCTCTAGTTTGAGAAAATGATAGTCTTCGTATTGGCGCCAAAATCTTCACCGAAGAATCCCTGAAGACTCCTTGAAGATTCTTTCTTCAGCTGAATTGGACTCCTGGGCCCCACAAAAAAAAAAAAAAAAAAAACTACCCCTTACCAAAGATTTCCTCCGGAATCGCCTGAGGTGGCCATCATTACATGAATGACTATGCTCTAGTTTGAAAAAAATGATAGTCTTCGTATTGGCGCCAAAATCTTCACCGAAGAATCCCTGAAGACTCCTTTAAAGATTCTTTCTTCAGCTGAATTGGACCCCTGGGCCCCACAAAAAAAAAAAAAAAAAAAAACACTACCAAAGATTTCCTCCGGAATCGCCGGAGGTGGCCATCATTACATGAATGACTATGCTCTAGTTTGAGAAAATGATAGTCTTCGAATTGGCTCCAAAATATTCACCGAAGAATCCCTGAACACTCCTTGAAGATTCTTTCTTCAGCTGAATTGGACCACTGGGCCCCACAAAAAAAAACAAAAAAGGACCCCTTACCAAAGATTTCCTCCGGAATCGCCGGATGTGGCCATCATTACATGAATGACTATGCTCTAGTTTGAGAAAATGATAGTCTTCGTGTTGGCGCAAAATCTTCACCGAAGAATCCCTGAAGACTCCTTGAAGATTCTTTCTTCAGCTGAACTGGACCTCTGGGCCCCACAAAAAAAAAAAAAAAATAAAGGACCCCTTACCAAAGATTTCCTCCGGAATCGCCGGAGGTGGCCATCATTACATGAATGACTATGCTCTACTTTGAGAAAATGATAGTCTTCGTATTGGCTCCAAAATCTTCACCGAAGAATCCCTGAAGACTCTTTGAAGATTCTTTCTTCGGCTGAATTGGACCCCTGGGCCCCACAAAAAAAAAAAAAACAAAAAAGGACCCCTTACCAAAGATTTCCTCCGGAATCGCCGGAGGTGGCCATCATTACATGAATGACTATGCTCTAGTTTGAAAAAAATGATAGTCTTCGTATTGGCGCCAAAATCTTCACCGAAGAATCCCTGAAGACTCCTTTAAAGATTCTTTCTTCAGCTGAATTGGACCCCTGGGCCCCACAAAAAAAAAAAAAAAAAAAACACTACCAAAGATTTCCTCCGGAATCGCCGGAGGTGGCCATCATTACATGAATGACTATGCTCTAGTTTGAGAAAATGATAGTCTTCGAATTGGCTCCAAAATATTCACCGAAGAATCCCTGAACACTCCTTGAAGATTCTTTCTTCAGCTGAATTGGACCACTGGGCCCCACAAATAAAAACAAAAAAGGACCCCTTACCAAAGATTTCCTCCGGAATCGCCGAAGGTGGCCATCATTACATGAATGACTATGCTCTAGTTTGAGAAAATGATAGTCTTCGTATTGGCGCCAAAATCTTCACCGAGGAATCCCTGAAGACTCCTTGAAGATTCTTTCTTCAGCTGAACTGGACCCCTGGGCCCCACAAAAAAAAAAAAAAAGGACCCCTTACCAAAGATTTCCTCCGGAATCGCCGGAGGTGGCCATCATTACATGAATTACTATGCTCTAGTTTGAGAAAATGATAGTCTTCGTGTTGGCGCAAAATCTTCACCGAAGAATCCCTGAAGACTCCTTGAAGATTCTTTCTTCAGCTGAACTGGACCTCTGGGCCCCACAAAAAAAAAAAAAAATAAATAAAGGACCCCTTACCAAAGATTTCCTCCGGAATCGCCGGAGGTGGCCATCATTAAATGAATGACTATGCTCTGGTTTGAGAAAATGATAGTCTTCGTGTTGGCGCAAAATCTTCACCGAAGAATCCCTGAAGACTCCTTGAAGATTCTTTCTTCAGCTGAACTGGACCCCTGGGCCCCACAAAAAAAAAAAAAAAAAAAAAAAAGGACCCCTTACCAAAGATTTCCTCCGGAATCGCCGGAGGTGGCCATCATTACATGAATGAGTATGCTCTACTTTGAGAAAATGATAGTCTTCGTATTGGCTCCAAAATCTTCACCGAAGAATCCCTGAAGACTCTTTGAAGATTCTTTCTTCAGCTGAATTGGACCCCTGGGCCCCACAAAAAAAACAAAAACAAAAAAGGACCCCTTACCAAAGATTTCCTCCGGAATCGCCGGAGGTGGCCATCATTACATGAATGACTATGCTCTACTTTTAGAAAATGATAGTCTTCATATTGGCTCCAGAATCCTCACCCAAGATTCCCTGAAGACTCCTTGTAGACTCTTTCTTCAGCAGTATAACAGGTGTCATTTTTCAATTTCAAGGGTAATTTCTACCATTTATATAGCTGGTAGCCTTTATGACTATGCTCTACTTTGAGAAAATTATAGTCTTAGTATTGGCGCCAAAATCTTCACCGAAGAATCCCTGAAGACTCCTTGAAGATTCTTTCTTCAGCTGAATTGGACCCCTGGACCCCACAAAAAAACAAAACAAAAAAGCACCCCTTCCCAAAGATTTCCTCCGGAATCGCCGGAGGTGGCCATCATTACATGAATGACTATGCTCTAGTTTGAGAAAATGATAGTCTTCGAATTGGCGCCAAAATCTTCACCGAAGAATCCCTGAAGACTCCTTGAAGATTCTTTCTTCAGCTGAATTGGACCACTAGGCCCCACAAAAAAAAAACAAAAAAGGACCCCTTACCAAAGATTTCCTCCGGAATCGCCGGAGGTGGCCATCATTACATGAATGACTACGCTCTAGTTTGAGAAAATGATAGTCTTCGTATTGGCGCCAAAATCTTCACCGAAGAATCCCTGAAGACTCCTTGAAGATTCTTTCTTCAGCTGAATTGGACTCCTGGGCCCCACAAAAAAAAAAAAAAAACTACCCCTTACCAAAGATTTCCTCCGGAATCGCCTGAGGTGGCCATCATTACATGAATGACTATGCTCTAGTTTGAAAAAATGATAGTCTTCGTATTGGCGCCAAAATCTTCACCGAAGAATCCCTGAAGACTCCTTGAAGATTCTTTCTTCAGCTGAATTGGACCCCTGGGCCCCACAAAAAAAAAAAAAAAACACTACCAAAGATTTCCTCCGGAATCGCCGGAGGTGGCCATCATTACAGGAATGACTATGCTCTAGTTTGAGAAAATGATAGTCTTCGAATTGGCTCCAAAATATTCACCGAAGAATCCCTGAACACTCCTTGAAGATTCTTTCTTCAGCTGAATTGGACCACTGGGCCCCACAAAAAAAAACAAAAAAGGACCCCTTACCAAAGATTTCCTCCGGAATCGCCGAAGGTGGCCATCATTACATGAATGACTATGCTCTAGTTTGAGAAAATGATAGTGTTCGTATTGGCGCCAAAATCTTCACCGAGGAATCCCTGAAGACTCCTTAAAGATTCTTTCTTCAGCTGAACTGGACCCCTGGGCCCCACAAAAAAAAAAAAAAAAAAAGGACCCCTTACCAAAGATTTCCTCCGGAATCGCCGGAGGTGGCCATCATTACATGAATGACTATGCTCTAGTTTGAGAAAATGATAGTCTTTGTGTTGGCGCAAAATCTTCACCGAAGAATCCCTGAAGACTCCTTGAAGATTCTTTCTTCAGCTGAACTGGACCCCTGGGCCCCACAAAAAAAAAAAAAAAAAGGAGAGCTTACCAATGATTTCCTCCGGAATCGCCGGAGGTGGCCATCATTACATGAATGACTATGCTCTAGTTTGAGAAAATGATAGTCTTCGTATTGGCTCCAAAATCTTCACCGAAGAATCCCTGAAGACTCTTTGAAGATTCTTTCTTCAGCTGAATTGGACCCCTGGGCCCCACAAAAAAAAAAAAAGGACCCCTTACCAAAGATTTCCTCCGGAATCGCCGGAGGTGGCCATCATTACATGAATGACAATGCTCTAGTTTTAGAAAATGATAGTCTTCATATTGGCTCCAGAATCCTCACCCAAGATTCCCTGAAGACTCCTTGAAGACTCTTTCTTCAGCAGTATAGCAGGTGTCATTTTTCAATTTCAAGGGAAATTTCTACCATTTATATAGCTGGTAGCCTTTATGACTATGCTCTAGTTTGAGAAAATGATAGTCTTAGTATTGGCGCCAAAATCTTCACCGAAGAATCCCTGAAGACTCCTTGAAGATTCTTTCTTCAGCTGAATTGGACCCCTGGACCCCACAAAAAAAAAAAACAAAAAAGCACCCCTTCCCAAAGATTTCCTCCGGAATCACCGGAGGTGGCCATCATTACATGAATGACTATGCTCTAGTTTGAGAAAATGATAGTCTTCGTATTGGCGCCAAAATCTTCACCGAAGAATCCCTGAGGACTCCTTGAAGATTCTTTCTTCAGCTGAATTGGACCCCTGGGCCCCACAAAAAAAAAAAAACAAAAAAGGACCCCTTACCAAAGATTTCCTCCGGAATCGCCGGAGGTGGCCATCATTACATGAATGACTACGCTCTAGTTTGAGAAAATGATAGTCTTCGTATTGGCGCCAAAATCTTCACCGAAGAATCCCTGAAGACTCCTTGAAGATTCTTTCTTCAGCTGAATTGGACCCCAGGGCCCCACAAAAAAAAAAAAAAAAAAAAAAACACTACCAAAGATTTAATCCGGTATCGCCGGAGGTGGCCATCATTACATGAATGACTATGCTCTAGTTTGAGAAAATGATAGTCTTCGAATTGGCTCCAAAATCTTCACTGAAGAATCCCTGAACACTCCTTGAAGATTCTTTCTTCAGCTGAATTGGACCACTGGGCCCCACAAAAAAAAACAAAAAAGGACCCCTTACCAAAGATTTCCTCCGGAATCGCCGGAGGTGGCCATCATTACATGAATGACTATGCTCTAGTTTGAGAAAATGATAGTCTTCGTATTGGCGCAATATCTTCACCGAAGAATCCCTGAAGACTCCTTGAAGATTCTTTCTTCAGCTGAACTGGACCCCTGGGCCCCACAAAAAAAAAAAAAGGACCCCTTACCAAAGATTTCCTCCGGAATCGCCGGAGGTGGCCATCATTACATGAATGACTATGCTCTAGTTTGAGAAAATGATAGTCTTCGTATTGGCTCCAAAATCTTCACTGAAGAATCCCTGAAGACTCCTTGAAGATTCTTTCTTCAGCTGAATTGGACCCCTAGGCCCCACAAAAAAAAACAAAAAAGGACCCCTTACCAAAGATTTCCTCCGGAATCACCGGAGGTGGCCATCATTACATGAATGACTATGCTCTAGTTTGAAAAAATGATAGTCTTCGTATTGTCGCCAAAATCTTCACCGAAGAATCCCTGAAGACTCCTTGAAGATTCTTTCTTCAGCTGAACTGGACCCCTGGGATCCACGAAAAAAAAAAAGACCCCCTACCAAAGATTTCCTCCGGAATCGCCGGAGGTGGCCATCATTACATGAATGACTATGCTCTAGTTTGAGAAAATGATAGTCTTTGTATTGCCTCCAAAATCTTCACCGAAGAATCCCTGAAGGCTCCTTGAAGATTCTTTCTTCAGCTGAACTGGACCCCTGGGCCCCACAAAAAAAAGACAAAAAAGGACCCCTTACCATAGATTTCCTCCGGAATCGCCGGAGGTGGCCATCATTACATGAATGACTATGCTCTAGTTTGAGAAAATGATAGTCTTCGTATTGGCGCCAAAATCTTCACCGAAGAATCCCTGAAGACTCCTTGAAGATTCTTTCTTCAGCTGAACTGGACCCCTGAGCCCCACAAAAAAAAAAAAAAAAAAAAAAGGACCCCTTACCAAAGATTTCCTCCGGAATCGCCGGAGGTGGCCATCATTACATGAATGACTATGCTCTAGTTTGAGAAAAAGATAGTCTTCGTATTGGCTCCAAAATCTTCACCGAAGAATCCCTGAAGACTCCTTGAAGATTCTTTCTTCAGCTGAATTGGACCCCTGGGCCCCACAAAAAAAAAAAAAAAAAAAAAAAGGACCCCTTACCAAAGATTTCCTCCGGAATCGCCGGAGGTGGCCATCATTACATGAATGACTATGCTCTAGTTTGAGAAAATTATAGTCTTCGTATTGGCGCCAAAATCTTCACCGAAGAATCCCTAAAGACTCCTTGAAGATTCTTTCTTCAGCTGAACTGGACCACTGGGCCCCACAAAAAAAAAAAACAAAAAAGGACCCCTTACCAAAGATTTCCTCCGGAATCGCCGGAGGTGGCCATCATTACATGAATGACTATGCTCTAGTTTGAGAAAATGATAGCCTTTGTATTGGCTCCAAAATCTTCACCGAAGAATCCCTGAAGACTGCTTGAAGATTCTTTCTTCAGCTGAATTGGACCCCTGGGCACCACAAAAAAAAAAAAAAACAAAAAAGGACCCCTTACCAAAGATTTCCTCCGGAATCGCCGGAAGTGGCCATCATTACATGAATGACTACGCTCTAGTTTGAGAAAATGATAGTCTTCGTATTGGCGCAAAATCTTCACCGAAGAATCCCTGAAGACTCCTTGAAGATTCTTTCTTCAGCTGAATTGGACCCCTGGGCCCCACAAAAAAAAAAAAAAAAAAAAAGGCCCCCTTACCAAAGATTTCCTCCGGAATTTGCCGCAGGTGGCCATCATTACATGAATGACTATGCTCTAGTTTGAGAAAATGATAGTCTTCATATTGGCGCCAAAATCTTCACCGAAGAATCCCTGAAGACTCCTTGAAGATTCTTTCTTCAGCTGAATTGGACCCCTGGGCCCCACAAAAAAAAACCAAAAAAGTACCCCTTACCAAAGATTTCCTCAGGAATCGCCGGAGGTGGCCATCATTACATGAATGACTATGCTCTAGTTTGAGAAAATGATAGTCTTCGTATTGGCGCCAAAATCTTCACCGAAAAATCCCTGAAGACTCCTTGAAGATTCTTTCTTCAGCTGAACTGGACCCCTGGGCCCCACAAAAAAAAAAAAACAAAAAAGGACCCATTACCAAAGATTTCCTCCGGAATCGCCGGAGGTGGCCATCATTACATGAATGACTATGCTCTAGTTTGAGAAAATGATAGTCTTCGTATTGGCTCAAAATCTTCACCGAAGAATCCCTGAAGACTCCTTGAAGATTCTTTCTTCAGCTGAATTGGACCCTTGGGCCCCACAAAAAAAAAAAAAAAAAAGGACCCCTTACCAAAGATTTCCTCCGGAATCGCCGGAGGTGGCCATCATTACATGAATGATTATGCTCTAGTTTGAGAAAATGATAGTCTTCGTATTGGTGCAAAATCTTCACTGAAGAATCCCTGAAGACTCCTTGAAGATTCTTTCTTCAGCTGAACTGGACCCCTGGGCCCCACAAATAAAAAAAAAAAAGGACCCCTTACCAAATATTTCCTCTGGAATCACCGGAGGTGGCCATCATTACATGAATGACTATGCTCTAGTTTGAGAAAATGATAGTCTTCGTATTGGCTCCAAAATCTTCACCGAAGAATCCCTGAAGACTCTTTGAAGATTCTTTCTTCAGCTGAATTGGACCCCTGGGCCCCACAAAAAAAAAAAAAAACAAAAAAGGACCCCTTACCAAAGATTTCCTCCGGAATCGCCGGAGGTGTCCATCATTACATGAATGACTATGCTCTAGTTTTAGAAAATGATAGTCTTCGTATTGGCTCCAAAATCCTCACCCAAGATTCCCTGAAGACTCCTTGAAGACTCTTTCTTCAGCAGTATAACAGGTGTCATTTTTCAATTTCAAGGGTAATTTCTACCATTTATATAGCTGGTAGCCTTTATGACTATGCTCTAGTTTGAGAAAATGATAGTCTTAGTATTGGCGCAAAATCTTCACCGAAGAATCCCTGAAGACTCCTTGAAGATTCTTTCTTCAGCTTAATTGGACCCCTGGGCCCCACAAAAAAAAAAACACACAAAAAAGGACCCCTTACCAAAGATTTCCTCCGGAATCGCCGGAGGTGGCCATCATTACATGAATGACTATGCTCTAGTTTGAGAAAGTGATAGTCTTCGTATTGGCGCCAAAATCTTCACCGAAGAATCCCTGAAGACTCCTTGAAGATTCTTTCTTCAGCTGAACTGGACCCCTGGGCCCCACGAAAAAAAAAAGACCCCCTACCAAAGATTTCCTCCGGAAACGCTGGAGGTTGCCATCATTACATGAATGACTATGCTCTAGTTTGAGAAAATGATAGTCTTCGTATTGGCTCCAAAATCTTCACCGAAGAATCCCTGAAGACTCCTTGAAGACTCTTTCTTCAGCTGAATTGGACCCCTGGGCCCCACAAAAAAAAAACAAAAAAGGACCCCTTACCATAGATTTCCTCTGGAATCGCCGGAGGTGGCCATCATTACATGAATGACTATGCTCTAGTTTGAGAAAATGATAGTCTTCGTATTGGCTCAAAAATCTTCACCGAAGAATCCCTGAAGACTCCTTGAAGATTCTTTCTTCAGCTGAATTGGACCCCTGGGCCCCACAAAAAAAAAACAAAAAAGGACCCCTTACCAAAGAGTTCCTCCGGAATCGCCGGAGGTGGCCATCATTACATGAATGACTATGCTCTAGTTTGAGAAAATGATAGTCTTCGTATTGGCTCCAAAATCTTCACCGAAGAATCCCTGAAGACTCTTTGAAGATTCTTTCTTCAGCAGAATTGGACCCCTGGGCCCCACAAAAAAAAAAAAGGACCCCTTACCAAAGATTTCCTCCGGAATCGCCGGAGGTGTCCATCATTACATGAATGACTATGCTCTAGTTTTAGAAATTAATAGTCTTCGTATTGGCTCCAAAATCCTCACCCAAGATTCCCTGAAGACTCCTTGAAGACTCTTTCTTCAGCAGTATAACAGGTGTCATTTTTCGATTTCAAGGGTAATTTCTTCCATTTATATAGCTGGTAGCCTTTATGACTATGCTCTAGTTTGAGAAAATGATAGTCTTAGTATTGGCGCCAAAATCTTCACCGAAGAATCCCTGAAGACTCCTTCAAGATTCTTTCTTCAGCTGAACTGAACCCCTGGGCCCCACAAAAAAAAAAAAAAAAAGGAACCCTTACCAAAGATTTCCTCCGGAATCGCCGGAGGTGGCCATCATTACATGAATGACTATGCTCTAGTTTGAGAAAATGATAGTCTTCGTATTGGCGCCAAAATCTTCACCGAAGAATCCCTGAAGACTCCTTGAAGATTCTTTCTTCAGCTGAATTGGACCACTAGGCCCCACAAAAAAAAAACAAAAAAGGACCCCTTACCAAAGATTTCCTCCGGAATCGCCGGAGGTGGCCATCATTACATGAATGACTACGCTCTAGTTTGAGAAAATGATAGTCTTCGTATTGGCGCCAAAATCTTCACCGAAGAATCCCTGAAGACTCCTTGAAGATTCTTTCTTCAGCTGAATTGGACTCCTGGGCCCCACAAAAAAAAAAAAAAAAAAAACTACCCCTTACCAAAGATTTCCTCCGGAATCGCCTGAGGTGGCCATCATTACATGAATGACTATGCTCTAGTTTGAAAAAAATGATAGTCTTCGTATTGGCGCCAAAATCTTCACCGAAGAATCCCTGAAGACTCCTTTAAAGATTCTTTCTTCAGCTGAATTGGACCCCTGGGCCCCACAAAAAAAAAAAAAAAAAAAAACACTACCAAAGATTTCCTCCGGAATCGCCGGAGGTGGCCATCATTACATGAATGACTATGCTCTAGTTTGAGAAAATGATAGTCTTCGAATTGGCTCCAAAATATTCACCGAAGAATCCCTGAACACTCCTTGAAGATTCTTTCTTCAGCTGAATTGGACCACTGGGCCCCACAAAAAAAAACAAAAAAGGACCCCTTACCAAAGATTTCCTCCGGAATCGCCGGATGTGGCCATCATTACATGAATGACTATGCTCTAGTTTGAGAAAATGATAGTCTTCGTGTTGGCGCAAAATCTTCACCGAAGAATCCCTGAAGACTCCTTGAAGATTCTTTCTTCAGCTGAACTGGACCTCTGGGCCCCACAAAAAAAAAAAAAAAATAAAGGACCCCTTACCAAAGATTTCCTCCGGAATCGCCGGAGGTGGCCATCATTACATGAATGACTATGCTCTACTTTGAGAAAATGATAGTCTTCGTATTGGCTCCAAAATCTTCACCGAAGAATCCCTGAAGACTCTTTGAAGATTCTTTCTTCGGCTGAATTGGACCCCTGGGCCCCACAAAAAAAAAAAAACAAAAAAGGACCCCTTACCAAAGATTTCCTCCGGAATCGCCGGAGGTGGCCATCATTACATGAATGACTATGCTCTAGTTTGAAAAAAATGATAGTCTTCGTATTGGCGCCAAAATCTTCACCGAAGAATCCCTGAAGACTCCTTTAAAGATTCTTTCTTCAGCTGAATTGGACCCCTGGGCCCCACAAAAAAAAAAAAAAAAAAAAACACTACCAAAGATTTCCTCCGGAATCGCCGGAGGTGGCCATCATTACATGAATGACTATGCTCTAGTTTGAGAAAATGATAGTCTTCGAATTGGCTCCAAAATATTCACCGAAGAATCCCTGAACACTCCTTGAAGATTCTTTCTTCAGCTGAATTGGACCACTGGGCCCCACAAATAAAAACAAAAAAGGACCCCTTACCAAAGATTTCCTCCGGAATCGCCGAAGGTGGCCATCATTACATGAATGACTATGCTCTAGTTTGAGAAAATGATAGTCTTCGTATTGGCGCCAAAATCTTCACCGAGGAATCCCTGAAGACTCCTTGAAGATTCTTTCTTCAGCTGAACTGGACCCCTGGGCCCCACAAAAAAAAAAAAAAAGGACCCCTTACCAAAGATTTCCTCCGGAATCGCCGGAGGTGGCCATCATTACATGAATTACTATGCTCTAGTTTGAGAAAATGATAGTCTTCGTGTTGGCGCAAAATCTTCACCGAAGAATCCCTGAAGACTCCTTGAAGATTCTTTCTTCAGCTGAACTGGACCTCTGGGCCCCACAAAAAAAAAAAAAATAAATAAAGGACCCCTTACCAAAGATTTCCTCCGGAATCGCCGGAGGTGGCCATCATTAAATGAATGACTATGCTCTGGTTTGAGAAAATGATAGTCTTCGTGTTGGCGCAAAATCTTCACCGAAGAATCCCTGAAGACTCCTTGAAGATTCTTTCTTCAGCTGAACTGGACCCCTGGGCCCCACAAAAAAAAAAAAAAAAAAAAAAAGGACCCCTTACCAAAGATTTCCTCCGGAATCGCCGGAGGTGGCCATCATTACATGAATGAGTATGCTCTACTTTGAGAAAATGATAGTCTTCGTATTGGCTCCAAAATCTTCACCGAAGAATCCCTGAAGACTCTTTGAAGATTCTTTCTTCAGCTGAATTGGACCCCTGGGCCCCACAAAAAAAACAAAAACAAAAAAGGACCCCTTACCAAAGATTTCCTCCGGAATCGCCGGAGGTGGCCATCATTACATGAATGACTATGCTCTACTTTTAGAAAATGATAGTCTTCATATTGGCTCCAGAATCCTCACCCAAGATTCCCTGAAGACTCCTTGTAGACTCTTTCTTCAGCAGTATAACAGGTGTCATTTTTCAATTTCAAGGGTAATTTCTACCATTTATATAGCTGGTAGCCTTTATGACTATGCTCTACTTTGAGAAAATTATAGTCTTAGTATTGGCGCCAAAATCTTTACCGAAGAATCCCTGAAGACTCCTTGAAGATTCTTTCTTCAGCTGAATTGGACCCCTGGACCCCACAAAAAAACAAAACAAAAAAGCACCCCTTCCCAAAGATTTCCTCCGGAATCGCCGGAGGTGGCCATCATTACATGAATGACTATGCTCTAGTTTGAGAAAATGATAGTCTTCGAATTGGCGCCAAAATCTTCACCGAAGAATCCCTGAAGACTCCTTGAAGATTCTTTCTTCAGCTGAATTGGACCACTAGGCCCCACAAAAAAAAAACAAAAAAGGACCCCTTACCAAAGATTTCCTCCGGAATCGCCGGAGGTGGCCATCATTACATGAATGACTACGCTCTAGTTTGAGAAAATGATAGTCTTCGTATTGGCGCCAAAATCTTCACCGAAGAATCCCTGAAGACTCCTTGAAGATTCTTTCTTCAGCTGAATTGGACTCCTGGGCCCCACAAAAAAAAAAAAAAAACTACCCCTTACCAAAGATTTCCTCCGGAATCGCCTGAGGTGGCCATCATTACATGAATGACTATGCTCTAGTTTGAAAAAATGATAGTCTTCGTATTGGCGCCAAAATCTTCACCGAAGAATCCCTGAAGACTCCTTGAAGATTCTTTCTTCAGCTGAATTGGACCCCTGGGCCCCACAAAAAAAAAAAAAAACACTACCAAAGATTTCCTCCGGAATCGCCGGAGGTGGCCATCATTACAGGAATGACTATGCTCTAGTTTGAGAAAATGATAGTCTTCGAATTGGCTCCAAAATATTCACCGAAGAATCCCTGAACACTCCTTGAAGATTCTTTCTTCAGCTGAATTGGACCACTGGGCCCCACAAAAAAAAACAAAAAAGGACCCCTTACCAAAGATTTCCTCCGGAATCGCCGAAGGTGGCCATCATTACATGAATGACTATGCTCTAGTTTGAGAAAATGATAGTGTTCGTATTGGCGCCAAAATCTTCACCGAGGAATCCCTGAAGACTCCTTAAAGATTCTTTCTTCAGCTGAACTGGACCCCTGGGCCCCACAAAAAAAAAAAAAAAAAAAGGACCCCTTACCAAAGATTTCCTCCGGAATCGCCGGAGGTGGCCATCATTACATGAATGACTATGCTCTAGTTTGAGAAAATGATAGTCTTTGTGTTGGCGCAAAATCTTCACCGAAGAATCCCTGAAGACTCCTTGAAGATTCTTTCTTCAGCTGAACTGGACCCCTGGGCCCCACAAAAAAAAAAAAAAAAGGAGAGCTTACCAATGATTTCCTCCGGAATCGCCGGAGGTGGCCATCATTACATGAATGACTATGCTCTAGTTTGAGAAAATGATAGTCTTCGTATTGGCTCCAAAATCTTCACCGAAGAATCCCTGAAGACTCTTTGAAGATTCTTTCTTCAGCTGAATTGGACCCCTGGGCCCCACAAAAAAAAAAAAAAGGACCCCTTACCAAAGATTTCCTCCGGAATCGCCGGAGGTGGCCATCATTACATGAATGACAATGCTCTAGTTTTAGAAAATGATAGTCTTCATATTGGCTCCAGAATCCTCACCCAAGATTCCCTGAAGACTCCTTGAAGACTCTTTCTTCAGCAGTATAGCAGGTGTCATTTTTCAATTTCAAGGGAAATTTCTACCATTTATATAGCTGGTAGCCTTTATGACTATGCTCTAGTTTGAGAAAATGATAGTCTTAGTATTGGCGCCAAAATCTTCACCGAAGAATCCCTGAAGACTCCTTGAAGATTCTTTCTTCAGCTGAATTGGACCCCTGGACCCCACAAAAAAAAAAAACAAAAAAGCACCCCTTCCCAAAGATTTCCTCCGGAATCACCGGAGGTGGCCATCATTACATGAATGACTATGCTCTAGTTTGAGAAAATGATAGTCTTCGTATTGGCGCCAAAATCTTCACCGAAGAATCCCTGAGGACTCCTTGAAGATTCTTTCTTCAGCTGAATTGGACCCCTGGGCCCCACAAAAAAAAAAAACAAAAAAGGACCCCTTACCAAAGATTTCCTCCGGAATCGCCGGAGGTGGCCATCATTACATGAATGACTACGCTCTAGTTTGAGAAAATGATAGTCTTCGTATTGGCGCCAAAATCTTCACCGAAGAATCCCTGAAGACTCCTTGAAGATTCTTTCTTCAGCTGAATTGGACCCCAGGGCCCCACAAAAAAAAAAAAAAAAAAAAAAACACTACCAAAGATTTAATCCGGTATCGCCGGAGGTGGCCATCATTACATGAATGACTATGCTCTAGTTTGAGAAAATGATAGTCTTCGAATTGGCTCCAAAATCTTCACTGAAGAATCCCTGAACACTCCTTGAAGATTCTTTCTTCAGCTGAATTGGACCACTGGGCCCCACAAAAAAAAACAAAAAAGGACCCCTTACCAAAGATTTCCTCCGGAATCGCCGGAGGTGGCCATCATTACATGAATGACTATGCTCTAGTTTGAGAAAATGATAGTCTTCGTATTGGCGCAATATCTTCACCGAAGAATCCCTGAAGACTCCTTGAAGATTCTTTCTTCAGCTGAACTGGACCCCTGGGCCCCACAAAAAAAAAAAAAGGACCCCTTACCAAAGATTTCCTCCGGAATCGCCGGAGGTGGCCATCATTACATGAATGACTATGCTCTAGTTTGAGAAAATGATAGTCTTCGTATTGGCTCCAAAATCTTCACTGAAGAATCCCTGAAGACTCCTTGAAGATTCTTTCTTCAGCTGAATTGGACCCCTAGGCCCCACAAAAAAAAACAAAAAAGGACCCCTTACCAAAGATTTCCTCCGGAATCACCGGAGGTGGCCATCATTACATGAATGACTATGCTCTAGTTTGAAAAAATGATAGTCTTCGTATTGTCGCCAAAATCTTCACCGAAGAATCCCTGAAGACTCCTTGAAGATTCTTTCTTCAGCTGAACTGGACCCCTGGGATCCACGAAAAAAAAAAAGACCCCCTACCAAAGATTTCCTCCGGAATCGCCGGAGGTGGCCATCATTACATGAATGACTATGCTCTAGTTTGAGAAAATGATAGTCTTTGTATTGCCTCCAAAATCTTCACCGAAGAATCCCTGAAGGCTCCTTGAAGATTCTTTCTTCAGCTGAACTGGACCCCTGGGCCCCACAAAAAAAAGACAAAAAAGGACCCCTTACCATAGATTTCCTCCGGAATCGCCGGAGGTGGCCATCATTACATGAATGACTATGCTCTAGTTTGAGAAAATGATAGTCTTCGTATTGGCGCCAAAATCTTCACCGAAGAATCCCTGAAGACTCCTTGAAGATTCTTTCTTCAGCTGAACTGGACCCCTGAGCCCCACAAAAAAAAAAAAAAAAAAAAAAGGACCCCTTACCAAAGATTTCCTCCGGAATCGCCGGAGGTGGCCATCATTACATGAATGACTATGCTCTAGTTTGAGAAAAAGATAGTCTTCGTATTGGCTCCAAAATCTTCACCGAAGAATCCCTGAAGACTCCTTGAAGATTCTTTCTTCAGCTGAATTGGACCCCTGGGCCCCACAAAAAAAAAAAAAAAAAAAAAAAGGACCCCTTACCAAAGATTTCCTCCGGAATCGCCGGAGGTGGCCATCATTACATGAATGACTATGCTCTAGTTTGAGAAAATTATAGTCTTCGTATTGGCGCCAAAATCTTCACCGAAGAATCCCTAAAGACTCCTTGAAGATTCTTTCTTCAGCTGAACTGGACCACTGGGCCCCACAAAAAAAAAAAACAAAAAAGGACCCCTTACCAAAGATTTCCTCCGGAATCGCCGGAGGTGGCCATCATTACATGAATGACTATGCTCTAGTTTGAGAAAATGATAGCCTTTGTATTGGCTCCAAAATCTTCACCGAAGAATCCCTGAAGACTGCTTGAAGATTCTTTCTTCAGCTGAATTGGACCCCTGGGCACCACAAAAAAAAAAAAAACAAAAAAGGACCCCTTACCAAAGATTTCCTCCGGAATCGCCGGAAGTGGCCATCATTACATGAATGACTACGCTCTAGTTTGAGAAAATGATAGTCTTCGTATTGGCGCAAAATCTTCACCGAAGAATCCCTGAAGACTCCTTGAAGATTCTTTCTTCAGCTGAATTGGACCCCTGGGCCCCACAAAAAAAAAAAAAAAAAAAAGGCCCCCTTACCAAAGATTTCCTCCGGAATTTGCCGCAGGTGGCCATCATTACATGAATGACTATGCTCTAGTTTGAGAAAATGATAGTCTTCATATTGGCGCCAAAATCTTCACCGAAGAATCCCTGAAGACTCCTTGAAGATTCTTTCTTCAGCTGAATTGGACCCCTGGGCCCCACAAAAAAAAACCAAAAAAGTACCCCTTACCAAAGATTTCCTCAGGAATCGCCGGAGGTGGCCATCATTACATGAATGACTATGCTCTAGTTTGAGAAAATGATAGTCTTCGTATTGGCGCCAAAATCTTCACCGAAAAATCCCTGAAGACTCCTTGAAGATTCTTTCTTCAGCTGAACTGGACCCCTGGGCCCCACAAAAAAAAAAAAACAAAAAAGGACCCATTACCAAAGATTTCCTCCGGAATCGCCGGAGGTGGCCATCATTACATGAATGACTATGCTCTAGTTTGAGAAAATGATAGTCTTCGTATTGGCTCAAAATCTTCACCGAAGAATCCCTGAAGACTCCTTGAAGATTCTTTCTTCAGCTGAATTGGACCCTTGGGCCCCACAAAAAAAAAAAAAAAAAAGGACCCCTTACCAAAGATTTCCTCCGGAATCGCCGGAGGTGGCCATCATTACATGAATGATTATGCTCTAGTTTGAGAAAATGATAGTCTTCGTATTGGTGCAAAATCTTCACTGAAGAATCCCTGAAGACTCCTTGAAGATTCTTTCTTCAGCTGAACTGGACCCCTGGGCCCCACAAATAAAAAAAAAAAAGGACCCCTTACCAAATATTTCCTCTGGAATCACCGGAGGTGGCCATCATTACATGAATGACTATGCTCTAGTTTGAGAAAATGATAGTCTTCGTATTGGCTCCAAAATCTTCACCGAAGAATCCCTGAAGACTCTTTGAAGATTCTTTCTTCAGCTGAATTGGACCCCTGGGCCCCACAAAAAAAAAAAAAAACAAAAAAGGACCCCTTACCAAAGATTTCCTCCGGAATCGCCGGAGGTGTCCATCATTACATGAATGACTATGCTCTAGTTTTAGAAAATGATAGTCTTCGTATTGGCTCCAAAATCCTCACCCAAGATTCCCTGAAGACTCCTTGAAGACTCTTTCTTCAGCAGTATAACAGGTGTCATTTTTCAATTTCAAGGGTAATTTCTACCATTTATATAGCTGGTAGCCTTTATGACTATGCTCTAGTTTGAGAAAATGATAGTCTTAGTATTGGCGCAAAATCTTCACCGAAGAATCCCTGAAGACTCCTTGAAGATTCTTTCTTCAGCTTAATTGGACCCCTGGGCCCCACAAAAAAAAAAACACACAAAAAAGGACCCCTTACCAAAGATTTCCTCCGGAATCGCCGGAGGTGGCCATCATTACATGAATGACTATGCTCTAGTTTGAGAAAGTGATAGTCTTCGTATTGGCGCCAAAATCTTCACCGAAGAATCCCTGAAGACTCCTTGAAGATTCTTTCTTCAGCTGAACTGGACCCCTGGGCCCCACGAAAAAAAAAAGACCCCCTACCAAAGATTTCCTCCGGAAACGCTGGAGGTTGCCATCATTACATGAATGACTATGCTCTAGTTTGAGAAAATGATAGTCTTCGTATTGGCTCCAAAATCTTCACCGAAGAATCCCTGAAGACTCCTTGAAGACTCTTTCTTCAGCTGAATTGGACCCCTGGGCCCCACAAAAAAAAAACAAAAAAGGACCCCTTACCATAGATTTCCTCTGGAATCGCCGGAGGTGGCCATCATTACATGAATGACTATGCTCTAGTTTGAGAAAATGATAGTCTTCGTATTGGCTCAAAAATCTTCACCGAAGAATCCCTGAAGACTCCTTGAAGATTCTTTCTTCAGCTGAATTGGACCCCTGGGCCCCACAAAAAAAAAACAAAAAAGGACCCCTTACCAAAGAGTTCCTCCGGAATCGCCGGAGGTGGCCATCATTACATGAATGACTATGCTCTAGTTTGAGAAAATGATAGTCTTCGTATTGGCTCCAAAATCTTCACCGAAGAATCCCTGAAGACTCTTTGAAGATTCTTTCTTCAGCAGAATTGGACCCCTGGGCCCCACAAAAAAAAAAAAGGACCCCTTACCAAAGATTTCCTCCGGAATCGCCGGAGGTGTCCATCATTACATGAATGACTATGCTCTAGTTTTAGAAATTAATAGTCTTCGTATTGGCTCCAAAATCCTCACCCAAGATTCCCTGAAGACTCCTTGAAGACTCTTTCTTCAGCAGTATAACAGGTGTCATTTTTCGATTTCAAGGGTAATTTCTTCCATTTATATAGCTGGTAGCCTTTATGACTATGCTCTAGTTTGAGAAAATGATAGTCTTAGTATTGGCGCCAAAATCTTCACCGAAGAATCCCTGAAGACTCCTTCAAGATTCTTTCTTCAGCTGAACTGAACCCCTGGGCCCCACAAAAAAAAAAAAAAAAAGGAACCCTTACCAAAGATTTCCTCCGGAATCGCCGGAGGTGGCCATCATTACATGAATGACTATGCTCTAGTTTGAGAAAATGATAGTCTTCGTATTGGCGCCAAAATCTTCACCGAAGAATCCCTGAAGACTCCTTGAAGATTCTTTCTTCAGCTGAACTGGACCCCTGGGCCCCACGAAAAAAAAAAAAAGGACCCCCTACTAAAGATTTCCTCCGGAATCGCCGGAGGTGGCCATCATTACATGAATGACTATGCTCTAGTTTGAGAAAATGATAGTCTTCGAATTGGCTCCAAAATATTCACCGAAGAATCCCTGAACACTCCTTGAAGATTCTTTCTTCAGCTGAATTGGACCACTGGGCCCCACAAAAAAAAACAAAAAAGGACCCCTTACCAAAGATTTCCTCCGGAATCGCCGAAGGTGGCCATCATTACATGAATGACTATGCTCTAGTTTGAGAAAATGATAGTCTTCGTATTGGCGCCAAAATCTTCACCGAGGAATCCCTGAACACTCCTTGAAGATTCTTTCTTCAGCTGAACTGGACCCCTGGGCCCCACAAAAAAAAAAAAAGGACCCCTTACCAAAGATTTCCTCCGGAATCGCCGGAGGTGGCCATCATTACATGAATGACTATGCTCTAGTTTGAGAAAATGATAGTCTTCGTATTGGCGCCAAAATCTTCACCGAGGAATCCCTGAAGACTCCTTGAAGATTCTTTCTTCAGCTGAACTGGACCCCTGGGCCCCACAAAAAAAAAAAAAGGACCCCTTACCAAAGATTTCCTCCGGAATCGCCGGAGGTGGCCATCATTACATGAATGACTATGCTCTAGTTTGAGAAAATGATAGTCTTCGTGTTGGCGCAAAATCCCTGAAGACTCCTTGAAGATTCTTTCTTCAGCTGAACTGGACCTCTGGGCCCCACAAAAAAAAAAAATAAATAAAGGACCCCTTACCAAAGATTTCCTCCGGAATCGCCGGAGGTGGCCATCATTACATGAATGACTATGCTCTAGTTTGAGAAAATGAAAGTCTTCGTGTTGGCGCAAAATCTTCACCGAAGAATCCCTGAAGACTCCTTGAAGATTCTTTCTTCAGCTGAATTGGACCCCTGGACCCCACAAAAAAACAAAACAAAAAAGCACCCCTTCCCAAAGATTTCCTCCGGAATCGCCGGAGGTGGCCATCATTACATGAATGACTATGCTCTAGTTTGAGAAAATGATAGTCTTCGTATTGGAGCCAAAATCTTCACCGAAGAATCCCTGAAGACTCCTTGAAGATTCTTTCTTCAGCTGAATTGGACCACTAGGCCCCACAAAAAAAAAACAAAAAAGGACCCCTTACCAAAGATTTCCTCCGGAATCGCCGGAGGTGGCCATCATTACATGAATGACTACGCTCTAGTTTGAGAAAATGATAGTCTTCGTATTGGCGCCAAAATCTTCACCGAAGAATCCCTGAAGACTCCTTGAAGATTCTTTCTTCAGCTGAATTGGACTCCTGGGCCCCACAAAAAAAAAAAAAAAAAAACTACCCCTTACCAAAGATTTCCTCCGGAATCGCCTGAGGTGGCCATCATTACATGAATGACTATGCTCTAGTTTGAAAAAAATGATAGTCTTCGTATTGGCGCCAAAATCTTCACCGAAGAATCCCTGAAGACTCCTTTAAAGATTCTTTCTTCAGCTGAATTGGACCCCTGGGCCCCACAAAAAAAAAAAAAAAAAAAAAAACACTACCAAAGATTTCCTCCGGAATCGCCGGAGGTGGCCATCATTACATGAATGACTATGCTCTAGTTTGAGAAAATGATAGTCTTCGAATTGGCTCCAAAATATTCACCGAAGAATCCCTGAACACTCCTTGAAGATTCTTTCTTCAGCTGAATTGGACCACTGGGCCCCACAAAAAAAAACAAAAAAGGACCCCTTACCAAAGATTTCCTCCGGAATCGCCGGATGTGGCCATCATTACATGAATGACTATGCTCTAGTTTGAGAAAATGATAGTCTTCGTGTTGGCGCAAAATCTTCACCGAAGAATCCCTGAAGACTCCTTGAAGATTCTTTCTTCAGCTGAACTGGACCTCTGGGCCCCACAAAAAAAAAAAAAAAATAAAGGACCCCTTACCAAAGATTTCCTCCGGAATCGCCGGAGGTGGCCATCATTACATGAATGACTATGCTCTACTTTGAGAAAATGATAGTCTTCGTATTGGCTCCAAAATCTTCACCGAAGAATCCCTGAAGACTCTTTGAAGATTCTTTCTTCGGCTGAATTGGACCCCTGGGCCCCACAAAAAAAAAAAAACAAAAAAGGACCCCTTACCAAAGATTTCCTCCGGAATCGCCGGAGGTGGCCATCATTACATGAATGACTATGCTCTAGTTTGAAAAAAATGATAGTCTTCGTATTGGCGCCAAAATCTTCACCGAAGAATCCCTGAAGACTCCTTTAAAGATTCTTTCTTCAGCTGAATTGGACCCCTGGGCCCCACAAAAAAAAAAAAAAAAAAAACACTACCAAAGATTTCCTCCGGAATCGCCGGAGGTGGCCATCATTACATGAATGACTATGCTCTAGTTTGAGAAAATGATAGTCTTCGAATTGGCTCCAAAATATTCACCGAAGAATCCCTGAACACTCCTTGAAGATTCTTTCTTCAGCTGAATTGGACCACTGGGCCCCACAAATAAAAACAAAAAAGGACCCCTTACCAAAGATTTCCTCCGGAATCGCCGAAGGTGGCCATCATTACATGAATGACTATGCTCTAGTTTGAGAAAATGATAGTCTTCGTATTGGCGCCAAAATCTTCACCGAGGAATCCCTGAAGACTCCTTGAAGATTCTTTCTTCAGCTGAACTGGACCCCTGGGCCCCACAAAAAAAAAAAAAAAGGACCCCTTACCAAAGATTTCCTCCGGAATCGCCGGAGGTGGCCATCATTACATGAATTACTATGCTCTAGTTTGAGAAAATGATAGTCTTCGTGTTGGCGCAAAATCTTCACCGAAGAATCCCTGAAGACTCCTTGAAGATTCTTTCTTCAGCTGAACTGGACCTCTGGGCCCCACAAAAAAAAAAAAAAAATAAATAAAGGACCCCTTACCAAAGATTTCCTCCGGAATCGCCGGAGGTGGCCATCATTAAATGAATGACTATGCTCTGGTTTGAGAAAATGATAGTCTTCGTGTTGGCGCAAAATCTTCACCGAAGAATCCCTGAAGACTCCTTGAAGATTCTTTCTTCAGCTGAACTGGACCCCTGGGCCCCACAAAAAAAAAAAAAAAAAAAAAAAAGGACCCCTTACCAAAGATTTCCTCCGGAATCGCCGGAGGTGGCCATCATTACATGAATGAGTATGCTCTACTTTGAGAAAATGATAGTCTTCGTATTGGCTCCAAAATCTTCACCGAAGAATCCCTGAAGACTCTTTGAAGATTCTTTCTTCAGCTGAATTGGACCCCTGGGCCCCACAAAAAAAACAAAAACAAAAAAGGACCCCTTACCAAAGATTTCCTCCGGAATCGCCGGAGGTGGCCATCATTACATGAATGACTATGCTCTACTTTTAGAAAATGATAGTCTTCATATTGGCTCCAGAATCCTCACCCAAGATTCCCTGAAGACTCCTTGTAGACTCTTTCTTCAGCAGTATAACAGGTGTCATTTTTCAATTTCAAGGGTAATTTCTACCATTTATATAGCTGGTAGCCTTTATGACTATGCTCTACTTTGAGAAAATTATAGTCTTAGTATTGGCGCCAAAATCTTCACCGAAGAATCCCTGAAGACTCCTTGAAGATTCTTTCTTCAGCTGAATTGGACCCCTGGACCCCACAAAAAAACAAAACAAAAAAGCACCCCTTCCCAAAGATTTCCTCCGGAATCGCCGGAGGTGGCCATCATTACATGAATGACTATGCTCTAGTTTGAGAAAATGATAGTCTTCGAATTGGCGCCAAAATCTTCACCGAAGAATCCCTGAAGACTCCTTGAAGATTCTTTCTTCAGCTGAATTGGACCACTAGGCCCCACAAAAAAAAAACAAAAAAGGACCCCTTACCAAAGATTTCCTCCGGAATCGCCGGAGGTGGCCATCATTACATGAATGACTACGCTCTAGTTTGAGAAAATGATAGTCTTCGTATTGGCGCCAAAATCTTCACCGAAGAATCCCTGAAGACTCCTTGAAGATTCTTTCTTCAGCTGAATTGGACTCCTGGGCCCCACAAAAAAAAAAAAAAAACTACCCCTTACCAAAGATTTCCTCCGGAATCGCCTGAGGTGGCCATCATTACATGAATGACTATGCTCTAGTTTGAAAAAATGATAGTCTTCGTATTGGCGCCAAAATCTTCACCGAAGAATCCCTGAAGACTCCTTGAAGATTCTTTCTTCAGCTGAATTGGACCCCTGGGCCCCACAAAAAAAAAAAAAAACACTACCAAAGATTTCCTCCGGAATCGCCGGAGGTGGCCATCATTACAGGAATGACTATGCTCTAGTTTGAGAAAATGATAGTCTTCGAATTGGCTCCAAAATATTCACCGAAGAATCCCTGAACACTCCTTGAAGATTCTTTCTTCAGCTGAATTGGACCACTGGGCCCCACAAAAAAAAACAAAAAAGGACCCCTTACCAAAGATTTCCTCCGGAATCGCCGAAGGTGGCCATCATTACATGAATGACTATGCTCTAGTTTGAGAAAATGATAGTGTTCGTATTGGCGCCAAAATCTTCACCGAGGAATCCCTGAAGACTCCTTAAAGATTCTTTCTTCAGCTGAACTGGACCCCTGGGCCCCACAAAAAAAAAAAAAAAAAAAGGACCCCTTACCAAAGATTTCCTCCGGAATCGCCGGAGGTGGCCATCATTACATGAATGACTATGCTCTAGTTTGAGAAAATGATAGTCTTTGTGTTGGCGCAAAATCTTCACCGAAGAATCCCTGAAGACTCCTTGAAGATTCTTTCTTCAGCTGAACTGGACCCCTGGGCCCCACAAAAAAAAAAAAAAAAGGAGAGCTTACCAATGATTTCCTCCGGAATCGCCGGAGGTGGCCATCATTACATGAATGACTATGCTCTAGTTTGAGAAAATGATAGTCTTCGTATTGGCTCCAAAATCTTCACCGAAGAATCCCTGAAGACTCTTTGAAGATTCTTTCTTCAGCTGAATTGGACCCCTGGGCCCCACAAAAAAAAAAAAAAGGACCCCTTACCAAAGATTTCCTCCGGAATCGCCGGAGGTGGCCATCATTACATGAATGACAATGCTCTAGTTTTAGAAAATGATAGTCTTCATATTGGCTCCAGAATCCTCACCCAAGATTCCCTGAAGACTCCTTGAAGACTCTTTCTTCAGCAGTATAGCAGGTGTCATTTTTCAATTTCAAGGGAAATTTCTACCATTTATATAGCTGGTAGCCTTTATGACTATGCTCTAGTTTGAGAAAATGATAGTCTTAGTATTGGCGCCAAAATCTTCACCGAAGAATCCCTGAAGACTCCTTGAAGATTCTTTCTTCAGCTGAATTGGACCCCTGGACCCCACAAAAAAAACAAAACAAAAAAGCACCCCTTCCCAAAGATTTCCTCCGGAATCACCGGAGGTGGCCATCATTACATGAATGACTATGCTCTAGTTTGAGAAAATGATAGTCTTCGTATTGGCGCCAAAATCTTCACCGAAGAATCCCTGAGGACTCCTTGAAGATTCTTTCTTCAGCTGAATTGGACCCCTGGGCCCCACAAAAAAAAAAAACAAAAAAGGACCCCTTACCAAAGATTTCCTCCGGAATCGCCGGAGGTGGCCATCATTACATGAATGACTACGCTCTAGTTTGAGAAAATGATAGTCTTCGTATTGGCGCCAAAATCTTCACCGAAGAATCCCTGAAGACTCCTTGAAGATTCTTTCTTCAGCTGAATTGGACCCCAGGGCCCCACAAAAAAAAAAAAAAAAAAAAAAAAACACTACCAAAGATTTAATCCGGTATCGCCGGAGGTGGCCATCATTACATGAATGACTATGCTCTAGTTTGAGAAAATGATAGTCTTCGAATTGGCTCCAAAATCTTCACTGAAGAATCCCTGAACACTCCTTGAAGATTCTTTCTTCAGCTGAATTGGACCACTGGGCCCCACAAAAAAAAACAAAAAAGGACCCCTTACCAAAGATTTCCTCCGGAATCGCCGAAGGTGGCCATCATTACATGAATGACTATGCTCTAGTTTGAGAAAATGATAGTCTTCGTATTGGCGCCAAAATCTTCACCGAGGAATCCCTGAAGACTCCTTGAAGATTCTTTCTTCAGCTGAACTGGACCCCTGGGCCCCACAAAAAAAAAAAAGGACCCCTTACCAAAGATTTCCTCCGGAATCGCCGGAGGTGGCCATCATTACATGAATGACAATGCTCTAGTTTGAGAAAATGATAGTCTTTGTGTTGGCGCAATATCTTCACCGAAGAATCCCTGAAGACTCCTAGAAGATTCTTTCTTCAGCTGAACTGGACCCCTGGGCCCCACAAAAAAAAAAAAAAAAAAAGGGACCCCTTACCAATGATTTCCTCCGGAATCGCCGGAGGTGGCCATCATTACATGAATGACTATGCTCTAGTTTGAGAAAATGATAGTCTTCGTATTGGCTCCAAAATCTTCACCGAAGAATCCCTGAAGACTCTTTGAAGATTCTTTCTTCAGCTGAATTGGACCCCTGGGCCCCACAAAAAAAAAAAAAGGACCCCTTACCAAAGATTTCCTCCGGAATCGCCGGAGGTGGCCATCATTACATGAATGACAATGCTCTAGTTTTAGAAAATGATAGTCTTCATATTGGCTCCAGAATCCTCACCCAAGATTCCCTGAAGACTCCTTGAAGACTATTTCTTCAGCAGTATAACAGGTGTCATTTTTCAATTTCAAGGGTAATTTCTACCATTTATATAGCTGGTAGCCTTTATGACTATGCTCTAGTTTGAGAAAATGATAGTCTTAGTATTGGCGCCAAAATCTTCACCGAAGAATCCCTGAAGACTCCTTGAAGATTCTTTCTTCAGCTGAATTGGACCCCTGGACCCCACAAAAAAACAAAACAAAAAACGACCCCTTCCCAAAGATTTCCTCCGGAATCGCCGGAGGTGGCCATCATTACATGAATGACTATGCTCGAGTTTGAGAAAATGATCGTCTTTGTATTGGCGCCAAAATCTTCACCGAAGAATCCCTGAAGACTCCTTGAAGATTCTTTCTTCAGCTGAATTGGACCCCTGGGCCCCACAAAAAAAAAAAAAAAAAAAAACGAACACCTTACAAAAGATTTCCTCCGGAATCGCCGGAGGTGGAGATCATTACATGAATGACTAAGCTCTAGTTTGAGAAAATGATAGTCTTCGTATTGACTCCAAAATATTCACCGAAGAATCCCTGAAGACTCCTTGAAGATTCTTTCTTCAGCTGAACTGGACCACTGGGCCCCACAAAAAAAAAAGAAAAAAGGACCCCTTACCAAAGATTTCCTCCGGAATCGCCGGAGGTGGCCATCATTACATGAATGACTATGCTCTAGTTTGAGAAAATGATAGTCTTCGTATTGGCGCAATATCTTCACCGAAGAATCCCTGAAGACTCCTTGAAGATTCTTTCTTCAGCTGAACTGGACCCCTGGGCCCCACAAAAAAAAAAAAAGGACCCCTTACCAAAGATTTCCTCCGGAATCGCCGGAGGTGGCCATCATTACATGAATGACTATGCTCTAGTTTGAGAAAATGATAGTCTTCGTATTGGCGCCAAAATCTTCACCGAAAAATCCCTGAAGACTCCTTGAAGATTCTTTCTTCAGCTGAACTGGACCCCTGGGCCCCACAAAAAAAAAAAAAACAAAAAAGGACCCATTACCAAAGATTTCCTCCGGAATCGCCGGAGGTGGCCATCATTACATGAATGACTATGCTCTAGTTTGAGAAAATGATAGTCTTCGTATTGGCTCAAAATCTTCACCGAAGAATCCCTGAAGACTCCTTGAAGATTCTTTCTTCAGCTGAATTGGACCCTTGGGCCCCACAAAAAAAAAAAAAAAAAGGACCCCTTACCAAAGATTTCCTCCGGAATCGCCGGAGGTGGCCATCATTACATGAATGATTATGCTCTAGTTTGAGAAAATGATAGTCTTCGTATTGGTGCAAAATCTTCACTGAAGAATCCCTGAAGACTCCTTGAAGATTCTTTCTTCAGCTGAACTGGACCCCTGGGCCCCACAAATAAAAAAAAAAAAGGACCCCTTACCAAATATTTCCTCTGGAATCACCGGAGGTGGCCATCATTACATGAATGACTATGCTCTAGTTTGAGAAAATGATAGTCTTCGTATTGGCTCCAAAATCTTCACCGAAGAATCCCTGAAGACTCTTTGAAGATTCTTTCTTCAGCTGAATTGGACCCCTGGGCCCCACAAAAAAAAAAAAAACAAAAAAGGACCCCTTACCAAAGATTTCCTCCGGAATCGCCGGAGGTGTCCATCATTACATGAATGACTATGCTCTAGTTTTAGAAAATGATAGTCTTCGTATTGGCTCCAAAATCCTCACCCAAGATTCCCTGAAGACTCCTTGAAGACTCTTTCTTCAGCAGTATAACAGGTGTCATTTTTCAATTTCAAGGGTAATTTCTACCATTTATATAGCTGGTAGCCTTTATGACTATGCTCTAGTTTGAGAAAATGATAGTCTTAGTATTGGCGCAAAATCTTCACCGAAGAATCCCTGAAGACTCCTTGAAGATTCTTTCTTCAGCTTAATTGGACCCCTGGGCCCCACAAAAAAAAAAAACACACAAAAAAGGACCCCTTACCAAAGATTTCCTCCGGAATCGCCGGAGGTGGCCATCATTACATGAATGACTATGCTCTAGTTTGAGAAAGTGATAGTCTTCGTATTGGCGCCAAAATCTTCACCGAAGAATCCCTGAAGACTCCTTGAAGATTCTTTCTTCAGCTGAACTGGACCCCTGGGCCCCACGAAAAAAAAAAGACCCCCTACCAAAGATTTCCTCCGGAAACGCTGGAGGTTGCCATCATTACATGAATGACTATGCTCTAGTTTGAGAAAATGATAGTCTTCGTATTGGCGCCAAAATCTTCACCGAAGAATCCCTGAAGACTCCTTGAAGATTCTTTCTTCAGCTGAACTGGACCCCTGGGCCCCACAAAAAAAAAAAGACCCCCTACCAAAGATTTCCTCCGGAAACGCTGGAGGTGGCCATCCTTACATGAATGACTCTGCTCTAGTTTGAGAAAATGATAGTCTTTGTATTGCCTCCAAAATCTTCACCGAAGAATCCCTGAAGGCTCCTTGAAGATTCTTTCTTCAGCTGAACTGGACCCCTGGGCCCCACAAAAAAACAAAAAAGGACCCCTTACCATAGATTTCCTCCGGAATCGCCGGAGGTGGCCATCATTACATGAATGACTATGCTCTAGTTTGAGAAAATGATAGTCTTCGTATTGGCGCCAAAATCTCCACCGAAGAATCCCTGAAGACTCCTTGAAGATTCTTTCTTCAGCTGAACTGGACCCCTGAGCCCCACAAAAAAAAAAAAAAAAAAAGAACCCCTTACCAAAGATTTCCTCCGGAATCGCCGGAGGTGGCCATCATTACATGAATGAATATGCTCTAGTTTGAGAAAAAGATAATCTTCGTATTGGCTCCAAAATCTTCACCGAAGAATCCCTGAAGACTCCTTGAAGATTCTTTCTTCAGCTGAATTGGACCCCTGGGCCCCACAAAAAAAAAAAAAACAAAAAAGGACCCTTTACCAAAGATTTCCTCCGGAATCGCCGGAGGTGGCCATCATTACATGAATGACTATGCTCTAGTTTGAGAAAATGATAGTCTTCGTATTGGCTCAAAATCTTCACCGAAGAATCCCTGAAGACTCCTTGAAGATTCTTTCTTCAGCTGAATTTTACCCTTGGGCCCCACGAAAAAAAAAAAGACCCCCTACCAAAGATTTCCTCCGGAATCGCTGGAGGTTGCCATCATTACATGAATGACTATGCTCTAGTTTGAGAAAATGATAGTCTTCGTATTGGCTCCAAAATCTTCACCGAAGAATCCCTGAAGACTGCTTGAAGATTCTTTCTTCAGCTGAATTGGACCCCTGGGCACCACAAAAAAAAAAAAACAAAAAAGGACCCCTTACCAAAGATTTCCTCCGGAATCGCCGGAGGTGGCCATCATTACATGAATGACTATGCTCTAGTTTGAGAAAATGATAGTCTTCGTATTGGCGCAAAATCTTCACAGAAGAATCCCTGAAGACTCCTTGAAGATTCTTTCTTCAGCTGAATTGGACCCCTGAGCCCCACAAAAAAAAAAAAAAAAAAAGGACCCCTTACCAAAGATTTCCTCCGGAATTTGCTGCAGGTGGCCATCATTACATGAATGACTAAGCTCTAGTTTGAGAAAATGATAGTCTTCGTATTGGCGCCAAAATCTTCACCGAAGAATCCCTGAAGACTCCTTGAAGATTCTTTCTTCAGCTGAATTGGACCCCTGGGCCCCACAAAAAAAAAACAAAAAAGTACCCCTTACCAAAGATTTCCTCCGGAATCGCCGGAGGTGGCCATCATTACATGAATGACTATGCTCTAGTTTGAGAAAATGATAGTCTTCGTATTGGCGCCAAAATCTTCACCGAAGAATCCATGAAGACTCCTTGAAGATTCTTTCTTCAGCTGAATTGGACCCTTGGGCCCCACAAAAAAAAAAAAAAAACAAAAAAGGACCCCTTACCAAAGATTTCCTCCGGAATCGCCGGAGGTGGCCATCATTACATGAATGACTATGCTCTAGTTTGAGAAAATGATAGTCTTCGTATTGGTGCAAAATCTTCACTGAAGAATCCCTGAAGACTCCTTGAAGATTCTTTTTTCAGCTGAACTGGACCCCTGGGCCCCACAAATAAAAAAAAAAAAAAGGACCCCTTACCAAATATTTCCTCCGGAATCACCGGAGGTGGCCATCATTATATGAATGACTATGCTCTAGTTTGAGAAAATGATAGTCTTCGTATTGGCTCCAAAATCTTCACCGAAGAATCCCTGAAGACTCTTTGAAGATTCTTTCTTCAGCTGAATTGGACCCCTGGGCCCCACAAAAAAAAAAAAAAAAAGGACCCCTTACCAAAGATTTCCTCCGGAATCGCCGGAGGTGTCCATCATTACATGAATGACTATGCTCTAGTTTTAGAAAATGATAGTCTTCGTATTGGCTCCAAAATCCTCACCCAAGATTCCCTGAAGACTCCTTGAAGACTCTTTCTTCAGCAGTATAACAGGGGTCATTTTTCAATTTCAAGGGTAATTTCTACCATTTATATAGCTGGTAGCCTTTATGACTATGCTCTAGTTTGAGAAAATGATAGTCTTAGTATTGGCGCAAAATCTTCACCGAAGAATCCCTGAAGACTCCTTGAAGATTCTTTCTTCAGCTTAATTGGACCCCTGGGCCCCACAAAAAAAAAAAACACAAAAAAGGACCCCTTACCAAAGATTTCCTCCGGAATCGCCGGAGGTGGCCATCATTACATGAATGACTATGCTCTAGTTTGAGAAAATGATAGTCTTCGTATTGGCGCCAAAATCTTCACCGAAGAATCCCTGAAGACTCCTTGAAGATTCTTTCTTCAGCTGAACTGGACCCCTGGGCCCCACGAAAAAAAAAAAGACCCCCTACCAAAGATTTCCTCCGGAATCGCTGGAGGTTGCCATCATTACATGAATGACTATGCTCTAGTTTGAGAAAATGATAGTCTTCGTATTGGCTCCAAAATCTTCACCGAAGAATCCCTGAAGACTCCTTGAAGATTCTTTCTTCAGCTGAATTGGACCCCTGGGCCCCACAAAAAAAAACAAAAAAGGACCCCTTACCATAGATTTCCTCTGGAATCGCCGGAGGTGACCATCATTACATGAATGACTATGCTCTAGTTTGAGAAAATGATAGTCTTCGTATTGGCGCCAAAATCTTCACCGAAGAATCCCTGAAGACTCCTTGAAGATTCTTTCTTCAGCTGAATTGGACCCCTGGGCCCCACAAAAAAAAAACAAAAAAGGACCCCTTACCAAAGAGTTCCTCCGGAATCGCCGGAGGTGGCCATCATTACATGGATGACTATGCTCTAGTTTGAGAAAATGATAGTCTTCGTATTGGCTCCAAAATCTTCACCGAAGAATCCCTGAAGACTCTTTGAAGATTCTTTCTTCAGCAGAATTGGACCCCTGGGCCCCACAAAAAAAAAAAGGACCCCTTACCAAAGATTTCCTCCGGAATCGCCGGAGGTGTCCATCATTACATGAATGACTCTGCTCTAGTTTTAGAAAATGATAGTCTTCGTATTGGCTCCAAAATCCTCACCCAAGATTCCCTGAAGACTCCTTGAAGACTCTTTCTTCAGCAGTATAACAGGTGTCATTTTTCGATTTCAAGGGTAATTTCTTCCATTTATATAGCTGGTAGCCTTTATGACTATGCTCTAGTTTGAGAAAATGATAGTCTTAGTATTGGCGGGAAAATCTTCACCGAAGAATCCCTGAAGACTCCTTCAAGATTCTTTCTTCAGCTGAACTGAACCCTTGGGCCCCACAAAAAAAAAAAAAAAAAAAAGGAACCCTTACCAAAGATTTCCTCCGGAATCGCCGGAGGTGGCCATCATTACAAGAATGACTATGCTCTAGTTTGAGAAAATGATATTCTTCGTATTGGCGCCAAAATCTTCACTGAAGAATCCCTGAAGACTCCTTGAAGATTCTTTCTTCAGCTGAACTGGACCCCTGGGCCCCACAAAAAAAAAAAAGGACCCCTTACCAAAGATTTCCTCCGGAATCGCCGGAGGTGGCCATCATTACATGAATGACTATGCTCTAGTTTGAGAAAATGATAGTCTTCGTATTGGCTCCAAAATCTTCACCCAAGATTCCCTGAAGACTCCTTGAAGACTCTTTCTTCAGCAGTATAACAGGTGTCATTTTTCGATTTCAAGGGTAATTTCTTCCATTTATATAGCTGGTAGCCTTTATGACTATGCTCTAGTTTGAGAAAATGATAGTCTTAGTATTGGCGGGAAAATCTTCACCGAAGAATCCCTGAAGACTCCTTCAAGATTCTTTCTTCAGCTGAACTGAACCCTTGGGCCCCACAAAAAAAAAAAAAAAAAAAAGGAACCCTTACCAAAGATTTCCTCCGGAATCGCCGGAGGTGGCCATCATTACAAGAATGACTATGCTCTAGTTTGAGAAAATGATATTCTTCGTATTGGCGCCAAAATCTTCACTGAAGAATCCCTGAAGACTCCTTGAAGATTCTTTCTTCAGCTGAACTGGACCCCTGGGCCCCACAAAAAAAAAAAAGGACCCCTTACCAAAGATTTCCTCCGGAATCGCCGGAGGTGGCCATCATTACATGAATGACTATGCTCTAGTTTGAGAAAATGATAGTCTTCGTATTGGCTCCAAAATCTTCACTGAAGAATGCCTGAAGACTCCTTGAAGATTCTTTCTTCAGCTGAATTGGACCCCTGGGCCCCACAAAAAAAAAAAAAAACGAACCCCTTACGAAAGATTTCCTCCGGAATCGCCGGAGGTGGAGATCATTACATGAATGACGAAGCTCTAGTTTGAGAAAATGATAGTCTTCGTATTGACTCCAAAATCTTCACCGAAGAATCCCTGAATTCTCCTTGAAGATTCTTTCTTCAGCTGAATTGGACCCCTGGGCCCCACAAAAAAAAAAAAAGAAAAAAGGACCCCTTACCAAAGATTTCCTCCGGAATCGCTGGAGGTGGCCATCATTACATGAATGACTATGCTCTAGTTTGAGAAAATGATAGTCTTCGTATTGGCGCAATATCTTCACTGAAGAATCCCTGAAGACTCCTTGAAGATTCTTTCTTCAGCTGAATTGGACCCCTGGGCCCCACAAAAAAAAACAAAAAAGGACCCCTTACCAAAGATTTCCTCCGGAATCACCGGAGGTGGCCATCATTACATGAATGACAAGGCTCTAGTTTGAGAAAATGATAGTCTTCGTATTGGCGCCAAAATCTTCACCGAAGAATCCCTGAAGACTCCTTGAAGATTCTTTCTTCAGCTGAACTGGACCCCTGGGATCCACAAAAAAAAAAAAAGACCCCCTACCAAAGATTTCCTCCGGAATCGCCGGAGGTGGCCATCATTACATGAATGACTATGCTCTAGTTTGAGAAAATGATAGTCTTCGTATTGGCGCCAAAATCTTCACCGAAGAATCCCTGAAGACTCCTTGAAGATTCTTTTTTCAGCTGAACTGGACCCCTGGGCCCCACAAAAAAAAAAAAAAAAAAAGGACCCCTTACCAAAGATTTCCTCCGGTATCGCCGGAGGTGGCCAGCATTACATGAATGACTATGCTCTAGTTTGAGAAAATGATAGTCTTCGTATTGGCTCCAAAATCTTCACCGAAGAATCCCTGAAGACTGCTTGAAGATTCTTTCTTCAGCTGAATTGGACCCCTGGGCCCCACAAAAAAAAAAAAAAAAAAAAGGACCCCTTACCAAAGATTTCCTCCGGAATCGCTTGAGGTGGCCATCATTACATGAATGACTATGCTCTAGTTTGAGAAAATGATAGTCTTCGTATTGGCTCCAAAATCTTCACCGAAGAATCCCTGAAGACTGCTTGAAGATTCTTTCTTCAGCTGAATTGGACCCCTGGGCCCCACAAAAAAAAAAAATAAAAAAGGACCCCTTACCAAAGATTTCCTCCGGAATCGCCGGAGGTGGCCATCATTACATGAATGACTATGCTCTAGTTTGAGAAAATGATAGTCTTTGTATTGGCGCAAAATCTTCACCGAAGAATCCCTGAAGACTCCTTGAAGATTCTTTCTTCAGCTGAATTGGACCCCTGGGCCCTACAAAAAAAAAAACAAAAAAAGGACCCCTTACCAAAGATTTCCTCCGGAATCACCGGAGGTGGCCATCATTACATGAATGACTATGCTCTAGTATGAGAAAATGATAGTCTTCGTATTGGCTCCAAAATCTTCACCGAAGAATCCCTGAAGACTGCTTGAAGATTCTTTCTTCAGCTGAATTGGACCCCTGGGCCCCACAAAAAAAAAAAAAAAAAAAAAAAAAGGACCCCTTACCAAAGATTTCCTCCGGAATCGCCGGAGGTGGCCATCATTACATGAATGACTATGCTCTAGTTTGAGAAAATGATAGTCTTCGTATTGGCGCCAAAATCTTCACCGAAGAATCCCTGAAGACTCCTTGAAGATTCTTTCTTCAGCTGAATTGGACCCCTGGGTCCCACAAAAAAAAAACAAAAAAGTACCCCTTACCAAAGATTTCCTCCGGAATCGCCGGAGGTGGCCATCATTACATGAATGACTATGCTCTAGTTTGAGAAAATGATAGTCTTCGTATTGGCGCCAAAATCTTCACCGAAGAATCCCTGAAGACTCCTTGAAGATTCTTTCTTCAGCTGAACTGGACCCCTGGGCCCCACAAAAAAAAAAAACAAAAAAGGACCCTTTACCAAAGATTTCCTCCGGAATCGCCGGAGGTGGCCATCATTACATGAATGACTATGCTCTAGTTTGAGAAAATGATAGTCTTCGTATTGGCTCCAAAATCTTCACCGAAGAATCCCTGAAGACTCCTTGAAGATTCTTTCTTCAGTTGAATTGGACCCCTGGGCCCCAAAAAAAAAAAAAAAACAAAAAAGGACCCTTTACCAAAGATTTCCTCCGGAATCGCCGGAGGTGGCCATCATTACATGAATGACTATGCTCTAGTTTGAGAAAATGATAGTCTTCGTTTTGGCTCAAAATCTTCACCGAAGAATCCCTGAAGACTCCTTGAAGATTCTTTCTTCAGCTGAATTTTACCCTTGGGCCCCACAAAAAAAAAAAAAAAAAAAAAAGGACCCCTTACCAAAGATTTCCTCCGGAATCGCCGGAGGTGGCCATCATTACATGAATGACTATGCTCTAGTTTGAGAAAATGATAGTCTTCGTATTGGTGAAAAATCTTCACTGAAGAATCCCTGAAGACTCCTTGAAGATTCTTTCTTCAGCTGAATTGGACCCCTGGGCCCCACAAATAAAAAAAAAAAAGGACCCCTTACCAAATATTTCCTCCGGAATCACCGGAGGTGGCCATCATTACATGAATGACTATGCTCTAGTTTGAGAAAATGATAGTCTTCGTATTGGCTCCAAAATCTTCACCGAAGAATCCCTGAAGACTCCTTGAAGATTCTTTCTTCAGCTGAACTGGACCCCTGGGCCCCACGAAAAAAAAAAAGACCCCCTACCAAAGATTTCCTCCGGAAACGCTGGAGGTGGCCATCATTACATGAATGACTCTGCTCTAGTTTGAGAAAATGATAGTCTTTGTATTGCCTCCAAAATCTTCACCGAAGAATCCCTGAAGGCTCCTTGAAGATTCTTTCTTCAGCTGAACTGGACCCCTGGGCCCCACAAAAAAACAAAAAAGGACCCCTTACCATAGATTTCCTCCGGAATCGCCGGAGGTGGCCATCATTACATGAATGACTATGCTCTAGTTTGAGAAAATGATAGTCTTCGTATTGGCGCCAAAATCTTCACCGAAGAATCCCTGAAGACTCCTTGAAGATTCTTTCTTCAGCTGAACTGGACCCCTGAGCCCCACAAAAAAAAAAAAAAAAAAAAAAGAACCCCTTACCAAAGATTTCCTCCGGAATCGCCGGAGGTGGCCATCATTACATGAATGAATATGCTCTAGTTTGAGAAAAAGATAATCTTCGTATTGGCTCCAAAATCTTCACCGAAGAATCCCTGAAGACTCCTTGAAGATTCTTTCTTCAGCTGAATTGGACCCCTGGGCCCCACAAAAAAAAAAACAAAAAAGGACCCCTTACAAAAGATTTCCTCCGGAATCGCCGGAGGTGGCCATCATTACATGAATGACTATGCTCTAGTTTGAGAAAATGATAGTCTTCGTATTGGCGCAAAATCTTCACAGAAGAATCCCTGAAGACTCCTTGAAGATTCTTTCTTCAGCTGAATTGGACCCCTGAGCCCCACAAAAAAAAAAAAAAAAAAAAAGAACCCCTTACCAAAGATTTCCTCCGGAATCGCCGGAGGTGGCCATCATTACATGAATGAATATGCTCTAGTTTGAGAAAAAGATAATCTTCGTATTGGCTCCAAAATCTTCACCGAAGAATCCCTGAAGACTCCTTGAAGATTCTTTCTTCAGCTGAATTGGACCCCTGGGCCCCACAAAAAAAAAAAACAAAAAAGGACCCCTTACAAAAGATTTCCTCCGGAATCGCCGGAGGTGGCCATCATTACATGAATGACTATGCTCTAGTTTGAGAAAATGATAGTCTTCGTATTGGCGCAAAATCTTCACCGAAGAATCCCTGAAGACTGCTTGAAGATTCTTTCTTCAGCTGAATTGGACCCCTGGGCACCACAAAAAAAAAAAAAAAAAAAAAGGACCCCTTACCAAAGATTTCCTCCGGAATCGCCGGAGGTGGCCATCATTACATGAATGACTATGCTCTATTTTGAGAAAATGATAGTCTTCGTATTGGCGCAAAATCTTCACAGAAGAATCCCTGAAGACTCCTTGAAGATTCTTTCTTCAGCTGAATTGGACCCCTGAGCCCCACAAAAAAAAAAAAAAAAAAAAGGACCCCTTACCAAAGATTTCCTCCGGAATTTGCTGCAGGTGGCCATCATTACATGAATGACTAAGCTCTAGTTTGAGAAAATGATAGTCTTCGTATTGGCGCCAAAATCTTCACCGAAGAATCCCTGAAGACTCCTTGAAGATTCTTTCTTCAGCTGAATTGGACCCCTGGGCCCCACAAAAAAAAAACAAAAAAGTACCCCTTACCAAAGATTTCCTCCGGAATCGCCGGAGGTGGCCATCATTACATGAATGACTATGCTCTAGTTTGAGAAAATGATAGTCTTCGTATTGGCGCCAAAATCTTCACCGAAGAATCCATGAAGACTCCTTGAAGATTCTTTCTTCAGCTGAATTGGACCCTTGGGCCCCACAAAAAAAAAAAAAAAAAAAAGGACCCCTTACCAAAGATTTCCTCCGGAATCGCCGGAGGTGTCCATCATTACATGAATGACTATGCTCTAGTTTGAGAAAATGATAGTCTTCGTATTGGCTCCAAAATCTTCACCGAAGAATCCCTGAAGACTCTTTGAAGATTCTTTCTTCAGCAGAATTGGACCCCTGGGCCCCACAAAAAAAAAAAGGACCCCTTACCAAAGATTTCCTCCGGAATCGCCGGAGGTGTCCATCATTACATGAATGACTATGCTCTAGTTTGAGAAAATGATAGTCTTCGTATTGGCTCCAAAATCTTCACTGAAGAATCCCTGAAGACTCCTTGAAGATTCTTTCTTCAGCTGAATTGGACCCCTGGGCCCCACAAAAAAAAACAAAAAAGGACCCCTTACCAAAGATTTCCTCCGGAATCACCGGAGGTGGCCATCATTACATGAATGACTATGCTCTAGTTTGAAAAAATGATAGTCTTCGTATTGTCGCCAAAATCTTCACCGAAGAATCCCTGAAGACTCCTTGAAGATTCTTTCTTCAGCTGAACTGGACCCCTGGGATCCACGAAAAAAAAAAAAAGACCCCCTACCAAAGATTTCCTCCGGAATCGCCGGAGGTGGCCATCATTACATGAATGACTATGCTCTAGTTTGAGAAAATGATAGTCTTTGTATTGCCTCCAAAATCTTCACCGAAGAATCCCTGAAGGCTCCTTGAAGATTCTTTCTTCAGCTGAACTGGACCCCTTGGCCCCACAAAAAAAAACAAAAAAGGACCCCTTACCATAGATTTCCTCCGGAATCGCCGGAGGTGGCCATCATTACATGAATGACTATGCTCTAGTTTGAGAAAATGATAGTCTTCGTATTGGCGCCAAAATCTTCACCGAAGAATCCCTGAAGACTCCTTGAAGATTCTTTCTTCAGCTGAACTGGACCCCTGAGCCCCACAAAAAAAAAAAAAAAAAAAATACCCCTTACCAAAGATTTCCTCCGGAATCGCCGGAGGTGGCCATCATTACATGAATGACAATGCTCTAGTTTGAGAAAAAGATAGTCTTCGTATTGGCTCCAAAATCTTCACCGAAGAATCCCTGAAGACTCCTTGAAGATTCTTTCTTCAGCTGAATTGGACCCCTGGGCCCCACAAAAAAAAAAAAAACAAAAAAGGACCCCTTACCAAAGATTTCCTCCGGAATCGCCGGAGGTGGCCATCATTACATGAATGACTATGCTCTAGTTTGAGAAAATTATAGTCTTCGTATTGGCGCCAAAATCTTCACCGAAGAATCCCTAAAGACTCCTTGAAGATTCTTTCTTCAGCTGAACTGGACCACTGGGCCCCACAAAAAAAAAAAAACAAAAAAGGACCCCTTACCAAAGATTTCCTCCGGAATCGCCGGAGGTGGCCATCATTACATGAATGACTATGCTCTAGTTTGAGAAAATGATAGTCTTTGTATTGGCTCCAAAATCTTCACCGAAGAATCCCTGAAGACTGCTTGAAGATTCTTTCTTCAGCTGAATTGGACCCCTGGGCACCACAAAAAAAAAAAAAACAAAAAAGGACCCCTTACCAAAGATTTCCTCCGGAATCGCCGGAAGTGGCCATCATTACATGAATGACTACGCTCTAGTTTGAGAAAATGATAGTCTTCGTATTGGCGCAAAATCTTCACCGAAGAATCCCTGAAGACTCCTTGAAGATTCTTTCTTCAGCTGAATTGGACCCCTGGGCCCCACAAAAAAAAAAAAAAAAAAAAAGGACCCCTTACCAAAGATTTCCTCCGGAATTTGCCGCAGGTGGCCATCATTACATGAATGACTATGCTCTAGTTTGAGAAAATGATAGTCTTCATATTGGCGCCAAAATCTTCACCGAAGAATCCCTGAAGACTCCTTGAAGATTCTTTCTTCAGCTGAATTGGACCCCTGGGCCCCACAAAAAAAAACCAAAAAAGTACCCCTTACCAAAGATTTCCTCAGGAATCGCCGGAGGTGGCCATCATTACATGAATGACTATGCTCTAGTTTGAGAAAATGATAGTCTTCGTATTGGCGCCAAAATCTTCACCGAAAAATCCCTGAAGACTCCTTGAAGATTCTTTCTTCAGCTGAACTGGACCCCTGGGCCCCACAAAAAAAAAAAAAACAAAAAAGGACCCATTACCAAAGATTTCCTCCGGAATCGCCGGAGGTGGCCATCATTACATGAATGACTATGCTCTAGTTTGAGAAAATGATAGTCTTCGTATTGGCTCAAAATCTTCACCGAAGAATCCCTGAAGACTCCTTGAAGATTCTTTCTTCAGCTGAATTGGACCCTTGGGCCCCACAAAAAAAAAAAAAAAAAAGGACCCCTTACCAAAGATTTCCTCCGGAATCGCCGGAGGTGGCCATCATTACATGAATGATTATGCTCTAGTTTGAGAAAATGATAGTCTTCGTATTGGTGCAAAATCTTCACTGAAGAATCCCTGAAGACTCCTTGAAGATTCTTTCTTCAGCTGAACTGGACCCCTGGGCCCCACAAATAAAAAAAAAAAAGGACCCCTTACCAAATATTTCCTCTGGAATCACCGGAGGTGGCCATCATTACATGAATGACTATGCTCTAGTTTGAGAAAATTATAGTCTTCGTATTGGCTCCAAAATCTTCACCGAAGAATCCCTGAAGACTCTTTGAAGATTCTTTCTTCAGCTGAATTGGACCCCTGGGCCCCACAAAAAAAAACAAAAAACAAAAAAGGACCCCTTACCAAAGATTTCCTCCGGAATCGCCGGAGGTGTCCATCATTACATGAATGACTATGCTCTAGTTTTAGAAAATGATAGTCTTCGTATTGGCTCCAAAATCCTCACCCAAGATTCCCTGAAGACTCCTTGAAGACTCTTTCTTCAGCAGTATAACAGGTGTCATTTTTCAATTTCAAGGGTAATTTCTACCATTTATATAGCTGGTAGCCTTTATGACTATGCTCTAGTTTGAGAAAATGATAGTCTTAGTATTGGCGCAAAATCTTCACCGAAGAATCCCTGAAGACTCCTTGAAGATTCTTTCTTCAGCTTAATTGGACCCCTGGGCCCCACAAAAAAAAAAAAAAACACAAAAAAGGACCCCTTACCAAAGATTTCCTCCGGAATCGCCGGAGGTGGCCATCATTACATGAATGACTATGCTCTAGTTTGAGAAAATGATAGTCTTCGTATTGGCGCCAAAATCTTCACCGAAGAATCCCTGAAGACTCCTTGAAGATTCTTTCTTCAGCTGAACTGGACCCCTGGGCCCCACAAAAAAAAACAAAAAAGGACCCCTTACCATAGATTTCCTCTGGAATCGCCGGAGGTGACCATCATTACATGAATGACTATGCTCTAGTTTGAGAAAATGATAGTCTTCGTATTGGCGCCAAAATCTTCACCGAAGAATCCCTGAAGACTCCTTGAAGATTCTTTCTTCAGCTGAATTGGACCCCTGGGCCCCACAAAAAAAAAACAAAAAAGGACCCCTTACCAAAGAGTTCCTCCGGAATCGCCGGAGGTGGCCATCATTACATGGATGACTATGCTCTAGTTTGAGAAAATGATAGTCTTCGTATTGGCTCCAAAATCTTCACCGAAGAATCCCTGAAGACTCTTTGAAGATTCTTTCTTCAGCAGAATTGGACCCCTGGGCCCCACAAAAAAAAAAGGACCCCTTACCAAAGATTTCCTCCGGAATCGCCGGAGGTGTCCATCATTACATGAATGACTCTGCTCTAGTTTTAGAAAATGATAGTCTTCGTATTGGCTCCAAAATCCTCACCCAAGATTCCCTGAAGACTCCTTGAAGACTCTTTCTTCAGCAGTATAACAGGTGTCATTTTTCGATTTCAAGGGTAATTTCTTCCATTTATATAGCTGGTAGCCTTTATGACTATGCTCTAGTTTGAGAAAATGATAGTCTTAGTATTGGCGGGAAAATCTTCACCGAAGAATCCCTGAAGACTCCTTCAAGATTCTTTCTTCAGCTGAACTGAACCCTTGGGCCCCACAAAAAAAAAAAAAAAAAAAAGGAACCCTTACCAAAGATTTCCTCCGGAATCGCCGGAGGTGGCCATCATTACAAGAATGACTATGCTCTAGTTTGAGAAAATGATATTCTTCGTATTGGCGCCAAAATCTTCACTGAAGAATCCCTGAAGACTCCTTGAAGATTCTTTCTTCAGCTGAACTGGACCCCTGGGCCCCACAAAAAAAAAAAAGGACCCCTTACCAAAGATTTCCTCCGGAATCGCCGGAGGTGGCCATCATTACATGAATGACTATGCTCTAGTTTGAGAAAATGATAGTCTTCGTATTGGCTCCAAAATCTTCACCGAAGAATGCCTGACGACTCCTTGAAGATTCTTTCTTCAGCTGAATTGGACCCCTGGGCCCCACAAAAAAAAAAAAAAACGAACCCCTTACGAAAGATTTCCTCCGGAATCGCCGGAGGTGGAGATCATTACATGAATGACGAAGCTCTAGTTTGAGAAAATGATAGTCTTCGTATTGACTCCAAAATCTTCACCGAAGAATCCCTGAATTCTCCTTGAAGATTCTTTCTTCAGCTGAATTGGACCCCTGGGCCCCACAAAAAAAAAAAAGAAAAAAGGACCCCTTACCAAAGATTTCCTCCGGAATCGCCGGAGGTGGCCATCATTACATGAATGACTATGCTCTAGTTTGAGAAAATGATAGTCTTCGTATTGGCGCAATATCTTCACTGAAGAATCCCTGAAGACTCCTTGAAGATTCTTTCTTCAGCTGAATTGGACCCCTGGGCCCCACAAAAAAAAACAAAAAAGGACCCCTTACCAAAGATTTCCTCCGGAATCACCGGAGGTGGCCATCATTACATGAATGACAAGGCTCTAGTTTGAGAAAATGATAGTCTTCGTATTGGCGCCAAAATCTTCACCGAAGAATCCCTGAAGACTCCTTGAAGATTCTTTCTTCAGCTGAACTGGACCCCTGGGATCCACAAAAAAAAAAAAGACCCCCTACCAAAGATTTCCTCCGGAATCGCCGGAGGTGGCCATCATTACATGAATGACTATGCTCTAGTTTGAGAAAATGATAGTCTTCGTATTGGCGCCAAAATCTTCACCGAAGAATCCCTGAAGACTCCTTGAAGATTCTTTTTTCAGCTGAACTGGACCCCTGGGCCCCACAAAAAAAAAAAAAAAAAAAAAAAAGGACCCCTTACCAAAGATTTCCTCCGGAATCGCCGGAGGTGGCCAGCATTACATGAATGACTATGCTCTAGTTTGAGAAAATGATAGTCTTCGTATTGGCTCCAAAATCTTCACCGAAGAATCCCTGAAGACTGCTTGAAGATTCTTTCTTCAGCTGAATTGGACCCCTGGGCCCCACAAAAAAAAAAAAAAAAAAAGGACCCCTTACCAAAGATTTCCTCCGGAATCGCCGGAGGTGGCCATCATTACATGAATGACTATGCTCTAGTTTGAGAAAATGATAGTCTTCGTATTGGCTCCAAAATCTTCACCGAAGAATCCCTGAAGACTGCTTGAAGATTCTTTCTTCAGCTGAATTGGACCCCTGGGCCCCACAAAAAAAAAAAAAAAAAAAGGACCCCTTACCAAAGATTTCCTCCGGAATCGCCGGAGGTGGCCATCATTACATGAATGACTATGCTCTAGTTTGAGAAAATGATAGTCTTTGTATTGGCGCAAAATCTTCACCGAAGAATCCCTGAAGACTCCTTGAAGATTCTTTCTTCAGCTGAATTGGACCCCTGGGCCCTACAAAAAAAAAACAAAAAAAGGACCCCTTACCAAAGATTTCCTCCGGAATCACCGGAGGTGGCCATCATTACATGAATGACTATGCTCTAGTATGAGAAAATGATAGTCTTCGTATTGGCTCCAAAATCTTCACCGAAGAATCCCTGAAGACTGCTTGAAGATTCTTTCTTCAGCTGAATTGGACCCCTGGGCCCCACAAAAAAAAAAAAAAAAAAAAAAAAAGGACCCCTTACCAAAGATTTCCTCCGGAATCGCCGGAGGTGGCCATCATTACATGAATGACTATGCTCTAGTTTGAGAAAATGATAGTCTTCGTATTGGCGCCAAAATCTTCACCGAAGAATCCCTGAAGACTCCTTGAAGATTCTTTCTTCAGCTGAATTGGACCCCTGGGTCCCACAAAAAAAAAACAAAAAAGTACCCCTTACCAAAGATTTCCTCCGGAATCGCCGGAGGTGGCCATCATTACATGAATGACTATGCTCTAGTTTGAGAAAATGATAGTCTTCGTATTGGCGCCAAAATCTTCACCGAAGAATCCCTGAAGACTCCTTGAAGATTCTTTCTTCAGCTGAACTGGACCCCTGGGCCCCACAAAAAAAAAAAAAACAAAAAAGGACCCTTTACCAAAGATTTCCTCCGGAATCGCCGGAGGTGGCCATCATTACATGAATGACTATGCTCTAGTTTGAGAAAATGATAGTCTTCGTATTGGCTCCAAAATCTTCACCGAAGAATCCCTGAAGACTCCTTGAAGATTCTTTCTTCAGTTGAATTGGACCCCTGGGCCCCACAAAAAAAAAAAAATCAAAAAAGGACCCTTTACCAAAGATTTCCTCCGGAATCGCCGGAGGTGGCCATCATTACATGAATGACTATGCTCTAGTTTGAGAAAATGATAGTCTTCGTATTGGCTCAAAATCTTCACCGAAGAATCCCTGAAGACTCCTTGAAGATTCTTTCTTCAGCTGAATTTTACCCTTGGGCCCCACGAAAAAAAAAAAGACCCCCTACCAAAGATTTCCTCCGGAATCGCTGGAGGTTGCCATCATTACATGAATGACTATGCTCTAGTTTGAGAAAATGTTAGTCTTCGTATTGGCGCCAAAATCTTCACCGAAGAATCCCTGAAGACTCCTTGAAGATTCTTTCTTCAGCTGAATTGGACCCCTGGGCCCCACAAAAAAAAAACAAAAAAGGACCCCTTACCATAGATTTCCTCTGGAATCGCCGGAGGTGACCATCATTACATGAATGACTATGCTCTAGTTTGAGAAAATGATAGTCTTCGTATTGGCGCCAAAATCTTCACCGAAGAATCCCTGAAGACTCCTTGAAGATTCTTTCTTCAGCTGAATTGGACCCCTGGGCCCCACAAAAAAAAAACAAAAAAGGACCCCTTACCAAAGAGTTCCTCCGGAATCGCCGGAGGTGGCCATCATTACATGGATGACTATGCTCTAGTTTGAGAAAATGATAGTCTTCGTATTGGCTCCAAAATCTTCACCGAAGAATCCCTGAAGACTCTTTGAAGATTCTTTCTTCAGCAGAATTGGACCCCTGGGCCCCACAAAAAAAAAAAGGACCCCTTACCAAAGATTTCCTCCGGAATCGCCGGAGGTGTCCATCATTACATGAATGACTCTGCTCTAGTTTTAGAAAATGATAGTCTTCGTATTGGCTCCAAAATCCTCACCCAAGATTCCCTGAAGACTCCTTGAAGACTCTTTCTTCAGCAGTATAACAGGTGTCATTTTTCGATTTCAAGGGTAATTTCTTCCATTTATATAGCTGGTAGCCTTTATGACTATGCTCTAGTTTGAGAAAATGATAGTCTTAGTATTGGCGGGAAAATCTTCACCGAAGAATCCCTGAAGACTCCTTCAAGATTCTTTCTTCAGCTGAACTGAACCCTTGGGCCCCACAAAAAAAAAAAAAAAAAAAAGGAACCCTTACCAAAGATTTCCTCCGGAATCGCCGGAGGTGGCCATCATTACAAGAATGACTATGCTCTAGTTTGAGAAAATGATATTCTTCGTATTGGCGCCAAAATCTTCACTGAAGAATCCCTGAAGACTCCTTGAAGATTCTTTCTTCAGCTGAACTGGACCCCTGGGCCCCACAAAAAAAAAAAAGGACCCCTTACCAAAGATTTCCTCCGGAATCGCCGGAGGTGGCCATCATTACATGAATGACTATGCTCTAGTTTGAGAAAATGATAGTCTTCGTATTGGCTCCAAAATCTTCACCGAAGAATGCCTGAAGACTCCTTGAAGATTCTTTCTTCAGCTGAATTGGACCCCTGGGCCCCACAAAAAAAAAAAAAAACGAACCCCTTACGAAAGATTTCCTCCGGAATCGCCGGAGGTGGAGATCATTACATGAATGACGAAGCTCTAGTTTGAGAAAATGATAGTCTTCGTATTGACTCCAAAATCTTCACCGAAGAATCCCTGAATTCTCCTTGAAGATTCTTTCTTCAGCTGAATTGGACCCCTGGGCCCCACAAAAAAAAAAAAGAAAAAAGGACCCCTTACCAAAGATTTCCTCCGGAATCGCCGGAGGTGGCCATCATTACATGAATGACTATGCTCTAGTTTGAGAAAATGATAGTCTTCGTATTGGCGCAATATCTTCACTGAAGAATCCCTGAAGACTCCTTGAAGATTCTTTCTTCAGCTGAATTGGACCCCTGGGCCCCACAAAAAAAAACAAAAAAGGACCCCTTACCAAAGATTTCCTCCGGAATCACCGGAGGTGGCCATCATTACATGAATGACAAGGCTCTAGTTTGAGAAAATGATAGTCTTCGTATTGGCGCCAAAATCTTCACCGAAGAATCCCTGAAGACTCCTTGAAGATTCTTTCTTCAGCTGAACTGGACCCCTGGGATCCACAAAAAAAAAAAAAGACCCCCTACCAAAGATTTCCTCCGGAATCGCCGGAGGTGGCCATCATTACATGAATGACTATGCTCTAGTTTGAGAAAATGATAGTCTTCGTATTGGCGCCAAAATCTTCACCGAAGAATCCCTGAAGACTCCTTGAAGATTCTTTTTTCAGCTGAACTGGACCCCTGGGCCCCACAAAAAAAAAAAAAAAAAAAAAGGACCCCTTACCAAAGATTTCCTCCGGAATCGCCGGAGGTGGCCAGCATTACATGAATGACTATGCTCTAGTTTGAGAAAATGATAGTCTTCGTATTGGCTCCAAAATCTTCACCGAAGAATCCCTGAAGACTGCTTGAAGATTCTTTCTTCAGCTGAATTGGACCCCTGGGCCCCACAAAAAAAAAAAAAAAAAAAAGGACCCCTTACCAAAGATTTCCTCCGGAATCGCCGGAGGTGGCCATCATTACATGAATGACTATGCTCTAGTTTGAGAAAATGATAGTCTTCGTATTGGCTCCAAAATCTTCACCGAAGAATCCCTGAAGACTGCTTGAAGATTCTTTCTTCAGCTGAATTGGACCCCTGGGCCCCACAAAAAAAAAAAAAAAAAAAAGGACCCCTTACCAAAGATTTCCTCCGGAATCGCCGGAGGTGGCCATCATTACATGAATGACGATGCTCTAGTTTGAGAAAATGATAGTCTTTGTATTGGCGCAAAATCTTCACCGAAGAATCCCTGAAGACTCCTTGAAGATTCTTTCTTCAGCTGAATTGGACCCCTGGGCCCTACAAAAAAAAAAACAAAAAAAGGACCCCTTACCAAAGATTTCCTCCGGAATCACCGGAGGTGGCCATCATTACATGAATGACTATGCTCTAGTTTGAGAAAATGATAGTCTTCGTATTGGCTCCAAAATCTTCACCGAAGAATCCCTGAAGACTGCTTGAAGATTCTTTCTTCAGCTGAATTGGACCCCTGGGCCCCACAAAAAAAAAAAAAAAAAAAAAAAAAGGACCCCTTACCAAAGATTTCCTCCGGAATCGCCGGAGGTGGCCATCATTACATGAATGACTATGCTCTAGTTTGAGAAAATGATAGTCTTCGTATTGGCGCCAAAATCTTCACCGAAGAATCCCTGAAGACTCCTTGAAGATTCTTTCTTCAGCTGAATTGGACCCCTGGGTCCCACAAAAAAAAAAACAAAAAAGTACCCCTTACCAAAGATTTCCTCCGGAATCGCCGGAGGTGGCCATCATTACATGAATGACTATGCTCTAGTTTGAGAAAATGATAGTCTTCGTATTGGCGCCAAAATCTTCACCGAAGAATCCCTGAAGACTCCTTGAAGATTCTTTCTTCAGCTGAACTGGACCCCTGGGCCCCACAAAAAAAAAAAAACAAAAAAGGACCCTTTACCAAAGATTTCCTCCGGAATCGCCGGAGGTGGCCATCATTACATGAATGACTATGCTCTAGTTTGAGAAAATGATAGTCTTCGTATTGGCTCCAAAATCTTCACCGAAGAATCCCTGAAGACTCCTTGAAGATTCTTTCTTCAGTTGAATTGGACCCCTGGGCCCCACAAAAAAAAAAAAAAACAAAAAAGGACCCTTTACCAAAGATTTCCTCCGGAATCGCCGGAGGTGGCCATCATTACATGAATGACTATGCTCTAGTTTGAGAAAATGATAGTCTTCGTATTGGCTCAAAATCTTCACCGAAGAATCCCTGAAGACTCCTTGAAGATTCTTTCTTCAGCTGAATTTTACCCTTGGGCCCCACAAAAAAAAAAAAAAAAAAAAAGGACCCCTTACCAAAGATTTCCTCCGGAATCGCCGGAGGTGGCCATCATTACATGAATGACTATGCTCTAGTTTGAGAAAATGATAGTCTTCGTATTGGTGCAAAATCTTCACTGAAGAATCCCTGAAGACTCCTTGAAGATTCTTTCTTCAGCTGAATTGGACCCCTGGGCCCCACAAATAAAAAAAAAAAAAGGACCCCTTACCAAATATTTCCTCCGGAATCACCGGAGGTGGCCATCATTACATGAATGACTATGCTCTAGTTTGAGAAAATGATAGTCTTCGTATTGGCTCCAAAATCTTCACCGAAGAATCCCTGAAGACTCCTTGAAGATTCTTTCTTCAGCTGAACTGGACCCCTGGGCCCCACGAAAAAAAAAAAGACCCCCTACTAAAGATTTCCTCCGGAAACGCTGGAGGTGGCCATCATTACTTGAATGACTCTGCTCTAGTTTGAGAAAATGATAGTCTTTGTATTGCCTCCAAAATCTTCACCGAAGAATCCCTGAAGGCTCCTTGAAGATTCTTTCTTCAGCTGAACTGGACCCCTGGGCCCCACAAAAAAACAAAAAAGGACCCCTTACCATAGATTTCCTCCGGAATCGCCGGAGGTGGCCATCATTACATGAATGACTATGCTCTAGTTTGAGAAAATGATAGTCTTCGTATTGGCGCCAAAATCTTCACCGAAGAATCCCTGAAGACTCCTTGAAGATTCTTTCTTCAGCTGAACTGGACCCCTGAGCCCCACAAAAAAAAAAAAAAAAAAAAAGAACCCCTTACCAAAGATTTCCTCCGGAATCGCCGGAGGTGGCCATCATTACATGAATGAATATGCTCTAGTTTGAGAAAAAGATAATCTTCGTATTGGCTCCAAAATCTTCACCGAAGAATCCCTGAAGACTCCTTGAAGATTCTTTCTTCAGCTGAATTGGACCCCTGGGCCCCACAAAAAAAAAAAACAAAAAAGGACCCCTTACAAAAGATTTCCTCCGGAATCGCCGGAGGTGGCCATCATTACATGAATGACTATGCTCTAGTTTGAGAAAATGATAGTCTTTGTATTGGCTCCAAAATCTTCACCGAAGAATCCCTGAAGACTGCTTGAAGATTCTTTCTTCAGCTGAATTGGACCCCTGGGCACCACAAAAAAAAAAAAACAAAAAAGGACCCCTTACCAAAGATTTCCTCCGGAATCGCCGGAGGTGGCCATCATTACATGAATGACTATGCTCTATTTTGAGAAAATGATAGTCTTCGTATTGGCGCAAAATCTTCACAGAAGAATCCCTGAAGACTCCTTGAAGATTCTTTCTTCAGCTGAATTGGACCCCTGAGCCCCACAAAAAAAAAAAAAAAAAAAAGGACCCCTTACCAAAGATTTCCTCCGGAATTTGCTGCAGGTGGCCATCATTACATGAATGACTAAGCTCTAGTTTGAGAAAATGATAGTCTTCGTATTGGCGCCAAAATCTTCACCGAAGAATCCCTGAAGACTCCTTGAAGATTCTTTCTTCAGCTGAATTGGACCCCTGGGCCCCACAAAAAAAAAACAAAAAAGTACCCCTTACCAAAGATTTCCTCCGGAATCGCCGGAGGTGGCCATCATTACATGAATGACTATGCTCTAGTTTGAGAAAATGATAGTCTTCGTATTGGCGCCAAAATCTTCACCGAAGAATCCATGAAGACTCCTTGAAGATTCTTTCTTCAGCTGAATTGGACCCTTGGGCCCCACAAAAAAAAAAAAAAAAAAAAAAGGACCCCTTACCAAAGATTTCCTCCGGAATCGCCGGAGGTGTCCATCATTACATGAATGACTATGCTCTAGTTTGAGAAAATGATAGTCTTCGTATTGGCTCCAAAATCTTCACCGAAGAATCCCTGAAGACTCTTTGAAGATTCTTTCTTCAGCAGAATTGGACCCCTGGGCCCCACAAAAAAAAAAAGGACCCCTTACCAAAGATTTCCTCCGGAATCGCCGGAGGTGTCCATCATTACATGAATGACTATGCTCTAGTTTGAGAAAATGATAGTCTTCGTATTGGCTCCAAAATCTTCACTGAAGAATCCCTGAAGACTCCTTGAAGATTCTTTCTTCAGCTGAATTGGACCCCTGGGCCCCACAAAAAAAAAACAAAAAAGGACCCCTTACCAAAGATTTCCTCCGGAATCACCGGAGGTGGCCATCATTACATGAATGACTATGCTCTAGTTTGAAAAAATGATAGTCTTCGTATTGTCGCCAAAATCTTCACCGAAGAATCCCTGAAGACTCCTTGAAGATTCTTTCTTCAGCTGAACTGGACCCCTGGGATCCACGAAAAAAAAAAAAAGACCCCCTACCAAAGATTTCCTCCGGAATCGCCGGAGGTGGCCATCATTACATGAATGACTATGCTCTAGTTTGAGAAAATGATAGTCTTTGTATTGCCTCCAAAATCTTCACCGAAGAATCCCTGAAGGCTCCTTGAAGATTCTTTCTTCAGCTGAACTGGACCCCTGGGCCCCACAAAAAAAAACAAAAAAGGACCCCTTACCATAGATTTCCTCCGGAATCGCCGGAGGTGGCCATCATTACATGAATGACTATGCTCTAGTTTGAGAAAATGATAGTCTTCGTATTGGCGCCAAAATCTTCACCGAAGAATCCCTGAAGACTCCTTGAAGATTCTTTCTTCAGCTGAACTGGACCCCTGAGCCCCACAAAAAAAAAAAAAAAAAAAAATACCCCTTACCAAAGATTTCCTCCGGAATCGCCGGAGGTGGCCATCATTACATGAATGACAATGCTCTAGTTTGAGAAAAAGATAGTCTTCGTATTGGCTCCAAAATCTTCACCGAAGAATCCCTGAAGACTCCTTGAAGATTCTTTCTTCAGCTGAATTGGACCCCTGGGCCCCACAAAAAAAAACAAAACAAAAAAGGACCCCTTACCAAAGATTTCCTCCGGAATCGCCGGAGGTGGCCATCATTACATGAATGACTATGCTCTAGTTTGAGAAAATTATAGTCTTCGTATTGGCGCCAAAATCTTCACCGAAGAATCCCTAAAGACTCCTTGAAGATTCTTTCTTCAGCTGAACTGGACCACTGGGCCCCACAAAAAAAAAAAACAAAAAACGACCCCTTACCAAAGATTTCCTCCGGAATCGCCGGAGGTGGCCATCATTACATGAATGACTATGCTCTAGTTTGAGAAAATGATAGTCTTTGTATTGGCTCCAAAATCTTCACCGAAGAATCCCTGAAGACTGCTTGAAGATTCTTTCTTCAGCTGAATTGGACCCCTGGGCACCACAAAAAAAAAAAAAAAACAAAAAAGGACCCCTTACCAAAGATTTCCTCCGGAATCGCCGGAAGTGGCCATCATTACATGAATGACTACGCTCTAGTTTGAGAAAATGATAGTCTTCGTATTGGCGCAAAATCTTCACCGAAGAATCCCTGAAGACTCCTTGAAGATTCTTTCTTCAGCTGAATTGGACCCCTGGGCCCCACAAAAAAAAAAAAAAAAAAAAAGGACCCCTTACCAAAGATTTCCTCCGGAATTTGCCGCAGGTGGCCATCATTACATGAATGACTATGCTCTAGTTTGAGAAAATGATAGTCTTCATATTGGCGCCAAAATCTTCACCGAAGAATCCCTGAAGACTCCTTGAAGATTCTTTCTTCAGCTGAATTGGACCCCTGGGCCCCACAAAAAAAAACCAAAAAAGTACCCCTTACCAAAGATTTCCTCAGGAATCGCCGGAGGTGGCCATCATTACATGAATGACTATGCTCTAGTTTGAGAAAATGATAGTCTTCGTATTGGCGCCAAAATCTTCACCGAAAAATCCCAGAAGACTCCTTGAAGATTCTTTCTTCAGCTGAACTGGACCCCTGGGCCCCACAAAAAAAAAAAACAAAAAAGGACCCATTACCAAAGATTTCCTCCGGAATCGCCGGAGGTGGCCATCATTACATGAATGACTATGCTCTAGTTTGAGAAAATGATAGTCTTCGTATTGGCTCAAAATCTTCACCGAAGAATCCCTGAAGACTCCTTGAAGATTCTTTCTTCAGCTGAATTGGACCCTTGGGCCCCACAAAAAAAAAAAAAAAAAAGGACCCCTTACCAAAGATTTCCTCCGGAATCGCCGGAGGTGGCCATCATTACATGAATGATTATGCTCTAGTTTGAGAAAATGATAGTCTTCGTATTGGTGCAAAATCTTCACTGAAGAATCCCTGAAGACTCCTTGAAGATTCTTTCTTCAGCTGAACTGGACCCCTGGGCCCCACAAATAAAAAAAAAAAAGGACCCCTTACCAAATATTTCCTCTGGAATCACCGGAGGTGGCCATCATTACATGAATGACTATGCTCTAGTTTGAGAAAATGATAGTCTTCGTATTGGCTCCAAAATCTTCACCGAAGAATCCCTGAAGACTCTTTGAAGATTCTTTCTTCAGCTGAATTGGACCCCTGGTCCCCACAAAAAAAAACAAAAAACAAAAAAGGACCCCTTACCAAAGATTTCCTCCGGAATCGCCGGAGGTGTCCATCATTACATGAATGACTATGCTCTAGTTTTAGAAAATGATAGTCTTCGTATTGGCTCCAAAATCCTCACCCAAGATTCCCTGAAGACTCCTTGAAGACTCTTTCTTCAGCAGTATAACAGGTGTCATTTTTCAATTTCAAGGGTAATTTCTACCATTTATATACCTGGTAGCCTTTATGACTATGCTCTAGTTTGAGAAAATGATAGTCTTAGTATTGGCGCAAAATCTTCACCGAAGAATCCCTGAAGACTCCTTGAAGATTCTTTCTTCAGCTTAATTGGACCCCTGGGCCCCACAAAAAATAAAAAACACAAAAAAGGACCCCTTACCAAAGATTTCCTCCGGAATCGCCGGAGGTGGCCATCATTACATGAATGACTATGCTCTAGTTTGAGAAAATGATAGTCTTCGTATTGGCGCCAAAATCTTCACCGAAGAATCCCTGAAGACTCCTTGAAGATTCTTTCTTCAGCTGAACTGGACCCCTGGGCCCCATGAAAAAAAAAGACCCCCTACCAAAGATTTCCTCCGGAAACGCTGGAGGTTGCCATCATTACATGAATGACTATGCTCTAGTTTGAGAAAATGATAGTCTTCGTATTGGCGCCAAAATCTTCACCGAAGAATCCCTGAAGACTCCTTGAAGATTCTTTCTTCAGCTGAACTGGACCCCTGGGCCCCACGAAAAAAAAAAAGACCCCCTACCAAAGATTTCCTCCGGAAACGCTGGAGGTGGCCATCATTACATGAATGACTCTGCTCTAGTTTGAGAAAATGATAGTCTTTGTATTGCCTCCAAAATCTTCACCGAAGAATCCCTGAAGGCTCCTTGAAGATTCTTTCTTCAGCTGAAATGGACCCCTGGGCCCCACAAAAAAACAAAAAAGGACCCCTTACCATAGATTTCCTCCGGAATCGCCGGAGGTGGCCATCATTACATGAATGACTATGCTCTAGTTTGAGAAAATGATAGTCTTCGTATTGGCGCCAAAATCTTCACCGAAGAATCCCTGAAGACTCCTTGAAGATTCTTTCTTCAGCTGAACTGGACCCCTGAGCCCCACAAAAAAAAAAAAAAAAAAAAGAACCCCTTACCAAAGATTTCCTCCGGAATCGCCGGAGGTGGCCATCATTACATGAATGAATATGCTCAAGTTTGAGAAAAAGATAATCTTCGTATTGGCTCCAAAATCTTCACCGAAGAATCCCTGAAGACTCCTTGAAGATTCTTTCTTCAGCTGAATTGGACCCCTGGGCCCCACAAAAAAAACAAAAACAAAAAAGGACCCCTTACAAAAGATTTCCTCCGGAATCGCCGGAGGTGGCCATCATTACATGAATGACTATGCTCTAGTTTGAGAAAATGATAGTCTTTGTATTGGCTCCAAAATCTTCACCGAAGAATCCCTGAAGACTGCTTGAAGATTCTTTCTTCAGCTGAATTGGACCCCTGGGCACCACAAAAAAAAAAAAAAAAAAAAAGGACCCCTTACCAAAGATTTCCTCCGGAATTTGCTGCAGGTGGCCATCATTACATGAATGACTAAGCTCTAGTTTGAGAAAATGATAGTCTTCGTATTGGCGCCAAAATCTTCACCGAAGAATCCCTGAAGACTCCTTGAAGATTCTTTCTTCAGCTGAATTGGACCCCTGGGCCCCACAAAAAAAAACAAAAAAGGACCCCTTACCAAAGATTTCCTCCGGAATCGCCGGAGGTGGCCATCATTACATGAATGACTATGCTCTAGTTTGAGAAAATGATAGTCTTCGTATTGTTGCCAAAATCTTCACCGAAGAATCCCTGAAGACTCCTTGAAGATTCTTTCTTCAGCTGAACTGGACCCCTGGGCCCCAGGAAAAAAAAAAAAGGACCCCCTACCAAAGATTTCCTCCGGAATCGCCTGAGGTGGCCATCATTACATGAATGGACTATGCTCTAGCTTGAGGAAATGATAGTCTTCGTATTGGCGCCAAAATCTTCACCGAAGAATCCCTGAAGACTCCTTGAAGATTCTTTCTTCAGCTGAACTGGACCCCTGGGCCCCACAAAAAAAAAAAAAAAAAAAATGACCCCTTACCAAAGATTTCCTCCGGAATCGCCGGAGGTGGCCATCATTACATGAATGACTATGCTCTAGTTTGAGAAAATGATAGTCTTCGTATTGGTGCCAAAATCTTCGCCGAAGAATCCCTGAAGACTCCTTGAAGATTCTTTCTTCAGCTAAACTGGACCCCTGGGCCCACGAAAAAAAAAGGACCCCCTACCAAAGATTTCCTCCGGAATCGCCGGAGGTGGCCATCATTACATGAATGACTATGCTCTAGTTTGAGAAAATGATAGTCTTCGTATTGGCGCAAAATCTTCACCGAAGAATCCCTGAAGACTCCTTGAAGATTCTTTCTTCAGCTGAATTGGACCCCTGGGCCCCACAAAAAAAAACAAAAAATGACCCCTTACCAAAGATTTCCTCCGGAATCGCTGGAGGTGGCCATCATTGCATGAATGACTATGCTATAGTTTGAGAAAATGATAATCTTCGTTTTGGCGCCAAAATCTTCACCGAAGAATCCCTGAAGACTCCTAGAAGATTCTTTCTTCAGCTGAACTGGACCCCTGGGCCCCACAAAAAAAAAAAAAAAAAAAAAAGGACCCCTTACCAAAGATTTCCTCCGGAATTGCCGGAGGTGGCCATCATTACATGAATGACTATGCTCTAGTTTGAGAAAATGATAGTCTTCGTAGTGGCTCCAAAATCTTCACCGAAGAATCCCTGAAGACTCTTTGAAGATTCTTTCTTCAGCTGAATTGGACCCCTGGGCCCCACAAAAAAAAAACAAAAAAGGACCCCTTACCAAAGATTTCCTCCGGAATCGCCGGAGGTGGCCATCATTACATGAATGACTATGCTCTAGTTTTAGAAAATGATAGTCTTCATATTGGCTCCAAAATCCTCACCCAAGATTCCCTGAAGACTCCATGTAGACTCTTTCTTCAGCAGTATAACAGGTGTCATTTTTCAATTTCAAGGGTAATTTCTTCCATTTATATAGTTCGTAGCCTTTATGACTATACTCTAGTTTGAGAAAATGATAGTCTTAGTATTGGCGCCAAAATCTTCACCGAAGAATCCCTGAAGACTCCTTGAAGATTCTTTCTTCAGCTGAATTGGACCCCTGGGCCCCACAAAAAAAAAAAAAAAAAGGACCCCTTACCAAAGATTTCCTCCGAAATCGTCGGAGGTGGCCACCATTACATGAATGACTATGCTCTAGTTTGAGAAAATGATAGTCTTCGTATTGTCTTCAAAATATTCACCGAAGAATCCCTGAAGACTCCTTGAAGATTCTTTCTTCAGCTGAATTGGACCCATGGGCCCCACAAAAAAAAACAAAAAAGGACCCCTTAGCAAAGATTTCCTCCGGAATCGCCGGAGGTGGCCATCATTACATGAATGACTATGCTCTAGTTTGAGAAAATGATAGTCTTCGTATTGGCGCCAAAATCTTCACCGAAGAATCCCTGAAGACTCCTTGAAGATTCTTTCTTCAGCTGAATTGGACCCCTGGGCCCCACAAAAAAAAAAAAAAAAAAAAAAAGGACCCCTTACCAAAGATTTCCTCCGGAATCGTCAGAGGAGGCCATCATTACATGAATGACTATGCACTAGTTTGAGAAAATGATATTCTTCGTATTGGCGCCAAAATCTTCACCGAAGAATCCCTGTAGACTCTTTGAAGATTCTTTCTTCAGCTGAATTGGACCCCTGGGCCCCACAAAAAAAAAACAAAAAAGGACCCCTTACCAAAGATTTCCTCCGGAATCGCCGGAGGTGGCCATCATTACATGAATGACTATGCTCTAGTTTGAGAAAATGATAGTCTTCGTATTGGTGCCAAAATCTTCACCGAAGAATCCCTGAAGACTCCTTGAAGATTCTTTCTTCAGCTGAACTGGACACCTGGGCCCCACGAAAAAAAAAAAGGACCCCCTACCAAAGATTTCCTCCGGAATCGCTGGAGGTGGCCATCATTACATGAATGACTATGCTCTAGTTTGAGAAAATGATAGACTTCGTATTGGCGCCAAAATCTTCACCGAAGAATCCCTGAAGACTCCTTGAAGATTCTTTCTTCAGCTGAACTGAACCCCTGGGCCCCACAAAAAAAAACAAAAAAAGACCCCTTACCAAAGATTTCCTCCGGAATCGCCGAAGGTGGCCATTATTACATGAATAACTAACCTCTAGTTTGAGAAAATGATAGTCTTCGTATTGGCGCCAAAATCTTCACTGAAGAATCCCTGAAGAATCCTTGAAGATTCTTTCTTCAGCTGAACTGGACCCCTGGGCCCCACAAAAAAAAACAAAAAAGGACCCCTTACCAAAGATTTCCTCCGGAATCGCCGGAGGTGGCCATCATTACATGAATGACTATGCTCTAGTTTGAGAAAATGATAGTCTTCGTATTGGCGCCAAAATCTTCACCGAAGAATCCCTGAATACTTCTTGAAGATTCTTTCTTCAGCTGAACTGGACACCTGGGCCCCACAAAAAAAAACAAAACAAAAAAGGACCCCTTACCAAAGATTTCCTCCGGAATCGCCGGAGGTGGCCATTATTACATGAATGACTATCCTCTAGTTTGAGAAAATGATAGTCTTCGTATTGGCTCCAAAATCTTCATCGAAGAATCCCTGAAGACTCCTTGAAGATTCTTTCTTCAGCTGAACTGGACTCCTGGGCCCCACAAAAAAAACAAAACAAAAAAGGACCCCTTACCAAAGATTTCCTCCGGAATCGCCGGAGGTGGCCATCATTACATGAATGACTATGCCCCAGTTTGAGAAAATGATAGTCTTCGCATTGGCGCCAAAATCTTCACCGAAGAATCCCTGAAGACTCCTTGAAGATTCTTTCTTCAGCTGAACTGGACCACTGGGCCCCACAAAAAAACAAAACAAAAAAGGACCCCTTACCAAAGATTTCCTCCGGAATCGCCGGAGGTGGCCATCATTACATGAATGACTCTGCTCTAGTTTGAGAAAATGATAGTCTTCGTATTGGCTCCAAAATCTTCACCAAAGAATCCCTGAAGACTGCTTGAAGATTCTTTCTTCAGCTGAATTGGACCCCTGGGCCCCACAAAAAAAAAACAAAAAAGGACCCCTTACCAAAGATTTCCTCCGGAATCGCCGGAGGTGGCCATCATTACATGAATGACTATGCTCTAGTTTGAGAAAATGATAGTCTTCGCATTGGCGCCAAAATCTTCACCGAAGAATCCCTGAAGACTCCTTGAAGATTCTTTCTTCAGCTGAACTGGACCACTGGGCCCCACAAAAAAACAAAACAAAAAAGGACCCCTTACCAAAGATTTCCTCCGGAATCGCCGGAGGTGGCCATCATTACATGAATGACTATGCTCTAGTTTGAGAAAATGATAGTCTTCGTATTGGCTCCAAAATCTTCACCGAAGAATCCCTGGAGACTCCTTGAAGATTCTTTCTTCAGCTGAACTGGACCACTGGGCCCCACAAAAAAAAAAACAAAAAAGGACCCCTTACCAAAGATTTCCTCCGGAATCGCCAGAGGTGGCCATCATTACATGAATGACTATGCTCTAGTTTGAGAAAATGATAGTCTTCGTATTGGCGCAAAAATCTTCACCGAAGAATCCCTGAAGACTCCTTGAAGATTCTTTCTTCAGCTGAATTGGACCCCTGAGCCCCACAAAAAAAAAAAAAAAAGGACCCCTTACCAAAGATTTCCTCCGGAATCGCCGGAGGTGGCCATCATTACATGAATGACTTTGCTCTAGTTTGAGAAAATGATAGTCTTCGTATTGGCTCCAAAATCTTCACTGAAGAATCCCTGAAGACTCCTTGAAGATTCTTTCTTCAGCTGAATTGGACCCCTGGGCCCCACAAAAAAAAAAACAAAAAAGGACCCCTTACCAAAGATTTCCTCCGGAATCGCCGGAGGTGGCCATCATTACATGAATGACTATGCTCTAGTTTGAGAAAATGATAGTCTTCGCATTGGCGCCAAAATCTTCACCGAAGAATCCCTGAAGACTCCTTGAAGATTCTTTCTTCAGCTGAACTGGACCACTGGGCCCCACAAAAAAACAAAACAAAAAAGGACCCCTTACCAAAGATTTCCTCCGGAATCGCCGGAGGTGGCCATCATTACATGAATGACTATGCTCTAGTTTGAGAAAATGATAGTCTTCGTATTGGCGCCAAAATCTTCACCGAAGAATCCCTGAAGACTCCTTGAAGATTCTTTCTTCAGCTGAACTGGACCACTGGGCCCCAACAAAAAAAAAAACAAAAAAGGACCCCTTACCAAAGATTTCCTCCATAATCGCCGGAGGTGGCCATCATTACATGAATGACTATGCTCTAGTTTGAGAAAATGATAGTCTTCGTATTGGCGCCAAAATCTTCACCGAAGAATCCCTGAAGACTCCTTGAAGATTCTTTCTTCAGCTGAATTGGACCCCTGGGCCCCACAAAAAAAAAAAAAAAGGACCCCTTACCAAAGATTTCCTCCGGAATCGCCGGAGGTGGCCATCATTACATGAATGACTATGCTCTAGTTTGAGGAAATGATAGTCTTCGTATTGGCGCCAAAATCTTCACCGAAGAATCCCTGAAGACTCCATGAAGATTCTTTCTTTAGCTGAATTGGACCCCTGGGCCCCACAAAAAAAAAAACAAAAAAGGACCCCTTACCAAAGATTTCCTCCGGAATCGCCGGAGGTGGCCATCATTACATGAATGACTATGCTCTAGTTTGAGAAAATGATAGTCTTCGTATTGGCGCAAAATCTTCACCGAAGAATCCCTGAAGACTCCTTGAAGATTCTTTCTTCAGCTGAACTGGACCCCTGGACCCCACAAAAAAAAAAAAAAAAAATTACCCCTTACCAAAGATTTCCTCCGGAATCGCCGGAGGTGGCCATCATTACATGAATGACTATGCTCTAGTTTGAGAAAATGATAGTCTTCGTATTGGCTCCAAAATCTTCACCGAAGAATCCCTGAAGACTCCTTGAAGATTCTTTCTTCAGCTGAATTGGACCCCTGGGCCCCACAAAAAAAAAAACAAAAAAGGACCCCTTACCAAAGATTTCCTCAGGAATCGCCGGAGGTGGCCATCATTACATGAATGACTATGCTCTAGTCTTAGAAAATGATAGTCTTCGTATTGGCTCCAAAATCCTCACCCAAGATTCCCTGAAGACTCCTTGAAGACTCTTTCTTCAGCATTATAACAGGTGTCATTTTTCAATTTCAAGGGTAATTTCTACCATTTATATAGCTGGTAGCCTTTATGACTATGCTCTAGTTTGAGAAAATGATAGTCTTAGTATTGGCGCAAAATCTTCACCGAAGAATCCCCGAAGACTCCTTGAAGATTCTTTCTTCAGCTTAATTGGACCCCTGGGCCACACAAAAAAAAAAAAAACAAAAAGGACCCCTTACCAAAGATTTCCTCCGGAATCGCCGGAGGTGGCCATCATTACATGAATGACTATGCTCTAGTTTGAGAAAATGATAGTCTTCGTATTGACGCCAAAATCTTCACCGAAGAATCCTTGAAGACTCCTTGAAGATTCTTTCTTCAGCTGAACTGGACCCTTGGGCCCCACAAAAAAAAAAAAAAGACCCCTACCAAAGATTTCCTCCGGAATCGCCGGAGGTGGCCATCATTACATGAATGACTATGCTCTAGTTTGAGAAAAGGATAGTCTTCGTATTTGCTCCAAAATCTTCACCGAAGAATCCCTGAAGAATCCTTGAAGATTCTTTCTTCAGCTGAATTGGACCCCTGGGCCCCACAAAAAAAACAAAAAAGGACCCCTTACCATAGATTTCCTCCAGAATCGCCGGAGGTGGCCATCATTACATGAATGACTATGCTCTAGTTTGAGAAAATGATAGTCTTCGTATTGGCGCCAAAATCTTCACCGAAGAATCCCTGAGGACTCTTTGAAGATTCTTTCTTCAGCTGAATTGGACCCCTGGGCCCCACAAAAAAAACAAAAAAGGACCCCTTACCAAAGATTTCCTTCGGAATCGCCGGAGGTGGCCATCATTACATGAATGACTATGCTCTAGTTTTAGAAAATGATAGTCTTCATATTGGCTCCAAAATCCTCACCCAAGATTCCCTGAAGACTCCTTGAAGACTCTTTCTTCAGCAGTATAACAGGTGTCATTTTTCAATTTCAAGGGTAATTTCTACCATTTATATAGCTGGTAACCTTTATGACTATGCTCTAGTTTGAGAAAATGATAGTCTTAGTATTGGCGCAAAATCTTCACCGAAGAATCCCTGAAGACTCCTTGAAGATTCTTTCTTCAGCTTAATTGGACCCCTGGGCCCCACAAAAAAAAAAAACAAAAAAGGACCCCTTACCAAAGATTTCCTCCGGAATCGCCGGATTTGGCCATCATTACATGAATGACTATGCTCTAGTTTGAGAAAATGATAGTCTTCGTATTGGCGCAATATCTTCACCGAAGAATCCCTGAAGACTCCTTGAAGATTCTTTCTTCAGCTGAACTGGACCCCTGGGCCCCACGAAAAAAAAAAAAAAAAAGACCCCCTACCAAAGATTTCCTCCGGAATCGCTGGAGGTTGCCATCATTACATGAATGACTATGCTCTAGTTTGAGAAAATGATAGTCTTCGTATTGGCTCCAAAATCTTCAGCGAAGAATCCCTGAAGACTCCTTGAAGATTCTTTCTTCAGCTGAATTGGACCCCTGGGCCCCACAAAAAAAAAACAAAAAAGGACCCCTTACCATAGATTTCCTCTGGAATCGCCGGAGGTGGCCATTATTACATGACTGACTATGCTATAGTTTGATAAAATGATAGTCTTCGTATTGGCTCCAAAATCTTCACCGAAGAATCCCTGAAGACTCCTTGAAGATTCTTTCTTCAGCTGAATTGGACCCCTGGGCCCCACAAAAAAAAAAAAAACAAAAAAGGACCCCTTACCAAAGAGTTCCTCCGGAATCGCCGGAGGTGGCCATCATTACATGAATGACTATGCTCTAGTTTGAGAAAATGATAGTCTTCGTATTGGCTCCAAAATCTTCACCGAAGAATCCCTGAAGACTCTTTGAAGATTCTTTCTTCAGCAGAATTGGACCCCTGGGCCCCACAAAAAAAAAACAAAAAAGGACCCCTTACCAAAGATTTCCTCCGGAATCGCCGGAGGTGTCCATCATTACATGAATGACTATGCTCTAGTTTTAGAAAATGATAGTCTTCGTATTGGCTCCAAAATCCTCACCCAAGATTCCCTGAAGACTCCTTGAAGACTCTTTCTTCAGCAGTATAACAGGTGTCATTTTTCGATTTCAAGGGTAATTTCTTCCATTTATATAGCTGGTAGCCTTTATGACTATGCTCTAGTTTTGAGAAAATGAGAGTCTTAATATTGGCGCCAAAATCTTCACCGAAGAATCCCTGAAGACTCCTTGAAGATTCTTTCTTCAGCTGAACTGAACCCCTGGGCCCCACAAAAAAAAAAAAAAAAAGGAACCATTACCAAAGATTTCCTCCGGAATCGCCGGAGGTGGCCATCATTACATGAATGACTATGCTCTAGTTTGAGAAAATGATAGTCTTCGTATTGGCGCCAAAATCTTCACCGAAGAATCCCTGAAGACTCCTTGAAGATTCTTTCTTCAGCTGAATTGGACCCCTGGGGCCCACAAAAAAAACAAAAACCAAAAAAGGACCCCTTACCAAAGATATCCTCCGGAATCGCCGGAGGTGGCCATCATTACATGAATGACTATGCTCTAGTTTGAGAAAATGATAGTCTTCGTATTGGCTCCAAAATCTTCACCGAAGAATCCCTGAAGACTCCTTGAAGATTCTTTCTTCAGCTGAATTGGACCCCTGGGCCCCACAAAAAAAAAAAGCAAAAACGAACCCCTTACGAAAGATTTCCTCCGGAATCGCCGGAGGTGGAGATCATTACATGAATGACTAAGCTCTAGTTTGAGAAAATGATAGTCTTCGTATTGACTCCAAAACCTTCACCGAAGAATCCCTGAAGACTCCTTGAAGATTCTTTCTTCAGCTGAATTGGACCCCTGAGCCCCACAAAAAAAAAAAAAAAAAGGACCCCTTACCAAAGATTTCCTCCGGAATCGCCGGAGGTGGCCATCATTACATGAATGACTTTGCTCTAGTTTGAGAAAATGATAGTCTTCGTATTGGCTCCAAAATCTTCACTGAAGAATCCCTGAAGACTCCTTGAAGATTCTTTCTTCAGCTGAATTGGACCCCTGGGCCCCACAAAAAAAAAAACAAAAAAGGACCCCTTACCAAAGATTTCCTCCGGAATCGCCGGAGGTGGCCATCATTACATGAATGACTATGCTCTAGTTTGAGAAAATGATAGTCTTCGCATTGGCGCCAAAATCTTCACCGAAGAATCCCTGAAGACTCCTTGAAGATTCTTTCTTCAGCTGAACTGGACCACTGGGCCCCACAAAAAAACAAAACAAAAAAGGACCCCTTACCAAAGATTTCCTCCGGAATCGCCGGAGGTGGCCATCATTACATGAATGACTATGCTCTAGTTTGAGAAAATGATAGTCTTCGTATTGGCTCCAAAATCTTCACCGAAGAATCCCTGAAGACTCCTTGAAGATTCTTTCTTCAGCTGAACTGGACCACTGGGCCCCAACAAAAAAAAAACAAAAAAGGACCCCTTACCAAAGATTTCCTCCGGAATCGCCGGAGGTGGCCATCATTACATGAATGACTATGCTCTAGTTTGAGAAAATGATAGTCTTCGTATTGGCGCCAAAATCTTCACCGAAGAATCCCTGAAGACTCCTTGAAGATTCTTTCTTCAGCTGAATTGGACCCCTGGGCCCCACAAAAAAAAAAAAAAAGGACCCCTTACCAAAGATTTCCTCCGGAATCGCCGGAGGTGGCCATCATTACATGAATGACTATGCTCTAGTTTGAGGAAATGATAGTCTTCGTATTGGCGCCAAAATCTTCACCGAAGAATCCCTGAAGACTCCATGAAGATTCTTTCTTTAGCTGAATTGGACCCCTGGGCCCCACAAAAAAAAAAACAAAAAAGGACCCCTTACCAAAGATTTCCTCCGGAATCGCCGGAGGTGGCCATCATTACATGAATGACTATGCTCTAGTTTGAGAAAATGATAGTCTTCGTATTGGCGCAAAATCTTCACCGAAGAATCCCTGAAGACTCCTTGAAGATTCTTTCTTCAGCTGAACTGGACCCCTGGACCCCACAAAAAAAAAAAAAAAAAAAATTACCCCTTACCAAAGATTTCCTCCGGAATCGCCGGAGGTGGCCATCATTACATGAATGACTATGCTCTAGTTTGAGAAAATGATAGTCTTCGTATTGGCTCCAAAATCTTCACCGAAGAATCCCTGAAGACTCCTTGAAGATTCTTTCTTCAGCTGAATTGGACCCCTGGGCCCCACAAAAAAAAAAACAAAAAAGGACCCCTTACCAAAGATTTCCTCAGGAATCGCCGGAGGTGGCCATCATTACATGAATGACTATGCTCTAGTCTTAGAAAATGATAGTCTTCGTATTGGCTCCAAAATCCTCACCCAAGATTCCCTGAAGACTCCTTGAAGACTCTTTCTTCAGCATTATAACAGGTGTCATTTTTCAATTTCAAGGGTAATTTCTACCATTTATATAGCTGGTAGCCTTTATGACTATGCTCTAGTTTGAGAAAATGATGGTCTTAGTATTGGCACCAAAATCTTCACCGAAGAATCCCTGAAGACTCCTTGAAGATTCTTTCTTCAGCTGAATTGGACCCCTGGGCCCCACAAAAAAAAAAAAAAAAAAAAAGGACCCCTTACCAAAGATTTCCTCCGGAATCGCCGGAGGTGGCCATCATTACATGAATGACTATGCTCTAGTTTGAGAAAATGATAGTCTTCGTATTGGCGCCAAACTCTTCACCGAAGAATCCCTGAAGACTCCTTGAAGATTCTTTCTTCAGCTGAACTGGACCCCTGGGCCCCACGAAAAAAAAAAAGGACCCCCTACCAAAGATTTCCTCCGGAATCGCCGGAGGTGGCCATCATTACATGAATGACTATGCTCTAGTTTCAGAAAATGATAGTCTTCGTATTGGCTCCAAAATCTTCACCGAAGAATCCCTGAAGACTCCTTGAAGATTCTTTCTTCAGCTGAATTGGACCCCTGGGCCCCACAAAAAAAAACAAAAACAAAAAGGAACCCCTTACCAAAGATTTCCTCCCGAATCGCCGGAGGTGGCCATCATTACATGAATGACTATGCTCTAGTTTGAGAAAATGGTAGTCTTCGTATTGGCGCAATATCTTCACCGAACTGTCCCTGAAGACTCCTTGAAGATTCTTTCTTCTGCTGAACTGGACCCCTGGGCCCCACAAAAAAAAAAAAAAAAAAAAGGATCCCTTACCAAAGATTTCCTCCGGAATCGCCGGAGGTGGCCATCATTCCATGAATGACTATGCTCTAGTTTGAGAAAATGATAGTCTTCGTATTGGCTCTAAAATCTTCACTGAAGAATCCCTGAAGACTCCTTGAAGATTCTTTCTTCAGCTGAATTGGACCCCTGGGCCCCACAAAAAAAACAAAAAAGGACCCCTTACCAAAGATTTCCTCCGGAATCACCGGAGGTGGCCACCGTTACATGAATGACTATGCTCTAGTTTGAGAAAATGATAGTCTTCGTATTGGCGCAAAATCTTCACTGAAGAATCCCTGAAGACTCCTTGAAGATTCTTTCTTCAGCTGAATTGGACCCCTGGGCCCCACAAAAAAAAAAAAAAAAAAAGGACCCCTTACCAAAGATTTCCTCCGGAATCGCCGGAGGTGGCCATCATTACATGAATGACTATGCTCTAGTTTGAGAAAATGATAGTCTTCGTATTGGCGCAATATCTTCACCGAAGAATCCCTGAAGACTCCTTGAAGATTCTTTCTTCAGCTGAACTGGACCCCTGGGCCCCTCAAAAAAAAAAAAAAAAAAAGGACCCCTTACCAAAGATTTCCTCCGGAATCGCCGGAGGTGGCCATCACTACATGAATGACTATGCTCTAGTTTGAGAAAATGATAGTCTTCGTATTGGCTCCAAAATCTTCACTGAAGAATCCCTGAAGACTCCTTGAAGATTCTTTTTTCAGCTGAATTGGACCCCTGGTACCCACAAAAAAAAACAAAAAAGGACCCCTTACCAAAGATTTCCTCCGGAATCGCCGGAGGTGGCCATCGTTACATGAATGACTATGCTCTAGTTTGAGAAAATGATAGTCTTCGTATTGGCGCAAAATCTTCACTGAAGAATCCCTGAAGACTCCTTGAAGATTCTTTCTTCAGCTGAACTGGACCCCTGGGCCTCACAAAAAAAAAACAAAAAAGGACCCCTTACCAAAGATTTCCTCCGGAATCGCCGGAGGTGGCCATCATTACATGAATGACTATGCTCTAGTTTGAGAAAATGATAGTCTTCGTATTGGCTCCAGAATCTTCACCGAAGAATCCCTGAAGACTGCTTGAAGATTCTTTCTTCAGCTGAATTGGACCCCTGGGCCCCACAAAAAAAAAACAAAAAAGGACCCCTTACCAAAGATTTCGTCCGGAATCGCCGGAGGTGGCCATCATTACATGAATGACTATGCTCTAGTTTGAGAAAATGATAGTCTTCGTATTGGCGCAAAATCTTCACCGAAGTATCCCTGAAGACTCCTTGAAGATTCTTTCTTCAGCTGAATTGGACCCCTGGGCCCCACAAAAAAAAAAAAAAAAAAAAGGACCCCTTACCAAAGATTTCCTCCGGAATCGCCAGAGGTGGCCATCATTACATGAATGATTAAGCTCTAGTTTGAGGAAATGATAGTCTTCGTATTGGCGCCAAAATCTTCACCGAAGAATCCCTGAAGACTCCTTGAAGATTCTTTCTTCAGCTGAACTGGACCCCTGGGCCCCACAAAAAAAAACAAAAAAGGACCCCTTACCAAAGATTTCCTCCGGAATCGCCGGAGGTGGCCATTGTTACATGAATGACTATGCTCTGGTTTGAGAAAATGATCGTCTTCGTATTGGCGCAAAATCTTCACTGAAGAATCCCTGAAGACTCCTTGAAGATTTTTTCTTCAGCTGAACTGGACCCCTGGGCCCCACAAATAAAAAAAAAAAAAGGACCCCTTACCAAATATTTCCTTCGGAATCACCGGAGTTGGCCATCATTACATGAATGACTATGCTCTAGTTTTAGAAAATGATAGTCTTCATATTGGCTCCAAAATCCTCACCCAAGATTCCCTGAAGACTCCTTGAAGACTCTTTCTTCAGCAGTATAACAGGTGTCATTTTTCAATTTCAAGGGTAATTTCTACCATTTATATAGCTGGTAGCCTTTATGACTATGCTCTAGTTTGAGAAAATGATAGTCTTAGTATTGGCGCAAAATCTTCACCGAAGAATCCCCGAAGACTCCTTGAAGATTCTTTCTTCAGCTTAATTGGACCCCTGGGCCACACAAAAAAAAAAAAACAAAAAGGACCCCTTACCAAAGATTTCCTCCGGAATCGCCGGAGGTGGCCATCATTACATGAATGACTATGCTCTAGTTTGAGAAAATGATAGTCTTCGTATTGACGCCAAAATCTTCACCGAAGAATCCTTGAAGACTCCTTGAAGATTCTTTCTTCAGCTGAACTGGACCCTTGGGCCCCACAAAAAAAAAAAAAAAAGACCCCCTACCAAAGATTTCCTCCGGAATCGCCGGAGGTGGCCATCATTACATGAATGACTATGCTCTAGTTTGAGAAAAGGATAGTCTTCGTATTTGCTCCAAAATCTTCACCGAAGAATCCCTGAAGAATCCTTGAAGATTCTTTCTTCAGCTGAATTGGACCCCTGGGCCCCACAAAAAAAACAAAAAAGGACCCCTTACCATAGATTTCCTCCAGAATCGCCGGAGGTGGCCATCATTACATGAATGACTATGCTCTAGTTTGAGAAAATGATAGTCTTCGTATTGGCGCCAAAATCTTCACCGAAGAATCCCTGAGGACTCTTTGAAGATTCTTTCTTCAGCTGAATTGGACCCCTGGGCCCCACAAAAAAAACAAAAAAGGACCCCTTACCAAAGATTTCCTTCGGAATCGCCGGAGGTGGCCATCATTACATGAATGACTATGCTCTAGTTTTAGAAAATGATAGTCTTCGTATTGGCGCAATATCTTCACCGAAGAATCCCTGAAGACTCCTTGAAGATTCTTTCTTCAGCTGAACTGGACCCCTGGGCCCCACGAAAAAAAAAAAAAAAAAGACCCCCTACCAAAGATTTCCTCCGGAATCGCTGGAGGTTGCCATCATTACATGAATGACTATGCTCTAGTTTGAGAAAATGATAGTCTTCGTATTGGCTCCAAAATCTTCAGCGAAGAATCCCTGAAGACTCCTTGAAGATTCTTTCTTCAGCTGAATTGGACCCCTGGGCCCCACAAAAAAAAAACAAAAAAGGACCCCTTACCATAGATTTCCTCTGGAATCGCCGGAGGTGGCCATTATTACATGACTGACTATGCTATAGTTTGATAAAATGATAGTCTTCGTATTGGCTCCAAAATCTTCACCGAAGAATCCCTGAAGACTCCTTGAAGATTCTTTCTTCAGCTGAATTGGACCCCTGGGCCCCACAAAAAAAAAAAAAACAAAAAAGGACCCCTTACCAAAGAGTTCCTCTGGAATCGCCGGAGGTGGCCATCATTACATGAATGACTATGCTCTAGTTTGAGAAAATGATAGTCTTCGTATTGGCTCCAAAATCTTCACCGAAGAATCCCTGAAGACTCTTTGAAGATTCTTTCTTCAGCAGAATTGGACCCCTGGGCCCCACAAAAAAAAAACAAAAAAGGACCCCTTACCAAAGATTTCCTCCGGAATCGCCGGAGGTGTCCATCATTACATGAATGACTATGCTCTAGTTTTAGAAAATGATAGTCTTCGTATTGGCTCCAAAATCCTCACCCAAGATTCCCTGAAGACTCCTTGAAGACTCTTTCTTCAGCAGTATAACAGGTGTCATTTTTCGATTTCAAGGGTAATTTCTTCCATTTATATAGCTGGTAGCCTTTATGACTATGCTCTAGTTTTGAGAAAATGAGAGTCTTAATATTGGCGCCAAAATCTTCACCGAAGAATCCCTGAAGACTCCTTGAAGATTCTTTCTTCAGCTGAACTGAACCCCTGGGCCCCACAAAAAAAAAAAAAAAAAGGAACCATTACCAAAGATTTCCTCCGGAATCGCCGGAGGTGGCCATCATTACATGAATGACTATGCTCTAGTTTGAGAAAATGATAGTCTTCGTATTGGCGCCAAAATCTTCACCGAAGAATCCCTGAAGACTCCTTGAAGATTCTTTCTTCAGCTGAATTGGACCCCTGGGGCCCACAAAAAAAACAAAAACCAAAAAAGGACCCCTTACCAAAGATATCCTCCGGAATCGCCGGAGGTGGCCATCATTACATGAATGACTATGCTCTAGTTTGAGAAAATGATAGTCTTCGTATTGGCTCCAAAATCTTCACCGAAGAATCCCTGAAGACTCCTTGAAGATTCTTTCTTCAGCTGAATTGGACCCCTGGGCCCCACAAAAAAAAAAAGCAAAAACGAACCCCTTACGAAAGATTTCCTCCGGAATCGCCGGAGGTGGAGATCATTACATGAATGACTAAGCTCTAGTTTGAGAAAATGATAGTCTTCGTATTGACTCCAAAACCTTCACCGAAGAATCCCTGAAGACTCCTTGAAGATTCTTTCTTCAGCTGAATTGGACCCCTGGGCCCCACAAAAAAAAAAAGAAAAAAGGACCCCTTACCAAAGATTTCCTCCGGAATCGCCGGAGGTGGCCATCATTACATGAATGACTATGCTCTAGTTTGAGAAAATGATAGTCTTCGTATTGGCGCAATACCTTCACAGAAGAATCCCTGAAGACTCCTTGAAGATTCTTTCTTCAGCTGAACTGGACCCCTGGGCCCCACAAAAAAAAAAAAGGACCCCTTACCAAAGATTTCCTCCGGAATCGCCGGAGGTGGCCATCATTACATGAATGACTATGCTCTAGTTTGAGAAATTGATAGTCTTCGTATTGGCTCCAAAATCTTCACTGAAGAATCCCTGAAGACTCCTTGAAGATTCTTTCTTCAGCTGAATTGGACCCCTGGGCCCCACAAAAAAAAAACAAAAAAGGACCCCTTACCAAAGATTTCCTCCGGAATCACCGGAGGTGGCCATCATTACATGAATGACTATGCTCTAGTTTGAGAAAATGATAGTCTTCGTATTGGCGCCAAAATCTTCACCGAAGAATCCCTGAAGACTCCTTGAAGATTCTTTCTTCAGCTGAACTGGACCCCTGGGATCCACGAAAAAAAAAAAGACCCCCTACCAAAGATTTCCTCCGGAATCGCCGGAGGTGGCCATCATTACATGAATGACTATGCTCTAGTTTGAGAAAATGATAGTCTTTGTATTGCCTCCAAAATCTTCACCGAAGAATCCCTGAAGGCTCCTTGAAGATTCTTTCTTCAGCTGAACTGGACCCCTGGGCCCCCAAAAAAAAAACAAAAAAGGACCCCTTACCATAGATTTCCTACGGAATCGCCGGAGGTGGCCATCATTACATGAATGAATATGCTCTAGTTTGAGAAAATGATAGTCTTCGTATTGGCGCCAAAATCTTCACCGAAGAATCCCTGAAGACTCCTTGAAGATTCTTTCTTCAGCTGAACTGGACCCCTGAGCCCCACAAAAAAAAAAAAAAAAAAAAGGACCCCTTTCCAAAGATTTCCTCTGGAATCGCCGGAGGTGGCCATCATTACATGAATGAATATGCTCTAGTTTGAGAAAAAGATAGTCTTCGTATTGGCTCCAAAATCTTCACCGAAGAATCCCTAAAGACTCCTTGAAGATTCTTTCTTCAGCTGAATTGGACCCCTGGGCCCCACAAAAAAAAAAAAAAAAGGACCCCTTACCAAAAGATTTCCTCCGGAATCGCCGGAGGTGGCCATCATTACATGAATGACTATGCTCTAGTTTGAGAAAATGATAGTCTTCGTATTGGCGCAAAATCTTCACCGAAGAATCCCTGAAGACTCCTTGAAGATTCTTTCTTCAGCTGAATTGGACCCCTGGGCCCCACAAAAAAAAAAAAAAAAAAAAGGACCCCTTACCAAAGATTTCCTCCGGAATTTGCCGCAAGTGGCCATCATTACATGAATGACTAAGCTCTAGTTTGAGGAAATGATAGTCTTCGTATTGGCGCCAAAATCTTCACCGAAGAATCCCTGAAGACTCCTTGAAGATTCTTTCTTCAGCTGAATTGGACCCCTGGGCCCCACAAAAAAAAAAAAAAAAGTACCCCTTACCAAAGATTTCCTCCGGAATCGCCGGAGGTGGCCATCATTACATGAATGACTATGCTCTAGTTTGAGAAAATGATAGTCTTCGTATTGGCGCCAAAATCTTCACCGAAAAATCCCTGAAGACTCCTTGAAGATTCTTTCTTCAGCTGAACTGGACCCCTGGGCCCCACAAAAAAAAAAAAAACAAAAAAGGACCCCTTACCAAAGATTTCCTCCGGAATCGCCTGAGGTGGCCATCATTACATGAATGACTATGCTCTAGTTTGAGAAAATGATAGTCTTCGTATTGGCTCAAAATCTTCACTGAAGAATCCCTGAAGACTCCTTGAAGATTCTTTCTTCAGCTGAATTGGACCCTTGGGCCCCACAAAAAAAAAAAAAAAAAGGACCCCTTACCAAAGATTTCCCCCGGAATCGCCGGAGGTGGCCATCATTACATGAATGACGATGCTCTAGTTTGAGAAAATGATAGTCTTCGTATTGGTGCAAAATCTTCACTGAAGAATCCCTGAAGACTCCTTGAAGATTCTTTCTTCAGCTGAACTGGACCCCTGGGCCCCACAAATAAAAAAAAAAAACGACCCCTTACCAAATATTTCCTCCGGAATCACCGGAGGTGGCCATCATTACATGAATGATTATGCTCTAGTTTGAGAAAATGATAGTCTTCGTATTGGCTCCAAAATCTTCACCGAAGAATCCCTGAAGACTCTTTGAAGATTCTTTCTTCAGCTGAATTGGACCCCTGGGCCCCACAAAAAAAAAAAACAAAAAAGGACCCCTTACCAAAGATTTCCTCCGGAATCGCCGGAGGTGTCCATCATTACATGAATGACTATGCTCTAGTTTTAGAAAATGATAGTCTTCGTATTGGCTCCAAAATCCTCACCCAAGATTCCCTGAAGACTCCTTGAAGACTCTTTCTTCAGCAGTATAACAGGTGTCATTTTTCAATTTCAAGGGTAATTTCTACCATTTATATAGCTGGTAGCCTTTATGACTGCTCTAGTTTGAGAAAATGATAGTCTTAGTATTGGCGCAAAATCTTCACCGAAGAATCCCTGAAGACTCCTTGAAGATTCTTTCTTCAGTTGAACTGGACCCCTGGGCCCAACAAAAAAAAAACAAAAAAGGACCCCTTACCAAAGATTTCCTCCGGAATCGCCGGAGGTGGCCATCATTACATGAATGACTATGCTCTAGTTTGAGAAAATGATAGTCTTCGTATTGGCTCAAAATCTTCACCGAAGAATCCCTGAAGACTCCTTGAAGATTCTTTCTTCAGCTGAATTGGACCCTTGGGCCCCACAAAAAAAAAAAAAAAAAAAGGACCCCTTACCAAAGATTTCCTCCGGAATCGCCGGAGGTGGCCATCATTACATGAATGACTATGCTCTAGTTTGAGAAAATGATAGTCTTCGTATTGGTGCAAAATCTTCACTGAAGAATCCCTGAAGACTCCTTGAAGATTCTTTCTTCAGCTGAACTGGACCCCTGGGCCCCACAAATAAAAAAAAAAAAGGACCCCTTACCAAATATTTCCTCCGGAATCACCGGAGGTGGCCATCATTACATGAATGACTATGCTCTAGTTTGAGAAAATGATAGTCTTCGTATTGGCTCTAAAATCTTCACCGAAGAATCCCTGAAGACTCTTTGAAGATTCTTTCTTCAGCTGAATTGGACCCCTGGGCCCCACAAAAAAAAAAAACAAAAAAGGACCCCTTACCAAAGATTTCCTCCGGAATCGCCGGAGGTGTCCATCATTATATGAATGACTATGCTCTAGTTTTAGAAAATGATAGTCTTCGTATTGGCTCCAAAATCCTCACCCAAGATTCCCTGAAGACTCCTTGAAGACTCTTTCTTCAGCAGTATAACAGGTGTCATTTTTCAATTTCAAGGGTAATTTCTAAAATTTATATAGCTGGTAGCCTTTATGACTATGCTCTAGTTTGTGAAAATGATAGTCTTAGTATTGGCGTAAAATCTTCACCGAAGAATCCCTGAAGACTCCTTGAAGATTCTTTCTTCAGCTTAATTAGACCCCTGGGCCCCACAAAAAAAAAACACACAAAAAAGGACCCCTTACCAAAGATTTCCTCCGGAATCGCCGGAGGTGGCCATCATTACATGAATGACTATGCTCTAGTTTGAGAAAATGATAGTCTTCGTATTGGCGCCAAAATCTTCACCGAAGAATCCCTGAAGAATCCTTGAAGATTCTTTCTTCAGCTGAACTGGACCCCTGGGCCCCACGAAAAAAAAAAGACCCCCTACCAAAGATTTCCTCCGGAATCGCTGGAGGTTGCCATCATTACATGAATGACTATGCTCTAGTTTGAGAAAATGATAGTCTTCGTATTGGCTCCAAAATCTTCACCGAAGAATCCCTGAAGACTCCTTGAAGATTCTTTCTTCAGCTGAATTGGACCCCTGGGCCCCACAAAAAAAAAACAAAAAAGGACCCCTTACCATAGATTTCCTCTGGAATCGCCGGAGGTGGCCATCATTACATGAATGACTATGCTCTAGTTTGAGAAAATGATAGTCTTCGTATTGGCTCCAAAATCTTCACCGAAGAATCCCTGAAGACTCCTTGAAGATTCTTTCTTCAGCTGAATTGGACCTCTGGGCCCCACAAAAAAAAAACAAAAAAGGACCCCTTACCAAAGAGTTCCTCCGGAATCGCCGGAGGTGGCCATCATTACATGAATGACTATGCTCTAGTTTGAGAAAATGATAGTCTTCGTATTGGCTCCAAAATCTTCACCGAAGAATCCCTGAAGACTCTTTGAAGATTCTTTCTTCAGCAGAATTGGACCCCTGGGCCCCACAAAAAAAAAAAAAGGACCCCTTACCAAAGATTTCCTCCGGAATCGCCGGAGGTGTCCATCATTACATGAATGACTATGCTCTAGTTTTAGAAATTAATAGTCTTCGTATTGGCTCCAAAATCCTCACCCAAGATTCCCTGAAGACTCCTTGAAGACTCTTTCTTCAGCAGTATAACAGGTGTCATTTTTCGATTTCAAGGGTAATTTCTTCCATTTATATAGCTGGTAGCCTTTATGACTATGCTCTAGTTTGAGAAAATGATAGTCTTAGTATTGGCGCCAAAATCTTCACCGAAGAATCCCTGAAGACTCCTTCAAGATTCTTTCTTCAGCTGAACTGAACCCCTGGGCCCGACAAAAAAAAAAAAAAAAAAAAAAGGAACCCTTACCAAAGATTTACTCCGGAATCGCCGGAGGTGGCCATCATTACATGAATGACTATGCTCTAGTTTGAGAAAATGATAGTCTTCGTATTGGCGCCAAAATCTTCACCGAAGAATCCCTGAAGACTTCTTGAAGATTCTTTCTTCAGCTGAACTGGACCCCTGGGCCCCACGAAAAAAAAAAAGGACCCCCTACCAAAGATTTCCTCCGGAATCGCCGGAGGTGGCCATCATTACATGAATGACTATGCTCTAGTTTGAGAAAATGATAGTCTTCGTATTGGCTCCAAAATCTTCACCAAAGAATCCCTGAAGACTCCTTGAAGATTCTTTCTTCAGCTGAATTGGACCCCTGGGCCCCACAAAAAAAAAAAAAAAAAAAAAAACGAACCCCTTACGAAAGATTTCCTCCGGAATCGCCGGAGGTGGAGATCATTACATGAATGACTAAGCTCTAGTTTGAGAAAATGATAGTCTTCGTATTGACTCCAAAATCTTCACCGAAGAATCCCTGAAGACTCCTTGAAGATTCTTTCTTCAGCTGAATTGGACCCCTGGGCCCCACAAAAAAAAAAAAGAAAAAAGGACCCCTTACCAAAGATTTCCTCCGGAATCGCCGGAGGTGGCCATCATTACATGAATGACTATGCTCTAGTTTGAGAAAATGATAGTCTTCGTATTGGCGCAATATCTTCACCGAAGAATCCCTGAAGACTCCTTGAAGATTCTTTCTTCAGCTGAATTGGACCCCTGGGCCCCACAAAAAAAAAAAAGGACCCCTTAAAAAAGATTTCCTCCGGAATCGCCGGAGGTGGCCATCATTACATGAATGACTATGCTCTAGTTTGAGAAAATGATAGTCTTCGTATTGGCTCCAAAATCTTCACTGAAGAATCCCTGAAGACTCCTTGAAGATTCTTTCTTCAGCTGAATTGGACCCCTGGGCCCCACAAAAAAAAACAAAAAAGGACCCCTTACCAAAGATTTCCTCCGTAATCACCGGAGGTGGCCATCATTACATGAATGACTATGCTCTAGTTTGAGAAAATGATAGTCTTCGTATTGGCGCCAAAATCTTCACCGAAGAATCCCTGAAGACTCCTTGAAGATTCTTTCTTTAGCTGAACTGGACCCCTGGGATCCACTAAAAAAAAAAAAAAAAAAACCCCTACCAAAGATTTCCTCCGGAATCGCTGGAGGTGGCCATCATTACATGAATGACTATGCTCTAGTTTGAGGAAATGATAGCCTTCGTATTGGCGCCAAAATCTTCACCTAAGAATCCCTGAAGACTCCTTGAAGATTCTTTCTTCAGCTGAACTGGACCCCTGAGCCCCACAAAAAAAAAAAAAAAAAAAAAAGGACCCCTTACCAAAGATTTCCTCCGGAATCGCCGGAGGTGGCCATCATTACATGAATGAATATGCTCTAGTTTGAGAAAAAGATAGTCTTCGTATTGGCTCCAAAATCTTCACCGAAGAATCCCTGAAGACTCCTTGAAGATTCTTTCTTCAGCTGAATTGGACCCCTGGGCCCCACAAAAAAAAAAACAAAAAAGGACCACTTACCAAAGATTTCCTCCGGAATCGCCGGAGGTGGCCATCATTACATGAATGACTATGCTCTAGTTTGAGAAAATGATAGTCTTCGTATTGGCGCCAAAATCTTCACCGAAGAATCCCTAAAGACTCCTTGAAGATTCTTTCTTCAGCTGAACTGGACCACTGGGCCCTACAAAAAAAAAAAAAAAAAAAAAAGGACCCCTTACCAAAGATTTCCTCCGGAATCGCCGGAGGTGGCCATCATTACATGAATGACTATGCTCTAGTTTGAAAAAATGATAGTCTTCGTAATGGCTCCAAAATCTTCACCGAAGAATCCCTGAAGACTCCTTGAAGATTCTTTCTTCAGCTGAACTGGACCACTGGGCCCCACAAAAAAAAAAAAAAAAAAAAAGGACCCCTTACCAAAGATTTCCTCCGGAATCGCCGGAGGTGGCCATCATTACATGAATGACTATGCTCTAGTTTGAGAAAATGATAGTCTTCGTATTGGCTCCAAAATCTTCACCGAAGAATCCCTGAAGACTCCTTGAAGATTCTTTCTTCAGCTGAACTGGACCCCTGAGCCCCACAAAAAAAAAAAAAAAAAAAAAGGACCCCTTACCAAAAGATTTCCTCCGGAATCGCCGGAGGTGGCCATCATTACATGAATGACTATGCTCTAGTTTGAGAAAATGATAGTCTTCGTATTGGCTCAAAATCTTCACCGAAGAATCCCTGAAGACTCCTTGAAGATTCTTTCTTCAGCTGAACTGGACCCCTGAGCCCCACAAAAAAAAAAAAAAAAAAAAAAAAGGACCCCTTACCAAAAGATTTCCTCCTGAATCGCCGGAGGTGGCCAACATTACATGAATGAATATGCTCTAGTTTGAGAAAATGATAGTCTTCGTATTGGCTCCAAAATCTTCACCGAAGAATCCCTGAAGACTTCTTGAAGATTCTTTCTTCAGCTGAATTGGACCCCTGGGGCCCACAAAAAAAACAAAAACCAAAAAAGAACCCCTTACCAAAGATATCCTCCGGAATCGCCGGAGGTGGCCATCATTACATGAATGACTATGCTCTAGTTTGAGAAAATGATAGTCTTCGTATTGGCTCCAAAATCTTCACAGAAGAATCCTTGAAGACTCTTTGAAGATTCTTTCTTTAGCTGAATTGGACCCCTGGGCCCCACAAAAAAAAAAAAAAAAAAAAGGACCCCTTACCAAAGATTTCCTCCGGAATCGCCAGAGGTAGCCATCATTACATGAATGACTATAATCTAGTTTGAGAAAATGATAGTCTTCGTATTGGTGCCAAAATCTTCACCGAAGAATCCCTGAAGACTCCTTGAAGATTCTTTCTTCAGCTGAATTGGACCCCTGGGCCCCACAAAAAAAAAAAAACAAAAAAAAAAAGGACCCCTTACCAAAGGTTGCCTCCGGAATCGCCGGAGGTGGCCATCATTACATGAATGACTATGCTCTAGTTTGAGAAAATGATAGTCTTTGTATTGGTGCCTAAATCTTCACAGAAGAATCCCTGAAGACTCCTTGAAGATTCTTTCTTCAGCTGAATTGGACACCTGGGCCCCACAAAAAAAAAAAAAAAAAAAGGACCCCTTACCAAAGATTTCCTCCGGAATCGCCGGAGGTGGCCATCATTACATGAATGACTATGCTCTAGTTTGAGAAAATGATAGTCTTCGTATTGGCGCCAAAATCTTCACCGAAGAATCCCTGAAGACTCCTTGAAGATTCTTTCTTCAGCTGAATTGGACCCCTGGGGCCCACAAAAAAAACAAAAACCAAAAAAGGACCCCTTACCAAAGATATCCTCCGGAATCGCCGGAGGTGGCCATCATTACATGAATGACTATGCTCTAGTTTGAGAAAATGATAGTCTTCGTATTGGCTCCAAAATCTTCACCGAAGAATCCCTGAAGACTCTTTGAAGATTCTTTCTTCAGCTGAATTGGACACCTGGGCCCCACAAACAAACCCAAAAAAGGACTCCTTACCAAAGATTTCCTCCGGAATCGCCGGAGGTGGCAATCATTACATGAATGAATATGCTCAAGTTTGAGAAAATGATAGTCTTCGTATTGGCTCCAAAATCTTCACCGAAGAATCCCTGAAGACTTCTTGAAGATTCTTTCTTCAGCTGAATTGGACCCCTGGGGCCCACAAAAAAAAACAAAAACCTAAAAAGGACCCCTTACCAAAGATATCCTCCGGAATCGCCGGAGGTGGCCATCATTACATGAATGACTATGCTCTAGTTTGAGAAAATGATAGTCTTCGTATTGGCTCCAAAATCTTCACCGAAGAATCCCTGAAGACTCTTTGAAGATTCTTTCTTCAGCTGAATTGGACCCCTGGGCCCCACAAACAAACCCAAAAAAGGACTCCTTACCAAAGATTTCCTCCGGAATCGCCGGAGGTGGCCATCATTACATAAATGACTATGCTCTAGTTTGAGAAAAAGATAGTCTTCGTATTGGTGCCAAAATCTTCACCGAAGAAACCCTGAAGACTACTTGAAGATTCTTTCTTCAGCTGAATTGGACCCCTGGGACCCACAAAAAAAAAAAAAAAAAAAAGGACCACTTACCAAACATTTCCTTCGGAATCGCCGGAGATGGCCATCATTACATGAATGACTATGTTCTAGTTTGAGATAATGATAGTCTTCATATTGGCTCCAAATTCCTCACCCAAGATTCCCTGAAGACTCCTTGAAGACTCTTTCTTCAGCAGTATAACAGGTGTCATTTTTCAATTTCCAGGGTAATTTCTACCATTTATATAGCTGGTAGCCTTTATGACTATGCTCTAGTTTGAGAAAATGATAGTCTTCGTATTGGTGCCAAATCTTCACCGAAAAATCCCTGAAGACTCCTTGAAGGTTCTTTCTCTAGCTGAATTGGACCCCTGGAACCCACAAAAAAAAAAAAAAGAAGGACCCCTTACCAAAGATTTCCTCCGGAATCGCCCGAGGTGGCCATCATTACATGAATGACTATGCTCTAATTTGAGAAAATAATAGTCTTTGTATAAGCGCCAAAATCTTCACCGAAGAATCCCTGAAGACTCCTTGAAGATTCTTTCTTCAGCTGAATTGGACCCCTGGGCCCCACAAAAAAAAAAAAAAACAAAAAAAGGACCCCTTACCAAAGATTTCCTCCGGAATCGCCGGAGGTGGCCATCATTACATGAACGATTATGCTCTAGTTTGAGAAAATGATAGTCTTCGTATTGGCGCCAAAATCGTCACCAAAGAATCCTGGAAGACTCCTTGAAGATTCTTTCTTCAGCTGAATTGGACCCCTAGAACCCGCCCCCCCCCCCCAAAAAAAAGGACCCCGTACCAAAGATTTCCTCCAGAATCGCCGGAGGTGGCCATCATTACATGAATGACTATGCTCTGGTTTGAGAAAATGATAGTCTTCGTATTGGCGCCAAAATCTTCACCGAAGAATCCCTGAAGACTCCTTGAAGATTCTTTCTTCAGATGAACTGGACCCCTGGGCCCCACAAAAAAAAAAAAAAAAAAAAAGGACCCCTTACCAAAGATTTCCTCCGGAATCGCCGGAGGTGGCCATCATTACATGAATGAATATCCTCTAGTTTGAGAAAATGATAGTCTTCGTATTGGCTCCAAAATTTTCACTGAAGAATCCCTGAAGACTCCTTGAAGATTCTTGCTTTAGCTGAATTGGACCCCTGGGCCCCATAAAAAAAAACAAAAAAGGACGCCTTACCAAAGAATTCCTCCGGAATCGCCGGAGGTGGCCATCATTACATGAATGACTATGCTCTAGTTTGAGAAAATGATAGTCTTCGTATTGGCGCAAAATCTTCACCGAAGAATCCCTGAAGACTCCTTGAAGATTCTTTCTTCAGCTGAACTGGACCCCTGGTCCCCACAAAAAAAAAAACAAAAAAGGACCCCTTACCAAAGATTTCCTCCGGAATCGCCGGAGGTGGCCATCATTACATGAATGACTATGCTCTAGTTTGAGAAAATGATTGTCTTCGTATTGGCGCCAAAATCTTCACCGAAGAATCCCTGAAGACTCCTTGAAGATTCTTTCTTCAGCTGAATTGGACCCCTGGCCCCACAAAAAAAAAAGGACCCCTTACCAAAGATTTCCTCCGGAATCGCCGGAGGTGGCCATCATTACATGAATGACTATGCTCTAGTTTGAGAAAATGATAGTCTTCGTTTTGGCGCCAAAATCTTCACCGAAGAATCGCTGAAGACTCCTTGAAGATTCTTTCTTCAGCTGAATTGGACCCTTGGGCCCCACAAAAAAAAAAAAAAAAAAAAGGACCCCTTACCAAAGATTTCCTCAGGAATCGCCGGAGGTGGCCATCATTACATGAATGACTATGCTCTAGTTTGAGAAAATGATAGTCTTCGTATTGGTGCAAAATCTTCACTGAAGAATCCCTGAAGACTCCTTGAAGATTCTTTCTTCAGCTGAACTGGACCCCTGGGCCCCACAAATAAAAAAAAAAGGACCCCTTACCAAATATTTCCTCAGGAATCACCGGAGGTGGCCATCATTACATGAATGACTATGCTCTAGTTTGAGAAAATGATAGTCTTCGTATTGGCTCCAAAATCTTCACCGAAGAATCCCTGAAGACTCTTTGAAGATTCTTTCTTCAGCTGAATTGGACCCCTGGGCCCCACAAAAAAAAAAAAACAAAAAAGGACCCCTTACCAAAGATTTCCTCCGGAATCGCCGGAGGTGTCCATCATTATATGAATGACTATGCTCTAGTTTTAGAAAATGATAGTCTTCGTATTGGCTCCAAAATCCTCACCCAAGATTCCCTGAAGACTCCTTGAAGACTCTTTCTTCAGCAGTATAACAGGTGTCATTTTTCAATTTCAAGGGTAATTTCTACCATTTATATAGCTGGTAGCCTTTATGACTATGCTCTAGTTTGAGAAAATGATAGTCTTAGTATTGGCGTAAAATCTTCACCGAAGAATCCCTGAAGACTCCTTGAAGATTCTTTCTTCAGCTGAATTGGACCCCTGGGCCCCACAAAAAAAACAAAAAAGGACCCCTTACCAAAGATTTCCTCCGGAATCGCCGGAGGTGGCCATCATTACATGAATGACTATGCTCTAGTTTGAGAAAATGATAGTCTTCGTATTGGCTCCAAAATCTTCACCGAAGAATCCCTGAAGACTTCTTGAAGATTCTTTCTTCAGCTGAATTGGACCCCTGGGCCCCACAAAAAAAAAAAAAAAAAAAAAGGACCCCTTACAAAAGATTTCCTCCGGAATCGCCAGAGGTGGCCATCATTACATGAATGACTATGCTCTAGTTTGAGAAAATGATATTCTTCGTATTGGCTCCAAAATCTTCACCGAAGAATCCCTGAAGACTTCTTGAAGATTCTTTCTTCAGCTGAATTGGACCCCTGGGCCCCACAAAAAAAAACAAAAAAGGACCCCTTATCAAAGATTTCCTCCGGAATCTCCGGAGGTGGCCATCATTACATGAATGACTATGCTCTAGTTTGAGAAAATGATAGTCTTCGTATTGGCGCCAAAATCTTCACCGAAGAATCCCTGAAGACTCTTTGAAGATTCTTTCTTCAGCTGAATTGGACCCGTGGGCCCCACAAACAAACCCAAAAAAGGACCCCTTACCAAAGATTTCCTCCGGAATCGCCGGAGGTGGCCACCATTACATGAATGACTATGCTCTAGTTTGAGAAAATGATAGTCTTCGTATTGGTGCTAAAATCTTCACCGAAGAATCCCTGAAGACTACTTGAAGATTATTTCTTCAGCTGAATTGGACCCCTGGGCCCCACAAAAAAAAAAAAAACAAAAAAGGACCCCTTACCAAAGATTTCCTCCGGAATCGCCGGAGGTGGCCATCATTACATGAATGACTATGCTAAAGTTTGAGAAAATGATAGTCTTCGTATTGGCTCCAAAATCTTCACCGAAGAATCCCTGAAGACTCCTTGAAGATTCATTCTTCAGCTGAATTGGACCCCTGGGCCCCACAAACAAACCCAAAAAAGGACCCCTTACCAAAGATTTCCTCCGGAATCGCCGGAGGTGGCCATCATTACATGAATGACTATGCTCTAGTTTGAGAAAATGATAGTCTTCGTATTGGCGCCAAAATCTTCACCGAAGAATCCCTGAAGACTCCTTGAAGATTCTTTCTTCAGGTGAATTGGACCCCTGGGCCCACAAAAAAAAAAAGGGACCCCTTACCAAAGATTTCCTCCGGAATCGCCAGAGGTGGCCATCATTACATGAATGACTATGCTCTAGTTTGAGAAAATGATAGTCTTCGTATTGGCGCCAAAATCTTCACCGAAGAATCCCTGAAGACTCCTTGAAGATTCTTTCTTCAGCTGAATTGGACCCCTGGTCCAAACAAAAAAAAAAAAAAAAAACAAAAAAGGACCCATTACCAAAGATTTCCTCCGGAATCGCCGGAGGTGGCCAACATTACATGAATGACTATGCTCTAGTTTGAGAAAATGATAGTCTTCGTATTGGCTCCAAAATCTTCACCGAAGAATCCCTAAAGACTTCTTGAAGATTCTTTCTTCAGCTGAATTGGACCCCTGGGGCCCACAAAAAAAAAACAAAAACCAAAAAAGGACCCCTTACCAAAGATATCCTCCGGAATCGCCGGAGGTGGCCATCATTACATGAATGACTATGCTCTAGTTTGAGAAAATGATAGTCTTCGTATTGGCTCCAAAATCTTCACCGAAGAATCCCTGAAGGCTCTTTGAAGATTCTTTCTTCAGCTGAATTGGACCCCTGGGCCCCACAAAAAGAAAAAAAAAAAAAGGACCCCTTACCAAAGGTTTCCTACGGAATCGCCAGAGGTGGCCATCATTACATGAACGACTATACTCTAGTTTGAGAAAATGATATTCTTCGTATTGGCGCCAAAATCTTCACCGAAGAATCCCTGAAGACTCCTTGAAGATTCTTTCTTCAGCTGAATTGGACCTCTGGGCCCCACAAACAAACCCAAAAAAGGACCCCTTACCAAAGATTTCCTCCGGAATCGCCGGAGGTGGCCATCCTTACATGAATGACTATGCTCTAGTTTGAGAAAATGATAGTCTTCATATTGGTGCCAAAATCTTCACCGAAGAATCCCTGAAGACTCCTTGAAGATTCTTTCTTCAGCTGAATTGGACCCCTGGGCCCCACAAAAAAAAACAAAAAAGGACCCCTTACCAAAGATTTCCTCCGGAATCGCCGGAGGTGGCCATCATTACATGAATGACTATGCTCTAGTTTGAGCAAATGATAGTCTTCGTATTGGCGCCAAAATCTTCACCGAAAAATCACTGAAGACTCCTTGAAGATTCTTTCTTTAGCTGAATTGGATCCCTGGTCCCCACAAAAAAAAAAAAAAAAAAAAATACCCCTTACCAAAGATTTCCACTGGAATCGCCGGAGGTGGCCAACATTACATGAATGACTATGCTCTAGTTTGAGAAAATGATAGTCTTCGTATTGGCTCCAAAATCTTCACCGAAGAATCCCTGAAGACTTCTTGAAGATTCTTTCTTCAGCTGAATTGGACCCCTGGGGCCCACAAAAAAAACAAAAACCAAAAAAGGACCCCTTACCAAAGATATCCTCCGGAATCGCCGGAGATGGCCATCATTACATGAATGACTATGCTCTAGTTTGAGAAAATGATAGTCTTCGTATTGGCTCCAAAATCTTCACCGAAGAATCCCTGAAGACTCTTTGAAGATTCTTTCTTCAGCTGAATTGGACCCCTGGGCCCCACAAACAAACCCAAAAAAGGACCCCTTACCAAAGATTTCCTCCGGAATCGCCGGAGGTGGCCACCATTACATGAATGACTATGCTCTATCTTGAGAAAATGATAGTCTTCGTATTGGTGCCAAAATCTTCACCGAAGAATCTCTGAAGACTACTTGAAGATTCTTTCTTTAGCTGAATTGGACCCCTGGGCCCAACAAAAAAAAAAAAAAAAAAAAGGACCCCTTACCAAACATTTCCTCCTGAATCGCCGGAGATGGCCATCATTACATTAATGACTATGCTCTAGTTTGAGAAAATGAAAGTCTTCATATTGGCTCCAAAATCCTCACACAAGATTCCCTGAAGACTCCTTGAAGACTCTTTCTTCAGCAGTATAACAGGTGTCATTTTTCAATTTCCAGGGTAATTTCTACCATTTATATAGCTGGTAGCCTTTATGACTATGCTCTAGTTTGAGAAAATGATAGTCTTAGTATTGGTGCCAAAATCTTCACCGAAAAATCCCTGAAGACTCCTTGAAGGTTCTTTCTCTAGCTGGATTGGACCCCTGGAACCCACAAAAAAAACAAAAAAGTACCCCTTACCAAAGATTTACTCCAGAATCGCCCGAGGTGGCCATCATTACATGAATGACTATGCTCTAGTTTGAGAAAATAATAGTCTTTGTATAAGCGCCAAAATCTTCACCGAAGAATCCCTGAAGACTCCTTGAAGATTCTTTCTTCAGCTGAATTAGACCCCTGGGCCCAACAAAAAAAAAAAAAAACAAAAAAGGACCCCTTACCAAATATTTCCTCCGGAATCGACGGAGGTGGCCATCATTACATGAACGATTATGCTCTAGTTTGAGAAAATGATAGTCTTCGTATTGGCGCCAAAATCTTCACCGAAGAATCCCTGAAGACTCCTTGAAGATTCTTTCTTCAGCTGAATTGGACCCCTGGAACACCCCCCCCCCAAAAAAAGGACCCCATACCAAAGATTTCCTCCGGAATGTCCGGAGGTAGCCAACATTACATGAATGACTATGCTCTAGTTTGAGAAAATGATCGTCTTCGTATTGGCGCCAAAATCTTCACCGAAGAATCCGTGAAGACTCCTTGAAAATTCATTCTTCAGCTGAATTAGACCCCTGGGCCCCACAAACAAACCCAAAAAAGGACCCCTTACCAAAGATTTCCTCCGGAATCGCCGGAGGTGGCCATCATTACATGAATGACTATGCTCTAGTTTGAGAAAATGATAGTCTTCGTATTGGTGCCAAAATCTTCACCGAAGAATCCCTGAAGACTCCTTGAAGATTCTTTCTTCAGCTGAATTGGACCCCTGGGCCCACAAAAAAAAAAAAAGGGACCCCTTACCAAAGATTTCCTCCGGAATCGCCGGAGGTGGCCATCATTACATGAATGACTGTACTCTAGTTTGAGAAAATGATAGTCTTCGTATTGGCGCCAAAATCTTCACCGAAGAATCCCTGAAGACTCCTTGAAGATTCTTTCTTCAGCTGAATTGGACCCCTGGGCCCCACAAAAAAAAAAAAAACAAAAAAGGACCCCTTACAAAAGATTTCCTCCGGAATCGCCGGAGGTGGCCATCATTACATGAATGACTATGCTCTAGTTTGAGAAAATGATAGTCTTCGTATTGGCGCCAAAATCTTGACCGAAAAATCGCTGAAGACTCCTTGAAGATTCTTTCTGCAGCTGAATTGGACCCCTGGTCCCCACAAAAAAAAAACAAAAAAGGACCCCTTACCAAAGATTTCCTCCGGAATCGCCGGAGGTGGCCAACATTACATGAATGACTATGCTCTAGTTTGAGAAAATGATAGTCTTCGTATTGGCTCCAAAATCTTCACCGAAGAATCCCTGAAGACTTCTTGAAGATTCTTTCTTCAGCTGAATTGGACCCCTGGGGCCCACAAAAAAAAACAAAAACCAAAAAAGGGCCCCTTACCAAAGATATCCTCCGGAATCGCCGGAGGTGGCCATCATTACATGAATGACTATGCTCTAGTTTGAGAAAATGATAGTCTTCGTATTGGCTCCAAAATCTTCACCGAAGAATCCCTGAAGACTCTTTGAAGATTCTTTCTTCAGCTGAATTGGACCCCTGGGCCCCCCCAAAAAAAAACAAAAAAGGACCCCTTACCAAAGATTTCCTCCGGAATCGCCAGAGGTGGCCATCATTACATGAATGACTATACTTTAGTTTGAGAAAATGATAGTCTTCGTATTGGCGCAAAATCTTCACCGAAGAATCCCTGAAGACTCCTTGAAGATTCTTTCTTCAGCTGAATTGGACCTCTGGGCCCCACAAACAAACCCAAAAAAGGACCCCTTACCAAAGATTTCCTCCGGAATCGCCGGAGGTGGCCATCACTACATGAATGACTATGCTCTAGTTTGAGAAAATGATAGTCTTCGTATTGGTGCCAAAATCTTCACCGAAGAATCCCTGAAGACTCCTTGAAGATTCTTTCTTCAGCTGAATTGGACCCCTGGGCCCCACAAAAAAAAAAACAAATAGGACCCCTTACCAAAGATTTCCTCCGGAATCGCCGGAGGTGGCCATCATTACATGAATGACTATGCTCTAGTTTGAGAAAATGATAGTCTTCATATTGGCGCCAAAATCTTCACCGAAAAATCACTGAAGACTCCTTGAAGATTCTTTCTTCAGCTGAATTGGACCCCTGGTCCCCACAAAAAAAAAAACAAAAAAGGACCCCTTACCAAAGATTTCCTCCGGAATCGCCGGAGGTGGCCATCATTACATGAATGACTATGCTCTAGTTTGAGAAAATGATAGTTTTCGTATTGGCTCCAAAATCTTCACCGAAGAATCCCTGAAGACTTCTTGAAGATTCTTTCTTCAGCTGAATTGGACCCCTGGGGCCCACAAAAAAAAACAAAACCAAAAAAGGACCCCTTACCAAAGATATCTTCCGGAATCGCCGGAGGTGGCCATCATTACATGAATGACTATGCTCTAGTTTGAGAAAATGATAGTCTTCGTATTGGTGCCAAAATCTTCACCGAAGAATCCCTGAAGACTACTTGAAGATTCTTTCTTTAGCTGAAATGGACCCCTGGGCCCCACAAAAAAAAAAAAAAAAAAAAAGGACCCTTTACCAAACATTTCCTCCGGAATCGCCGGAGATGGCCATCATTACATGAATGACTATGCTCTAGTTTGAGAAAATGATAGTCTTCATATTGGCTCCAAAATCCTCACCCAAGATTCCCTGAAGACTCCTTGAAGACTCTTTCTTCAGCAGTATAACAGGTGTCATTTTTCAATTTCCAGGGTAATTTATACCATTTATATAGCTGGTAGCCTTTATGACTATGCTCTAGTTTGAGAAAATGATAGTCTTCGTATTGGTGCCAAAATCTTCACCGAAAAATCCCTGAAGACTCCTGGAAGGTTCTTTCTCTAGCTGGATTGGACCCCTGGAACCCACAAAAAAAAAAAAAAGGACCCCTTACCAAAGATTTCCTCCGGAATCGCCCGAGGTGGCCATCATTACATGAATGACTATGCTCTAGTTTGAGAAAATAATAGTCTTTGTATAAGCGCCAAAATCTTCACCGAAGAATCCCTGAAGACTCCTTGAAGATTCTTTCTTCAGCTGAATTGGACCCCTGGGCCCCACAAAAAAAAAAAAAAAAGGACCCCTTACCAAATCTTTCCTCCGGAATCGACGGAGGTGGCCAACATTACATGAACGATTATGCTCTAGTTTGAGAAAATGATAGTCTTCGTATTGGCGCCAAAATCTTCACCGAAGAATCCCTGAAGACTCCATGAAGATTCTTTCTTCAGCTGAATTGGACCCCTGGAACACCCCCCCCAAAAAAAAGGACCCCTTACCAAAGATTTCCTCCGGAATCGCCGGAGGTAGCCATCATTACATGAATGACTATGCTCTAGTTTGAGAAAATGATAGTCTTCGTATTGGCGCCAAAATCTTCACCGAAGAATCCCTGAAGACTCCTTGAAGATTCATTCTTCAGCTGAATTGGACCCCTGGGCCCCACAAACAAAGCCAAAACAGGACCCCTTACTAAAGATTTCCTCCGGAATCGCCGGAGGTGGCCATCATTTCATGAATGACTATGCTCTAGTTTGAGAAAATGATAGTCTTCGTATTGGTGCCAAAATCTTCACCGAAGAATCCCTGAAGACTCCTTGAAGATTCTTTCTTCAGCTGAATTGGACCCCTGGGCCACAAAAAAAAAAAAGGGACCCCTTACCAAAGATTTCCTCCGGAATCGCCGGAGGTGGCCATCATTACATGAATGACTATCCTCTAGTTTGAGGAAATGATAGTCTTTGTATTGGCGCCAAAATCTTCACCGAAGAATCCCTGAAGACTCCTTGAAGATTCTTTCTTCAGCTGAATTGGACCCCTGGGCCCAACAAAAAAAAAACAAAAAAGGACCCCTTACCAAAGATTTCCTCCGGAATCGCCGGAGGTGGCCAACATTACATGAATGACTATGCTCTAGTTTTAGAAAATGATAGTCTTCGTATTGGCTCCAAAATCTTCACCGAAGAATCCCTGAAGACTTCTTGAAGATTCTTTCTTCAGCTGAATTGGACCCCTGGGGCCCACAAAAAAAACAAAAAACAAAAAAGGACCCCTTACCAAAGATATCCTCCGGAATCGCCGGAGGTGTCCATCATTACATGAATGACTATGCTCTAGTTTGAGAAAATTATAGTCTTCGTATTGGTGCCAAAATTTTCACCGAAGAATCCCTGAAGACTCCTTGAAGATTCTTTCTTCAGCTTAATTGACCCCTGGGCCCCACAAAAAAAACAAAAAAGGACCCATTACAAAAGACTTCCTCACGAATCACCGGAGGTGGCCATAATTACATGAATGACTATGTTCTAGTTTGAGAAAATGATAGTCTTCGTATTGGCGCCAAAATCTTCACCGAAGAATCCCTGAAGACTCCTTGAAGATTCTTTCTTCAGCTGAATTGGACCCCTGGAACCCCCCCCCAAAAAAAAAGGACCCCTTACCAAAGATATCCTCCGGAATCGCCGGAGGTGGCCATCATTACATGAATGACTATGCTCTAGCTTGAGAAAATGATAGTCTTCGTATTGGTGCCAAAATCTTCACCGAAGAATCCCTGAAGACTACTTGAAGATTCTTTCTTTAGCTGAATTGGACCCCTGGGCCCAACAAAAAAACAAAAAAACAAAAAAGGACCCCTTACCAAACATTTCCTCCGGAATCGCCGGAGATAGCCATCATTACATTAATGACTATGCTCTAGTTTGAGAAAATGATAGTCTTCATATTGGCTCCAAAATCCTCACACAAGATTCCCTGAAGACTCCTTGAAGACTCTTTCTTCAGCAGTATAACAGGTGTCATTTTTCAATTTCCAGGGTAATTTCTACCTTTTATATAGCTGGTAGCTTTATGACTATGCTCTAGTTTGAGAAAATGATAGTCTTCGTATTGGTGCCAAAATCTTCACCGAAAAATCCCTGAAGACTCCTTGAAGGTTCTTTCTCTAGCTGGATTGGACCCCTGGAACCCACAAAAAAAAAAAAAGTACCCCTTACCAAAGATTTACTCCGGAATCGCCCGAGGTGGCCAATATTACATGAATGACTATGCTCTAGTTTGAGAAAATAATAGTCTTTGTATAAGCGCCAAAATCTTCACCGAAGAATCCCTGAAGACTCCTTGAAGATTCTTTCTTCAGCTGAATTAGACCCCTGGGCCCCACAAAAAAAAAAAAATAAAAAAGGACCCCTTACCAAATATTTCCTCCGGAATCGACGGAGGTGGCCATCATTACATGAACGATTATGCTCTAGTTTGAGAAAATGATAGTCTTCGTATTGGCGCCAAAATCTTCACCGAAGAATCCCTGAAGACTCCTTGAAGATTCTTTCTTCAGCTGAATTGGACCCCTGGAACACCCCCCCCAAAAAAAAGGACCCCATACCAAAGATTTCCTCCGGATTGGCCGGAGGTAGCCAACATTACATGAATGACTATGCTCTAGTTTGAGAAAATGATCGTCTTCGTATTGGCGCCAAAATCTTCACCGAAGAATCCCTGAAGACTCCTTGAAGATTCATTCTTCAGCTGAATTGGACCCCTGGGCCCCACAAACAAACCCAAAAAACGACCCCTTACCAAAGATTTCCTCCGGAATCGCCGGAGGTGGCCATCATTACATGAATGACTATGCTCTAGTTTGAGAAAATGATAGTCTTCGTATTGGTGCCAAAATCTTCACCGAAGAATCCCTGAAGACTCCTTGAAGATTCTTCAGCTGAATTGGACCCCTGGGCCGACAAAAAAAAAAAAGGGACCCCTTACCAAAGATTTCCTCCGGAATCGCCGGAGGTGGCCATCATTACATGAATGACTATGCTCTAGTTTGAGAAAATGATAGTCTTCGTATTGGCGCCAAAATCTTCACCGAAGAATCCCTGAAGACTCCTTGAAGATTCTTTCTTCAGCTGAATTGGACCCCTGGGCCCCACAAAAAAAAAACAAAAAAGGACCCCTTACAAAAGATTTCCTCCGGAATCGCCGGAGGTGGCCATCATTACATGAATGACTATGCTCTAGTTTGAGAAAATGATAGTCTTCGTATTGGCGCCAAAATCTTCACCGAAAAATCGCTGAAGACTCCTTGAAGATTCTTTCTTCAGCTGAATTGGACCCCTGGTCCCCACAAAAAAAAAACAAAAAAGGACCCCTTACCAAAGATTTCCTCCGGAATCGCCGGAGGTGGCCAACATTACATGAATGACTATGCTCTAGGTTGAGAAAATGATAGTCTTCGTATTGGCTCCAAAATCTTCACCGAAGAATCCCTGAAGACTTCTTGAAGATTCTTTCTTCAGCTGAATTGGACCCCTGGGGCCCACAAAAAAAACAAAAAACAAAAAAGGACCCCTTACCAAAGATATCCTCCGGAATCGCCGGAGGTGTCCATCGTTACATGAATGACTATGCTCTAGTTTGAGAAAATGATAGTCTTCGTATTGGTGCCAAAATTTTCACCGAAGAATCCCTGAAGACTCCTTGAAGATTCTTTCTTCAGCTGAATTGACCCCTGGGCCCCACAAAAAAAACAAAAAAGGACCCATTACAAAAGATTTCCTCCGGAATCACCGGAGGTGGCCATAATTACATGAATGACTATGTTCTAGTTTGAGAAAATGATAGTCTTCGTATTGGCGCCAAAATCTTCACCGAAAAATCCCTGAAGACTCCTTGAAGATTCTTTCTTCAGCTGAATTGGACCCCTGGAACCCCCCCCCCCCCCAAAAAAAGGACCCCTTACCAAAGATTTCCTCCGGAATCGCCGGAGGTGGCCACCATTACATGAATGACTATGCTCTAGTTTGAGAAAATGATAGTCTTCGTATTGGTGCCAAAATCTTCACCGAAGAATCCCTGAAGACTACTTGAAGATTCTTTCTTTAGCTGAATTGGACCCCTGGGCCCAACAAAAAAACAAAAAAACAAAAAAGGACCCCTTACCAAACATTTCCTCCGGAATCGCCGGAGATAGCCATCATTACATTAATGACTATGCTCTAGTTTGAGAAAATGATAGTCTTCATATTGGCTCCAAAATCCTCACACAAGATTCCCTGAAGACTCCTTGAAGACTCTTTCTTCAGCAGTATAACAGGTGTCATTTTTCAATTTCCAGGGTAATTTCTACCTTTTATATAGCTGGTAGCTTTATGACTATGCTCTAGTTTGAGAAAATGATAGTCTTCGTATTGGTGCCAAAATCTTCACCGAAAAATCCCTGAAGACTCCTTGAAGGTTCTTTCTCTAGCTGGATTGGACCCCTGGAACCCACAAAAAAAAAAAAGTACCCCTTACCAAAGATTTACTCCGGAATCGCCCGAGGTGGCCAACATTACATGAATGACTATGCTCTATTTTGAGAAAATAATAGTCTTTGTATAAGCGCCAAAATCTTCACCGAAGAATCCCTGAAGACTCCTTGAAGATTCTTTCTTCAGCTGAATTAGACCCCTGGGCCCCACAAAAAAAAAAATAATAAAAAAGGACCCCTTACCAAATATTTCCTCCGGAATCGACTTAGGTGGCCATCATTACATGAACGATTATGCTCTAGTTTGAGAAAATGATAGTCTTCGTATTGGCGCCAAAATCTTCACCGAAGAATCCCTGAAGACTACTTGAAGATTCTTTCTTCAGCTGAATTGGACCCCTGGAACACCCCCCCCCCAAAAAAAAAGGACCCCATACCAAAGATTTCCTCCGGATTGGCCGGAGGTAGCCAACATTACATGAATGACTATGCTCTAGTTTGAGAAAATGATCGCCTTCGTATTGGCGCCAAAATCTTCACCGAAGAATCCCTGAAGACTCCTTGAAGATTCATTCTTCAGCTGAATTGGACCCCTGGGCCCCACAAACAAACCCAAAAAAGGACCCCTTACCAAAGATTTCCTCCGGAATCGCCGGAGGTGGCCATCATTACATGAATGACTATGCTCTAGTTTGAGAAAATGATAGTCTTCGTATTGGTGCCAAAATCTTCACCGAAGAATCCCTGAAGACTCCTTGAAGATTCTTTCTTCAGCTGAATTGGACCCCTGTGCCGACAAAAAAAAAAAAGGGACCCCTTACCAAAGATTTCCTCCGGAATCGCCGGAGGTGGCCATCATTACATGAATGACTATGCTCTAGTTTGAGAAAATGATAGTCTTCGTATTGGCGCCAAAATCTTCACCGAAGAATCCCTGAAGACTCCTTGAAGATTCTTTCTTCAGCTGAATTGGACCCCTGGGCCCCACAAAAAAAAAACAAAAAAGGACCCCTTACAAAAGATTTCCTCCGGAATCGCCGGAGGTGGCCATCATTACATGAATGACTATGCTCTAGTTTGAGAAAATGATAGTCTTCGTATTGGCGCCAAAATCTTCACCGAAAAATCGCTGAAGACTCCTTGAAGATTCTTTCTTCAGCTGAATTGGACCCCTGGTCCCCACAAAAAAAAAACAAAAAAGGACCCCTTACCAAAGATTTCCTCCGGAATCGCCGGAGGTGGCCAACATTACATGAATGACTATGCTCTAGGTTGAGAAAATGATAGTCTTCGTATTGGCTCCAAAATCTTCACCGAAGAATCCCTGAAGACTTCTTGAAGATTCTTTCTTCAGCTGAATTGGACCCCTGGGGCCCACAAAAAAAACAAAAACCAAAAAAGGACCCCTTACCAAAGATATCCTCCGGAATCGCCGGAGGTGTCCATCGTTACATGAATGACTATGCTCTAGTTTGAGAAAATGATAGTCTTCGTATTGGTGCCAAAATTTTCACCGAAGAATCCCTGAAGACTCCTTGAAGATTCTTTCTTCAGCTGAATTGACCCCTGGGCCCCACAAAAAAAAAACAAAAAAGGACCCATTACAAAAGATTTCCTCCGGAATCACCGGAGGTGGCCATAATTACATGAATGACTATGTTCTAGTTTGAGAAAATGATAGTCTTCGTATTGGCGCCAAAATCTTCACCGAAGAATCCCTGAAGACTCCTTGAAGATTCTTTCTTCAGCTGAATTGGACCCCTGGAACCCCCCCCCCCAAAAAAAAGGACCCCTTACCAAAGATATCCTCCGGAATCGCCGGAGGTGGCCATCATTACATGAATGACTATGCTCTAGCTTGAGAAAATGATAGTCTTCGTATTGGTGCCAAAATCTTCACCGAAGAATCCCTGAAGACTACTTGAAGATTCTTTCTTTAGCTGAATTGGACCCCTGGGCCCAACAAAAAAACAAAAAAACAAAAAAGGACCCCTTACCAAACATTTCCTCCGGAATCGCCGGAGATAGCCATCATTACATTAATGACTATGCTCTAGTTTGAGAAAATGATAGTCTTCATATTGGCTCCAAAATCCTCACACAAGATTCCCTGAAGACTCCTTGAAGACTCTTTCTTCAGCAGTATAACAGGTGTCATTTTTCAATTTCCAGGGTAATTTCTACCTTTTATATAGCTGGTAGCTTTATGACTATGCTCTAGTTTGAGAAAATGATAGTCTTCGTATTGGTGCCAAAATCTTCACCGAAAAATCCCTGAAGACTTCTTGAAGGTTCTTTCTCTAGCTGGATTGGACCCCTGGAACCCACAAAAAAAAAAAAAAGTACCCCCTTACCAAAGATTTACTCCGGAATCGCCCGAGGTGGCCAATATTACATGAATGACTATGCTCTAGTTTGAGAAAATAATAGTCTTTGTATAAGCGCCAAAATCTTCACCGAAGAATCCCTGAAGACTCCTTGAAGATTCTTTCTTCAGCTGAATTAGACCCCTGGGGACCACAAAAAAAAAAAATAAAAAAGGACCCCTTACCAAATATTTCCTCCGGAATCGACGGAGGTGGCCATCATTACATGAACGATTATGCTCTAGTTTGAGAAAATGATAGTCTTCGTATTGGCGCCAAAATCTTCACCGAAGAATCCCTGAAGACTCCTTGAAGATTCTTTCTTCAGCTGAATTGGACCCCTGGAACACCCCCCCCCCAAAAAAAAGGACCCCATACCAAAGATTTCCTCCGGATTGGCCGGAGGTAGCCAACATTACATGAATGACTATGCTCTAGTTTGAGAAAATGATCGTCTTCGTATTGGCGCCAAAATCTTCACCGAAGAATCCCTGAAGACTCCTTGAAGATTCATTCTTCAGCTGAATTGGACCCCTGGGCCCCACAAACAAACCCAAAAAAGGACCCCTTACCAAAGATTTCCTCCGGAATCGCCGGAGGTGGCCATCATTACATGAATGACTATGCTCTAGTTTGAGAAAATGATAGTCTTCGTATTGGTGCCAAAATCTTCACCGAAGAATCCCTGAAGACTCCTTGAAGATTCTTTCTTCAGCTGAATTGGACCCCTGGGCCCACAAAAAAAAAAAAGGGACCCCTTACCAAAGATTTCCTCCGGAATCGCCGGAGGTGGCCATCATTACATGAATGACTATGCTCTAGTTTGAGAAAATGATAGTCTTCGTATTGGCGCCAAAATCTTCACCGAAGAATCCCTGAAGACTCCTTGAAGATTCTTTCTTCAGCTGAATTGGACCCCTGGGCCACACAAAAAAAAAACAAAAAAGGACCCCTTACAAAAGATTTCCTCCGGAATCGCCGGAGGTGGCCATCATTACATGAATGACTATGCTCTAGTTTGAGAAAATGATAGTCTTCGTATTGGCGCCAAAATCTTCACCGAAAAATCGCTGAAGACTCCTTGAAGATTCTTTCTTCAGCTGAATTGGACCCCTGGTCCCCACAAAAAAAAAACAAAAAAGGACCCCTTACCAAAGATTTCCTCCGGAATCGCCGGAGGTGGCCAACATTACATGAATGACTATGCTCTAGGTTGAGAAAATGATAGTCTTCGTATTGGCTCCAAAATCTTCACCGAAGAATCCCTGAAGACTTCTTGAAGATTCTTTCTTCAGCTGAATTGGACCCCTGGGGCCCACAAAAAAAACAAAAACCAAAAAAGGACCCCTTACCAAAGATATCCTCCGGAATCGCCGGAGGTGTCCATCGTTACATGAATGACTATGCTCTAGTTTGAGAAAATTATAGTCTTCGTATTGGTGCCAAAATTTTCACCGAAGAATCCCTGAAGACTCCTTGAAGATTCTTTCTTCAGCTGAATTGACCCCTGGGCCCCACAAAAAAAACAAAAAAGGACCCATTACAAAAGATTTCCTCCGGAATCACCGGAGGTGGCCATAATTACATGAATGACTATGTTCTAGTTTGAGAAAATGATAGTCTTCGTATTGGCGCCAAAATCTTCACCGAAAAATCCCTGAAGACTCCTTGAAGATTCTTTCTTCAGCTGAATTGGACCCCTGGAACCCCCCCCCCCCCCAAAAAAAGGACCCCTTACCAAAGATTTCCTCCGGAATCGCCGGAGGTGGCCATCATTACATGAATGACTATGCTCTAGTTTGAGAAAATGATAGTCTTCGTATTGGTGCCAAAATCTTCACCGAAGAATCCCTGAAGACTACTTGAAGATTCTTTCTTTAGCTGAATTGGACCCCTGGGCCCAACAAAAAAACAAAAAAACAAAAAAGGACCCCTTACCAAACATTTCCTCCGGAATCGCCGGAGATAGCCATCATTACATTAATGACTATGCTCTAGTTTGAGAAAATGATAGTCTTCATATTGGCTCCAAAATCCTCACACAAGATTCCCTGAAGACTCCTTGAAGACTCTTTCTTCAGCAGTATAACAGGTGTCATTTTTCAATTTCCAGGGTAATTTCTACCTTTTATATAGCTGGTAGCTTTATGACTATGCTCTAGTTTGAGAAAATGATAGTCTTCGTATTGGTGCCAAAATCTTCACCGAAAAATCCCTGAAGACTCCTTGAAGGTTCTTTCTCTAGCTGGATTGGACCCCTGGAACCCACAAAAAAAAAAAAGTACCCCTTACCAAAGATTTACTCCGGAATCGCCCGAGGTGGCCAACATTACATGAATGACTATGCTCTATTTTGAGAAAATAATAGTCTTTGTATAAGCGCCAAAATCTTCACCGAAGAATCCCTGAAGACTCCTTGAAGATTCTTTCTTCAGCTGAATTAGACCCCTGGGCCCCACAAAAAAAAAAAATAATAAAAAAGGACCCCTTACCAAATATTTCCTCCGGAATCGACTTAGGTGGCCATCATTACATGAACGATTATGCTCTAGTTTGAGAAAATGATAGTCTTCGTATTGGCGCCAAAATCTTCATCGAAGAATCCCTGAAGACTACTTGAAGATTCTTTCTTCAGCTGAATTGGACCCCTGGAACACCCCCCCCCCAAAAAAAGGACCCCATACCAAAGATTTCCTCCGGATTGGCCGGAGGTAGCCAACATTACATGAATGACTATGCTCTAGTTTGAGAAAATGATCGTCTTCGTATTGGCGCCAAAATCTTCACCGAAGAATCCCTGAAGACTCCTTGAAGATTCATTCTTCAGCTGAATTGGACCCCTGGGCCCCACAAACAAACCCAAAAAAGGACCCCTTACCAAAGATTTCCTCCGGAATCGCCGGAGGTGGCCATCATTACATGAATGACTATGCTCTAGTTTGAGAAAATGATAGTCTTCGTATTGGTGCCAAAATCTTCACCGAAGAATCCCTGAAGACTCCTTGAAGATTCTTTCTTCAGCTGAATTGGACCCCTGGGCCGACAAAAAAAAAAAAAAGAGACCCCTTACCAAAGATTTCCTCCGGAATCGCCGGAGGTGGCCATCATTACATGAATGACTATGCTCTAGTTTGAGAAAATGATAGTCTTCGTATTGGCGCCAAAATCTTCACCGAAGAATCCCTGAAGACTCCTTGAAGATTCTTTCTTCAGCTGAATTGGACCCCTGGGCCCCACAAAAAAAAAACAAAAAAGGACCCCTTACAAAAGATTTCCTCCGGAATCGCCGGAGGTGGCCATCATTACATGAATGACTATGCTCTAGTTTGAGAAAATGATAGTCTTCGTATTGGCGCCAAAATCTTCACCGAAAAATCGCTGAAGACTCCTTGAAGATTCTTTCTTCAGCTGAATTGGACCCCTGGTCCCCACAAAAAAAAAACAAAAAAGGACCCCTTACCAAAGATTTCCTCCGGAATCGCCGGAGGTGGCCAACATTACATGAATGACTATGCTCTAGGTTGAGAAAATGATAGTCTTCGTATTGGCTCCAAAATCTTCACCGAAGAATCCCTGAAGACTTCTTGAAGATTCTTTCTTCAGCTGAATTGGACCCCTGGGGCCCACAAAAAAAACAAAAACCAAAAAAGGACCCCTTACCAAAGATATCCTCCGGAATCGCCGGAGGTGTCCATCGTTACATGAATGACTATGCTCTAGTTTGAGAAAATGATAGTCTTCGTATTGGTGCCAAAATTTTCACCGAAGAATCCCTGAAGACTCCTTGAAGATTCTTTCTTCAGCTGAATTGACCCCTGGGCCCCACAAAAAAAAACAAAAAAGGACCCATTACAAAAGATTTCCTCCGGAATCACCGGAGGTGGCCATAATTACATGAATGACTATGTTCTAGTTTGAGAAAATGATAGTCTTCGTATTGGCGCCAAAATCTTCACCGAAAAATCCCTGAAGACTCCTTGAAGATTCTTTCTTCAGCTGAATTGGACCCCTGGAACCCCCCCCCAAAAAAAAGGACCCCTTACCAAAGATTTCCTCCGGAATCGCCGGAGGTGGCCATCATTACATGAATGACTATGCTCTAGTTTGAGAAAATGATAGTCTTCGTATTGGCGCCAAAATCTTCACCGAAGAATCCCTGAAGACTCCTTGAAGATTCTTTCTTCAGCTGAACTGGACCCCTGGGCCCCCCAAAAAAAAAAAAAAAAAAAAGGACCCCTTACCAAAGATTTCCTTCGGAATCGCCGGAGGTGGCCATCATTACATGAATGACTATGCTCTAGTTTGAGAAAATGATAGTCTTCGTATTGGCTCCAAAATCTTCACCGAAGAATCACTGAAGACTCCTTGAAGATTCTTTCTTCAGCTGAATTGGACCTCTGTGCCCCACAAACAAACCCAAAAAAGGACCCCTTACCAAAGATTTCCTCCGGAATCGCCGGAGGTGGCCATCATTACATGAATGACTATGCTCTAGTTTGAGAAAATGATAGTCTTCGTATTGGTGCCAAAATCTTCACCGAAGAATCCCTGAAGACTCCTTGAAGATTGTTTCTTCAGCTGAATTGGACCCCTGGGCCCCACAAAAAAAAAACAAAAAAGGACCCCTTACAAAAGATTTCCTCCGGAATCGCCGGAGGTGGCCATCATTACATGAATGACTCTGCTCTAGTTTGAGAAAATGATAGTCTTCGTATTGGCGCCAAAATCTTCACTTAAAAATCGCTGAAGACTGCTTGAAGATTCTTTCTTCAGCTGAATTGGACCCCTGGTCCCCACAAAAAAAAAGAAAAAAGGACCCCTTACCAAAGATTTCCTCCGGAATCGGCGGAGGTGGCCATCATTACATGAATGACTATGCTCTAGTTTGAGAAAATGATAGTCTTCGTATTGGCTCCAAAATCTTCACCGAAGAATCCCTAAAGACTTCTTGAAGATTCTTTCTTCAGCTGAAATGGACCCCTGGGCCCCACAAAAAAAGCAAAAAAAACAAAAAACGACCCCTTACCAAAGATATCCTCCGGAATCGCCGGAGGTGGCCATCATTACATGAATCACTATGCTCTTGTTTGAGAAAATGATATTCTTCGTATTGGCTCCAAAATCTTCACCGAAGAATCCCTGAAGACTCTTTGAAGATTCTTTCTTCAGCTGAATTGGACCCGTGGGACCCACAAACAAACCCAAAAAAGGACCCCTTACCAAAGATTTCCTCCGGAATCGCCAGAGGTGGCCATCATTACATGAATGACTATGCTTTAGTTTGAGAAAATGATAGTCTTCGTATTGGCGCCAAAATCTTCACCGAAGAATCCCTGAAAACTACTTGAAGATTCTTTCTTCAGCTGAATTGGACCCCTGGGCCCCACAAAAAAAAAATAAAAAAAAGGACCCCTTACCAAAGATTTCCTCCGGAATCGCCGGAGGTGGCCATCATTACATGAATGACTATGCTCTAGTTTGAGAAAATGATAGTCTTCGTATTGGCTCCAAAATCTTCACCGAAGAATCACTGAAGACTTCTTGAAGATTCTTTCTTCAGCTGAATTGGACCCCTTGGGCCCAAAAAAAAAACAAAAACCAAAAAAGGACCCCTTACCAAAGATATCCTCCGGAATCGCCGGAGGTTGCCATCATTACATGAATGACTATGCTCTAGTTTGAGAAAATGATAGTCTTCCTATTGGCTCCAAAATCTTCACCGAAGAATCCCTGAAGACTCCTTGAAGATTCTTTCTTCAGCTGAATTGGACCCCTGGGCCCCACAAAAAAAAACAAAAAAGGACCCCTTACCATAGATTTCCTCTGGAATCGCCGGAGGTGGCCATCATTACATGAATGACTATGCTCTAGTTTGAGAAAATGATAGTCTTCGTATTGGCTCCAAAATCTTCACCGAAGAATCCCTGAAGACTCCTTGAAGATTCTTTCTTCAGCTGAACTGGACCCCTGAGCCCCACAAAAAAAAAAGAAAAAAAAGGACCCCTTACCAAAGATTTCCTCCGGAATCGCCGGAGGTGGCCATCATTACATGACTGACTATGCTCTAGTTTGAGAAAATGATAGTCTTCGTATTGGCTCCAAAATCTTCACCGAAGAATCCCTGAAAACTCCTTGAAGATTCTTTCTTCAGCTGAATTGGACCCTTGGGCCCCACAAAAAAAAAAAAAAAACAAAAAAGGATCCCTTACCAAAGAGTTCCTCCGGAATCGCCGGAGGTGGCCATCATTACATGAATGACTATGCTCTAGTTTGAGAAAATGATAGTCTTCGTATTAGCTCCAAAATCTTCACCGAAGAATCCCTGAAGACTCTTTGAAGATTCTTTCTTCAGCAGAATTGGACCCCTGGGCCCCACCAAAAAAAAAAAACAAAAAAGGACCCCTTACCAAAGATTTCCTCCGAAATCGCCTTAGGTGTCCATCATTACATGAATGACTATGCTCTAGTTTTAGAAAATGATAGTCTTCGTATTGGCTCCAAAATCCTCACCCAAGATTCCCTGAAGACTCCTTGAAGACTCTTTCTTCAGCAGTATAACAGGTGTCATTTATCAATTTCAAGGGTAATTTCTACCATTTATATAGCTGGTAGCCTTTATGACTATGCTCTAGTTTGAGAAAATTATAGTCTTAGTAATGGCGCCAAAATCTTCACCGAAGAATCCCTGAAGACTTCTTGAAGATTCTTTCTTCAGCTGAATTGGACCCCTGGGCCCCACAAAAAAAAAAAACAAAAAAGGACCCCTTACCAAAGATTTCCTCCGGAATCGCCGGAGGTGGCCATCATTACATGAATGACTATGCTCTAGTTTGAGAAAATGATAGTCTTCGTTTTAGCGCCAAAATCTTCACCGAAGAATCCCTGAAGACTCCTTGAAGATTCTTTCTTCAGCTGAACTGGACCCCTGGGCCCCACAAAAAAAACAAAAGAAAAAAGGACCCCTTACCAAAGATTTCCTCCGGAATCGCCGGAGGTGGCCATCATTACATGAATGACTATGCTCTAGTTTGAGAAAATGATAGTCTTCGTATTGGCGTCAAAATATTCACCGAAGAATCCCTGAAGACTCCTTGAATATTCTCTCTTCAGCTGAATTGGACTCCTGGGCCCCACAAAAAAAAACCAAAAAACTACCCCTTACCAAAGATTTCCTCCGGAATCGCCGGAGGTAGCCATCATTACATGAATGACTATGCTCTAGTTTGAGAAAATGATAGTCTTCGTATTGGCGCCAAAATCTTCACAGAAGAATCCCTGAAGACTCCTTGAAGATTCTTTCTTCAGCTGAACTGGACCCCTGGGCCCCACAAAAAAAAAAAAAAAAAAGGACCCCTTACCAAAGATTTCCTCCGGAATCACCGGAGGTGGCCATCATTACATTAATGACTATGCTCTAGTTTGAGAAAATGATAGTCTTAGTATTGGCGCCAAAATCTTCATCGAAGAATCCCTGAAGACTACTTGAAGATTCTTTCTTCAGCTGAATTGGACCCCTGGAACACCCCCCCCCCCAAAAAAAAGGACCCCATACCAAAGATTTCCTCCGGATTGGCCGGAGGTAGCCAACATTACATGAATGACTATGCTCTAGTTTGAGAAAATGATCGTCTTCGTATTGGCGCCAAAATCTTCACCGAAGAATCCCTGAAGACTCCTTGAAGATTCATTCTTCAGCTGAATTGGACCCCTGGGCCCCACAAACAAACCCAAAAAAGGACCCCTTACCAAAGATTTCCTCCGGAATCGCCGGAGGTGGCCATCATTACATGAATGACTATGCTCTAGTTTGAGAAAATGATAGTCTTCGTATTGGTGCCAAAATCTTCACCGAAGAATCCCTGAAGACTCCTTGAAGATTCTTTCTTCAGCTGAATTGGACCCCTGGGCCGACAAAAAAAAAAAAGGGACCCCTTACCAAAGATTTCCTCCGGAATCGCCGGAGGTGGCCATCATTACATGAATGACTATGCTCTAGTTTGAGAAAATGATAGTCTTCGTATTGGCGCCAAAATCTTCACCGAAGAATCCCTGAAGACTCCTTGAAGATTCTTTCTTCAGCTGAATTGGACCCCTGGGCCCCACAAAAAAAAAACAAAAAAGGACCCCTTACAAAAGATTTCCTCCGGAATCGCCGGAGGTGGCCATCATTACATGAATGACTATGCTCTAGTTTGAGAAAATGATAGTCTTCGTATTGGCGCCAAAATCTTCACCGAAAAATCGCTGAAGACTCCTTGAAGATTCTTTCTTCAGCTGAATTGGACCCCTGGTCCCCACAAAAAAAAAACAAAAAAGGACCCCTTACCAAAGATTTCCTCCGGAATCGCCGGAGGTGGCCAACATTACATGAATGACTATGCTCTAGGTTGAGAAAATGGTAGTCTTCGTATTGGCTCCAAAATCTTCACCGAAGAATCCCTGAAGACTTCTTGAAGATTCTTTCTTCAGCTGAATTGGACCCCTGGGGCCCACAAAAAAAACAAAAACCAAAAAAGGACCCCTTACCAAAGATATCCTCCGGAATCGCCGGAGGTGTCCATCGTTACATGAATGACTATGCTCTAGTTTGAGAAAATGATAGTCTTCGTATTGGTGCCAAAATTTTCACCGAAGAATCCCTGAAGACTCCTTGAAGATTCTTTCTTCAGCTGAATTGACCCCTGGGCCCCACAAAAAAAAACAAAAAAGGACCCATTACAAAAGATTTCCTCCGGAATCACCGGAGGTGGCCATAATTACATGAATGACTATGTTCTAGTTTGAGAAAATGATAGTCTTCGTATTGGCGCCAAAATCTTCACCGAAAAATCCCTGAAGACTCCTTGAAGATTCTTTCTTCAGCTGAATTGGACCCCTGGAACCCCCCCCAAAAAAAAGGACCCCTTACCAAAGATTTCCTCCGGAATCGCCGGAGGTGGCCATCATTACATGAATGACTATGCTCTAGTTTGAGAAAATGATAGTCTTCGTATTGGCGCCAAAATCTTCACCGAAGAATCCCTGAAGACTCCTTGAAGATTCTTTCTTCAGCTGAACTGGACCCCTGGGCCCCAAAAAAAAAAAAAAAAAAAAAAGGACCCCTTACCAAAGATTTCCTTCGGAATCGCCGGAGGTGGCCATCATTACATGAATGACTATGCTCTAGTTTGAGAAAATGATAGTCTTCGTATTGGCTCCAAAATCTTCACCGAAGAATCACTGAAGACTCCTTGAAGATTCTTTCTTCAGCTGAATTGGACCTCTGTGCCCCACAAACAAACCCAAAAAAGGACCCCTTACCAAAGATTTCCTCCGGAATCGCCGGAGGTGGCCATCATTACATGAATGACTATGCTCTAGTTTGAGAAAATGATAGTCTTCGTATTGGTGCCAAAATCTTCACCGAAGAATCCCTGAAGACTCCTTGAAGATTGTTTCTTCAGCTGAATTGGACCCCTGGGCCCCACAAAAAAAAACAAAAAAGGACCCCTTACAAAAGATTTCCTCCGGAATCGCCGGAGGTGGCCATCATTACATGAATGACTCTGCTCTAGTTTGAGAAAATGATAGTCTTCGTATTGGCGCCAAAATCTTCACTTAAAAATCGCTGAAGACTGCTTGAAGATTCTTTCTTCAGCTGAATTGGACCCCTGGTCCCCACAAAAAAAAAGAAAAAAGGACCCCTTACCAAAGATTTCCTCCGGAATCGGCGGAGGTGGCCATCATTACATGAATGACTATGCTCTAGTTTGAGAAAATGATAGTCTTCGTATTGGCTCCAAAATCTTCACCGAAGAATCCCTAAAGACTTCTTGAAGATTCTTTCTTCAGCTGAAATGGACCCCTGGGCCCCACAAAAAAAGCAAAAAAAACAAAAAAGGACCCCTTACCAAAGATATCCTCCGGAATCGCCGGAGGTGGCCATCATTACATGAATCACTATGCTCTTGTTTGAGAAAATGATATTCTTCGTATTGGCTCCAAAATCTTCACCGAAGAATCCCTGAAGACTCTTTGAAGATTCTTTCTTCAGCTGAATTGGACCCGTGGGACCCACAAACAAACCCAAAAAAGGACCCCTTACCAAAGATTTCCTCCGGAATCGCCAGAGGTGGCCATCATTACATGAATGACTATGCTGTAGTTTGAGAAAATGATAGTCTTCGTATTGGCGCCAAAATCTTCACCGAAGAATCCCTGAAAACTACTTGAAGATTCTTTCTTCAGCTGAATTGGACCCCTGGGCCCCACAAAAAAAAAAAAAAAAAAAAGGACCCCTTACCAAAGATTTCCTCCGGAATCGCCGGAGGTGGCCATCATTACATGAATGACTATGCTCTAGTTTGAGAAAATGATAGTCTTCGTATTGGCTCCAAAATCTTCACCGAAGAATCACTGAAGACTTCTTGAAGATTCTTTCTTCAGCTGAATTGGACCCCTTGGGCCCAAAAAAAAACAAAAACCAAAAAAGGACCCCTTACCAAAGATATCCTCCGGAATCGCCGGAGGTTGCCATCATTACATGAATGACTATGCTCTAGTTTGAGAAAATGATAGTCTTCGTATTGGCTCCAAAATCTTCACCGAAGAATCCCTGAAGACTCCTTGAAGATTCTTTCTTCAGCTGAATTGGACCCCTGGGCCCCACAAAAAAAAACAAAAAAGGACCCCTTACCATAGATTTCCTCTGGAATCGCCGGAGGTGGCCATCATTACATGAATGACTATGCTCTAGTTTGAGAAAATGATAGTCTTCGTATTGGCTCCAAAATCTTCACCGAAGAATCCCTGAAGACTCCTTGAAGATTCTTTCTTCAGCTGAGCTGGACCCCTGAGCCCCACAAAAAAAAAAAAAAAAAAAGGACCCCTTACCAAAGATTTCCTCCGGAATCGCCGGAGGTGGCCATCATTACATGACTGACTATGCTCTAGTTTGAGAAAACGATAGTCTTCGTATTGGCTCCAAAATCTTCACCGAAGAATCCCTGAAAACTCCTTGAAGATTCTTTCTTCAGCTGAATTGGACCCCTGGGCCCCACAAAAAAAAAAAAACAAAAAAGGATCCCTTACCAAAGAGTTCCTCCGGAATCGCCGGAGGTGGCCATCATTACATGAATGACTATGCTCTAGTTTGAGAAAATGATAGTCTTCGTATTAGCTCCAAAATCTTCACCGAAGAATCCCTGAAGACTCTTTGAAGATTCTTTCTTCAGCAGAATTGGACCCCTGGGCCCCACAAAAAAAAAAAAAAAAAAAATGACCCCTTACCAAAGATTTCCTCCGAAATCGCCTTAGGTGTCCATCATTACATGAATGACTATGCTCTAGTTTTAGAAAATGATAGTCTTCGTATTGGCTCCAAAATCCTCACCCAAGATTCCCTGAAGACTCCTTGAAGACTCTTTCTTCAGCAGTATAACAGGTGTCATTTATCAATTTCAAGGGTAATTTCTACCATTTATATAGCTGGTAGCCTTTATGACTATGCTCTAGTTTGAGAAAATTATAGTCTTAGTAATGGCGCCAAAATCTTCACCGAAGAATCCCTGAAGACTTCTTGAAGATTCTTTCTTCAGCTGAATTGGACCCCTGGGCCCCACAAAAAAAAAAAAAAACAAAAAAGGACCCCTTACCAAAGATTTCCTCCGGAATCGCCGGAGGTGGCCATCATTACATGAATGACTATGCTCTAGTTTGAGAAAATGATAGTCTTCGTTTTAGCGCCAAAATCTTCACCGAAGAATCCCTGAAGACTCCTTGAAGATTCTTTCTTCAGCTGAACTGGACCCCTGGGCCCCACAAAAAAAACAAAAGAAAAAAGGACCCCTTACCAAAGATTTCCACCGGAATCGCCGGAGGTGGCCATCATTACATGAATGACTATGCTCTAGTTTGAGAAAATGATAGTCTTCGTATTGGCGTCAAAATATTCACCGAAGAATCCCTGAAGACTCCTTGAATATTCTCTCTTCAGCTGAATTGGACTCCTGGGCCCCACAAAAAAAAACCAAAAAACTACCCCTTACCAAAGATTTCCTCCGGAATCGCCGGAGGTAGCCATCATTACATGAATGACTATGCTCTAGTTTGAGAAAATGATAGTCTTCGTATTGGCGCCAAAATCTTCACAGAAGAATCCCTGAAGACTCCTTGAAGATTCTTTCTTCAGCTGAACTGGACCCCTGGGCCCCACAAAAAAAAAAAAAAAAAGGACCCCTTACCAAAGATTTCCTCCGGAATCACCGGAGGTGGCCATCATTACATTAATGACTATGCTCTAGTTTGAGAAAATGATAGTCTTAGTATTGGCGTCAAAATCTTCACCGAAGAATCCCTGAAGACGCCTTGAAGATTCTTTCTTCAGCTAAATTGGACCCCTGGGCCAAACAAAAAAAAAAAAAAAGAAAAAAGGACCCCTTACCAAAGATTTACTCCGGAATCGCCGGAGGTGGCCATCATTACATGAATGACTATGCTCTAGTTTGAGAAAATGATAGTCTTCGTATTGGCGCCAAAATCTTCACCGAAGAATCCCTGAAGACTCCTTGAAGATTCTTTCTTCAGCTGAACTGGACCCCTGGGCCCCAAGAAAAAAAAAAAAAAGAACCCCCTACCAAAGATTTCCTCCGGAATCGCCGGAGGTGGCCATCATTACAGGAATGACTATGCTCTAGTTTGAGAAAATGATAGTCTTTGTATTGGCTCCAAAATCTTCACCGAAGAATCTCTGAAGACTCCTTGAAGATTCTTTCTTCAGCTGAATTGGACCCCTGGGCCCCACAAAAAAAAAAACAAAAAAGGACCCCTTACCAAAGATTTCCTCCGGAATCGCCGGAGGTGGCCATTATTACATGAATGACTAAGCTCTAGTTTGAGAAAATGATAGTCTTCGTATTGGCGCCAAAATCTTCACCGAAGAATCCTTGAAGACTCCTTGAAGATTCTTTTTTCAGCTGAACTGGACCCCTGAGCCCCACAAAAAAAAAAAAAAAAAGGACCCCTTACCAAAGATTTCCTCCGGAATCACCGGAGGTGGCCATCATTACATTAATGACTATGCTCTAGTTTGAGAAAATGATAGTCTTAGTATTGGCGCCAAAATCTTCACCGAAGAATCCCTGAAGACACCTTGAAGATTCTTTCTTCAGCTAAATTGGACCCCTGGGCCAAACAAAAAAAAAAAAGAAAAAAGGACCCTTTACCAAAGATTTCCTCCGGAATCGCCGGAGGTGGCCATCATTACATGAATGACTATGCTCTAGTTTGAGAAAATGATAGTCTTCGTATTGGCGCCAAAATCTTCACCGAAGAATCCCTGAAGACACCTTGAAGATTCTTTCTTCAGCTAAATTGGACCCCTGGGCCAAACAAAAAAAAAAAAAAGAAAAAAGGACCCCTTACCAAAGATTTCCCCCGGAATCGACGGAGGTGGCCATCATTACATGAATGACTATGCTCTAGTTTGAGAAAATGATAGTCTTCGTATTTGCTCCAAAATCTTCACCAAAGAATCCCTGAAGACTCTTTGAAGATTATTTCTTCAGCTGAATTGGACCCCTGGGCCCCACAAAAAAAAAAAAAAAAAGGAACCCTTACCAAAGATTTCCTCCGGAATCGCCGGAGGTGGCCATCATTACTTGAATGACTATGCTCTAGTTTGAGAAAATGATAGTCTTCGTATTGGCTCCAAAATCTTCACCGAAGAATCCCTGAAGACTCCTTGAAGATTCTTTCTTTAGCTGAATTGGACCCCTGGGCCCCACAAAAAAAAAAAAAAAAAAAGGACCCCTTACCAAAGATTTCCTCCGGAATCGCAGGAGGTGGCCATCATTACATGAATGACTATGCTCTAGTTTGAGAAAATGATAGTCTTCGTATTGGCTCCAAAATCTTCACCGAAGAATCCCTGAAGACTCTTTGAAGATTCTTTCTTCAGCTGAATTGGACCCCTGGGCCCCACAAAAAAAAAAAAACAAAAAAGGACCCCTTACCAAAGATTTCCTCCGGAATCACCGGAGGTGGCCATCATTACATGAATGACTATGCTCTAGTTTTGGAAAATGATAGTCTTCATATTGGCTCCAAAATCCTACCCCAAGATTCCCTGAAGACTCCTTGAAGACTCTTTCTTCAGCAGTATAACAGGTGTCATTTTTCAATTTCAAGGGTAATTTCTACTATTTATATAGCTGGTAGCCTTTATGACTATGCTCTAGTTTGAGAAAATGATAGTCTTAGTATTGGCGCCAAAATCTTCACCGAAGAATCCCTGAAGACTCCTTGAATATTCTTTCTTCAGCTGAACTGGACCAGTGGGCCCCACAAAAAAAAAAAAAAAAGGACCCCTTACCAAAGATTTCCTCCGAAATTGCCGGAGGTGGCCATCATTACATGAATGACTATGCTCTAGTTTGAGAAAATGATAGTCTTCGTATTGGCTCCAAAATCTTCACCGAAGAATCCCTGAAGACTCTTCGAAGATTCTTTCTTCAGCTGAATTGGACCCCTGGGCCCCACAAAAAAAAAACAAAAAAGGACCCCTTACCAAAGATTTCCTCCGGAATCGCCGGAGGTGGCCATCATTAACTGAATGACTATGCTCTAGTTTGAGAAAATGATAGTCTTTGTATTGGCGCCAAAATCTTCACCGAAGAATCCCTGAAGACTCCTTGAAGATTCTTTCTTCAGCTGAATTGGACCCCCGGGCCCCACAAAAAAAAAACAAAAAAGGACCCCTTACCAAAGATTTCCTCCGGAATTGCAGGAGGTAGTCATCATTACATGAATGACTATGCTCTAGTTTGAGAAAATTATAGTCTTCGTATTGGTGCCAAAATCTTCACTGAAGAATCACTGAAGACTCCTTGAAGATTCGTTCTTCAGCTGAACTGGACCCCTGGGCCCCACAAAAAAAAAAAAAAAAAAAGGACCCCTTACCAAAGATTTCCTCCGGAATCGCCGGAGGTGGCCATCATTACATGAATGACTATGCTCTAGTTTGAGAAAATTATAGTCTTCGTATTGGCTCCAAAATCTTCACCGAAGAATCCCTGAAGACTCTTTGAAGATTCTTTCTTCAGCTGAATTGGACCCCCGGGCCCCACAAAAAAAAGCAAAAAAGGACCCCTTACCAAAGATTTCCTCCGGAATCGCCGGAGGTGGCCATTATTACATGAATGACTAAGCTCTAGTTTGAGAAAATGATAGTCTTCGTATTGGCGCCAAAATCTTCACTGAAGAATCCCTGAAGACTCCTTGAAGATTCTTTCTTCAGCTGAATTGGACCTCTGGGCCCCACAAACAAACCCAAAAAAGGACCCCTTACAAAAGATTTCCTCCGGAATCGCCGGAGGTGGCCATCATTACATGAATGACTATGCTCTAGTTTCAGAAAATGATAGTCTTCGTATTGGCGCCAAAATCTTCACCGAAGAATCCCTGAATACTCCTTGAAGATTCTTTCTTCAGCTGAATTGGACCTCTGGGTCCCACAAAATAAAACAAAAAAGGACCCCTTACAAAAGATTTCCTCCGGAATCGCCGGAGGTGGCCATCATTACATGAATGACTATGCTCTAGTTTGAGAAAATGATAGTCTTCGTATTGGCGCCAAAATCTTCACTTAAAAATCGCTGAAGACTCCTTGAAGATTTTTTCTTCAGCTGAATTGGACCCCTAGTCCCCACAAAAAAAAACAAAAAAGGACCCCTTACCAAAGATTTCCTCCGGAATCGCAGGAGGTGGCCATCATTACATGAATGACTATGCTCTAGTTTGAGAAAATGATAGTCTTCGTATTGGCTCCAAAATCTTCACCGAAGAATCCCTAAAGACTTCTTGAAGATTCTTTCTTCAGCTGAATTGGACCCCTGGGCCCCACAAAAAAAGCAAAAAAAACAAAAAAGGACCCCTTACCAAAGATATCCTCCGGAATCGCCGGAGGTGACCATCATTACATGAATGACTATGCTCTAGTTTGAGAAAATGATATTCTTCGTATTGGCTCCAAAATCTTCACCGAAGAATCCCTGAAGACTCTTTGAAGATTCTTTCTTCAGCTGAATTGGACCCGTGGGCCCCACAAACAAACCCAAAAAAGGACCCCTTACCAAAGATTTCCTCCGGAATCGCCAGAGGTGGCCATCATTACATGAATGACTATGCTGTACTTTGAGAAAATGATAGTCTTCGTATTGGTGCCAAAATATTCACCGAAGAATCCCTGAAAACTACTTGAAGATTCTTTCTTCAGCTGAATTGGGCCCCTGGGCCCCACAAAAACAAAAAAAATAAAAAAAGGACCCCTTACCAAAGATTTCCTCCGGAATCGCCGGAGGTGGCCATCATTACATGAATGACTATGCTCTAGTTTGAGAAAATGATAGTCTTCGTATTGGCGCCAAAATCTTCACCGAAGAATCCCTGAAGACTCCTTGAAGATTCATTCTTCAGCTGAATTGGACCCCTGGGCCCCACAAAAAAAACAAAAAAGGACCCCTTACCAAAGATTTCCTCCGGAATCGCCGGAGGTGGCCATCATTACACGAATGACTATGCTCTAGTTTGAGAAAATGATAGTCTTCGTATTGGCGCCAAAATCTTCACCGAAGAATCCCTGAAGACTCCTTGAAGATTCTTTCTTCAGCTGAATTGGACTCCTGGGCCCCACAAAAAAAAAGGACCCCTTACCAAAGATTTCCTCCGGAATCGCCGGAGGTGGCCATCATTACTTGAATGACTATGCTCTAGTTTGAGAAAATGATAGTCTTCGTATTGGCACCAAAATCTTCACCGAAGAATCCCTGAAGACTCCTTGAAGATTCTTTCTTCAGCTGAATTGGACCCCTGGGCCCCACAAAAAAAAAAAACAAAAAAGGACCCCTTACAAAAGATTTCCTCCGGAATCGCCGGAGGTGGCCATCATTACACGAATGACTATGCTCTAGTTTGAGAAAATGATAGTCTTCGTATTGGCGCCAAAATCCTCACCGAAGAATCCCTGAAGACTCCTTGAAGATTCTTTCTTCAGCTGAATTGGACCCCTGGGCCCCACAAAAAAAAAGGACCCCTTACCAAAGATTTCCTCCGGAATCGCCGGAGGTGGCCATCATTACTTGAATGACTATGCTCTAGTTTGAGAAAATGATAGTCTTCGTATTGGCACCAAAATCTTCACCGAAGAATCCCTGAAGACTCCTTGAAGATTCTTTCTTCAGCTGAATTGGACCCCTGGGCCCCACAAAAAAAAAAACAAAAAAGGACCCCTTACCAAAGATTTCCTCCGGAATCTCCGGAGGCGGCCATCATTACATGAATGAATATGCTCTAGTTTGAGAAAATGATAGTCTTCGTATTGGTGCCAAAATCTTCACGGAAGAATCCCTGAAGACTCCTTGAAGATTCTTTCTTCAGCTGAATTGGACCCCTGGGCCCTACAAAAAAAAACAAAAAAGGACCCCCTTACCAAAGATTTCCTCCGGAATCGCCGGAGGTGGCCATCATTACATGAATGACTATGCTCTAGTTTTAGAAAATGATAGTCTTCGTATTGGCTCCAAAATCTTCACCGAAGAATCCCTGAAGACTTCTTGAAGATTCTTTCTTCAGCTGAATTGGACCCCTGGGCCCCACAAAAAAAAAACAAAAAAGGACCCCTTACAAAAGATTTCCTCCAGAATCGCCGGAGGTGGCCATCATTACATGAATGACTATGCTCTAGTTTGAGAAAATGATAGTCTTCGTATTGGCTCCAAAATCTTCACTGAAGAATCCCTGAAGACTTCTTGAAGATTCTTTCTTCAGCTGAATTGGACCCCTGGGCCCAAAAAAAAAAAATAAAATAAAAGGACCCCTTACCAAAGATTTCCTCCGGAATCGCCAGAGGTGGCCATCATTACATGAATGACTATTCTCTAGTTTGAGAAAATGATAGTCTTTGTATTGGCTCCAAAATCTTCACCGAAGAATCTCTGAAGACTCCTTGAAGATTCTTTCTTCAGCTGAATTGGACCCCTGGGCCCCACAAAAAAAAAAAAAACAAAAAAGGACCCCTTACCAAAGATTTCCTCCGGAATCGCTGGAGGTGGCCATCATTACATGAATGTCTATGCTCTAGTTTGAGAAAATGATAGTCTTCGTTTTGGCGCCAAAATCTTCACCGAAGAATCCCTGAAGACTCCTTGAAGATTCTTTCTTCAGCTGAACTGGACCCCTGGGCCCCACAAAAAAAAAACAAAAAAGGACCCCCTTACCAAAGATTTCCTCCGGAATCGCCGGAGGTGGCCATCATTACATGAATGACTATGCTCTAGTTTTAGAAAATGATAGTCTTCGTATTGGCTCCAAAATCTTCACCGAAGAATCCCTGAAGACTTCTTGAAGATTCTTTCTTCAGCTGAATTGGACCCCTGGGCCCCACAAAAAAAAAACAAAAAAGGACACCTTACCAAAGATTTCCTCCGGAATCGCCGGAGGTGGCCATCATTACATGAATGACTATGCTCTAGTTTGAGAAAATGATAGTCTTCGTATTGGCTCCAAAATCTTCACCGAAGAATCCCTGAAGACTCTTTGAAGATTCTTTCTTCAGCTGAATTGGACCCGTGGGCCCCACAAACAAACCCAAAAAAGGACCCCTTACCAAAGATTTCCTCCGGAATCACCGGAGGTGGCCATCATTACATGAATGACTATGCTCTAGTTTGAGAAAATGTAGTCTTCGTATTGGTGCCAAAATCTTCACCGAAGAATCCCTGAAGACTACTTGAAGATTCTTTCTTCAGCTGAATTGGACCCCTGGGCCCCACAAAAAACAACAAAAAAACAAAAAAGGACCCCTTACCAAAGATTTCCTCCGGAATCGCCGGAGGTGGCCATCATTACATGAATGACTATGCTCTAGTTTGAGAAAATGATAGTCTTCGTATTGGCGCCAAAATCTTCACCGAAGAATACCTGAAGACTCCTTGAAGATATTTTCTTCAGCTGAATTGGACCCCTGGGCCCACAAAAAAAAAAAAGGGACCCTTTACCAAAGATTTCCTCCAGAATCGCCAGAGGTGGCCATCATTACATGAATGACTATGATCTAGTTTGAGAAAATGATAGTCTTCGTATTGGCGCCAAAATCCTCACCGAAGAATCCCTGAAGACTCCTTGAAGATTCTTTCTTCAGCTGAATTGGACCCCTGGGCCCCACAAAAAAAAAGGACCCATTACCAAAGATTTCCTCCGGAATCGCCGGAGGTGGCCATCATTACTTGAATGACTATGCTCTAGTTTGAGAAAATGATAGTCTTCGTATTGGCACCAAAATCTTCACCGAAGAATCCCTGAAGACTCCTTGAAGATTCTTTCTTCAGCTGAATTGGACCCCTGGGCCCCACAAAAAAAAAAACAAAAAAGGACCCCTTACCAAAGATTTCCTCCGGAATCTCCGGAGGCGGCCATCATTACATGAATGACTATGCTCTAGTTTGAGAAAATGATAGTCTTCGTATTGGTGCCAAAATCTTCACCGAAGAATCCCTGAAGATTCCTTGAAGATTCTTTCTTCAGCTGAATTGGACCCCTGGGCCCTACAAAAAAAAACAAAAAAGGACCCCCTTACCAAAGATTTCCTCCGGAATCGCCGGAGGTGGCCATCATTACATGAATGACTATGCTCTAGTTTTAGAAAATGATAGTCTTCGTATTGGCTCCAAAATCTTCACCGAAGAATCCCTGAAGACTTCTTGAAGATTCTTTCTTCAGCTGAATTGGACCCCTGGGCCCCACAAAAAAAAAACAAAAAAGGACCCCTTACAAAAGATTTCCTCCAGAATCGCCGGAGGTGGCCATCATTACATGAATGACTATGCTCTAGTTTGAGAAAATGATAGTCTTTGTATTGGCTCCAAAATCTTCACCGAAGAATCCCTGAAGACTTCTTGAAGATTCTTTCTTCAGCTGAATTGGACCCCTGGGCCCAAAAAAAAAAAAAAAAAATAAAAGGACCCCTTACCAAAGATTTCCTCCGGAATCGCCAGAGGTGGCCATCATTACATGAATGACTATTCTCTAGTTTGAGAAAATGATAGTCTTTGTATTGGCTCCAAAATCTTCACCGAAGAATCTCTGAAGACTCCTTGAAGATTCTTTCTTCAGCTGAATTGGACCCCTGGGCCCCACAAAAAAAAAAAAAAAAAGGACCCCTTACCAAAGATTTCCTCCGGAATCGCTGGAGGTGGCCATCATTACATGAATGACTATGCTCTAGTTTGAGAAAATGATAGTCTTCGTTTTGGCGCCAAAATCTTCACCGAAGAATCCCTGAAGACTCCTTGAAGATTCTTTCTTCAGCTGAAATGGACCCCTGGGCCCGACAAAAAAAAAAACAAAAAAGGACCCCCTTACCAAAGATTTCCTCCGGAATCGCCGGAGGTGGCCATCATTACATGAATGACTATGCTCTAGTTTTAGAAAATGATAGTCTTCGTATTGGCTCCAAAATCTTCACCGAAGAATCCCTGAAGACTTCTTGAAGATTCTTTCTTCAGCTGAATTGGACCCCTGGGCCCCACAAAAAAAAAACAAAAAAGGACCCCTTACCAAAGATTTCCTCCGGAATCGCCGGAGGTGGCCATCATTACATGAATGACTATGCTCTAGTTTGAGAAAAATGATAGTCTTCGTATTGGCTCCAAAATCTTCACCGAAGAATCCCTGAAGACTCTTTGAAGATTCTTTCTTCAGCTGAATTGGACCCGTGGGCCCCACAAACAAACCCAAAAAAGGACCCCTTACCAAAGATTTCCTCCGGAATCACCGGAGGTGGCCATCATTACATGAATGACTATGCTCTAGTTTGAGAAAATGTAGTCTTCGTATTGGTGCCAAAATCTTCACCGAAGAATCCCTGAAGACTACTTGAAGATTCTTTCTTCAGCTGAATTGAACCCCTGGGCCCCACAAAAAAAAACAAAAAAACAAAAAAGGACCCCTTACCAAAGATTTCCTCCGGAATCGCCGGAGGTGGCCATCATTACATGAATGACTATGCTCTAGTTTGAGAAAATGATAGTCTTCGTATTGGCGCCAAAATCTTCACCGAAGAATACCTGAAGACTCCTTGAAGATATTTTCTTCCGCTGAATTGGACCCCTGGGCCCACAAAAAAAAAAAAGGGACCCTTTACCAAAGATTTCCTCCAGAATCGCCAGAGGTGGCCATCATTACATGAATGACTATGATCTAGTTTGAGAAAATGATAGTCTTCGTATTGGCGCCAAAATCTTCACCGAAGAATCCCTGAAGACTCCTTGAAGATTCTTTCTTCAGCTGAATTGGACCCCTGGGCCCTACAAAAAAAAAAAAAAAAAAAAAAGGACCCCTTACAAAAGATTTCCTCCGGAATCGCCAGAGGTGGCCATCATTACATGAATGACTATGCTCTAGTTTGAGAAAATGATAGTCTTCGTATTGGCGCCAAAATCTTCACCGAAGAATCCCTGAAGACTCCTTGAAGATTCTTTCTTCAGCTGAATTGGACCCCTGGGCCCTACAAAAAAAAAAAAAAAAGGACCCCTTACAAAAGATTTCCTCCGGAATCGCCAGAGGTGGCCATCATTACATGAATGACTATGCTCTAGTTTGAGAAAATGATAGTCTTCGTATTGGCGCCAAAATCTTCACCGAAGAATCCCTGAAGACTCCTTGAAGATTCTTTCTTCAGCTGAATTGGACCCCTGGGCCCTACAAAAAAAAAAAAAAAAAAAGGACCCCTTACAAAAGATTTCCTCCGGAATCGCCAGAGGTGGCCATCATTACATGAATGACTATGCTCTAGTTTGAGAAAATGTAGTCTTCGTATTGGTGCCAAAATCTTCACCGAAGAATCCCTGAAGACTACTTGAAGATTCTTTCTTCAGCTGAATTGGACCCCTGGGCCCCACAAAAAAAAACAAAAAAACAAAAAAGGACCCCTTACCAAAGATTTCCTCCGGAATCGCCGGAGGTGGCCATCATTACATGAATGACTATGCTCTAGTTTGAGAAAATGATAGTCTTCGTATTGGCGCCAAAATCTTCACCGAAGAATACCTGAAGACTCCTTGAAGATATTTTCTTCAGCTGAATTGGACCCCTGGGCCCACAAAAAAAAAAGGGACCCTTTACCAAAGATTTCCTCCAGAATCGCCAGAGGTGGCCATCATTACATGAATGACTATGCTCTAGTTTGAGAAAATGATAGTCTTCGTATTGGCTCCAAAATCTTCACCGAAGAATCCCTGAAGGCTCTTTGAAGATTCTTTCTTCAGCTGAATTGGACCCCTGGGCCCTACAAAAAAAAAAAAAAAAAAAAGGACCCCTTACAAAAGATTTCCTCCGGAATCGCCAGAGGTGGCCATCATTACATGAATGACTATGCTCTAGTTTGAGAAAATGATAGTCTTCGTATTGGCGCCAAAATCTTCACCGAAGAATCCCTGAAGACTCCTTGAAGATTCTTTCTTCAGCTGAATTGGACCCCTGGTCCAAACAAAAAAATACAAAAAAAGGACCCCTTACCAAAGATTTCCTCCGGAATCGCCGGAGGTGGCCAACATTACATGAATGACTATGCTCTAGTTTGAGAAAATGATTGTCTCCGTATTGGCTCCAAAATCTTCACCGAAGAATCCCTGAAGGCTCTTTGAAGATTCTTTCTTCAGCTGAATTGGACCCCTGGGCCCCACAAAAAAAAACAAAAACAAAAAAGGACCCCTTACCAAAGATTTCCTCCGGAATCGCCAGAGGTGGCCATCATTACATGAATGACTATACTCTAGTTTGAGAAAATGATAGTCTTCGTATTGGCGCCAAAATCTTCACCGAAGAATCCCTGAAGACTCCTTGAAGATTCTTTCTTCAGCTGAATTGGACCTCTGGGCCCCACAAACAAACCCAAAAAAGGACCCCTTACCAAAGATTTCCTCCGGAATCGCCGGAGGTGGCCATCATTACATGAATGACTATGCTCTAGTTTGAGAAAATGATAGTCTTCGTATTGGTGCCAAAATCTTCACCGAAGAATCCCTGAAGACTGCTTGAAGATTCTTTCTTCAGCTGAATTGGACCCCTGGGCCCCACAAAAAAAAAACAAAAAAGGACCCCTTACCAAAGATTTCCTCCGGAATCGCCGGAGGTGGCCATCATTACATGAATGACTATGCTCTAGTTTGAGAAAATGATAGTCTTCGTATTGGCTCCAAAATCTTCACCGAAGAATCCCTGAAGACTTCTTGAAGATTCTTTCTTCAGCTGAATTGGACCCCTGGGGCCCACAAAAAAAAAAAAAAACCAAAAAAGGACCCCTTACCAAAGATATCCTCCGGAATCGCAGGAGGAGGCCATCATTACATGAATGACTGTGCTCTAGTTTGAGAAAATGATAGTCTTCGTATTGGCTCCAAAATCTTCACCGAAGAATCCCTGAAGACTCTTTGAAGATTCTTTCTTCAACTGAATTGGACCCCTGGGCCCCACAAACAAACCCAAAAAAGGACCCCTTACCAAAGGTTTCCTCCGGAATCTCCGGAGGTGGCCATCATTACATGAATGACTATGCTGTAGTTTGAGAAAATGATAGTCTTCGTATTGGTACCAAAATCTTCACCGAAGAATCCCTGAAGACTACTTGAAGATTCTTTCTTTAGCTGAATTGGACCCCTGGGCCTCACAAAAAAAAAAAAAAAAAAAAAAGAACCCCTTACCAAACATTTCCTCCGGAATCGCCGGAGATGGCCATCATTACATTAATGACTATGCTCTAGTTTGAGAAAATGATAGTCTTCATATTGGCTCCAAAATCCTCACACAAGATTCCCTGAAGACTCCTTGAAGACTCTTTCTTCAGCAGTATAACAGGTGTCATTTTTCAATTTCCAGGGTAATTTCTACCATTTATATAGCTGGTAGCCTTTATGACTATGCTCTAGTTTGAGAAAATGATAGCCTTCGTATTGGTGCCAAAATCTTCACCGAAAAATCCCTGAAGACTCCTTGAAGGTTCTTTCTCTAGCTGGATTGGACCCCTGGAACCCACAAAAAAAAAAAAGTACCCCTTACCAAAGATTTACTCCGGAATCGCCCGATGTGGCCATCATTACATGAATGACTATGCTCTAGTTTGAGAAAGTAATAGTCTTTGTATAAGCGCCAAAATCTTCACCGAAGAATCCCTGAAGACTCCTTGAAGATTCTTTCTTCAGCTGAATTGGTCCCCTGGGCCCCACAAAAAAAAAAAAAAAAAAAGGACCCCTTACCAAATAATTCCTCCGGAATCGACGGAGGTGGCCATCATTACATGAACGATTATGCTCTAGTTTGAGAAAATGATAGTCTTCGTATTGGCGCCAAAATCTTCACCGAAGAATCCCTGAAGACTCCTTGAAGATTCCTTCTTCAGCTGAATTGGACCCCTGGAACACCCCCCCCAAAAAAAAGGACCCCTTACCAAAGATTTCCTCCGGAATCGCCGGAGGTAGCCATCATTACATGAATGACTATGCTCTAGTTATAGAAAATGATCGTCTTTGTATTGGCGCCAAAATCTTCACCGAAGAATCCCTGAAGACTCCTTGAAGATTAATTTTTCAGCTGAATTGGACCCCTGGGCCCTACAAACAAACCCAAAAAAGGACCCCTTACCAAAGATTTCCTCCGGAATCGCCGGAGGTGGCCATCATTACATGAATGACTATGCTCTAGTTTGAGAAAATGATAGTCTTCGTATTGGTGCCAAAATCTTCACCGAAGAATCCCTGAAGACTCCTTGAAGATTCTTTCTTCAGCTGAATTGGACCCCTGGGCCCACAAAAAAAAAAAAGGACCCCTTACCAAAGATTTCCTCCGGAATCGCCGGAGGTGGCCATCATTACATGAATGACTATGCTCTAGTTTGAGAAAATGATAGTCTTCGTATTGGTTCCAAATTCTTCACCGAAGAATCCCTGAAGACTCCTTGAAGATTCTTTCTTCAGCTGAATTGGACCCCTGGGCCCACAAAAAAAAAAAGGGACCCCTTACCAAAGATTTCCTCCGGAATCGCCGGAGGTGGCCATCATTACATGAATGACTATGCTCTAGTTTGAGAAAATGATAGTCTTCGTATTGGCGCCAAAATCTTCACCGAAGAATCCCTGAAGACTCCTTGAAGATTCTTTCTTCAGCTGAATTGGACCCCTGGGCCCCACAAAAAAAAAAAAAGACCCCTTACAAAAGATTTCCTCCGGAATCGCCGGAGGTGGCCATCATTACATGAATGACTATGCTCTAGTTTGAGAAAATGATAGTCTTCGTATTGGCGCCAAAATCTTCACCGAAAAATCGCTGAAGACTCCTTGAAGATTCTTTCTTCAGCTGAATTGGAACCCTGGTCCCCACAAAAAAAAAAAAAAGGACCCCTTACCAAAGATTTCCTCCGGAATCGCCGGAGATGGCCAACAATACATGAATGACTATGCTCTAGTTTGAGAAAATGATAGTCTTCGTATTGGCTCCAAAATCTTCACCGAAGAATCCCTGAAGACTTCTTGAAGATTCTTTCTTCAGCTGAATTGGACCCCTGGGGCCCACAAAAAAAAACAAAAACCAAAAAAGGACCCCTTACCAAAGATATCCTCCGGAATCGCCGGAGGTGGCCATTATTACATGAATGACTAAGCTCTAGTTTGAGAAAATGATAGTCTTCGTATTGGCGCCAAAATCTTCACCGAAGAATCCCTGAAGACTCCTTGAAGATTCTTTCTTCAGCTGAATTGGACCCCTGGGCCCCACAAAAAAAAAAAAAAACAAAAAAGGACCCCTTACAAAAGATTTCCTCCGGAATCGCCGGAGGTGGCCATCATTACATGAATGACTATGCTCAAATTTGAGAAAATGATAGTCTTCGTATTGGCGCCAAAATCTTCACCGAAAAATCGCTGAAGACTCCTTGAAGATTCTTTCTTCAGCTGAATTGGACCCCTTGTCCCCACAAAAAAAAAACAAAAAAGGACCCCTTACCAAAGATTTCCTCCGGAATCGCCGGAGATGGCCAACATTACATGAATGAATATGCTCTAGTTTGAGAAAATGATAGTCTTCGTATTGGCTCCAAAATCTTCACCGAAGAATCCCTGAAGACTTCTTGAAGTTTCTTTCTTCAGCTGAATTGGACCCCTGGGGCCCACAAAAAAAACAAAAACCAAAAAAGGACCCCTTACCAAAGATTTCCTCCGGAATCGCCGGAGGTGGCCATCATTACATGAATGACTATGCTCTAGTTTGAGAAAATTATAGTCTTCGTATTGGCTCCAAAATCTTCACAGAAGAATCCCTGAAGACTCTTTGAAGATTCTTTCTTCAGCTGAATTGGACCCCTGGGCCCCACAAAAAAAAAAAAAAAAGGACCCCTTACCAAAGATTTCCTCCGGAATCACCAGAGGTAGCTATCATTACATGAATGACTATAATCTAGTTTGAGAAAATGATAGTCTTCGTATTGGTGCCAAAATCTTCACCGAAGAATCCCTGAAGACTCCTTGAAGATTCTTTCTTCAGCTGAATTGGACCCCTGGGCCCTACAAAAAAAAAAAAAAAAAAAAAAAAGGACCCTTTACCAAAGGTTGCCTCCGGAATCGCCGGAGGTGGCCATCATTACATGAATGACGATGCTCTAGTTTGAGAAAATGATAGTCTTTGTATTGGCGCCAAAATCTTCACCGAAGAATCCCTGAAGACTCCTTGAAGATTCTTTCTTCAACTGAATTGGACACCTGGGCCCCACAAAAAAAAACAAAAAAGGACCCCTTACCAAAGATTTCCTCCGGAATCGCCGGAGGTGGCCATCATTACATGAATGACTATGCTCTAGTTTGAGAAAATGATAGTCTTCGTATTGGCTCCAAAATCTTCACCGAAGAATCCCTGAAGACTTCTTGAAGATTCTTTCTTCAGCTGAATTGGACCCCTGGGGCACACAAAAAAACCAAAACCAAAAAAGGACCCCTTACCAAAGATATCCTCCGGAATCGCCGGAGGTGGCCATCATTACATGAATGACTATGCTCTAGTTTGAGAAAATGATAGTCTTCGTATTGGCTCCAAAATCTTCACAGAAGAATCCCTGAAGACTCTTTGAAGATTCTTTCTTCAGCTGAATTGGACCCCTGGGCCCCACAAACAAACCCAAAAAAGGACTCCTTACCAAAGATTTCCTCCGGAATCGCCGGAGGTGGCCATCATTACATAAATGACTATGCTCTAGTTTGAAAAAAAGATAGTCTTCGTATTGGTGCCAAAATCTTCACCGAAGAATCCCTGAAGACTACTTGAAGATTCTTTCTTCAGCTGAATTGGACCTCTGGGCCCCACAAAAAAAAAAAAAAAAAAAGGACCACTTACCAAACATTTCCTCCGGAATCGCCGGAGATGGCCATCATTACATGAATGACTATGCTCTAGTTTGAGAAAATGATAGTCTTCATATTGGCTCCAAAAACCTCACCCAAGATTCCCTGAAGACTCATTGAAGACTCTTTCTTCAGCAGTATAACAGGTGTCATTTTTCAATTTCCAGGGTAATTTCTACCATTTATATAGCTGGTAGCCTTTATGACTATGCTCTAGTTTGAGAAAATGATAGTCTTCATATTGGTGCCAAAATCTTCACCGAAAAATCCCTGAAGACTCCTTGAAGGTTCTTTCTCTAGCTGAATTGGACCCCTGGAACCCACAAAAAAAAAAAAAAGAAGGACCCCTTACCAAAGATTTCCTCCGGAATCGCCCGAGGTGGCCATCATTACATGAATGACTATGTTCTAGTTTGAGAAAATAATAGTCTTCGTATAAGCGCCAAAATCTTCACCGAAGAATCCCTGAAGACTCCTTGAAGATTCTTTCTTCAGCTGAATTGGACCCCTGGAACCCCCCCCCCAAAAAAAAGGACCGCTTACCAAAGATTTCCTCCGGAATCGCAGGAGGTGGCCATCATTACATGAATGACTATGCTCTAGTTTGAGAAAATGATAGTCTTCGTATTGGTGCCAAAATCTTCACCGAAGAATCCCTGAAGACTCCTTGAAGATTCTTTCTTCAGCTGAACTGGACCCCTGGGCCCCACAAAAAAAAAAAAAAAAAGGACCCCTTACCAAAGATTTCCTCCGGAATCTCCGGAGGTGGCCATCATTACATGAATGACTATGCTCTAGTTTGAGAAAATGATAGTCTTTGTATTGGCTCCAAAATTTTCACTGAAGAATCCCTGAAGACTCCTTGAAGATTCTTGCTTTAGCTGAATTGGACCCCTGGGCCCCACAAAAAAAAACAAAAAAGGACGCCTTACCAAAGATTTCCTCCGGAATCGCCGGAGGTGGCCATCATTACATGAATGACTATGCTCTAGTTTGAGAAAATGATAGTCTTCGTATTGGCGCAAAATCTTCACCGAAGAATCCCTGAAGACTCCTTGAAGATTCTTTCTTCAGCTGAACTGGACCCCTGGTCCCCACAAAAAAAAAAAAAAAAGGACCCCTTACCAAAGATTTCCTCCGGAATCGCTGGAGGTGGCCATCATTACATGAATGACTATGCTCTAGTTTGAGAAACTTATTGTCTTCGTATTGGCGCCAAAATCTTCACCGAAGAATCCCTGAAGACTCCTTGAAGATTCTTTCTTCAGCTGAATTGGACCCCTGGGCCCCACAAAAAAAAAAAAGGACCCCTTACCAAAGATTTCCTCCGGAATCGCCGGATGTGGCCATCATTACATGAATGACTATGCTCTAGTTTGAGAAAATGATAGTCTTCGTTTTGGCGCCAAAATCTTCAGCGAAGAATCCCTGAAGACTCCTTGAAGATTTTTGCTTCAGCTGAATTGGACCCCTCGGCCCCACAAAAAAAAAAAAAAAAAAAAGGACCCCTTACCAAAGATTTCCTCCGGAATCGCCGGAGGTGGCCATCGTTACATGAATGACTATGCTCTAGTTTGAGAAAATGATAGTCTTCGTATTGGCTCCAAAATCTTCACCGAAGAATCCCTGAAGACTCTTTGAAGATTCTTTCTTCAGCTGAATTGGACCCCTAGGCCCCACAAAAAAAAAAAACAAAAAAGGACCCCTTACCAAAGATTTCCTCCGGAATCGCCAGAGGTGGCCATCATTACGTGAATGACTATACTCTAGTTTGAGAAAATGATAGTCTTCGTATTGGCGCCAAAATCTTCACCGAAGAATCCCTGAAGACTCCTTGAAGATTCTTTCTTCAGCTGAATTGGACCTCTGGGCCCCACAAACAAACCCAAGAAAGGACCCCTTACCAAAGATTTCCTCCGGAATCTCCGGAGGTGGCCATCATTACATGAATGACAATGCTCTAGTTTTTGAAAATGATAGTCTTCATATTGGCTCCAAAATCCTCACCCAAGATTCCCTGAAGACTCCTTGAAGACTCTTTCTTCAGCAGTATAATAGGTGTCATTTTTATATTTCAAGGGTAATTTCTACCATTTATATAGCTGGTAGCCTTTATGACTATACTCGAGTTTGAGAAAATGATAGTCTTAGTATAGGCACCAAAATCTTCACTGAAGAATCCCTGAAGACTCTTTGAAGATTCTTTCTTCAGCTGAATTGGACCGCTAGGCCCCACAAAAAAAAAAACAAAAAAGGACCCCTTACCAAAGATTTCCTCCGGAATCGCCGGAGGTGGCCATCATTACATGAATGACTATGCTCTAGTTTGAGAAAATGATAGTCTTCGTATTGGTGCCAAAATCTTCACCGAAGAATCCCTGAAGACCCCTTGAAGATTCTTTCTTCAGCTGAACTGGACCCCTGGGCCCAACAAAAAAAAAACAAAAAAGGACCCCTTACAAAAGATTTCCTCCGGAATCGCCGGAGGTGGCCATCATTACATAAATGACTATGCTCTAGTTTGAGAAAATGATAGTCTTCGTATTGGCTTCAAAATATTCACCGTAGAATCCCTGAAGACTCCTTGAAGATTCTTTCTTCAGCTGAATTGGACCCCTGGGCCCCACAAAAAAAAACAAAAAAGGACCCCTTACCAAAGATTTCCTCCGGAATCGCCGGAGGTGGCCATCATTACATGAATGACTATGCTCTAGTTTGAGAAAATGATAGTCTTCGTATTGGCGCCAAAATCTTCACCGAAGAATCCCTGAAGACTCCTTGAAGATTCTTTCTTCAGCTGAATTGGACCCCCGGGCCCCACAAAAAAAAACAAAAAAGGACCCCTTACCAAAGATTTCCTCCGAAATTGCAGGAGGTAGCCATCATTACATGAATGACTATGCTCTAGTTTGAGAAAATTATAGTCTTCGTATTGGTGCCAAAATCTTCACTGAAGAATCCCTGAAGACTCCTTGAAGATTCGCTCTTCAGCTGAACTGGACCCCTGGGCCCCACAAAAAAAAAAAAAAAAAAAAAGGACCCCTTACCAAAGATTTCCTCAGGAATCGCCGGAGGTTTCCATCATTACATGAATGACTATGCTCTAGTTTGAGAAAATGATAGTCTTCGTATTGGCTCCAAAATCTTCACCGAAGAATCCCTGAAGACTCTTTGAAGATTCTTTCTTCAGCTGAATTGGACCCCTGGGCCCCACAAAAAAAAGCAAAAAAGGACCCCTTACCAAAGATTTCCTCCGGAATCGCCGGAGGTGGCCATCATTACATGAATGACTAAGCTCTAGTTTGAGAAAATGATAGTCTTCGTATTGGCGCCAAAATCTTCACCGAAGAATCCCTGAAGACTCCTTGAAGATTCTTTCTTCAGCTGAATTGGACCCCTGGGCCCTACAAAAAAAAAAAAAAAAAAAAAAAAAAAAAAGGACCCCTTACCAAAGGTTGCCTCCGGAATCGCCGGAGGTGGCCATCATTACATGAATGACTATGCTCTAGTTTGAGAAAATGATAGTCTTTGTATTGGCGCCAAAATCTTCACCGAAGAATCCCTGAAGACTCCTTGAAGATTCTTTCTTCAGCTGAATTGGACACCTGGGCCCCACAAAAAAAAACAAAAAAGGACCCCTTACCAAAGATTTCCTCCGGAATCGCCGGAGGTGGCCATCATTACATGAATGACTATGCTCTAGTTTGAGAAAATGATAGTCTTCGTATTGGCTCCAAAATCTTCACCGAAGAATCCCTGAAGACTTCTTGAAGATTCTTTCTTCAGCTGAATTGGACCCCTGGGGCACACAAAAAAACAAAAACCAAAAAAGGACCCCTTACCAAAGATATCCTCCGGAATCGCCGGAGGTGGCCATCATTACATGAATGACTATGCTCTAGTTTGAGAAAATGATAGTCTTCGTATTGGCTCCAAAATCTTCACAGAAGAATCCCTGAAGACTTTTTGAAGATTCTTTCTTCAGCTGAATTGGACCCCTGGGCCCCACAAACAAACCCAAAAAAGGACTCCTTACCAAAGATTTCCTCCGGAATCGCCGGAGGTGGCCATCATTACATAAATGACTATGCTCTAGTTTGAAAAAAAGATAGTCTTCGTATTGGTGCCAAAATCTTCACCGAAGAATCCCTGAAGACTACTTGAAGATTCTTTTTTCAGCTGAATTGGACCCCTGGGCCCCACAAAAAAAAAAAAAAAAAAAAGGACCACTTACCAAACATTTCCTCCGGAATCACCGGAGATGGCCATCATTACATGAATGACTATGCTCTAGTTTGAGAAAATGATAGTCTTCATATTGGCTCCAAAAACCTCACCCAAGATTCCCTGAAGACTCCTTGAAGACTCTTTCTTCAGCAGTATAACAGGTGTCATTTTTCAATTTCCAGGGTAATTTCTACCATTTATATAGCTGGTAGCCTTTATGACTATGCTCTAGTTTGAGAAAATGATAGTCTTCATATTGGTGCCAAAATCTTCACCGAAAAATCCCTGAAGACTCCTTGAAGGTTCTTTCTCTAGCTGAATTGGACCCCGGGAACCCACAAAAAAAAAAAAAAGAAGAACCCCTTACCAAAGATTTCCTCCGGAATCGCCCGAGGTGGCTTCATTACATGAATGACTATGTTCTAGTTTGAGAAAATAATAGTCTTCGTATAAGCGCCAAAATCTTCACCGAAGAATCCCTGAAGACTCCTTGAAGATTCTTTCTTCAGCTGAATTGGACCCCTGGAACCCCCCCCCCCAAAAAAAAGGACCCCTTACCAAAGATTTCCTCCGGAATCGCAGGAGGTGGCCATCATTACATGAATGACGATGCTCTAGTTTGAGAAAATGATAGTCTTCGTATTGGTGCCAAAATCTTCACCGAAGAATCCCTGAAGACTCCTTGAAGATTCTTTCTTCAGCTGAACTGGACCCCTGGGCCCCACAAAAAAAAAAAAAAAAAAGGACCCCTTACCAAAGATTTCCTCCGGAATCTCCGGAGGTGGCCATCATTACATGAATGACTATGCTCTAGTTTGAGAAAATGATAGTCTTTGTATTGGCTCCAAAATTTTCACTGAACAATCCATGAAGACTCCTTGAAGATTCTTGCTTTAGCTGAATTGGACCCCTGGGCCCCACAAAAAAAAACAAAAAAGGACGCCTTACCAAAGATTTCCTCCGGAATCGCCGGAGGTGGCCATCATTACATGAATGACTATGCTCTAGTTTGAGAAAATGATAGTCTTCGTATTGGCGCCAAAATCTTCACCGAAGAATCCCTGAAGACTCCTTGAAGATTCTTTCTTCAGCTGAATTGGACTCTTGGGCCCCACGAAAAAAAAAAAAAAAACTACCCCTTACCAAAGATTTCCTCCGGAATCGCCGGAGGTAGCCATCATTACATGAATGACTATGCTCTAGTTTGAGAAAATGATAGTCTTCGTATTGGCGCAAAATCTTCACCGAAGAATCCCTGAAGACTCCTTGAAGATTCTTTCTTCAGCTGAACTGGACCCCTGGTCCCCACAAAAAAAAAAAAAAAAAAGGACCCCTTACCAAAGATTTCCTCCGGAATCGCTGGAGGTGGCCATCATTACATGAATGACTATGCTCTAGTTTGAGAAACTTATTGTCTTCGTATTGGCGCCAAAATCTTCACCGAAGAATCCCTGAAGACTCCTTGAAGATTCTTTCTTCAGCTGAATTGGACCCCTGGGCCCCACAAAAAAAAAAGGACCCCTTACCAAAGATTTCCTCCGGAATCGCCGGATGTGGCCATCATTACATGAATGACTATGCTCTAGTTTGAGAAAATGATAGTCTTCGTTTTGGCGACAAAATCTTCACCGAAGAATCCCTGAAGACTCCTTGAAGATTCTTGCTTCAGCTGAATTGGACCCCTCGGCCCCACAAAAAAAAAAAAAAAAAAAAAAAGGACCCCTTACCAAAGATTTCCTCCGGAATCGCCGGAGGTGGCCATCGTTACATGAATGACTATGCTCTAGTTTGAGAAAATGATAGTCTTCGTATTGGCGCCAAAATCTTCACCGAAGAATCCCTGAAGACTCCTTGAAGATTCTTTCATCAGCTGAATTGGACCTCTGGGCCCCACAAACAAACCCAAGAAAGGACCCCTTACCAAAGATTTCCTCCGGAATCTCCGGAGGTGGCCATCATTATATGAATGACAATGCTCTAGTTTTTGAAAATGATAGTCTTCATATTGGCTCCAAAATCCTCACCCAAGATTCCCTGAAGACTCCTTGAAGACTCTTTCTTCAGCAGTATAATAGGTGTCATTTTTAAATTTCAAGGGTAATTTCTACCATTTATATAGCTGGTAGCCTTTATGACTATACTCTAGTTTGAGAAAATGATAGTCTTAGTATTGGCACCTAAATCTTCACTGAAGAATCCCTGAAGACTCTTTGAAGATTCTTTCTTCAGCTGAATTGGACCCCTAGGCCCCACAAAAAAAACAAAAACAAAAAAGGACCCCTTACCAAAGATTTCCTCCGGAATCGCCGGAGGTGGCCATCATTACATGAATGACTATGCTCTAGTTTGAGAAAATGATAGTCTTCGTATTGGTGCCAAAATCTTCACCGAAGAATCCCTGAAGACCCCTTGAAGATTCTTTCTTCAGCTGAACTGGACCCCTGGGCCCCACAAAAAAAAAACAAAAAAGGACCCCTTACCAAAGATTTCCTCCGGAATCGCCGGAGGTGGCCATCATTTCATAAATGACTATGCTCTAGTTTGAGAAAATGATAGTCTTCGTATTGGCTTCAAAATATTCACCGTAGAATCCCTGAAGACTCCTTGAAGATTCTTTCTTCAGCTGAATTGGACCCCTGGGCCCCACAAAAAAAAAAAAACAAAAAAGGACCCCTTACCAATGATTTCCTCCGGAATCGCCGGGGGTGGCCATCATTACATGAATGACTATGCTCTAGTTTGAGAAAATGATAGTCTTCGTATTGGCGCCAAAATCTTCACCGAAGAATCCCTGAAGACTCCTTGAAGATTCTTTCTTCAGCTGAATTGGACCCCCGGGCCCCACAAAAAAAAAAACAAAAAAGGACCCCTTACCAAAGATTTCCTCCGGAATTGCAGGAGGTAGCCATCATTACATGAATGACTATGCTCTAGTTTGAGAAAATTATAGTCTTCGTATTGGTGCCAAAATCTTCACTGAAGAATCCCTGAAGACTCCTTGAAGATTCGCTCTTCAGCTGAACTGGACCCCTGGGCCCCACAAAAAAAAAAAAAAAAAAAAGGACCCCTTACCAAAGATTTCCTCCGGAATCGCCGGAGGTGGCCATCATTACATGAATGACTATGCTCTAGTTTGAGAAAATGATAGTCTTCGTATTGGCTCCAAAATCTTCACCGAAGAATCCCTGAAGACTCTTTGAAGATTCTTTCTTCAGCTGAATTGGACCCCTGGGCCCCACAAAAAAAAGCAAAAAAGCACCCCTTACCAAAGATTTCCTCCGGAATCGCCGGAGGTGGCCATTATTACATGAATGACTAAGTTCTAGTTTGAGAAAATGATAGTCTTCGTATTGGCGCCAAAATCTTCACCGAAGAATCCCTGAAGACTCCTTGAAGATTCTTTCTTCAGCTGAATTGGACCTCTGGGCCCCACAAACAAACCCAAAAAAGGACCTCTTACCAAAGATTTCCTCCGGAATCGCCGGAGGTGGCCATCATTACATGAATGACTATGCTCTAGTTTGAGAAAATGATAGTCTTCGTATTGGTGCCAAAATCTTCACCGAAGAATCCCTGAAGACTCCTTGAAGATTCTTTCTTCAGCTGAATTGGACCCCTGGGCCCCACAAAAAAAAAAACAAAAAAGGACCCCTTACAAAATATTTCCTCCGGAATCGCCGGAGGTGGCCATCATTACATGAATGACTATGCTCTAGTTTGAGAAAATGATAGTCTTCGTATTGGCGCCAAAATCTTCACTTAAAAATCCCTGAAGACTTCTTGAAGATTCTTTCTTCAGCTGAATTGGAACCCTGGGGCCCACAAAAAAAACAAAAACCAAAAAAGGACCCCTTACCAAAGATATCCTCCGGAATCGCCGGAGGTGGCCATCATTACATGAATGACTATGCTCTAGTTTGAGAAAATGATAGTCTTCGTATTGGTGCCAAAATCTTCACCGAAGAATCCCTGAAGACTCTTTGAAGATTCTTTCTTCAGCTGAATTGGACCCCTGGGCCCAACAAAAAAAAAAACGGCCCCCTTACCAAAGATTTCCTCCGGAATCGCCAGAGGTAGCCATCATTACATGAATGACTATACTCTAGTTTGAGAAAATGATAGTCTTCGTATTGGCGCCAAAATCTTCACCGAAGAATCCCTGAAGACTCCTTGAAGATTCTTTCTTCAGCTGAATTGGACCTCTGGGCCCTACAAACAAACCCAAAAAAGGACCCCTTACCAAAGATTTCCTCCGGAATCTCCGGAGGCGGCCATCATTACATGAATGACTATGCTCTAGTTTGAGAAAATGATAGTCTTCGTATTGGTGCCAAAATCTTCACCGAAGAATCCCTGAAGACTCCTTGAAGATTCTTTCTTCAGCTGAATTGGACCCCTGGGCCCCACAAAAAAAAAACAAAAAAGGACCCCCTTACCAAAGATTTCCTCCGGAATCGCCGGAGGTGGCCATCACTACATGAATGACTATGCTCTAGTTTGAGAAAATGATAGTCTTCGTATTGGCTCCAAAATCTTCACCGAAGAATCCCTGAAGACTTCTTGAACATTCTTTCTTCAGCTGAATTGGACCCCTGGGCCCCACAAAAAAAAAACAAAAAAGGACCCCTTACAAAAGATTTCCTCCGGAATCGCCGGAGGTGGCCATCATTACATGAATGACTATGCTCTAGTTTGAGAAAATGATAGTCTTCGTATTGGCTCCAAAATCTTCACCGAAGAATCCCTGAAGACTTCTTGAAGATTCTTTCTTCAGCTGAATTGGACCCCTGGGCCCAAAAAAAAAAAAAAAAAAAAAAAAGGACCCCTTACCAAAGATTTCCTCCGGAATCGCCGGAGGTGGCCATCATTACATGAATGACTATGCTCTAGTTTGAGTAAATGATAGTCTTCGTATTGGCTCCAAAATCTTCACCGAAGAATCCCTGAAGACTCTTTGAAGATTCTTTCTTCAGCTGAATTGGACCCGTGGGCCCCACAAACAAACCCAAAAAAGGACCCCTTACCAAAGATTTCCTCCGGAATCGCCGGAGGTGGCCACCATTACATGAATGACTATGCTCTAGTTTGAGAAAATGATAGTCTTCGTATTGGCGCCAAAATCTTCACCGAAGAATACCTGAAGACTCCTTGAAGATTCTTTCTTCAGCTGAATTGGACCCCTGGGCCCACAAAAAAAAAAAAGGGACCCCTTACCAAAGATTTCCTCCGGAATCGCCAGAGGTGGCCATCATTACATGAATGACTATGCTCTAGTTTGAGAAAATGATAGTCTTCGTATTGGCGCCAAAATCTTCACCGAAGAATCCCTGAAGACTCCTTGAAGATTCTTTCTTCAGCTGAATTGGACCCCTGGTCCAAACAAAAAAAGACAAAAAAGGACCCCTTACCAAAGATTTCCTCCGGAATCGCCGGAGGTGGCCAACATTACATGAATGACTATGCTCTAGTTTGAGAAAATGATTGTCTCCGTATTGGCTCCAAAATCTACACCAAAGAATCCCTGAAGACTTCTTGAAGATTCTTTCTTCAGCTGAATTGGACCCCTGGGGCCCACAAAAAAACAAAAACCAAAAAAGGACCCCTTACCAAAGATATCCTCCGGAATCGCCGGAGGTGGCCATCATTACATGAATGACTATGCTCTAGTTTGAGAAAATAATAGTCTTCGTATTGGCTCCAAAATCTTCACCGAAGAATCCCTGAAGGCTCTTTGAAGATTCTTTCTTCAGCTGAATTGGACCCCTGGGCCCCACAAAAAAAAAAAAAAAAAAAAAAGGACCACTTACCAAAGATTTCCTCCGGAATCGCCAGAGGTGGCCATCATTACATGAATGACTATACTCTAGTTTGAGAAAATGATAGTCTTCGTATTGGCGCCAAAATCTTCACCGAAAAATCCCTGAAGACTCCTTGAAGATTCTTTCTTCAGCTGAATTGGACCTCTGGGCCCCACAAACAAACCCAAAAAAGGACCCCTTACCAAAGATTTCCTCCGGAATCGCCGGAGGTGGCCATCATTTCATGAATGACTATGCTCTAGTTTGAGAAAATGATAGTCTTCGTATTGGTGCCAAAATCTTCACCGAAGAATCCCTGAAGACTGCTTGAAGATTCTTTCTTCAGCTGAATTGGACCCCTGGGCCCCACAAAAAAAAAAAAAAAGGACCCTTACCAAAGATTTCCTCCGGAATCGCCGGAGGTGGCCATCATTACATGAATGACTATGCTCTAGTTTGAGAAAATGATAGTCTTCGTATTGGCTCCAAAATCTTCACCGAAGAATCCCTGAAGACTTCTTGAAGATTCTTTCTTCAGCTGAATTGGACCCCTGGGGCCCACAAAAAAAACAAAAACCAAAAAAGGACACCTTACCAAAGATATCCTCCGGAATCGCCGGAGGTGGCCATCATTACATGAATGACTATGCTCTAGTTTGAGAAAATGATAGTCTTCGTATTGGCTCCAAAATCTTCACCGAAGAATCCCTGAAGACTCTTTGAAGATTCTTTCTTCAGCTAAATTGGACCCCTGGGCCCCACAAACAAACCCAAAAAAGGACCCCTTACCAAAGGTTTCCTCCGGAATCGCCGGAGGTGGCCATCATTACATGAATGACTATGCTGTAGTTTGAGAAAATGATAGTCTTCGTATTGGTGCCAAAATCTTCACCGAAGAATCCCTGAAGACTACTTGAAGATTCTTTCTTTAGCTGAATTGGACCCCTGGGCCCCACAAAAAAAAAAAAAAAAAAAAGGACCCCTTACCAAACAATTCCTCCGGAATCGCCGGAGATGGCCATCATTACATTAATGACTATGCTCTAGTTTGAGAAAATGATAGTCTTCGTATTGGTGCCAAAATCTTCACCGAAAAATCCCTGAAGACTCCTTGAAGGTTCTTTCTCTTGCTGGATTGGACCCCTGGAACCCACAAAAAAAAAAAAAGTACCCCTTACCAAAGATTTACTCCGGAATCGCCCGAGGTGGCCATCATTACATGAATGACTATGCTCTAGTTTGAGAAAGTAATAGTCTTTGTATAAGCGCCAAAATCTTCACCGAAGAATCCCTGAAGACTCCTTGAAGATTCTTTCTTCAGCTGAATTGGTCCCCTGGGCCCCACAAAAAAAAAAAAAAGGACCCCTTACCAAATAATTCCTCCGGAATCGACGGAGGTGGCCATCATTACATGAACGATTATGCTCTAGTTTGAGAAAATGATAGTCTTCGTATTGGCGCCAAAATCTTCACCGAAGAATCCCTGAAGACTCCTTGAAGATTCTTTCTTCAGCTGAATTGGACCCCTGGAACACCCCCCCAAAAAAAAAGGACCCCTTACCAAAGATTTCCTCCGCAATCGCCGGAGGTAGCCATCATTACATGAATGACTATGCTCTAGTTATAGAAAATGATCGTCTTTGTATTGGCGCCAAAATCTTCGCCGAAGAATCCCTGAAGACTCCTTGAAGATTAATTTTTCAGCTGAATTGGACCCCTGGGCCCCACAAACAAACCCAAAAAAGGACCCCTTACCAAAGATTTCCTCCGGAATCGCCGGAGGTGGCCATCATTACATGAATGACTATGCTCTAGTTTGAGAAAATGATAGTCTTCGTATTGGTGCCAAAATCTTCACCGAAGAATCCCTGAAGACTCCTTGAAGATTCTTTCTTCAGCTGAATTGGACCCCTGGGCCCACAAAAAAAAAAAAAGGACCCCTTACCAAATATTTCCTCCGGAATCGCCGGAGGTGGCCATCATTACATGAATGACTATGCTCTAGTTTGAGAAAATGATAGTCTTCGTATTGGTTCCAAATTCTTCACAAAAGAATCCCTGAAGACTCCTTGAAGATTCTTTCTTCAGCTGAATTGGACCCCTGGGCCCACAAAAAAAAAAAAAGGACCCCTTACCAAAGATTTCCTCCGGAATCGCCGGAGGTGGCCATCATTACATGAATGACTATGCTCTAGTTTGAGAAAATGATAGTCTTCGTATTGGCGCCAAAATCTTCACCGAAGAATCCCTGAAGACTCCTTGAAGATTCTTTCTTCAGCTGAATTGGACCCCTGGGCCCCACAAAAAAAAAAAAAAAAAGGACCCCTTACAAAAGATTTCCTCCGGAATCGCCGGAGGTGGCCATCATTACATGAATGACTATGCTCTAGTTTGAGAAAATGATAGTCTTCGTATTGGCGCCACAATCTTCACCGAAAAATCGCTGAAGACTCGTTGAAGATTCTTTCTTCAGCTGAATTGGACCCCTGGTCCCCACGAAAAAAAAAAAAGGACCCCTTACCAAAGATTTCCTCCGGAATCGCCGGAGATGGCCAACAATACATGAATGACTATGCTCTAGTTTGAGAAAATGATAGTCTTCGTATTGGCTCCAAAATCTTCACCGAAGAATCCCTGAAGACTTCTTGAAGATTCTTTCTTCAGCTGAATTGGACCCCTGGGGCCCACAAAAAAAAACAAAAACCAAAAAAGGACCCCTTACCAAAGATATCCTCCGGAATCGCCGGAGGTGGCCATCATTACATGAATGACTATGCTCTAGTTTGAGAAAATGATAGTCTTCGTATTGGCGCCAAAATCTTCACCGAAGAATCCCTGAAGACTCCTTGAAGATTCTTTCTTCAGCTGAATTGGACCCCTGGGCCCCACAAAAAAAAAAAAAAAAAAGGACCCCTTACAAAAGATTTCCTCCGGAATCGCCGGAGGTGGCCATCATTACATGAATGACTATACTCAAATTTGAGAAAATGATAGTCTTCGTATTGGCGCCAAAATCTTCACCGAAAAATCGCTGAAGACTCCTTGAAGATTCTTTCTTCAGCTGAATTGGACCCCTTGTCCCCACAAAAAAAAAACAAAAAAGGACCCCTTACCAAAGATTTCCTCCGGAATCGCCGGAGATGGCCAACATTACATGAATGAATATGCTCTAGTTTGAGAAAATGATAGTCTTCGTATTGGCTCCAAAATCTTCACCGAAGAATCCCTGAAGACTTCTTGAAGTTTCTTTCTTCAGCTGAATTGGACCCCTGGGGCCCACAAAAAAAACAAAAACCAAAAAATGACCCCTTACCAAAGATTTCCTCCGGAATCGCCGGAGGTGGCCATCATTACATGAATGACTATGCTCTAGTTTGAGAAAATTATAGTCTTCGTATTGGCTCCAAAACCTTCACAGAAGAATCCCTGAAGACTGTTTGAAGATTCTTTCTTCAGCTGAATTGGACCCCTGGGCCCCACAAAAAAAAAACAAAAGGACCCCTTACCAAAGATTTCCTCCGGAATCACCAGAGGTAGCTATCATTACATGAATGACTATAATCTAGTTTGAGAAAATGATAGTCTTCGTATTGGTGCCAAAATCTTCACCGAAGAATCCCTGAAGACTCCTTGAAGATTCTTTCTTCAGCTGAATTGGACCCCTGGGCCCTACAAAAAAAAAAAAAAAAAAAAAAAAGGACCCCTTACCAAAGGTTGCCTCCGGAATCGCCGGAGGTGGCCATCATTACATGAATGACTATGCTCTAGTTTGAGAAAATGATAGTCTTTGTATTGGCGCCAAAATCTTCACCGAAGAATCCCTGAAGACTCCTTGAAGATTCTTTCTTCAGCTGAATTGGACACCTGGGCCCCACAAAAAAAAAACAAAAAAGGACCCCTTACCAAAGATTTCCTCCGGAATCGCCGGAGGTGGCCATCATTACATGAATGACTATGCTCTAGTTTGAGAAAATGATAGTCTTTGTATTGGCTCCAAAATCTTCACCGAAGAATCCCTGAAGACTTCTTGAAGATTCTTTCTTCAGCTGAATTGGACCCCTGGGGCACACAAAAAAACAAAAACCAAAAAAGGACCCCTTACCAAAGATATCCTCCGGAATCGCCGGAGGTGGCCATCATTACATGAATGACTATGCTCTAGTTTGAGAAAATGATAGTCTTCGTATTGGCTCCAAAATCTTCACAGAAGAATCCCTGAAGACTCTTTGAAGATTCTTTCTTCAGCTGAATTGGACCCCTGGGCCCCACAAACAAACCCAAAAAAGGACTCCTTACCAAAGATTTCCTCCGGAATCGCCGGAGGTGGCCATCATTACATAAATGACTATGCTCTAGTTTGAAAAAAAGATAGTCTTCGTATTGGTGCCAAAATCTTCACCGAAGAATCCCTGAAGACTACTTGAAGATTCTTTCTTCAGCTGAATTGGACCCCTGGGCCCCACAAAAAAAAAAAAAAAAAAGGACCACTTACCAAACATTTCCTCCGGAATCGCCGGAGATGGCCATCATTACATGAATGACTATGCTCTAGTTTGAGAAAATGGTAGTCTTCATATTGGCTCCAAAAACCTCACCCAAGATTCCCTGAAGACTCCTTGAAGACTCTTTCTTCAGCAGTATAACAGGTGTCATTTTTCAATTTCCAGGGTAATTTCTACCATTTATATAGCTAGTAGCCTTTATGACTATGCTCTAGTTTGAGAAAATGATAGTCTTCATATTGGTGCCAAAATCTTCACCGAAAAATCCCTGAAGACTCCTTGAAGGTTCTTTCTCTAGCTGAATTGGACCCCTGGAACCCACAAAAAAAAAAAAAAAAGAAGGACCCCTTACCAAAGATTTCCTCCGGAATCGCCCGAGGTGGCCATCATTACATGAATGACTATGTTCTAGTTTGAGAAAATAATAGTCTTCGTATAAGCGCCAAAATCTTCACCGAAGAATCCCTGAAGACTCCTTGAAGATTCTTTCTTCAGCTGAATTGGACCCCTGGAACCCCCCCCCAAAAAAAAGGACCCCTTACCAAAGATTTCCTCCGGAATCGCAGGAGGTGGCCATCATTACATGAATGACTATGCTCTAGTTTGAGAAAATGATAGTCTTCGTATTGGTGCCAAAATCTTCACCGAAGAATCCCTGAAGACTCCTTGAAGATTCTTTCTTCAGCTGAACTGGACCCCTGGGCCCCACAAAAAAAAAAAACAAAAAAGGACGCCTTACCAAAGATTTCCTCCGGAATCGCCGGAGGTGGCCATCATTACATGAATGAATATGCTCTAGTTTGAGAAAATGATAGTCTTCGTATTGGCGCAAAATCTTCACCGAAGAATCCCTGAAGACTCCTTGAAGATTCTTTCTTCAGCTGAACTGGACCCCTGGTTCCCACAAAAAAAAAAAAAAAAAAAAACGACCCCTTACCAAAGATTTCCTCCGGAATCGCCGGAGGTGGCCACCATTACATGAATGACTATGCTCTAGTTTGAGAAAATTATTGTCTTCGTATTGGCGCCAAAATCTTCACCGAAGAATCCCTGAAGACTCCTTGAAGATTCTTTCTTCAGCTGAATTGGACCCCTGGGCCCCACAAAAAAAAAAAGGACCCCTTACCAAAGATTTCCTCCGGAATCGCCGGATGTGGCCATCATTACATGAATGACTATGCTCTAGTTTGAGAAAATGATAGTCTTCGTTTTGGCGCCAAAATCTTCACCGAAGAATCCCTGAAGACTCATTGAAGATTCTTGCTTCAGCTGAATTGGACCCCTCGGCCCCACAAAAAAAAAAAAAAAAAAAAAAACCAAAAGGACCCCTTACCAAAGATTTCCTCCGGAATCGCCGGAGGTGGCCATCGTTACATGAATGACTATGCTCTAGTTTGAAAAAATGATAGTCTTCGTATTGGCTCCAAAATCTTCTCCGAAGAATCCCTGAAGACTCTTTGAAGATTCTTTCTTCACCTGAATTGGACCCCTGGGCCCCACAAAAAAAAACAAAAAAGGACCCCGTACCAAAGATTTCCTCCGGAATCGCCAGAGGTGGCCATCATTACATGAATGACTATACTCTAGTTTGAGAAAATGATAGTCTTCGTATTGGCGCCAAAATCTTCACCGAAGAATCCCTGAAGACTCCTTGAAGATTCTTTCTTCAGCTGAATTGGACCTCTGGGCCCCACAAACAAACCCAAGAAAGGACCCCTTACCAAAGATTTCCTCCGGAATCTCCGGAGGTGGCCATCATTACATGAATGACAATGCTCTAGTTTGAGAAAATGATAGTCTTCGTATTGGTGCCAAAATCTTCACCGAAGAATCCCTGAAGACTCCTTGAAGATTCTTTCTTCAGCTGAATTGGACCCCTGGGCCCCACAAAAAAAAAACAAAAAAGGACCCCTTACAAAATATTTCCTCCGGAATCGCCAGAGGTGGCCATCATTACATGAATGACTATGCTCTAGTTTGAGAAAATGATAGTCTTCGTATTGGCGCCAAAATCTTCACCGAAAAATCGCTGAAGACTCCTTGAAGATTCTTTCTTCAGCTGAATTGGACCAATGGTCCCCACAAAAAAAAACAAAAAAGGACCCCTTACCAAAGATTTCCTCCGGAATCGCCGGAGGTGGCCATCATTACATGAATGACTATGCTCTAGTTTGAGAAAATGATAGTCTTCGTATTGGCTCCAAAATCTTCACCGAAGAATCCCTGAAGACTTCTTGAAGATTCTTTCTTCAGCTGAATTGGACCCCTGGGCCCCACAAAAAAAGCAAAAAAAACAAAAAAGGACCCCTTACCAAAGATATCCTCCGGAATCGCCGGAGGTGGCCATCATTACATGAATGACTATGCTCTAGTTTGAGAAAATGATAGTCTTCGTATTGGCTCCAAAATCTTCACCGAAGAATCCCTGAAGACTCTTTGAAGATTCTTTCTTCAGCTGAATTGGACCCGTGGGCCCCACAAACAAACCCAAAAAAGGACCCCTTACCAAAGATATCCTCTGGAATCGCCAGAGGTGGCCATCATTACATGAATGACTATGCTGTAGTTTGAGAAAATGATAGTCTTCGTATTGGTGCCAAAATCTTTACCGAAGAATCCATGAAAACTACTTGAAGATTCTTTCTTCAGCTGAATTGGACCCCTGGGCCCCACAAAAAAAAAATAAAAATAAAAAAAGGACCCCTTACCAAAGATTTCCTCCGGAATCGCCGGAGGTGGCTATCATTACATGAATGACTCTGCTCTAGTTTGAGAAAATGATAGTCTTCGTATTGGCTCCAAAATCTTCACCGAAGAATAACTGAAGACTCCTTGAAGATTCATTCTTCGACTGAATTGGACCCCTGGGCCCCACAAACAAACCCAAAAAAGGACCCCTTACCAAAGATTTCCTCTGGAATCGCTGGAGGTGGCCATCATTACATGAATGACTATGCTCTAGTTTGAGAAAATGATAGTCTTCGTATTGGCGCCAAAATCTTCACCGAAGAATCCCTGAAGACTCCTTGAAGATTCTTTCTTCACCTGAATTGGACCCCTGGGACCCACAAAAAAAAAAAAAGGACCCCTTACCAAAGATTTCCTCCGGAATCGCCGGAGGTGGCCATCATTACATGAATGACTATGCTCTAGTTTGAGAAAATGATAGTCTTCGTATTGGCGCCAAAATCTTCACCGAAGAATCCCTGAAGACTCCTTGAAGATTCTTTCTTCAGCTGAATTGGACCCCTGGGCTCCACAAAAAAAAAACAAAAAAGGACCCCTTACAAAAGATTTCCTCCGGAATCGCCGGAGGTGGCCATCATTACATGAATGACAATGCTCTAGTTTGAGAAAATGATAGTCTTCGTATTGGCGCCAAAATCTTCACCGACAAATCGCTGAAGACTCCTTGAAGATTCTTTCTTCAGCTGAATTGGACCCCTGGGGCCCACAAAAAAAAAAACAAAAACCAAAAAAGGACCCCTTACCAAAGATATCCTCCGGAATCGCCGGAGGTGGCCATCATTACATGAATGACTATGCTCTAATTTGAGAAAATGATAGTCTTCGTATTGGCTCCAAAATCTTCACCGAAGAATCCCTGAAGACTCTTTGAAGATTCTTTCTTCAGCGGAATTGGACCCCTGGGCCCCACAAAAAAAAAAAAAAAAGGCCCCCTTACCAAAGATTTCCTCCGGAATCGCCAGAGGTAGCCATCATTACATGAATGACTATACTTTAGTTTGAGAAAATGATAGTCTTTGTATTTGCTGCAAAATCTTCACCGAAGAATCCCTGAAGACTCTTTGAAGATTATTTCTTCAGCTGAATTACACCCCTGGGACCCACAAAAAGAAAAAACAAAAAAGGACCCATTACCAAAGATTTCCTCCGGAATCGCAGGAGGTGGCCATCATTACATGAATGACTATGCTCTAGTTTGAGAAAATGATAGTCTTTGTATTGGCGCCAAAATCTTCACCGAAGAATCCCTGAAGACTCCTTGAAGATTCTTTCTTCAGCTGAACTGGACCCCTGGGCCCCACGAAAAAAAAAAAAAAAAGGACCCCCTACCAAAGATTTCCTCCGGAATCGCCGGAGGTGGCCATCATTACATGAATGACTATGCTCTAGTTTGAGAAAATGATAGTCTTCGTATTGGCAAGAAATTCTTCACCGAAGAATCCCTGAAGACTTCTTGAAGATTCTTTCTTCAGCTGAACTGGACCCCTGGGCCCCACAAAAAAACAAAAAACAAAAAAGGACCCCTTACCAAAGATTTCCTCTGGAATCGCCGGAGGTGGCCATCATTACATGAATGACTATGCTCTAGTTTGAGAAAATGATAGTCTTCATATTGGCTCCAAAATCTTCACCGAAGAATCCCTGAAGACTCCTTGAAGATTCTTTCTTCAGCTGAACTGGACCCCTGGGCCCCACAAAAAAAAAAAAAAAAAAAAGGACCCCTTACCAAAGATTTCCTCCGGAATCGCCAGAGGTGGCCATCATTACATGAATGACTATGCTCTAGTTTGAGAAAATGATAGTCTTCGTATTGACGCAAAATCTTCACCGAAGAATCCCTGGAGACTCCTTGAAGATTCTTTCTTCAGCTGAACTGGACCCCTGGGCCCTACAAAAAAAAAAAAAAAAAGGACCCCTTACCAAAGATTTCCTCCGGAATCGCCGGAGGTGGCCATCATTACATGAATGACTATGCTCTAGTTTGAGAAAATGATAGTCTTCGTATTGGCTCCAAAATCTTCACCGAAGAATCCCTGAAGACTCTTTGAAGATTCTTTCTTCAGCTGAATTGGACCCATGGGTCCCACAAAAAAAAAAAAAACAAAAAAGGACCCCTTACCAAAGATTTCCTCCGGAATCACCGGAGGTGGCCACCATTACAAAAATGACTATGCTCTAGTTTTAGAAAATGATAGTGTTCATATTGGCTCCAAAATCCTACCCCAAGATTCCCTGAAGACTCCTTGAAGACTCTTTCTTCAGCAGTATAACAGGTGTCATTTTTCAATTTCAAGGGTAATTTCTACTATTTATATAGCTGGTAGCCTTTATGACTATGCTCTAGTTTGAGAAAATGATAGTCTTAGTATTGGCGCCAAAATCTTCACCGAAGAATCCCTGAAGACTCCTTGAAGATTCTTTCTTCAGCTGAATTGGACCCCTGGGCCCCACAAAAAAAAAAAAAAAGAAAAAAGGACCCCTTACCAAAGATTTCCTCCGGAATCGCCGGAGGTGGCCATCATTACATGAATGACTATGCTCTAGTTTGAGAAAATGATAGTCTTCGTATTGGCGCCAAAATCTTCAGCGAAGAACCCCTGAAGACTCCTTAAAGATTCTTTCTTCAGCTGAACTGGACCCCTGGGAACCACAAAAAAAAAAAAGGACCCCTTACCAAAGATTTCCTCCGGAATCGCCGGAGGTGGCCATCATTACATGAATGACTATGCTCTAGTTTGAGAAAATGATAGTCTTCGTATTGGCTCCAAAATATTCACCGAAGAATCCCTGAAGACTCCTTGAAGATTCTTTCTTCAGCTGAATTGGACCCCTGGGCCCCACAAAAAAAACAAAAAAAACAAAAAAGGACCCCTTACCAAAGATTTCCTCCGGAATCGCCGGAGGTGGCCAACATTCCATGAATGACTATGCTCTAGTTTGAGAAAATGATAGTCTTCGTATTGGAGCCAAAATCTTCACCGAAGAATCCCTTAAGACTCCTTGAAGATTCTTTCTTCACCTGAATTGGACCCCTGGGCCCTACAAAAAAAAACAAAAAACGACCCCTTACCAAAGATTTCCTCCAGAATCGCCGGAGGTAGCCATCATTACATGAATGACTATGCTCTAGTTTGAGAAAATGATAGTGTTCGTATTGGCGCCAAAATCTTCACCGAAGAATCCCTGAAGACTCCTTGAAGATTTTTTCTTCAGCAGTATAACAGGTGTCATTTTTCAATTCAAGGGTAATTTCTACCATTTATATAGCTGGTAGCCTTTATGACTATGGTCTAGTTTGAGAAAATGATAGTCTTAGTATTAGCGCCAAAATCTTCACCGAAGAATCATTGAAGACGCCTTGAAGATTCTTTCTTCATCTAAATTGGACCCCTGGGCCCCACAAAAAAAAAAAAAAAAAAAAGGACCCCTTACCAAAGATTTACTCCGGAATCGCCGGAGGTGGCCATCATTACATGAATGACTATGCTCTAGTTTGATAAAATGATAGTCTTCGTATTGGCTCCAAAATCTTCACCGAAGAATCCCTGAAGACTCCTTGAAGATTCTTTCTTCAGCTGAATTGGACCCCTGGGCCCCACAAAAAAAAACAAAAAAGGACCCCTTACCAAAGATTTCCTCCGGAATCGCCGGAGGTGGCCATTATTACATGAATGACTATGCTCTAGTTTGAGAAAATGATAGTTTTTGTATTGGCGCCAAAATCTTCACCGAAGAATCCCTGAAGACTCCTTTTAGATTCTTTCTTCAGCTGAACTGGACCCCTGAGCGCCCCCCCCCCCAAAAAAAAAGGACCCCTTACCAAAGATTTCCTCCGGAATCGCTGGAGGTGGCCATCATTACATGAATGACTATGCTCTAGTTTGAGAAAATGATAGTCTTCGTATTGGCTCCAAAATCTTCACCGAAGAATCCCTGAAGACTCCTTGAAGAATCTTTCTTCAGCTGAATTGGAGCCCTGGGCCCCACAAAAAAAAAAAAAAAGGACCCCTTACCAAAGATTTCCTCCGGAATCGCCGGAGGTGGCCATCATTACATGAAGGACTATGCTCTAGTTTGAGAAAATGATAGTCTTCGTATTGGCGCCAAAATCTTCACCGAAGGATCCCTGAAGACTCCTTGAAGATTATTTCTTCAGCTGAACTTTGACCCCTGGGCCCCACAAAAAAAAAAAAAAAAAAGGACCCCTTACCAAAGATTTCCTACGTAATCGCCGGAGGTGGCCATCATTTCATGAATGACTATGCTCTAGTTTGAGAAAATGATAGTCTTTGTATTGGCTCCAAAATATTCATCGAAGAATCCCTGAAAACTCCTTGAAGATTCTTTCTTCAGCTGAATTGGACCCCTGGGCCCCACAAAAAAAAAACAAAAAAGGACCCCTTTCCAAAGATTTCCTCCGGAATTGCCGGAGGTGGCCATCATTACATGAATGACTATGCTCTAGTTTGAGAAAATGATAGTCTTCGTATTGGCGCCAAAATCTTCACCGAAGAATCCTTGAAGACTTCTTGAAGATTCTTTCTTCAGCTGAATTGGACCCCTGGGCCCCACAAAAAAAAAAAAAAAAAAGGACCCCTTACTTAAGATTTCCTCCGGAATCGCCGGAGGTAGCCATCATTACATGAATGACTATGCTCTAGTTTGAGAAAATGATAGTCTTCGTATTGGCGCCAAAATCTTGACCGAAGAATCCCTGAAGACTCCTTGAAGATTTTTTCTTCAGCAGTATAACAGGTGTCATTTTTCAATTCAAGGGTAATTTCTACCATTTATATAGCTGGTAGCCTTTATGACTATGCTCTAGTTTGAGAAAATGATAGTCTTAGTATTAGCGCCAAAATCTTCACCGAAGAATCATTGAAGACGCCTTGAAGATTCTTTCTTCATCTAAATTGGACCCCTGGGCCCCACAAAAAAAAAAAAAAAAAAAAAGGACCCCTTACCAAAGATTTACTCCGGAATCGCCGGAGGTGGCCATCATTACATGAATGACTATGCTCTAGTTTGATAAAATGATAGTCTTCGTATTGGCTCCAAAATCTTCACCGAAGAATCCCTGAAGACTCCTTGAAGATTCTTTCTTCAGCTGAATTGGACCCCTTGGCCCCACAAAAAAAAACAAAAAAGGACTCCTTACCAAAGATTTCCTCCGGAATCGCCGGAGGTGGCCATTATTACATGAATGACTATGCTCTAGTTTGAGAAAATGATAGTTTTTGTATTGGCGCCAAAATCTTCACCGAAGAATCCCTGAAGACTCCTTTTAGATTCTTTCTTCAGCTGAACTGGACCCCTGAGCGCCCCCCCCCAAAAAAAAGGACCCCTTACCAAAGATTTCCTCCAGAATCGCCGGAGGTGGCCATCATTACATGAATGACTATGCTCTAGTTTGAGAAAATGATAGTCTTCGTATTGGCGCAAAATCTTCACCGAAGAATCCCTGAAGACTCCTTGAAGATTCTTTCTTCAGCTGAACTGGACCAATGGGCCCCACAAAAAAAAAAAAAAAAAAAGGACCCCTTACCAAAGATTTCCTCCGGAATCGCCGGAGGTGGCCATCATTACATGAATGATTGTGCTCTAGTTTGAGAAAATGATAGTCTTCGTATTGGCTCCAAAATCTTCACCGAAGAATCCCTGAAAACTACTTGAAGATTCTTTCTTCAGCTGAATTGGACCCCTGGGCCCCACAAAAAAAAAAAAAAAAGGACCCTTTACCAAAGATTTCCTCCGGAATCGCCGGAGGTGGCCATCATTACATGAATGACTAAGCTCTAGTTTGAGAAAATGATAGTCTTCGTATTGGCGCCAAAATCTTCACCGAAGAATCCCTAAAGACTCCTTGAAGATTCTTTCTTCAGCTGAACTGTACCCCTGGGCCCCACAAAAGAAAAAAAAAAAAAAAAAAAGGACCCCTTACCAAAGATTTCCTCCGGAATCGCCGGAGGTGGCCATCATTACATGAATGACTATGCTCTAGTTTGAGAAAATGATACTCTTCGTATTGGCTCCAAAATCTTCACCGAAGAATCCCTGAAGACTCTTTGAAGATTCTTTCTTCAGCTGAATTGGACCCCTGGGAACCACAAAAAAAAAAAAAAAAAGGATCCCCTTACCAAAGATTTCCTCCGGAATCGCCGGAGGTGGCCATCATTACATGAATGACTGCTCTAGTTTGAGAAAATGATAGTCTTCGTATTGGCGCCAAAATCTTCACCGAAGAATCCCTGAAGACTCCTTGAAGATTCTTTCTTCAGCTGAATTGGACCCCTGGGCCCACAAAAAAAAAAAAAAACAAAAAAGGACCCCTTACCAAAGATTTCCTCCGGAATCGCCGGAGGTGGCCATCATTACATGTATGACTAAGCTCTAGTTTGAGAAAATGATAGTCTTCGTATTGGCGCCAAAATCTTCACCGAAGAATCCCTGAAGACTCCTTGAAGATTCTTTCTTCAGCTGAATTGGACCCCTGGGCCCCACAAAAAAAAAAAAAAAACGACCCCTTACCAAAGATTTCCTCCGGAATCGCCGGAGGTGGCCATCATTACATGAATGACTATGCTCTAGTTTGAGAAAATAATAGTCTTCGTATTGGCTCCAAAACCTTCACCGAAGAATCCCTGAAGACTCCTTGAAGATTCTTGCTTCAGCTGAATTGGACCCCTGGGCCCCACAAAAAAAAAAACAAAAAAGGACGCCTTACCAAAGATTTCCTCCGGAATCGCCGGAGGTGGCCATCATTACATGAATGACTATGCTCTAGTTTGAGAAAATGATAGTCTTCGTATTGGCGCAAAATCTTCACCGAAGAATCCCTGAAGACTCCTTGAAGATTCTTTCTTCAGCTGAACTGGACCCCTGGTCCCCACAAAAAAAAAAAAACAAAAAAGGACCCCTTACCAAAGATTTCCTCCGGAATCGCCGGAGGTGGCCATCATTACATGAATGACTATGCTCTAGTTTGAGAAAATGATAGTCTTCGTATTGGCTCCAAAATCTTCACCAAAGAATCCCTGAAGACTCCTTGAAGAATCTTTCTTCAGCAGTATAACAGGGGTCATTTTTAAATTTCAAGGGTAATTTCTACCATTTATATAGCTGGTAGCCTTTAATGACTATGCTCTAGTTTGAGAAAATGATAGTCTTAGTATTGGCGCCAAAATCTTCACCGAAGAATCCCTGAAGACTACTTGAAGATTCTTTCTTCAGCTGAATTGGAGCCCTGGGCCCCACAAAAAAAAAAAGGACCCCTTACCAAAGATTTCCTCTAGAATCGCCGGAGGTGGCCATCATTACATGAATGACTCTGTTCTATTTTGAGAAAATGATAGTCTTCTTATTGGCGCCAAAATCTTCACCGAAAAATCCCTGAAGACTCCTTGAAGATTCTTTCTTCAGCTGAACTTTGACCCCTGGGCCCGACAAAAAAAAAAAAAAAAAAAAAAGGACCCCTTACCAAAGATTTCCTCCGGAATCGCCGGAGGTGGCCATCATTTCATGAATGACTATGCTCTAGTTTGAGAAAATGATAGTCTTCGTATTGGCTCCAAAATATTCACCGAAGAATCCCTGAAGACTCCTTGAAGATTCTTTCTTCAGCTGAATTGGACCCCTGGGCCCCACAAAAAAAAAAACAAAACAAAAAAGGACCCCTTACCAAAGATTTCCTCCGGAATCGCCGGAGGTGGCCATCATTACATGTATGACTAAGCTCTAGTTTGAGAAAATGATAGTCTTCGTATTGGCGACAAAATCTTCATGAAAGAATCCCTGAAGACTCCTTGAAGATTCTTTCTTCAGCTGAATTGGACCCCTGGGCCCCACAAAAAAAAAAAAAAAAAAAACGACCTCTAACCAAAGATTTCCTCCGGAATCGCCGGAGGTGGCCATCATTACATGAATGACTATGCTCTAGTTTGAGAAAATGATAGTCTTCGTATTGGCTGCAAAACCTTCACCGAAGAATCCCTTAAGACTCCTTGAAGATTCTTGCTTCAGCTGAATTGGACCCCTGGGCCCCACAAAAAAAAAAAAACAAAAAAGGACGCCTTACCAAAGATTTCCTACGGAATCGCCGGAGGTGGCCATCATTAAATGAATGACTATGCTCTAGTTTGAGAAAATGATAGTCTTCGTATTGGCGCAAAATCTTCACCGAAGAATCCCTGAAGACTCCTTGAAGATTCTTTCTTCAGCTGAACTGGACACCTGGTCCCCACAAAAAAAAAAAACAAAAAAGGACCCCTTACCAAAGATTTCCTCCGGAATCGCTGGAGGTGGCCATCATTACATGAATGACTATGCTCTAGTTTGAGAAAATGATAGTCTTCGTATTGGCTCCAAAATCTTCACCGAAGAATCCCTGAAGACTCCTTGAAGAATCTTTCTTCAGCTGAATTGGAGCCCTGGGCCCCACAAAAAAAAAAAAAAGGCCCCCTTACCAAAGATTTCCTCCGGAATCGCCGGAGGTGGCCATCATTACATGAAGGACTATGCTCTAGTTTGAGAAAATGATAGTCTTCGTATTGGCGCCAAAATCTTCACCGAAGGATCCCTGAAGACTCCTTGAAGATTATTTCTTCAGCTGAACTTTGACCCCTGGGCCCCACAAAAAAAAAAAAAAAAAAAGGACCCCTTACCAAAGATTTCCTACGTAATCGCCGGAGGTGGCCATCATTTCATGAATGACTATGCTCTAGTTTGAGAAAATGATAGTCTTTGTATTGGCTCCAAAATATTCATCGAAGAATCCCTGAAAACTCCTTGAAGATTCTTTCTTCAGCTGAATTGGACCCCTGGGCCCCACAAAAAAAAAACAAAAAATTACCCCTTACTTAAGATTTCCTCCGGAATTGCCGGAGGTGGCCATCATTACATGAATGACTATGCTCTAGTTTGAGAAAATGATAGTCTTCGTATTGGCGCCAAAATCTTCACCGAAGAATCCTTGAAGACTTCTTGAAGATTCTTTCTTCAGCTGAATTGGACCCCTGGGCCCCACAAAAAAAAAAAAAAATGGACCCCTTACTTAAGATTTCCTCCGGAATCGCCGGAGGTAGCCATCATTACATGAATGACTATGCTCTAGTTTGAGAAAATGATAGTGTTCGTATTGGCGCCAAAATCTTCACCGAAGAATCCCTGAAGACTCCTTGAAGATTTTTTCTTCAGCAGTATAACAGGTGTCATTTTTCAATTCAAGGGTAATTTCTACCATTTATATAGCTGGTAGCCTTTATGACTATGGTCTAGTTTGAGAAAATGTTAGTCTTAGTATTAGCGCCAAAATCTTCACCGAAGAATCATTGAAGACGCCTTGAAGATTCTTTCTTCATCTAAATTGGACCCCTGGGCCCCACAAAAAAAAAAAAAAAAAAAAAGGACCCCTTACCAAAGATTTACTCCGGAATCGCCGGAGGTGGCCATCATTACATGAATGACTATGCTCTAGTTTGATAAAATGATAGTCTTCGTATTGGCTCCAAAATCTTCACCGAAGAATCCCTGAAGACTCCTTGAAGATTCTTTCTTCAGCTGAATTGGACCCCTGGGCCCCACAAAAAAAAACAAAAAAGGACCCCTTACCAAAGATTTCCTCCGGAATCGCCGGAGGTGGCCATTATTACATGAATGACTATGCTCTAGTTTGAGAAAATGATAGTTTTTGTATTGGCGCCAAAATCTTCACCGAAGAATCCCTGAAGACTCCTTTTAGATTCTTTCTTCAGCTGAACTGGACCCCTGAGCGCCCCCCCCCCAAAAAAAAGGACCCCTTACCAAAGATTTCCTCCGGAATCGCTGGAGGTGGCCATCATTACATGAATGACTATGCTCTAGTTTGAGAAAATGATAGTCTTCGTATTGGCTCCAAAATCTTCACCGAAGAATCCCTGAAGACTCCTTGAAGAATCTTTCTTCAGCTGAATTTGAGCCCTGGGCCCCACAAAAAAAAAAAAAAAAGGACCCCTTACCAAAGATTTCCTCCGGAATCGCCGGAGGTGGCCATCATTACATGAAGGACTATGCTCTAGTTTGAGAAAATGATAGTCTTCGTATTGGCGCCAAAATCTTCACCGAAGGATCCCTGAAGACTCCTTGAAGATTATTTCTTCAGCTGAACTTTGACCCCTGGGCCCCAAAAAAAAAAAAAAAAAAGGACCCCTTACCAAAGATTTCCTACGTAATCGCCGGAGGTGGCCATCATTTCATGAATGACTATGCTCTAGTTTGAGAAAATGATAGTCTTTGTATTGGCTCCAAAATATTCATCGAAGAATCCCTGAAAACTCCTTGAAGATTCTTTCTTCAGCTGAATTGGACCCCTGGGCCCCACAAAAAAAAAACAAAAAAGAACCCCTTTCCAAAGATTTCCTCCGGAATTGCCGGAGGTGGCCATCATTACATGAATGACTATGCTCTAGTTTGAGAAAATGATAGTCTTCGTATTGGCGCCAAAATCTTCACCGAAGAATCCTTGAAGACTTCTTGAAGATTCTTTCTTCAGCTGAATTGGACCCCTGGGCCCCACAAAAAAAAAAACAAAAAAGGACCCCTTACTTAAGATTTCCTCCGGAATCGCCGGAGGTAGCCATCATTACATGAATGACTATGCTCTAGTTTGAGAAAATGATAGTCTTCGTATTGGCGCCAAAATCTTCACCGAAGAATCCCTGAAGACTCCTTGAAGATTTTTTCTTCAGCAGTATAACAGGTGTCATTTTTCAATTCAAGGGTAATTTCTACCATTTATATAGCAGGTAGCCTTTATGACTATGCTCTAGTTTGAGAAAATGATAGTCTTAGTATTAGCGCCAAAATCTTCACCGAAGAATCAATGAAGACGCCTTGAAGATTCTTTCTTCATCTAAATTGGACCCCTGGGCCCCACAAAAAAAAAAAAAAAAAAGGACCCCTTACCAAAGATTTACTCCGGAATCGCCGGAGGTGGCCATCATTACATGAATGACTATGCTCTAGTTTGATAAAATGATAGTCTTCGTATTGGCTCCAAAATCTTCACCGAAGAATCCCTGAAGACTCCTTGAAGATTCTTTCTTCAGCTGAATTGGACCCCTGGGCCCCACAAAAAAAAACAAAAAAGGACCCCTTACCAAAGATTTCCTCCGGAATCGCCGGAGGTGGCCATTATTACATGAATGACTATGCTCTAGTTTGAGAAAATGATAGTTTTTGTATTGGCGCCAAAATCTTCACCGAAGAATCCCTGAAGACTCCTTTTAGATTCTTTCTTCAGCTGAACTGGACCCCTGAGCGCCCCCCCCCCAAAAAAAGGACCCCTTACCAAAGATTTCCTCCAGAATCGCCGGAGGTGGCCATCATTACATGAATGACTATGCTCTAGTTTGAGAAAATGATAGTCTTCGTATTGGCGCAAAATCTTCACCGAAGAATCCCTGAAGACTCCTTGAAGATTCTTTCTTCAGCTGAACTGGACCAATGGGCCCCACAAAAAAAAAAAAAAAAAAGGACCCCTTACCAAAGATTTCCTCCGGAATCGCCGGAGGTGGCCATCATTACATGAATGATTGTGCTCTAGTTTGAGAAAATGATAGTCTTCGTATTGGCTCCAAAATCTTCACCGAAGAATCCCTGAAAACTACTTGAAGATTCTTTCTTCAGCTGAATTGGACCCCTGGGCCCCACAAAAAAAAAAAAAGGACCCCTTACCAAAGATTTCCTCCGGAATCGCCGGAGGTGGCCATCATTACATGTATGACTAAGCTCTAGTTTGAGAAAATGATAGTCTTCGTATTGGCGCCAAAATCTTCAGCGAAGAACCCCTGAAGACTCCTTAAAGATTCTTTCTTCAGCTGAACTGGACCCCTGGTCCCCACAAAAAAAAAAAAAAAAAAGGACCCCTTACCAAAGATTTCCTCCGGAATCTCCGGAGGTGGCCATCATTACATGAATGACAATGCTCTAGTTTGAGAAAATGATAGTCTTCGTATTGGTGCCAAAATCTTCACCGAAGAATCCCTGAAGACTCCTTGAAGATTCTTTCTTCAGCTGAATTGGACCCCTGGGCCCCACAAAAAAAAACAAAAAAGGACCCCTTACAAAAGATTTCCTCCGGAATCGCCGGAGGTGGCCATCATTACATGAATGACTATGCTCTAGTTTGAGAAAATGATAGTCTTCGTATTGGCGCAAAATCTTTACCGAAGAATCCCTGAAGACTCCTTGAAGATTCTTTCTTCAGCTGAACTGGACCCCTGGTCCCCACAAAAAAAAAAAAAAAAAAAATGTTCCTTACCAAAGATTTCCTCCGGCATCGCCGGAGGTGGCCATCATTACATGAATGACTATGCTCTAGTTTGAAAAAATGATAGTCTTCGTATTGGCTCCAAAATCTTCACCGAAGAATCCCTGAAGACTCCTTGAAGATTCTTTCTTCAGCTGAATTGGACCCCTGGTCCCCAGAAAAAAAAACAAAAAAGGACCCCTTACCAAAGATTTCCTCCGGAATCGCCGGAGGTGGCCATCATTACATGAATGACTATGTTCTAGTTAGAGAAAATGATAGTCTTCGTATTGGCGCAAAATCTTCACCGAAGAATCCCTGAAGACTCCTTGAGGATTCTTTCTTCAGCTGAACTAGACTTCTGGCCCCCCCCCCAAAAAAAAGGACCCCTTACCAATGATTTCCTCTGGAATGGCCGGAGATGGCCATCATTGCATGAATGACTATGCTCTAGTTTGAGAAAATGATAGTCTTCGTATTGGCTCCAAAATCTTCACCGAAGAATCCCTGAAGACTCCTTGAAGATTCTTGCTTCAGCTGAATTGGACCCCTGGGCCCCACAAAAAAAAACAAAAAAGTACCCCTTACCAAAGATTTCCTCCGGAATCGCCTTAGGTGGCCATCATTACATGAATGACTATGCTTTAGTTTTGAGAAAATGATAGTCTTCGTATTGGCGCAAAATCTTCACCGAAGAATCCCTGAAGACTCCTTGAAGATTCTTCCTTCAGATGAACTGGACCCCTGGTCCCCCCCCCCCCAAAAAAAAAGGAACCTTACCAAAGATTTCCTCCGGAATCGCCGGAGGTGGCCATCATTCCATGGATGACTATGCTCTAGTTTGAGAAAATGATAGTCTTCGTATTGGCTCCAAAATCTTCACCGAAGAATCCCTGAAGACTCCTTGAAGAATCTTCCTTCAGCAGTATAACAGGTGTCATTTTTCAATTTCAAGGGTAATTTCTACCATTTATATAGCTGGTAGCCTTTATGACTATGCTCTAGTTTGAGAAAATGATAGTCTTAGTATTGGCGCCAAAATCTTCACCGAAGAATCCCTGAAGTCTCCTTGAAGATTCTTTCTTCAGCAGAATTGGACCCCTGGGACCCACAAAAAAAAAAAACAAAAAAGGGACCCCTTACCAAAGATTTCCTCTGGAATCGCCGGAGGTGGCCATCATTACATGAATGACTATGCTCTAGTTTGAGAAAATGATAGTCTTCGTATTGGCGCCAAAATCTTCACCGAAGAATCCCTGAAGACTCCTTGAAGATTCTTTCTTTAGCAGAATTGGACCCCTGGGACCCACAAAAAAAAAAAAAAAAAAAGGGACCCCTTACCAAAGATTTCCTCCGGAATCGCCGGAGGTGGCCATCATTACATGAATGACTATGCTCTAGTTTGAGAAAATGATAGTCTTCGTATTGGCTCCAAAATATTCACCGAAGAATCCCTGAAGACTCCTTGAAGATTCTTTCTTCAGCTGAATTGGACACCTGTGCCCCACAAAAAAAAAAAAAAAACAAAAAAGGACCCCTTACCAAAGATTTCCTCCAGAATCGCCGGAGGTGGTCATCATTACATGAATGACTATGCTCTAGTTTGAGAAAATGATAGTCTTCGTATTGGCGACAAAATCTTCACCGAAGAATCAATGAAGACTTCTTGAAGATTCTTTCTTCAGCTGAATCGGACCCCTGGGCCCCACAAAAAAAAAAAAACATAAAAGGACCCCTTACCAAAGATTTCCTCCAGAATCGCCGGAGGTAGCCATCATTACATGAATGACTATGCTCTAGTTTGAGAAAATGATAGTCTTCGTATTGGCTCCAAAATCTTCACCGAAGAATCCCTGAAGACTCCTTGAAGATTCTTTCTTTAGCTGAACTGGACACCTGTGCCCCACAAAAAAAAAAAAAAAAAAATGGACCCCTTACCAAAGATTTCCTCCGGAATCGCCGGAGGTGGCCATCATTACATGAATGACTATACTCGAGTTTGAGAAAATGATAGTCTTCGTATTGGCTCCAAAATCTTCACCGAAGAATCCCTGAAGACTCTTTGAAGATTCTTTCTTCAGCTGAATTGGACCCCTGGGCCCCACAAAAAAAACAAAAAAGGACCCCTTACCAAAGATTTCCTCCGGAATCGCCAGAGGTGGCCATCATTACATGAATGACAATGCTCTAGTTTTAGAAAATGATAGTCTTCATATTGGCTCCAAAATCCTACCCCAAGATTCCCTGAAGGCTCCTTGAAGACTCTTTCTTCAGCAGTATAACAGGTGTCATTTTTCAATTTCAAGGGTAATTTCTACTATTTGTATAGCTGGTAGCCTTTATGACTATGCTCTAGTTTGAGAAAATGATAGTCTTAGTATTGGCGCCAAAATCTTCACCAAAGAATCCCTGAAGACTCCTTGAAGATTCTTTCTTCAGCTGAATTGGACCCCTGGGCCCCACAAAAAAAAAATAAAAGAAAAAAGGACCCCTTACCAAAGATTTCCTCCGGAATCGCCGGAGGTGGCCATCATTACATGAATGACTATGCTCTAGTTTGAGAAAATGATAGTCTTCGTATTGGCGCCAAAATCTTCAGCGAAGAACCCCTGAAGACTCCTTGAAGATTCTTTCTTCAGCTGAACTGGACCCCTGGGAACCACAAAAAAAAAAAAAAAAAAAAAAGGACCCCTTACCAAAGATTTCCTCCGGAATCGCCGGAGGTGGCCATCATTACATGAATGACTATGCTCTAGTTTGAGAAAATGATAGTCTTCGTATTGGCTCCAAAATATTCACCGAAGAATCCCTGAAGACTCCTTGAAGATTCTTTCTTCAGCTGAATTGGACCCCTGGGCCCCACAAAAAAAAACAAAAAAAACAAAAAAGGACCCCTTACCAAAGATTTCCTCCGGAATCGCCGGAGGTGGCCATCATTACATGAATGACTATGCTCTAGTTTGAGAAAATGATAGTCTTCGTATTGGCGCCAAAATCTTCACCAAAGAATCTCTTAAGACTCCTTGAAGATTCTTTCTTCACCTGAATTGGACCCCTGGGCCCCACAAAAAAAAACAAAAAACGACCCCTTACCAAAGATTTCCTCCAGAATCGCCGGAGGTAGCCATCATTACATGAATGACTATACTCTAGTTTGAGAAAATGATAGTCTTCGTATTGGCGCCAAAATCTTCACCGAAGAATCCCTAAAGACTCCTTGAAGATTCTTTCTTCAGCTGAACTGGACCCCTGGACCCCACAAAAGAAAAAAAAAAAAAAAAGGACCCCTTACCAAAGATTTCCTCCGGAATGGCCGGAGGTGGCCATCATTACATGAATGACTACTCTAGTTTGAGAAAATGATAGTCTTCGTATTGGCGCCAAAATCTTCACCGAAGAATCCCTGAAGACTCCTTGAAGATTCTTTCTTCAGCTGAATTGGACCCCTGGGCCCCACAAAAAAAAAAAAAGGACCCCTTACCAAAGATTTCCTCCGCAATCGCCGGAGGTGGCCATCATTACATGTATGACTAAGCTCTAGTTTGAGAAAATGATAGTCTTCGTATTGGTGCCAAAATCTTCACCGAAGAATCCCTGAAGACTCCTTGAAGATTCTTTCTTCAGCTGAATTGGACCCCTGGGCCCCACAAAAAAAAAAAAAAAAAGACCCCTAACCAAAGATTTCCTCCGGAATCGCCGGAGGTGGCCATCATTACATGAATGACTCTGCTCTAGTTTGAGAAAATGATAGTCTTCGTATTGGCGCCAAAATCTTCACCGAAGTATCCCTGAAGACTCCCTGAAGATTCTTTCTTCAGCTGAACTGGACCCCTGGGCCCCACAAAAAAAAAAAAAAAAAGGACCCCTTACCAAAGATTTCCTCTGGAATCGCCGGAGGTGGCCATCATTACATGAATGACTATGCTCTAGTTTGAGAAAATGATAGTCTTCGTATTGGCTCCAAAACCTTCACTGAAGAATCCCTGAAGACTCCTTGAAGATTCTTGCTTCAGCTCAATTGGACCCCTGGGCCCCACAAAAAAAAACAAAAAAGGACGCCTTACCAAAGTTTTCCTCCGGAATCGCCGGAGGTGGCCATCATTACATGAATGACTATGCTCTAGTTTGAGAAAATGATAGTCTTCGTATTGGCGCAAAATCTTCACCGAAGAATCCCTGAAGACTCCTTGAAGATACTTTCTTCAGCTGAATTGGACCCCTGGGCCCCACAAAAAAAAACAAAAAAGGACCCCTTACCAAAGATTTCCTCCGGAATCGCCGGAGGTGGCCATCATTACATGAATGACTATGCTCTAGTTTGAGAAAATGATAGTCTTCGTATTGGCTCCAAAATCGTCACCAAAGAATCCCTGAAGACTCCTTGAAGAATCTTTCTTCAGCAGTATAACAGGTGTCATTTTTCAATTTCAAGGGTAATTTCTACCATTTATATAGCTGGTAGCCTTTATTACTATGCTCTAGTTTGAGAAAATGATAGTCTTAGTATTGGCGCCAAAATCTTCACCGAAGAATCCCTGAAGACTCCTTGAAGATTCTTTCTTCGGCAGAATTGGACCCCTGGGACCCACAAAAAAAAAAAAAAAAAAGGGACCCCTTACTAAAGATTTCCTCTGGAATCGCCGGAGGTGGCCATCATTACATGAATGACTATGCTCTAGTTTGAGAAAATGATAGTCTTCGTATTGGCGCCAAAATCTTCACCGAAGAATCCCTGAAGACTCCTTGAAGATTCTTTCTTTAGCAGAATTGGACCCCTGGTCCCCACAAAAAAAAAAAAAAAAAGGGACCCCTTACCAAAGATTTCCTCCGGAATCGCTGGAGGTGGCCATCATTACATGAATGACTATGCTCTAGTTTTAGAAAATGATAGTCTTCGTATTGCCTCCAAAATATTCACCGAAGAATCCCTGAAGACTCCTTGAAGATTCTTTCTTCAGCTGAATTGGACCCCTGGGCCCCACAAAAAAAAACAAAAAAGGACCCCTTACCAAAGATTTCCTCCAGAATCGCCGGAGGTGGTCATCATTACATGAATGACTATGCTCTAGTTTGAGAAAATGATAGTCTTCGTATTGGCGACAAAATCTTCACCGAAGAATCAATGAAGACTTCTTGAAGATTCTTTCTTCAGCTGAATCGGACCCCTGGGCCCCACAAAAAAAAAAAAAACATAAAAGGACCCCTTACCAAAGATTTCCTCCGGAATCGCCGGAGGTAGCCATCATTACATGAATGACTATGCTCTAGTTTGAGAAAATGATAGTCTTCGTATTGGCTCCAAAATCTTCACCGAAGAATCCCTGAAGACTCCTTGAAGATTCTTTCTTTAGCTGAACTGGACACCTGTGCCCCACAAAAAAAAAAAAAAAAATGGACCCCTTACCAAAGATTTCCTCCGGAATCGCCGGTGGTGGCCATCATTACATGAATGACTATACTCGAGTTTGAGAAAATGATAGTCTTCGTATTGGCTCCAAAATCTTCACCGAAGAATCCCTGAAGACTCTTTGAAGATTCTTTCTTCAGCTGAATTGGACCCCTGGGCCCCACAAAAAAAAACAAAAAAGGACCCCTTACCAAAGATTTCCTCCCGAATCGCCAGAGGTGGCCATCATTACATGAATGACAATGCTCTAGTTTTAGAAAATGATAGTCTTCATATTGGCTCCAAAATCCTCACCCAAGATTCCCTGAAGACTCCTTGAAGACTCTTTCTTCAGCAGTATAACAGGTGTCATTTTTCAATTTCAAGGGTAATTTCTACCATTTATATAGCTGGTAGCCTTTATGACTATGCTCTAGTTTGAGAAAATGATAGTCTTAGTATTGGCGCCAAAATCTTCACCGAAGAATCCCTGAAGACGCCTTGAAGATTCTTTCTTCAGCTAAATTGGACCCCTGGGCCCCACAAAAAAAAAAGAAAAAAGGACCCCTTACGAAAGATTTCCTCCGGAATCGCCGGTGGTGTCCATCATTACATGAATGACTATGCTCTAGTTTGAGAAAATGATAGTCTTCGCATTGGCGCCAAAATCTTCACCGAAGAATCCCTGAAGACTCCTTGAAGATTCTTTCTTCAGCTGAACTGGACCCCTGGGCCCCACGAAAAAAAAAAAAAGAACCCTCTACCAAAGATTTCCTCCGGAATCGCCGGAGGTGGCCATCATTACATGAATGACTATGCTCTAGTTTGAGAAAATGATAGTCTTCGTATTGGCTCCAAAATCTTCACCGAAGAATCTCTAAAGACTCCTTGAAGATTCTTTCTTCAGCAGAATTGGACACCTGGGCCCCACAAAAAAAAAAAAAAACAAAAAAGGACCCCTTACCAAAGATTTCTTCCGGAATCGCCGGAGGTGGCCATTATTACATGAATGACTAAGCTATATTTTGAGAAAATGATAGTCTTCGTATTGGCGCCAAAATCTTCGCCGAAGAATCCCTGAAGACTCCTTGAAGATTCTTTTTTTCCGCTGAACTGGACCCCTGGGCCCCACAAAAAAAAAAAAAAAAAGGACCCCTTACCAAAGATTTCCTCCGGAATCGCCGGAGGTGGCCATCATTACATGAATGACTATGCTCTAGTTTTAGAAAATGATAGTCTTCGTACTGGCTCCAAAATCTTCACTGAAGAATCCCTGAAGACTCCTTGAAGATTCTTTCTTCAGCTGAATTGGACCCCTGGGCCCCCCCAAAAAAAAACAAAAAAGGACCCCTTACCAAAGATTTCCTCCGGAATCGCCGGAGGTAGCCATCATTACATGAATGATTATGCTCTAGTTTGAGAAAATGATAGTCTTCGTATTTGCGCCAAAATCTTCACCGAAGAATCCCTGAAGACTCCTTGAAGATTCTTTCTTCAGCTGAACTGGACCCCTGGACCCCACAAAAAAAAACAAAACTGGACCCCTCACCAAAGATTTCCTCCGGAATCGCCGGAGTGGCTATCATTACATGAATGACTATGCTCTAGTTTGAGAAAATGATAGTCTTCGTATTTGCTCCAAAATCTTCACCGAAGAATCCCTGAAGACTCTTTGAAGATTATTTCTTCAGCTGAATTAGACCCCTGGGCCCCACAAAAAAAAAAAAACAAAAAAGGACCCCTTACCAAAGATTTCCTCCGGAATCGCAGGAGGTGGCCATCATTACATGAATGACTATGCTCTAGTTTTAGAAAATGATAGTCTTCATATTGGCTCCAAAATCCTCACCCAAGATTCCCTGAAGACTCCTTGAAGACTCTTTCTTCAGTAGTATAACAGGTGTCATTTTTCAATTTCAAGGGTAATTTCTACCATTTATATTGCTGGTAGCCTTTATGACTATGCTCTAGTTTGAGAAAATGATAGTCTTAGTATTGGCGCCAAAATCTTCACCGAAGAATCCCTGGAGACTCCTTGAAGATTCTTTCTTCAGCTGAATTGGACCCCTGGGCCCCACCAAAAAAAAAAAAAAAAAAGGACCCCTTACCAAAGATTTCCTCCGGAATCGCCGGAGGTGGCCATCATTACATGAATGACTATGCTCTATTTTGAGAAAATGATAGTCTTCGTATTGGCGCCAAAATCTTCACCGAAGATTCCCTGAAGACTCCTTGAAGATTCTTTCTTCAGCTGAACTGGACCCCTGGGCCCCACGAAAAAAAAAAAAGGACCCCCTACCAAAGATTTTCTCCGGAATCGCCGGAGGTGGCCATCATTACATGAATGACTACGCTCTAGTTTGAGAAAATGATAGTCTTCGTATTGGCACCAAAATCTTCAGCGGAGAATCCCTGAAGACTCCTTGAAGATTCTTTCTTCAGCTGAACTGGACCCCTGGGCCCCACAAAAAAACAAAACAAAAAAGGACCCCTTACCAAAGATTTCCTCCGGAATCGCCGGAGGTGGCCATCATTACATGAATGACTATGCTCTAGTTTGAGAAAATGATAGTCTTCGTATTGGCTCCAAAATCTACACTGAAGAATCCCTGAAGACTTTTTGAAGATTCTTTCTTCAGCTGAATTGGACCCCTGGGCCCCACAAAAAAAAAAAAAAAAAAAAAAGGACCCCTTACCAAAGATTTCCTCCGTAATCACCGGAGGTGGCCATCATTACATGAATGACTATGCTCTAGTTTTAGAAAATGATAGTCTTCATATTGGCTCCAAAATCCTACCCCAAGATTCCCTGAAGACTCCTTGAAGACTCTTTCTTCAGCAGTATAACAGGTGTCATTTTTCAATTTCAAGGGTAATTTTTACTATTTATATAGCTGGTAGCCTTTATGACTATGCTCTAGTTTGAGAAAATGATAGTCTTAGTATTGGCGCAAAAATCTTCACCGAAGAATCCCTAAAGACTCCTTGAAGATTCTTTCTTCAGCTGAATTGGACCCCTGGGCCACACACAAAAAAAAAAAAGGACACCTTACCATATATTTCCTCCGGGATCGCCGGAGGTGGCCATCATTACATGAATGACTGTGCTCTAGTTGGAGAAAATGATAGTCTTCGCATTGGCGCCAAAATCTTCACCGAAGAATCCCTGAAGACTCCTTGAAGATTCTTTCTTCAGCTGAACTGGAACCCTGGGAACCACAAAAAAAATTACAAAAAAGGACCCCTTACCAAAAGATTTCCTCCGGAATCGCCGGAGGTGGCCATCATTACATGAATGACTAAGCTCTAGTTTGAGAAAATGATAGTCTTCGTATTGGCGCCAAAATCTTCACAGAAGAATCCCTGAAGACTCCTTGAAGATTCTTTCTTCAGCTGAATTGGACCCCTGGGCCCCACAAAAAAAAAAAAACAAAAAAGGACCCCTTACCAAAGATTTCCTCCGTAATCGCCGGTGGTGGCCATCATTACATGAATGACTATGCTCTAGTTTGAGAAAATGATAGTCTTCGTATTGGCGCCAAAATCTTCACCGAAGATTCCCTGAAGACTCCTTGAAGATTCTTTATTCAGCTGAACTGGACCCTTGGGCCCCACAAAAACAAAAAAAAAAAAGAACCCCTTACCAAAGATTTCCTCCGGAATCGCAGGAGGTGGCCATCATTACATGAATGACTATGCTCTAGTTTTAGAAAATGATAGTCTTTATATTGGCTCCAAAATCCTCACCCAAGATTCCCTGAAGACTCTTTGAAGACTCTTTCTTCAGCAGTATAACAGGTGTCATTTTTCAATTTCAAGGGTAATTTCTACCATTTATATAGCTGGTAGCCTTTATGACTATGCTCTTGTTTGAGAAAATGATAGTCTTAGTATTGGCTCCAAAATCTTCACCGAAGAATCCCTGAAGACGGCTTGAAGATTCTTTCTTCAACTGAACTGGAACCCTGGGAACCACAAAAAAAAAATTACAAAAAATTTCCTCCGGAATCGCCGGAGGTGGCCATCATTACATGAATGACTATGCTCTAGTTTGAGAAAATGATAGTCTTCGTATTGGCGCCAAAATCTTCACCGAAGAATCCCTGAAGACTCTTTGAAGATTCTTTCTTCAGCTGAATTGGACCCCTGGGCCCCACAAAAAAAAAAAAAAAAGGAACCCTTACCAAAAAATTTCCTCCGGAATCGCCGGAGGTAGCCATCATTACTGGAATGAATATGCTCTAGTTTGAGAAAATGATAGTCTTCGTATTGGCTCCAAAATCTTCACCGAAGAATCCCTGAAGACTCCTTGAAGATTCTTTCTTCAGCTGAATTGGACCCCTGGGCCCCACAAAAAAAAAAAAGGACCCCTTACCAAAGATTTCCTCCGAAATCGCCGGAGGTGGCCATCATTATATGAATGACTATGCTCTAGTTTGAGAAAATGATAGTCTTCGTATTGGCGCAAAATCTTCACCGAAGAATCCCTGAAGACTCCTTGAAGATTCTTTCTTCAGCTGAACTGGACCCCTGGGCCCCACAAAAAAAAAAAAAAAAAAAAAGAACCCCTTACCAAAGATTTCCTCAGGAATCGCCGGAGTTGGCCATCATTACATGAATGACTATGCTCTAGTTTGAGAAAATGATAGTCTTCGTATTGGCGCAAAATCTTCACCGAAGAATCCCTGAAGACTCCTTGAAGATTCATTCTTCAGCTGAACTGGACCCCTGGGCCCCACAAAAAAAAAAAAAAAAACACAAAAAAGGACCCCTTACCAAAGATTTCCTCCGGAATCGCCGGAGGTGGCCATCATTACATGAATGACTATGCTCTAGTTTGAGAAAATGATAGTCTTCGTATTGGCTCCAAAATCTTCACCGAAGAATCCCTGAAGACTCTTTGAAGATTCTTTCTTCAGCTGAATTGGACCCCTGGGCCCCACAAAAAAAAACAAAAAAGGACCCTTTACCAAAGATTTCCTCCGGAATCGCCGGAGGTGGCCATTATTACATGAATGACTAAGCTCTAGGTTGAGAAAATGATAGTCTTCCTATTGGCGCCAAAATCTTCACCGAAGAATCCTTGAAGACTCCTTGAAGATTCTTTTTTCAGCTGAACTGGACCCCTGGGCCCCACAAAAAAAAAAAAAGAAAGGACCCCTTACCAAAGATTTCCTCCGGAATCGCCGGAGGTGGCCATCATTACACGAATGACTATGCTCTAGTTTGAGAAAATGATAGTCTTTATATTGGCTCCAAAATCTTCACCGGAGAATCCCTGAAGACTCCTTGAAGATTCTTTCTTCAGCTGAATTGGACCCCTGGGCCCCCCCAAAAAAAAACAAAAAAGGACCCCTTACCAAAGATTTCCTCCGGAATCGCCGGAGGTAGCCATCATTACATGAATGACTATGCTCTAGTTTGAGAAAATGATAGTCTTCGTATTTGCTCCAAAATCTTCACCGAAGAATCCCTGAAGACTCTTTGAAGATTATTTCTTCAGCTGAATTGGACCCCTGAGCCCCACAAAAAAAAAAAAAGGAACCCTTACCAAAGATTTCCTCCGGAATCGCCGGAGGTGGCCATCATTACTTGATTGACTATGCTCTAGTTTGAGAAAATGATAGTCTTCGTATTGGCGCCAAAATCTTCACCGAGGAATCCCTGAAGACTCCTTGAAGATTCTTTCTTCAGCTGAAATGGACCCCTGGGAACCACAAAAAAAAAACAAAAAAGGACCCCTTACCAAAGATTTCCTCCGGAATCGACGGAGGTGGCCATCATTACATGAATGACTATGCTCTAGTTTGAGAAAATGATAGTCTTCGTATTGGCGCAAAATCTTCACCGAAGAATCCCTGAAGACTCCTTGAAGATTCTTTCTTCAGCTGAACTGGACCCCTGGGCCCCACAAAAAAAAAAAAAAAAAAAAGAACCCCTTGCCAAAGATTTCCTCCGGAATCGCCTGAGGTGGCCATCATTACATGAATGACTATGCTCTAGTTTGAGAAAATGATAGTCTTCGTATTGGCGCAAAATCTTCACCGAAGAATCCCTGAAGACTCCTTGAAGATTCTTTCTTCAGCTGAACTGGACCCCTGGGCCCCACAAAAAAAAAAAAAAACACAAAAAAGGACCCCTTACCAAAGATTTCCTCCGGAATCGCCGGAGGTGGCCATCATTACATGAATGACTATGCTCTAGTTTGAGAAAATGATAGTCTTCGTATTGGCTCCAAAATCTTCACCGAAGAATCCCTGAAGACTCTTTGAAGATTCTTTTTTCAGCTGAATTGGACCCCTGGGCCCCACAAAAAAAAACAAAAAAGTACCCCTTACCAAAGATTTCCTCCGGAATCGCCGGAGGTGGCCATCATTACATGAATGACTATGCTCTAGTTTTAGAAAATGATAGTCTTCATATTGGCTCCAGAATCCTCACCCAAGATTCCCTGAAGACTCCTTGAAGACTCTTTCTTCAGCAGTATAACAGGTGTCATTTTTCAATTTCAAGGGTAATTTCTACCATTTATATAGCTGGTAGCCTTTATGACTATGCTCTAGTTTGAGAAAATGATAGTCTTAGTATTGGCGCCAAAATCTTCACCGAAGAATCCCTGAAGACTTCTTGAAGATTCTTTCTTCAGCTGAACTGGACCCCTGGGCCCCACAAAAAAAACAAAAGAAAAAAGGACCCCTTACCAAAGATTTCCTCCGGAATCGCCGGAGGTGGCCATCATTACATGAATGACTATGCTCTAGTTTGAGAAAATGATAGTCTTCATATTGGCGCCAAAATGTTTACCGAAGAATCCCTGAAGACTCCTTGAATATTCTTTCTTCATCTGAATTGGACTCCTGGGCCCCACAAAAAAAAACAAAAAACTACCCCTTACCAAAGATTTCCTCCGGAATCGCCGGAGGTAGCCATCATTACATGAATGACTATGCTCTAGTTTGAGAAAATGATAGTCTTCGTATTGGCGCCAAAATCTTCACAGAAGAATCCCTGAAGACTCCTTGAAGATTCTTTCTTCAGCTGAACTGGACCCCTGGGCCCCACAAAAAAAAAAAGGACCCCTTACCAAAGATTTCCTCCGGAATCACTGGAGGTGGCCATCATTACATTAATGACTATGCTCTAGTTTGAGAAAATGATAGTCTTAGTATTGGCGCCAAAATCTTCACCGAAGAATCCCTGAAGACGCCTTGAAGATTCTTTCTTCAGCTAAATTGGACCCCTGGGCCAAACAAAAAAAAAAAAGAAAAAAGGACCCCTTACCAAAGATTTCCTCCGGAATCGCCGGAGGTGGCCATCATTACATGAATGACTATACTCTAGTTTGAGAAAATGATAGTCTTCGTATTGGCGCCAAAATCTTCACCGAAGAATCCCTGAAGACTCCTTGAAGATTCTTTCTTCAGCTGAACTGGACCCCTGGGCCCCACGAAAAAAAAAAAAGAACCCCCTACCAAAGATTTCAACCGGAATCGCCGGAGGTGGCCATCATTACATGAATGATTATGCTCTAGTTTGAGAAAATGATAGTCATTGTATTGGCTCCAAAATCTTCACCGAAGAATCTCTGAAGACTCCTTGAAAATTCTTTCTTCAGCTGAATTGGACCCCTGGGCCCCACAAAAAAAAAAACAAAAAAGGACCCCTTACCAAAGATTTCCTCCGGAATCGCCGGAGGTGGCCATTATTACATGAATGACTAAGCTGTAGTTTGAGAAAATGATAGTCTTCGTATTGGCGCCAAAATCTTCACCGAAGAATCCTTGAAGACTCCTTGAAGATTCTTTTTTCAGCTGAACTGGACCCCTGGGCCCCACAAAAAAAAAAAAAAAAATGACCCCATACCAAAGATTTCCTCCGGAATCACCGGAGGTGGCCATCATTACATTAATGACTATGCTCTAGTTTGAGAAAATGATAGTCTTAGTATTGGTGCCAAAATCTTCACCGAAGAATCCCTGAAGACGCCTTGAAGATTCTTTCTTCAGCTAAATTGGACCCCTGGGCCAAACAAAAAAAAAAAAAGAAAAAAGGACCCCTTACCAAAGATTTCCTCCGGAATCGCCGAAGGTGGCCATCATTACATGAATGACTATGCTCTAGTTTGAGAAAATGATAGTCTTCGTATTGGCGCCAAAATCTTCACCGAAGAATCCCTGAAGACTCCTTGAAGATTCTTTCTTCAGCTGAACTGGACCCCTGGGCCTCACGAAAAAAAAAAAGAACCCCCTACCAAAGATTTCCTCCGGAATCGCCGGAGGTGGCCATCATTACATGAATGACTATGCTCTACTTTGAGAAAATGATAGTCTTTGTATTGGCTCCAAAATCTTCACCGAAGAATCTCTGAAGACTCCTTGAAGATTCTTTCTTCAGCTGAATTGGACCCCTGGGCCCCACAAAAAAAAAAAAAAAAAAAAAAGGACCCCTTACCAAAGATTTCCTAAGGAATCGCCGGAGGTGGCCATTATTACATGAATGACTAAGCTCTAGTTTGAGAAAATGATAGTCTTCGTATTGGCGCCAAAATCTTCACCGAAGAATCCTTGAAGACTCCTTGAAGATTCTTTTTTCAGCTGAACTGGACCCCTGGGCCCCACAAAAAAAAAAAAAAAAGAAAGGACCCCTTACCAAAGATTTCCTCCGGAATCGCCGGAGGTGGCCATCATTACATGAATGACTATGCTCTAGTTTGAGAAAATGATAGTCTTTATATTGGCTCCAAAATCTTCACCGAAGAATCCCTGAAGACTCCTTGAAGATTCTTTCTTCAGCTGAATTGGACCTCTGGGCCCCCCCAAAAAAAAACAAAAAAGGACCCCTTACCAAAGATTTCCTCCGGAATCGCCGGAGGTAGCCATCATTACATGAATGACTATGCTCTAGTTTGAGAAATTGATAGTCTTCGTATTGGCGCCAAAATCTTCACCGAAGAATCCCTGAAGACTCCTTGAAGATTCTTTCTTCAGCTGAACTGGACCCCTGGGCCCCACAAAAAAAAAAAAAGGAACCCTTACCAAAGATTTCCTCCGGAATCGACGGAGGTGGCCATCATTACATGAATGACTATGCTCTAGTTTGAGAAAATGATAGTCTTCGTATTTGCTCCAAAATCTTCACCGAAGAATACCTGAAGACTCCTTGAAGATTCTTTCTTCAGCTGAATTGGACCCCTGGGCCCCACAAAAAAAAAAAAAAGGAACCCTTACCAAAGATTTCCTCCGGAATCGCCGGAGGTGGCCATCATTACTTGAATGACTATGCTCTAGTTTGAGAAAATGATAGTCTTCGTATTGGCTCCAAAATCTTCACCGAAGAAACCCTGAAGACTCCTTGAAGATTCTTTCTTCAGCTGAATTGGACCCCTGGGCCCCACAAAAAAAAAAAAAAAAAAGGACCCCTTACCAAAGATTTCTTCCGAAATCGCCGGAGGTGGCCATCATTATATGAATGACTATGCTCTAGTTTGAGAAAATGATAGTCTTTGTATTGGCTCCAAAATCTTCACCGAAGAATCTCTGAAGACTCCCTGAAGATTCTTTCTTCAGCTGAATTGGACCCCTGGGCCCCACAAAAAAAAAAAAACAAAAAAGGACCCCTTACCAAAGATTTCCTAAGGAATCGCCGGAGGTGGCCATTATTACATGAATGACTAAGCTCTAGTTTGAGAAAATGATAGTCTTCGTATTGGCGCCAAAATCTTCACCGAAGAATCCTTGAAGACTCCTTGAAGATTCTTTCTTCAGCTGAACTGGACCCCTGGGCCCCACAAAAAAAAAAAAAAGAAAGGACCCCTTACCAATGATTTCCTCCGGAATCGCCGGAGGTGGCCATCATTACATGAATGACTATGCTCTAGTTTGAGAAAATGATAGTCTTTATATTGGCTCCAAAATCTTCACCGGAGAATCCCTGAAGACTCCTTGAAGATTCTTTCTTCAGCTGAATTGGACCCCTGGGCCCCCCAAAAAAAAACAAAAAAGGACCCCTTACCAAAGATTTCCTCCGGAATCGCCGGAGGTAGCCATCATTACATGAATGACTATGCTCTAGTTTGAGAAAATGATAGTCTTCGTATTGGCGCCAAAATCTTCACCGAGGAATCCCTGAAGACTCCTTGAAGATTCTTTCTTCAGCTGAACTGGACCCCTGGGCCCCACAAAAAAAAACAAAAAAGGACCCCTTACCAAAGATTTCCTCCGGAATCGACGGAGGTGGCCATCATTACATGAATGACTATGCTCTAGTTTGAGAAAATGATAGTCTTCGTATTTGCTCCAAAATCTTCACCGAAGAATCCCTGAAGACTCTTTGAAGATTATTTCTTCAGCTGAATTGGACCCCTGGGCCCCACAAAAAAAAAAAGGAACCCTTACCAAAGATTTCCTCCGGAATCGCCGGAGGTGGCCATCATTACTTGAATGACTATGCTCTAGTTTGAGAAAATGATAGTCTTCGTATTGGCGCAAAATCTTCACCGAAGAATCCCTGAAGACTCCTTGAAGATTCTTTCTTCAGCTGAACTGGACCCCTGGGCCCCACAGAAAAAAAAAAAAAAAAAAAAAAAAACCCCTTACCAAAGATTTCCTCCGGAATCGCAGGAGGTGGCCATCATAACATGAATGACTATGCTCTAGTTTGAGAAAATGATAGTCTTCGTATTGGCTCCAAAATCTTCACCGAAGAATCCCTGAAGACTCTTTGAAGATTCTTTCTTCAGCTCAATTGGACCCCTGGGCCCCACAAAAAAAAAAAAAAAAAAAAGGACCCCTTACCAAAGATTTCCTCCGGAATCACCGGAGGTGGCCATCATTACATGAATGACTATGCTCTAGTTTTAGAAAATGATAGTCTTCATATTGGCTCCAAAATCCTACCCCAAGATTCCCTGAAGACTCCTTGAAGACTCTTTCTTCAGCAGTATAACAGGTGTCATTTTTCAATTTCAAGGGTAATTTCTACTATTTATATAGCTGGTAGCCTTTATGACTATGCTCTAGTTTGAGAAAATGATAGTCTTAGTATTGGCGCCAAAATCTTCACCGAAGAATCCCTGAAGACTCCTTGAAGATTCTTTCTTCAGCTGAATTGGACCCCTGGGCCCCACAAAAAAAAAAAAAAAAAGGACCCCTTACCATAGATTTCCTCCGGAATCGCCGGAGGTGGCCATCATTACATGAATGACTATGCTCTAGCTGGAGAAAATGATAGTCTTCGTATTGGCGCCAAAATCTTAACCGAAGAATTCCTGAAGACTCCTTGAAGATTCTTTCTTCAGCTGAACTGGACCCCTGGGAACCACAAAAAAAAATTACAAAAAAGGACCCCTTACCAAAGATTTCCTCCGGAATCGCCGGAGGTGGCCACCATTACATGAATGACTATGCTCTAGTTTGAGAAAATGATAGTCTTCGTATTGGCTCCAAAATATTCACCGAAGAATCCCTGAAGACTCCTTGAAGATTCTTTCTTCAGCTGAATTGGATGCCTGGGCCCCACAAAAAAAAAAAAACAAAAAAGGACCCCTTACCAAAGATTTCCTCCGGAATCGCCGGGGGTAGCCATCATTACATGAATGACTATGCTCTAGTTTGAGAAAATGATACTCTTCGTATTGGAGCCAAAATCTTCACCGAAGAATCCCTGAAGACTCCTTGAAGATTCTTTCTTCAGCGGAATTGGACCCCTGGGCCCCACAAAAAAAAACAAAAAAGGACCCTTTACCAAAGATTTCCTCCGGAATCGTCGGAGGTGGCCATCATTACATGAATGACTATGCTCTAGTTTGAGAAAATGATAGTCTTCGTATTGGCGCCAAAATCTTCTCCGAAGAATCCCTGAAGACTCCTTGAAGATTCTTTCTTCAGCTGAATTGGACCCCTGGGCCCTACAAAAAAAAAAAAACAAAAAAGGACCCCTTACCAAAGATTTCCTCCGGAATTGCAGGAGGTAGCCATCATTACATGAATGACTATGCTCTAGTTTGAGAAAATGATAGTCTTCGTATTGGTGCCAAAATCTTCACTGAAGAATCCTTGAAGACTCCTTGAAGATTCGCTCTCCAGCTGAACTGGACCCCTGGACCCCACAAAAAAAAAAAAAAAAAAAAAAGGACCCCTTACCAAGGATTTCCTCCGGAATCGCCGGAGGTGGCCATCATTACATGAATGACTATGCTCTAGTTTGAGAAAATGATAGTCTTCGTATTGGCTCCAAAATCTTCACCGAAGAATCCCTGAAGACTCTTTGAAGATTCTTTCTTCAGCTGAATTGGACCCCTGGGCCCCACAAAAAAAAACAAAAAAGGACCCCTTACCAAAGATTTCCTCCGGAATCGCCGGAGGTGGCCATTATTACATGAATGACTAAGCTCTAGTTTGAGAAAATGATAGTCTTCGTATTGGTGCCAAAATCTTCACCGAAGAATCCCTGAAGACTCCTTGAAGATTCTTTCTTCAGCTGAATTGAACCCCTGGGCCCCACAAAAAAAAAAACAAAAAAAGACCCCTTACCAAAGATTTCCTCCGGAATCGCCGGAGGTGGCCATTATTACATGAATGACTAAGCTCTAGTTTGAGAAAATGATAGTCTTCGTATTGGCGCCAAAATCTTCACCGAAAAATCCTTGAAAAATCCTTGAAGATTCTTTCTTCAGATGAATTGGACCCCTGGGCCCCACAAACAAAAACAAAAAAGGACCCCTTACCAAAGATTTCCTCCGGAATCGCCGGAGGTGGCCATCATTACATGAATGACTATGGTTTAGTTTGAGAAAATGATAGTCTTCGTATTGGCTTCTAAATATTCACCGAAGAATCCCTGAAGACTCCTTGAAGATTCTTTCTTCAGCTGAATTGGACCCCTGGGCCCCACAAAAAAAACAAAAAAGGACCCCTTAGCAAAGATTTCCTCCGGAATCGCCGGACGTGGCTATCATTACATGAATGACTATGCTCTAGTTTGAGAAAATGATAGTCTTCGTATTGGCTCCAAAATCTTCACCGAAGAATCCCTGAAGACTCCTTGAAGATTCTTTCTTCAGCTGAATTGAACCCCTGGGCCCCACAAAAAAAAAAAAAAGACCCCTTACCAAAGATTTCCTCCGGAATCGCCGGAGGTGGCCATTATTACATGAATGACTAAGCTCTAGTTTGAGAAAATGATAGTCTTCGTATTGGCGCCAAAATCTTCACCGAAGAATCCCTGAAGAATCCTTGAAGATTCTTTCTTCAGATGAATTGGACCCCTGGGCCCCACAAACAAAAACAAAAAAGGACCCCTTACCAAAGATTTCCTCCGGAATCGCCGGAGGTGGCCATCATTACATGAATGACTATGCTCTAGTTTGAGAAAATGATAGTCTTCCTATTGGCGCCAAAATCTTCACCGAAGAATCCCTGAAGACTCCTTGAAGATTCTTTCTTCAGCTGAACTGGACCCCTGGGCCCCACAAAAAAAAAAACAAAAAACATAAGAGGACCCCTTACCAAAGATTTCATCCGGAATCACCGGAGGTGGCCATCATTACATGAATGACTATGCTCTAGTTTGAGAAAATGATAGTCTTCGTATTGGCTTCTAAATATTCACCGAAGAATCCCTGAAGACTCCTTGAAGATTCTTTCTTCAGCTGAATTGGACCCGTGGGCCCCACAAAAAAAAAAAACAAAAAAGGACCCCTTACAAAAGATTTCCTCCGGAATCGCCGGAGGTGGCCATCATTACATGAATGACTACGCTCTAGTTTGAGAAAATGATAGTCTTCATGTTGGCGCAAAATCTTCACCGAAGAATCCCTCAAGACTCCTTGAAGATTCTTTCTTCAGCTGAACTGTACCCCTGGGCCTCACAAAAAAAACAAAACAAAAAAGGACCCCTTACCACAGATTTCCTCCGGAATCGCCGGAGTTGGCCATCATTACATGAATGACTATGCTCTAGTTTGAGAAAATGATAGTCTTCGTATTGGCTCCAAAATCTTCACCGAAGAATCCCTGAAGACTCTTTGAAGATTCTTTCTTCAGCTGAATTGGAACCCTGGGCCCCACAAAAAAAAAAAAAAAAAATACCTCTTACCAAAGATTTCCTCCAGAATCGCCGGAGGTGGCCATCATTACATGAATGACTATGCTCTAGTTTTAGAAAATGATAGTCTTCATATTGGCTCCAAAATCCTCACCCAAGATTCCCTGAAGACTCCTTAAAGACTCTTTCTTCAGCAATATAACAGGTGTCATTTTTCAATTTCAAGGGTAATTTCTACCATTTATATAGCTGGTAGCCTTTATGACTATGCTCTAGTTTGAGAAAATGATAGTCTTAGTATTGGCGCCAAAATCTTCACCCAAGAATCCCTGAAGACTCCTTGAAGATTCTTTCTTCAGCTGAATTGGACCCCTGGGCCCAAAAAAAAAAAAAAAAAAAAGGACCCCCTACCAAAGATTTCCTCCGGAATCGCCGGAGGTGGCCATCATTACATGAATGACTATGCTCTAGTTTGAGAAAATGATAGTCTTCGTATTGGCTCCAAAATCTTCACCGAAGAATCCCTGAAGACTCTAACACAAGTTTGTTCTACGCAACTAGCACAAGTTTGTTTGACACAACTGACACAAGTTTGTTCTACGCAACTGGCAAAAGTTTGTTCTACGCAACTGGCACAAGTTCGTTCGACACAAGTGGCACAAGTTTGCTCTATGCAACTGGAAGAAGTTTGTTTGACACAACTGGCACAAGATTGTTTGACGCAACGAGCAAAAGTTTATTTGAAACAACTGGCACAAGTTTGTTCTACGCAACTGTCACAAGTTTGTTCAACGCATCTGGCACCAGTTTGTTCGATGCAACTGGCACAAGTTTGTTCGATGCAACTGGCACAAGTTTGTTCGACGCAACTGGCACAAGTTTGTTCTATGCAACTGGCAAAAATTTGTTCTACGCAACTGGCACAAGTTTGTTCTACGCAACTGGCACAAGTTTGTTTGACGCAATTGGAATAAGTTTGTTTTTTGCAACTGGCACAAGTTTGTTCTATGCAACTGGCACAAGTTTGTTCTACATAACTGGCACAAGTTTGTTCTATGCAACTGGCAGAAGTTTGTTTGACACAACTCGCACAAGTTTGTTCAACGCAACTGTCACAAGTTTGTTCTACGCAACTGGCACAAGTTTGTTCAACGCAACTGGCGCAAGTATGTTCGACGCAACTGGCACAAGTTTGTTCTATGCAACTGGCTCAAGTTTGTTCTATGGAACTGGCACAAGTTTGTTTAACGCAACTGGCACAAGTTTGTTTGACGCAACTGGCACAAGTTTGTTCTACGCAACTGGCCCAAGTTTGTTTGACGCAACTGGCAGAAGTTTGTTCTACGCAACTGGCACCAGTTTGTTCTACGTAACTGGCACAAGTTTGTTCTACGCAACTGGCAGAAGTTTGTTCTACGCAACTGGCACAAGTTTGTTCTACGTAACTGGCACAAGTTTGTTCTACGCAACTGGCACAAGTTTGTTTGACACATCTGGCACAAGTTTGTTTGACACAACTGGCAAAAGTTTGTTCTACGCAACTGGCACAAGTTTGTTCGATGCAAGTGGCACAAGTTTGTTCTATGCAACTGGCACCAGTTTGTTTGACACAACTGGCACAAGTTTGTTCTACGCAACTGGCACAAGTTTGTTCGATGCAACTGGCACAAGTTTGTTTGACGCAACTGGCACAAGTTTGTTCGATGCAACTGGCACAAGTTTGTTCGATGCAACTGGCACAAGTTTGTTCGACGAACTGGCACAAGTTTGTTTAACGCAACTGGCACAAGTTTATTCGACCCAACTGGCACAAGTTTGTTTGACGCAACCGGCACAAGTTTTTTTGACGCAACTGGCACAAGTTTGTTTGACGCAACTGGCACAAGGTTGTTTGACGCAACTGTTACAAGGATATTCTAAACAACTGGCACAAGTTTGTTCTATGCAACTGGCACAAGTTTGTTTGACGCAACTGGCACAAGTTTGTTCTACGCAACTGGCACAAGTTTCTTCAACACAACTGGCACAAGTTTGTTCGACGCAACTGGCCCAAGTTTGTTTGATGCAACTGGTACAAGTTTGTTTGACACAACTGGCACAAGTTTGTTCTACGCAACTGGCACAAGTTTGTTCGACGAAACTGGCACAAAATTGTTCGACGCAACTGGAACAAGTTTGTTCTGCGCAACTGGCACAAGTTTGTTCTTCGCAATTGTACAAGTTTTTTCTACGCAACTGGCACAAGTTTGTTCTACGAAACTGGCACAAGTTTGTTCTACGTAACTGGCACAAGTTTGTCTGACACAACTGGCACAATTTTTTTCTACGTAACTGGCACATGTTTGTTCTATGTAACTGGTACAAGTTTGTTCGACGCAACTGGCACAAGTTTGTTTGACACAACTGGCACAAGTTTGTTCTACGCAACTGGCAAAAGTTTGTTCTACGCAACTGGCACAAGTTTGTTCGACGCAAGTGGCACAAGTTTGTTCTATGCAACTGGCACGCGTTTGTTTGACACAACTGGCACAAGTTTGTTCTACGCAACTGGCACAAGTTTGTTCGATGCAACTGGCACAAGTTTGTTTGACGCAACTGGCACAAGCTTGTTCCACGCAACTGGCACAAGTTTGTTCAATGCAAATGGCACAAGTTTGTTCGACGCAACTAGCACAAGTTTGTTTAACGCAAGTGGCACAAGTTTATTCGACCCAACTGGCACAAGTTTGTTTGACGCAACTGGCACAAGTTCTTTTGACGCAACTGGCGCAAGTTTGTTTGACGCAACTGGCACAAGGTTGTTTGACGCAACTGGCACAAGGTTGTTCTACACAATTGGCACAAGTTTGTTCTATGCAACTGACACAAGTTTGTTTGACGCAACTGGCACAAGTTTGTTCTACGCAACTGGCACAAGTTTCTTTGACGAAACTGGCACAAGTTTGTTCGACGCAACTGGCCCAAGTTTGTTTGACGCAACTGTCACAAGTTTGTTTGACAAAACTGGCACAAGTTTGTTCTACACAACTGGCACAAGTTTGTTCGACAAAACTGGCGCAAGTTTATTCGACGCAACTGGCACAAGTTTGTTCGACGCAACTGGCACAAATTTCTTTGACAAAACTGGCACAAGTTTGTTCTACACAACTGGCACAAGTTTGTTCGACAAAACTGGCGCAAGTTTGTTCGACGAAACTGGCACAAGTTTGTTCGACGCAACTGGCACAAGTTTCTTTGACGAAACTGGCACAAGTTTGTTCGACGCAACTGGCCCAAGTTTGTTTGACGCAACTGGCACAAGTTTGTTTGACAAAACTGGCACAAGTTTGTTCTACACAACTGGCACAAGTTTGTTCGACAAAACTGGCACAAGTTTGTTCGAAGCAACTGGCACAAGTTTGTTCGACGCAACTGGCACAAGTTTGTTCGACGCAACTGGCACAAGTTTGTTTTACGGAACTGGCACAATTTTGTTTTACGGAACTGGCACAAGTTTGTTCTACGCAACTGGCACAAGTTTGTCTGACACAACTGGCACAATTTTGTTCTACGTAACTGGCACAAGTTTGTTCTACGCAACTGGCACAAGTTTGTTCGACGCCACTGGCACAAGTTTGTTTTATGCAAGTGGCACAAGTTTGTTTGACACAACTGGCAGAAGTTTGTTCTACGTAACTGGCACAAGTTTGTTCGACGCAATTGGCACAAGTTTGTCCGACACAACTGGCACAAGTTTGTTGGACTCAATTGGCACAAGTTTGTCCGACACAACTGGCACAAGTGTGTTCGACGCAACTGGCACAAGTTTGGTCTACGCAACTGGCACAAGTTTGTTCTATGCAACTGGCACAAGTTTGTTTGACGCAACTGGCACAAGTCTGTTTGACTTAACAGGCACAAGTTTGTTCTGCGCAACTGGCACAAGATTGTTCGATGCAACTAGCACAAGTTTGTTCGACGCAACTGGCACAAGTTACTTAAATGCAACTGGCACAAGTTTATTCGACTCAACTAGCACAAGTTTGTTTGTCGCAACTGGCACAAGTTTTTTTGACGCAACTGGCACAAGTTTGTTCTATGCAACTGGCACAAGTTTGTTTGACGCAACTGGCACAAGTTTGTTCTACGCAACTGGCACAAGTTTCTTTGACGCAACTGGCACAAGTTTGTTCGACGCAACTGGCCCAAGTTTGTTTGACGCAACTGGCACAAGTTTGTTTGACACAACTGGCACAAGTTTGTCCTACGCAACTGGCACAAGTTTGTTTGACGAAACTGGCACAAGTTTGTCCGACGCAACTGGCACAAGTTTGTTCGACGCAACTGGCACAAGTTTGTTCTACGCAACTGGCACAAGTTTGTTCTGCGCAACTGGCATAAGTTTATCTGACATAACTGGCACAAGTTTGTTCTACGTAACTGGTACAAGTTTGTTCTACGCAACTGGCACAATTTTGTTTTATGCAACTGGCACAAGTTTGTTTGACACAACTGGCATAAGTTTGTTTGACACAACTGGCACAAGTTTGTTCTACGCAACTGGCAAAAGTTTGTTCGACACAATTGGCACAATTTTGTCCGACGCAACTGGCACAAGTTTGTTCGACGCAACTGGCACAAGTTTGTTCGATGCAACTGGCACAAGTTTGTTCTACGCAACTGACACAAGTTTGTTCTACGCAACTGGCATAAATTTGTTCGACGCAACTGGCACAAGTTTGTTTGACACAACTGGCACAAGTTTGTTCTGCGCAACTGGCACAAGTTTCTTCAACGCAACTGGCACAAGTTTGTTCGACGCAACTGGCACAAGTTTGTTCTGCGCAACTGGCACAAGTTTGTTCTACGCAACTGGCACAAGTTTGTTTGACACATCTGGCACAAGTTTGTTTGACACAACTGGCAAAAGTTTGTTCGATGCAACTGGCACAAGTTTGTTTGACGCAACTGGCACAAGTTTGTTCAACGCAACTGGCACAAGTTTGTTCGATGCAACTGGCATAAGTTTGTTCTGCGCAACTGGCAAAAGTTTGTTCAACGCAACTGGCACAAGTTTGTTCGACGCAACTGGCACAAGTTTGTTCTGCGCAACTGGCACAAATTTGTTCTACGCAACTGGCACAAGTTTGTTTGACGCAACTGGCACAAGTTTGTTTGACGCAATTGGCACAAGTTTGTTCTTCGCAACTGGCACAAGTTTGTTCTATGCAACTGGCCCAAGTTTTTTCAACGCAACTGGCACAAGTTTGTCCTATGCAACTGGCACAAGTTTGTTTGACACAACTCGCACAAGTTTGTTCTACGCAACTGGCACAAGTTTGTTCTACGCAACTGGCACAAGTTTGTTCAACGCAACTGGCGCAAGTATGTTCGACACAACTGGCACAAGTTTGTTCGACGCAACTGGCACAAGTTTGTTCTGCGCAACTGGCACAAGTTTGTTCAACGCAACTGGCACAAGTTTGTTCGACGCAACTGGCACAAGTTTGTTCTGCGCAGCTGGCACAAGTTTGTTCAACGCAACTGGCACAAGTTTGTTCGACGCAACTGGCACAAGTTTGTTCTGCGCAACTGGCACAAATTTGTTCTACGCAACTGGCACAAGTTTGTTTGACGCAACTGGCACAAGTTTGTTTGACGCAATTGGCACAAGTTTGTTCTTCGCAACTGGCACAAGTTTGTTCTGTGCAACTGGCCCAAGTTTTTTCTACGCAACTGGCACAAGTTTGTCCTATGCAACTGGCAGAAGTTTGTTTGACACAACTCGCACAAGTTTGTTCTACGCAACTGGCACAAGTTTGTTCTACGCAACTGGCACAAGTTTGTTCAACGCAACTGGCGCAAGTATGTTCGACGCAACTGGCACAAGTTTGTTCGACGCAACTGGCACAAGTTTGTTCTACGCAACTGGCCCAAGTTTGTTTGATGCAACTGGCAGAAGTTTGTTCTACGCAACTGGCACAAGTTTGTTCTACGTAACTGGCACAAGTTTGTTCTACGCAACTGGCAGAAGTTTGTTCTACACAACTGGCACAAGTTTGTTCTAAGTAACTGGCACAAGTTTGTTCTACGCAACTGGCACAAGTTTGTTTGACACAACTGGCAAAAGTTTGTTCGATGCAACTGGCACAAGTTTGTTTGACGCAACTGGCACAAGTTTGTTCAACGCAACTGGCACAAGTTTGTTCGATGCAACTGGCACAAGTTTGTTCGACGAACTGGAACAAGTTTGTTTAACTCAACTGGCACAAGTTTATTCGACCCAACTGGCACAAGTTTGTTTGACGCAACTGGCACAAGTTTTTTTTACGCAACTTGCACAAGTTTGTTTGACGCAACTGGCACAAGATTGTTTGACGTAACTGGCACAAGGTTATTCTACACAACTGGCACAAGTTTGTTCTATGCAACTGGCACAAGTTTGTTTGACGCAACTGGCACAAGTTTGTTCTATGCAACTGGCACAAGTTTCTTCGACACAACTGGCACAAGTTTGTTCGACGCAACTGGCCCAAATTTGTTTGATGCAACTGGCACAAGTTTGTTTGACACAACTGGCACAAGTTTGTTCTACGCAACTGGCACAAGTTTGTTCAACGAAACTGGCACAAGATTGTTCGACGCAACTGGAACAAGTTTGTTCGGCGCAACTGGCACAAGTTTGTTCTTCGCAACTGGAAAAAGTTTTTTCTACGCAACTGGCACAAGTTTGTTCTACGCAACTGGCACAAGTTTGTCTGACACAACTGGGACAAGTTTGTTCTACGTAACTGGCACAAGTTTGTTCGACGCAACTGGCACAAGTTTGTTCAACGCAACTGGCACAAGTTTGTTTGACACAACTGGCACAAGTTTGTTCTACGCAACTGGCAAAAGTTTGTTCTACGCAACTGGCACAAGTTTGTTCGACGCAAGTGGCACAAGTTTGTTCTATGCAACTGGCACAAGTTTGTTTGACACAACTGGCACAAGTTTGTTCTATGCAACTGGCACAAGTTTGTTCAACACAACTGGCACAAGTTTGTTTGACGCAACTGGCATAAGCTTGTTCGACGCAACTGGCACAAGTTTGTTCGATGCAAATGGCACAAGTTTGTTCAACGCAACTGGCACAAGTTTGTTTAACGCAACTGGCACAAGTTTATTCGACCCAACTGGCAAAAGTTTGTTTGACGCAACTGGCACAAGTTTTTTTGACGCAACTGGCACAAGTTTGTTTGACGCAACTGGCACAAGGTTGTTTGACGCAACTGGCACAAGGTTGTTCTACACAATTGGCACAAGTTTGTTCTATGCAACTGACACAAGTTTGTTTGACGCAACTGGCACAAGTTTGTTCTACGCAACTGGCACAAGTTTCTTTGACGAAACTGGCACAAGTTTGTTCGACGCAACTGGCCCAAGTTAGTTTGACGCAACTGTCACAAGTTTGTTTGACAAAACTGGCACAAGTTTGTTCTACACAACTGGCACAAGTTTGTTCGACAAAACTGGCGCAAGTTTATTCGACGCAACTGGCACAAGTTTGTTCGACGCAACTGGCACAAATTTCTTTGACGAAACTGGCACAAGTTTGCTCTACACAACTGGCACAAGTTTGTTCGACAAAACTGGCGCAAGTTTGTTCGACGCAACTGGCACATGTTTGTTCGACGCAACTGGCACAAGTTTCTTTGACGAAACTGGCACAAGTTTGTTCGACGCAACTGGCCCAAGTTTGTTTGACGCAACTGGCACAAGTTTGTTTGACAAAACTGGCACAAGTTTGTTCTACACAACTGGCACAAGTTTGTTCGACAAAACTGGCACAAGTTTGTTCGAAGCAACTGGCACAAGTTTGTTCGACGCAACTGGCACAAGTTTGTTCGACGCAACTGGCACAAGTTTGTTTTACGGAACTGGCACAATTTTGTTTTACGGAACTGGCACAAGTTTGTTCTACGCAACTGGCACAAGTTTGTCTGACACAACTGGCACAATTTTGTTCTACGTAACTGGCACAAGTTTGTTCTACGCAACTGGCACAAGTTTGTTCGACGCCACTGGCACAAGTTTGTTTTATGCAACTGGCACAAGTTTGTTTGACACAACTGGCAGAAGTTTGTTCTACGTAACTGGCACAAGTTTGTTCGACGCAATTGGCACAAGTTTGTCCGACACAACTGGCACAAGTTTGTTGGACTCAATTGGCACAAGTTTGTCCGACACAACTGGCACAAGTGTGTTCGACGCAACTGGCACAAGTTTGGTCTACGCAACTGGCACAAGTTTGTTCTATGCAACTGGCACAAGTTTGTTTGACGCAACTGGCACAAGTCTGTTTGACTTAACAGGCACAAGTTTGTTCTGCGCAACTGGCACAAGTTTGTTCGATGCAACTAGCACAAGTTTGTTCGACGCAACTGGCACAAGTTACTTAAATGCAACTGGCACAAGTTTATTCGACTCAACTAGCACAAGTTTGTTTGTCGCAACTGGCACAAGTTTTTTTGACGCAACTGGCACAAGTTTGTTCTATGCAACTGGCACAAGTTTGTTTGACGCAACTGGCACAAGTTTGTTCTACGCAACTGGCACAAGTTTCTTTGACGCAACTGGCACAAGTTCGTTCGACGCAACTGGCCCAAGTTTGTTTGACGCAACTGGCACAAGTTTGTTTGACACAACTGGCACAAGTTTGTCCTACGCAACTGGCACAAGTTTGTTTGACGAAACTGGCACAAGTTTGTCCGACGCAACTGGCACAAGTTTGTTCGACGCAACTGGCACAAGTTTGTTCTACGCAACTGGCACAAGTTTGTTCTGCGCAACTGGCATAAGTTTATCTGACATAACTGGCACAAGTTTGTTCTACGTAACTGGTACAAGTTTGTTCTACGCAACTGGCACAAGTTTGTTTTATGCAACTGGCACAAGTTTGTTTGACACAACTGGCATAAGTTTGTTTGACACAACTGGCACAAGTTTGTTCTACGCAACTGGCAAAAGTTTGTTCGACACAATTGGCACAATTTTGTCCGACGCAACTGGCACAAGTTTGTTCGACGCAACTGGCACAAGTTTGTTCGATGCAACTGGCACAAGTTTGTTCTACGCAACTGACACAAGTTTGTTCTACGCAACTGGCATAAATTTGTTCGACGCAACTGGCACAAGTTTGTTTGACACAACTGGCACAAGTTTGTTCTGCGCAACTGGCACAAGTTTGTTCAACGCAACTGGCACAAGTTTGTTCGACGCAACTGGCACAAGTTTGTTCTGCGCAACTGGCTCAAGTTTGTTCAACGCAACTGGCACAAGTTTGTTTGACACATCTGGCACAAGTTTGTTTGACACAACTGGCAAAAGTTTGTTTGAAGCAATTGGCACAAGTTTGTTCGACGCAACTGGCACAAGTTTGTTCAACGCAACTGGCACAAGTTTGTTCGATGCAACTGGCACAAGTTTGTTCTGCGCAACTGGCAAAAGTTTGTTCAACGCAACTGGCACAAGTTTGTTCGACGCAACTGGCACAAGTTTGTTCTGCGCAACTGGCACAAATTTGTTCTACGCAACTGGCACAAGTTTGTTTGACGCAACTGGCACAAGTTTGTTTGACGCAATTGGCACAAGTTTGTTCTTCGCAACTGGCACAAGTTTGTTCTATGCAACTGGCCCAAGTTTTTTCTACGCAACTGGCACAAGTTTGTCCTATGCAACTGGCACAAGTTTGTTTGACACAACTCGCACAAGTTTGTTCTACGCAACTGGCACAAGTTTGTTCTACGCAACTGGCACAAGTTTGTTCAACGCAACTGGCGCAAGTATGTTCGACGCAACTGGCACAAGTTTGTTCGACGTAACTGGCACAAGTTTGTTCTGCGCAACTGGCACAAGTTTGTTCAACGCAACTGGCACAAGTTTGTTCGACGCAACTGGCACAAGTTTGTTCTGCGCAGCTGGCACAAGTTTTTTTTGACGCAACTGGCACAAGTTTGTTCGACGCAACTGGCACAAGTTTGTTCTGCGCAACTGGCACAAATTTGTTCTACGCAACTGGCACAAGTTTGTTTGACGCAACTGGCACAAGTTTGTTTGACGCAATTGGCACAAGTTTGTTCTTCGCAACAGGCACAAGTTTGTTCTGTGCAACTGGCCCAAGTTTTTTCTACGCAACTGGCACAAGTTTGTCCTCTGCAACTGGCAGAAGTTTGTTTGACACAACTCGCACAAGTTTGTTCTACGCAACTGGCACAAGTTTGTTCTACGCAACTGGCACAAGTTTGTTCAACGCAACTGGCGCAAGTATGTTCGACGCAACTGGCACAAGTTTGTTCGACGCAACTGGCACAAGTTTGTTCTACGCAACTGGCCCAAGTTTGTTTGATGCAACTGGCAGAAGTTTGTTCTACGCAACTGGCACAAGTTTGTTCTACGTAACTGGCACAAGTTTGTTCTACGCAACTGGCAGAAGTTTGTTCTACACAACTGGCACAAGTTTGTTCTAAGTAACTGGCACAAGTTTGTTCTACGCAACTGGCACAAGTTTGTTTGACACATCTGGCACAAGTTTGTTTGACACAACTGGCAAAAGTTTGTTCGATGCAACTGGCACAAGTTTGTTTGACGCAACTGGCACAAGTTTGTTCAACGCAACTGGCACAAGTTTGTTCGATGCAACTGGCACAAGTTTGTTCGACGAACTGGAACAAGTTTGTTTAACTCAACTGGCACAAGTTTATTCGACCCAACTGGCACAAGTTTGTTTGACGCAACTGGCACAAGTTTTTTTTATGCAACTGGCACAAGTTTGTTTGACGCAACTGGCACAAGGTTGTTTGACGTAACTGGCACAAGGTTATTCTACACAACTGGCACAAGTTTGTTCTATGCAACTGGCACAAGTTTGTTTGACGCAACTGGCACAAGTTTGTTCTATGCAACTGGCACAAGTTTCTTCGACACAACTGGCACAAGTTTCTTCGACGCAACTGGCCCAAATTTGTTTGATGCAACTGGCACAAGTTTGTTTGACACAACTGGCACAAGTTTGTTCTACGCAACTGGCACAAGTTTGTTCAACGAAACTGGCACAAGATTGTTCGACGCAACTGGAACAAGTTTGTTCGGCGCAACTGGCACAAGTTTGTTCTTCGCAACTGGAAAAAGATTTTTCTACGCAACTGGCACAAGTTTGTTCTACGCAACTGGCACAAGTTTGTCTGACACAACTGGGACAAGTTTGTTCTACGTAACTGGCACAAGTTTGTTCGACGCAACTGGCACAAGTTTGTTCAACGCAACTGGCACAAGTTTGTTTGACACAACTGGCACAAGTTTGTTCTACGCAACTGGCAAAAGTTTGTTCTACGCAACTGGCACAAGTTTGTTCGACGCAAGTGGCACAAGTTTGTTCTATGCAACTGGCACAAGTTTGTTTGACACAACTGGCACAAGTTTGTTCTACGCAACTGGCACAAGTTTGTTCAACGCAACTGGCACAAGTTTGTTTGACGCAACTGGCATAAGCTTGTTCGACGCAACTGGCACAAGTTTGTTCGATGCAAATGGCACAAGTTTGTTCAACGCAACTGGCACAAGTTTGTTTAACGCAACTGGCACAAGTTTATTCGACCCAACTGGCAAAAGTTTGTTTGACGCAACTGGCACAAGTTTTTTTGACGCAACTGGCACAAGTTTGTTTGACGCAACTGGCACAAGGTTGTTTGACGCAACTGGCACAAGGTTGTTCTACACAACTGGCACAAGTTTGTTCTATGCAACTGACACAAGTTTGTTTGACGCAACTGGCACAAGTTTGTTCTACGCAACTGGCACAATTTCTTTGACGAAACTGGCACAAGTTTGTTCGACGCAACTGGCCCAAGTTTGTTTGACGCAACTGGCACAAGTTTGTTTGACAAAGCTGGCACAAGTTTGTTCTACACAACTGGCACAAGTTTGTTCGACAAAACTGGCACAAGTTTGTTCTACGCAACTGGCACAAATTTGTTCTACGCAACTGGCACAAGTTTGTTTTACGCAACTGGCACAAGTTTGTTTGATGCAATTGGCACAAGTTTGTTCTTCGCAACTGGCAGAAGTTAGTTCAATGCAACTGGCCCAAGTTTGTTCTACGCAACTGGCACAAGTTTGTTCTATGCAACTGGCAGAAGTTTGTTTGACAAAACTCGCACAAGTTTGTTCTACGCAACTGGCACAAGTTTGTTCTACGCAACTGGCACAAGTTTGTTCAACGCAACTGGCGCAAGTATGTTCGACGCAACTGGCACAAGTTTGTTCTACGCAACTGGCTCAAGTTTGTTCTATGCAACTGGCACAAGTTTGTTTGACGCAACTGGCACAAGTTTGTTTGACGCAACTGGCACAAGTTTGTTCTACGCAACTGGCCCAAGTTTGTTTGACGCAACTGGCAGAAGTTTGTTCTACGCAACTGGCACAAGTTTGTTCTACGTAACTGGCACAAGTTTGTTCTACGCAACTGGCAGAAGTTTGTTCTACGCAACTGGCACAAGTTTGTTCTACGTAACTGGCACAAGTTTGTTCTACGCAACTAGCACAAGTTTGTTTGACACATCTGGCACAAGTTTGTTTGACACAACTGGCAAAAGTTTGTTCTGCGCAACTGGCACAAGTTTGTTCGACGCAAGTGGCACAAGTTTGTTCTATGCAACTGGCACAAGTTTGTTTGACACAACTGGCACAAGTTTGTTCTACGCAACTGGCTCAAGTTTGTTCGATGCAACTGGCACAAGTTTGTTTGACGCAACTGGCACAAGTTTGTTCGACGCAACTGGCACAAGTTTGTTCGATGCAACTGGCACAAGTTTGTTCGACGAACTAGCACAAGTTTGTTTAACGCAACTGGCACAAGTTTGTTCGGCGAACTGGCACAAGTTTGTTTAACGCAACTGGCACAAGTTTATTCGACCCAACTGGCACAAGTTTGTTTGACGCAACTGGCACAAGTTTTTTTGACGCAACTGGCACAAGTTTGTTTGACGCAACTGGCACAAGGTTGTTTGACGCAACTGTTACAAGGTTATTCTACACAACTGGCACAAGTTTGTTCTGTGCAACTGGCACAAGTTTGTTTGACGCAACTGGCACAAGTTTGTTCTACGCAACTGGCACAAGTTTCTTCGACACAACTGGCACAAGTTTGTTCGACGCAGCTGGCCCAAGTTTGTTTGATGCAACTGGCACAAGTTTGTTTGACACAACTGGCACAAGTTTGTTCTACGCAACTGGCACAAGTTTGTTCGACGAAACTGGCACAAGATTGTTCGACGCAACTGGAACAAGTTTGTTCGGCGCAACTGGCAGAAGTTTGTTCTTCGCAATTGGTACAACTTTTTTCTACGCAACTGGCACAAATTTGTTCTACGAAACTGGCACAAGTTTGTTCTACGCAACTGGCACAAGTTTGTCTGACACAACTGGCACAAGTTTGTTCTACGTAACTGGCACAAGTTTGTTCTACGTAACTGGCACAAGTTTGTTCGACGCAACTGGCACAAGTTTGTTTGACACAACTGGCACAAGTTTGTTCTACACAACTGGCAAAAGTTTGTTCTACGCAACTGGCACAAATTTGTTCGACGCAAGTGGCACAAGTTTGTTCTATGCAACTGGCACAATTTTGTTTGACACAACTGGCACAAGTTTGTTCTGCGCAACTGGCACAAGTTTGTTCGATGCAACTGGCACAAGTTTGTTTGACGCAACTGGCACAAGCTTGTTCGACGCAACTGGCACAAGTTTGTTCGATGCAAATGGCACAAGTTTGTTTGACGCAACTAGCATAAGTTTGTTTAACGCAACTGTCGCAAGTTTATTCGACCCAACTGGCACAAGTTTGTTTGACGCAACTGGCACAAGTTTTTTTGACGCAACTGGCACAAGTTTGTTTGACGCAACTGGCACAAGGTTGTTTGACGCAACTGGCACAAGGTTGTTCTACACAACTGGCACAAGTTTGTTGTATGCAACTGACACAAGTTTGTTTGACGCAACTGGCACAAGTTTGTTCTACGCAACTGGCACAAGTTTCTTTGACGAAACTGGCACAAGTTTGTTCGACGCAACTGGCCCAAGTTTGTTTGACGCAACTGGCACAAGTTTGTTTGACAAACCTGGCACAAGTTTGTTCTACACAACTGGCACAAGTTTGTTCAACAAAACTGGCACAAGTTTGTTCAACGCAACTGGCACAAGTTTGTTCGACGCAACTGGCACAAGTTTGTTTTACGGTACTGGCACAAGTTTGTTTTACGGAACTGGTACAAGTTTGTTCTACGCAACTGGCACAAGTTTGTCTGACACAACTGGCACAATTTTGTTCTACGTAACTGGCACAAGTTTATTCTACGCAACTGGCACAAGTTTGTTCGACGCAACTGGCACAAGTTTGTTTTATGCAACTGGCACAAGTTTGTTTGACACAACTGGCAGAAGTTTGTTCGACGCAACTGGCACAAATTTGTTCGACGCAATTGGCACAAGTTTGTTCGACGCAATTGGCACAAGTTTGTCCGACACAACTGGCACAAGTGTGTTCGACACAACTGGCACAAGTTTGGTCTACGCAACTGGCACAAGTTTGTTCTATGCAACTGGCACAAGTTTGTTTGACGCAACTGGCACAAGTTTTTTTGACGCAACTGGCACAAGTTTGTTTGACGCAACTGGCACAAGGTTGTTTGACGTAACTGGCACAAGGTTGTTCTACACAACTGGCACAAGTTTGTTCTATGCAACTGACACAAGTTTGTTTGACGCAACTGGCACAAGTTTGTTCTACGCAACTGACACAAGTTTCTTTGACGAAACTGGCACAAGTTTGTTCGACGCAACTGGCCCAAGATTGTTTGACGCAACTGGCACAAGTTTGTTTGACAAAACTGGCACAAGTTTGTTCTACACAACTGGCACAAGTTTGTTCAACAAAACTGGCACAAGTTTGTTCGACGCAACTGGCACATGTTTGTTCGACGCAACTGGCACAAGTTTGTTTTACGGAACTGGCACAAGTTCGTTTTACGGAACTGACACAAGTTTGTTCTACGCAACTGGCAGAAGTTTGTCTGACACAACTGGCACAATTTTGTTCTACGTAACTGGCACAAGTTTGTTCTGCGCAACTGGCACAAGTTTGTTCGACGCAACTGGCATAAGTTTGTTTTATGCAACTGGCACAAGTTTCTTTGACACAACTGGCAGAAGTTTGTTCTACGCAACAGGCACAAGTTTGTTCGACGCAATTGGCACAAGTTTGTCCGACACAACTGGCACAAGTTTGTTCAACGTAATTGGCACAAGTTTGTCCGACACAACTGGCACAAGTGTGTTCGACGCAACTGGCACAAGTTTGGTCTACGCAACTGGCACAAGTTTGTTCTATGCAACTGGCACAAGTCTGTTTGACGCAACTGGCACAAGTTTGTTTTACGCAACTGGCATAAGTTTGTTTGACACAACTGGCACAAGTTTGTTCTACGCAACTGGCAAAAGTTTGTTCGACGCAATTGGCACAATTTTGTCCGACGCAACTGGCACAAGTTTGTTCGACGCAACTGGCACAAGTTTGTTCGATGCAACTGGCACAAGTTTGTTCTACGCAACTGATACAAGTTTGTTCTACGCAACTGGCATAAATTTGTTCGACGCAACTGGCACAAGTTTCTTTGACGCAACTGGCACAAGTTTGTTTTGCGCAACTTGCACAAGTTTGTTCAACGCAACTGGCACAAGTTTGTTCGACGCAACTGGCACAAGTTTGTTCTGCGCAACTGGCACAAATTTGTTCTACGCAACTGGCACAAGTTTGTTCTACGCAACTGGCACAAGTTTGTTTGGCGCAATTGGCACAAGTTTGTTCTTCGCAACTGGCACAAGTTTGTTCTATGCAACTGGCCCAAGTTTGTTCTACGCAACTGGCACAAGTTTGTCCTATGCAACTGGCAGAAGTTTGTTTGACACAACTCGCAAAAGTTTGTTCTACACAACTGGCACAAGTTTGTTCTACGCAACTGGCACAAGTTTGTTCAACGCAACTGGCGCAAGTATGTTCGACGCAACTGGCACAAGTTTGTTCTACGCAACTGGCTCAAGTTTGTTCTATGCAACTGGCACAAGTGTGTTTGACGCAACTGGCACAAGTTTGTTTGATGCAACTGGCACAAGTTTGTTCTACGCAACTGGCCCAAGTTTGTTTGACGCAACTGGCAGAAGTTTGTTCTACGCAACTGGCACAAGTTTGTTCTACGTAACTGGCACAAGTTTGTTCTACGCAACTGGCAGAAGTTTGTTCTACGCAACTGGCACAAGTTTGTTCTAAGTAACTGGCACAAGTTTGTTCTACGCAATTGGCACAAGTTTGTTTGACACATCTGGCACAAGTTTGTTTGACACAACTGGCAAAAGTTTGTTCGATGCAACTGGCACAAGTTTGTTTGGCACAACTGGCACAAGGTTGTTTGACGTAACTGGCACAAGGTTATTCTACACAAATGGCACAAGTTTGTTCTATGCAACTGGCACAAGTGTGTTCGACGCAACTGGCACAAGTTTGTTCTACGCAACTGGCACAAGTTTCTTCGACACAACTGGCACAAGTTTGTTCGACGCAACTGGCACAAGTTTGTTTGATGCAACTGGCACAAGTTTGTTTGACACAACTGGCACAAGTTTGTTCTGCGCAACTGGCACAAGTTTGTTCAACGAAACTGGCACAAGATTGTTCGACGCAACTGGAACAAATTTGTTCGGCGCAACTGGCACAAGTTTGTTCTTCGCAACTGGAAAAAGTTTTTTCTACGCAACTGGCACAAGTTTGTTCTACGCAACTGGCACAAGTTTGTCTGACACAACTGGCACAAGTTTGTTCTAGGTAACTGGCCCAAGTTTGTTCGACGCAACTGGCACAAGTTTGTTCGACGCAACTGGCACAAGTTTGTTTGACACAACTGGCACAAGTTTGTTCTACGCAACTCGCAAAAGTTTGTTCTACGCAACTGGCACAAGTTTGTTCGACGCAAGTGGCACAAGTTTGTTCTATGCAACTGGCACAAGTGTGTTTGACACAACTGGCACAAGTTTGTTCTACGCAACTGGCACAAGTTTGTTCGATACAACTGGCACAAGTTTGTTTGACGCAACTGGCACAAGCTTGTTCGACGCAACTGGCACAAGTTTGTTCGATGCAAATGGCACAAGTTTGTTCGACACAACTGGCACAAGTTTGTTTAACGCAACTGGCACAAGTTTATTCGACCCAACTGGCAAAAGTTTGTTTGGCGCAACTGGCACAAGTTTTTTTGACGCAACTGGCACAAGTTTGTTTGACGCAACTGGCACAAGGTTGTTTGACGCAACTGGCACAAGGTTGTTCTACACAACTGGCACAAGTTTGTTCTATGCAACTGACACAAGTTTGTTTGACGCAACTGGCACAAGTTTGTTCTACGCAACTGGCACAAGTTTCTTTGACGAAACTGGCACAAGTTTGTTCGACGCAACTGGCCCAAGTTTGTTTGACGCAACTGGCACAAGTTTGTTTGACAAAAAAGGCACAAGTTTGTTCTACACAACTGGCACAAGTTTGTTCGACAAAACTGGCACAAGTTTGTTCGACGCAACTGGCACAAGTTTGTTCGACGCAACTGGCATAAGTTTATTTTACGGAACTGGCACAAGTTTGCATTACGGAACTGGCACAAGTTTGTTCTACGCAACTGGCACAAGTTTGTCTGACACAACAGCACAATTCTGTTCTACGTAACTGGCACAAGTTTGTTCTACGCAACTGGCACAAGTTTGTTCGACGCAACTGGCACAAGTTTGTTCTACGCAATTGGCACAAGTTTGTCCGACACAACTGGCACAAGTTTGTTCGACGCAATTGGCACAAGTTTGTCCGACACAACTGGCACAAGTGTGTTCGACGCAACTGGCACAAGTTTGGTCTACACAACTGGCACAAGTTTGTTCTATGCAACTGGCACAAGTTTGTTTGACGCAACTGGCACAAGTCTGTTTGACTTAACTGGCACAAGTTTGTTCTGCGCACTTGGACAAGTTTGTTCGATGCAACTGGCACAAGTTTGTTCGACGCAACTGGCAAAAGTTTGTTCTACGCAACTGGCACAAGTTTGTTCGACACAAGTGGCACAAGTTTGTTCTATGCAACTGGCAGAAGTTTGTTTGACACAACTGGCACAAGTTTGTTTGACGCATCGGGCAAAAGTTTATTTGAAACAACTGGCACAAGTTTGTTCTACGCAACTGTCACAAGTTTGTTCAACGCATCTAGCACAAGTTTGTTCGATGCAACTGGCACAGGTTTGTTCGATGCAACTGGCACAAGTTTGTTCGACGCAACTGGCACAAGTTTGTTCTACGCAACTGGAACAAATTTGTTCTACGCAACTGGCACAAGTTTGTTTTACGCAACTGGCACAAGTTTGTTTGATGCAATTGGCACAAGTTTGTTCTTCGCAACTGGCACAAGTTTGTTCTATGCAACTGGTCCAAGTTTGTTCTACGCAACTGGCATAAGTTTGTTCTATGCAACTGGCAGAAGTTTGTTTGACACAACTCGCACAAGTTTGTTCTACGCAACTGGCACAAGTTTGTTCTACGCAACTGGCACAAGTTTGTTCAACGCAACTGGCGCAAGTATGTTCGACGCAACTGGCACAAGTTTGTTCTACGCAACTGGCTCAAGTTTGTTCTATGCAACTGGCACAAGTTTGTTCTATGCAACTGGCACAAGTTTGTTTGACGCAACTGGCACAAGTTTGTTCTTCGCAACTGGCCCAAGTTTGTTCGACGCAACTGGCAGAAGTTTGTTTTACGCAACTGGCACAAGTTTGTTCTACGTAACTGGCACAAGTTTGTTCTACGCAACTGGCAGAAGTTTGTTCTACGCAACTGGCACAAGTTTGTTCTACGTAACTGGCACAAGTTTGTTCTATGCAACTGGCACAAGTTTGTTTGACACATCTGGCACAAGTTTGTTTGACACAACTGGCAAAAGTTTGTTCTGCGCAACTGGCACAAGTTTGTTCGACGCAAGTGGCACAAGTTTGTTCTATGCAACTGGCACAAGTTTGTTTGACACAACTGGCACAAGTTTGTTCTACGCAACTGGCACAAGTTTGTTCGATGCAACTGGCACAAGTTTGTTTGACGCAACTGGCACAAGTTTGTTCGACGCAACTGGCACAAGTTTGTTCGATGCAACTGGCACAAGTTTGTTCGACGCAACTGGCACAAGTTTGTTCTACGCAACTGGTACAAATTTGTTCTATGCAACTGGCACAAGTTTGTTTTACGCAACTGGCACAAGTTTGTTTGATGCAATTGGCACAAGTTTGTTCTTCGCAACTGGCACAAGTTTGTTCTATGCAACTGGCCCAAGTTTGTTCTACGCAACTGGCACAAGTTTGTTCTATGCAACTGGCACAAGTTTGTTTGACACAACTCGCACAAGTTTGTTCTACGCAACTGGCACAAGTTTGTTCTACGCAACTGGCACAAGTTTGTTCAACGCAACTGGCGCAAGTATGTTTGGCGCAACTGGCACAAGTTTGTTCTACGCAACTGGCTCAAGTTTGTTCTATGCAACTGGCACAAGTTTGTTTGACGCAACTGGCACAAGTTTGTTTGACGCAACTGGCACAAGTTTGTTCTACGCAACTGGCCCAAGTTTGTTTGACGCAACTGGCAGAAGTTTGTTCTATGCAACTGGCACAAGTTTGTTCTACGTAACTGGCACAAGTTTGTTCTACGCAACTGGCAGAAGTTTGTTCTACGCAACTGGCACAAGTTTGTTCTACGTAACTGGCACAAGTTTGTTCTACGCAACTGGCACAAGTTTGTTTGACACATCTGGCACAAGTTTGTTTGACACAACTGGCAAAAGTTTGTTCTACGCAGCTGGCACAAGTTTGTTCGATGCAAGTGGCACAATTTTGTTCTATGCAACTGGCACAAGTTTGTTTGACACAACTGGCACAAGTTTGTTCTACGCAACTGGCACATGTTTGTTCGATGCAACTGGCACAAGTTAGTTTGACGCAACTGGCACAAGTTTGTTCTACGCAACTGGCACAAGTTTGTTCGATGCAACTGGCACAAGTTTGTTTGACACAACTGGCACAAGTTTGTTCTACGCAACTGGCACAAGTTTGTTCGATGCAACTGGCACAAGTTTGTTTGACGCAACTGGCACAAGTTTGTTCGACGCAACTGGCACAAGTTTGTTCGATGCAACTGGCACAAGTTTGTTCGACGAACTGGCACAAGTTTGTTTAACGCAACTGGCACAAGTTTATTCGACCCAACTGGCACAAGTTTGTTTGACGCAACTGGCACAAGTTTTTTTTACGCAACTGGCACAAGTTTGTTTGACGCAACTGGCACAAGGTTGTTTGACGCAACTGTTACAAGGTTATTCTACACAACTGGCACAAATTTGTTCTGTGCAACTGGCACAAGTTCGTTTGACGCAACTGGCACAAGTTTGTTCTACGCAACTGGCACAAGTTTCTTCGACACAACTGGCAAAGTTTGTTCGACGCAACTGGCACAAGTTTGTTTGATGCAACTGGCACAAGTTTGTTTGACACAACTGGTACAAGTTTGTTCTACGCAACTGGCACAAGTTTGTTCGACGAAACTGGCACAAGATTGTTCGACGCAACTGGAACAAGTTTGTTCTATGCAACTGGCACAAGTTTGTTCTTCGCAATTGGTACAAGTTTTTCTACGCAACTGGCACAAGTTTGTTCTACGAAACTGGCACAAGTTTGTTCTACGCAACTGGCACAAGTTTGTCTGACACAACTGGCACAAGTTTGTTCTACGTAACTGGCACAAGTTTGTTCTACGCAACTGGCACAAGTTTGTTCGACGCAACTGGCACAAGTTTGTTCTACGCAACTGGCACAAGTTTGTTCGACGAAACTGGCACAAGATTGTTCGACGCAACTGGAACAAGTTTGTTCTATGCAACTGGCACAAGTTTGTTCGACGAAACTGGCACAAGATTGTTCGACGCAACTGGAACAAGTTTGTTCGGCGCAACTGGCACAAGTTTGTTCTTCGCAATTGGTACAATTTTTTTCTACGCAACTGGCACAAGTTTGTTCTACGAAACTGGCACAAGTTTGTTCTACGCAACTGGCACAAGTTTGTCTGACACAACTGGCACAAGTTTGTTCTACGTAACTGGCACAAGTTTGTTCTACGCAACTGGCACAAGTTTGTTCGACGCAACTGGCACAAGTTTGTTTGACACAACTGGCACAAGTTTGTTCTACACAACTGGCAAAAGTTTGTTCTACGCAACTGGCACAAATTTGTTCAATGCAAGTGGTACAAGTTTGTTCTATGCAACTGGCACAAGTTTGTTCTACGCAACTGGCACAAGTTTGTTCGATGCAACTGGCACAAGTTTGTTTGACGCAACTGGCACAAGTTTGTTCTACGTAACTGGCACAAGTTTGTTCGATGCAACTGGCACAAGTTTGTTCTACGCAACTGACACAAGTTTGTTCTACGTAACTGGCACAAGTTTGTTCTACGCAACTGGCACAAGTTTGTTCTACGCAACTGGCACAAGTTTGTTTGACACATCTGGCACAAGTTTGTTTGTCACAACTGGCAAAAGTTTGTTCTGCGCAACTGGCACAAGTTTGTTCTATGCAACTGGCACAAGTTTGTTTGACACAACTGGCACAAGTTTGTTCTACGCAACTGGCTCAAGTTTGTTCGATGCAACTGGCACAAGTTTGTTTGATGCAACTGGCACAAGTTTGTTCGACGCAACTGGCACAAGTTTGTTCGATGCAACTGGCACAAGTTTGTTCGACGAACTGGCACAAGTTTGTTTAACGCAACTGGCACAAGTTTGTTCGACGAACTGGCACAAGTTTGTTTAACGCAACTGGCACAAGTTTATTCGACCCAACTGGCACAAGTTTGTTTGACGCAACTGGCACAATTTTTTTGATGCAACTGGCACAAGTTTGTTTGACGCAACTGGCACAAGGTTGTTTGACGCAACTGTTACAAGGTTATTCTACACAACTGGCACAAGTTTGTTCTGTGCAACTGGCACAAGTTTGTTTGACGCAACTGGCACAAGTTTGTTCTACGCAACTGGCACAAGTTTCTTCGACACAACTGGCACAAGTTTGTTCGACGCAACTGGCCCAAGTTTGTTTGATGCAACTGGCACAAGTTTGTTTGACACAACTGGCACAAGTTTGTTCTACGCAACTGGCACAAGTTTGTTCGACGAAACTGGCACAAGATTGTTCGACGCAACTGGAACAAGTTTGTTCGGCGCAACTGGCACAAGTTTGTTCTTCGCAATTGGTACAAGTTTTTTCTACGCAACTGGCACAAGTTTGTTCTACGAAACTGGCACAAGTTTGTTCTACGCAACTGGCACAAGTATGTCTGACACAACTGGCACAAGTTTGTTCTACGTAACTGGCACAAGTTTGTTCTACGCAACTGGCACAAGTTTGTTCGACGCAACTGGCACAAGTTTGTTTGACACAACTGGCACAAGTTTGTTCTACACAACTGGCAAAAGTTTGTTCTACGCAACGGGCACAAATTTGTTCGACGCAAGTGGCACAAGTTTGTTCTATGTAACTGGCACAATTTTGTTTGACACAACTGGCACAAGTTTGTTCTACGCAACTGGCACAAGTTTGTTCGATGCAAATGGCACAAGTTTGTTTGACGCAACTAGCATAAGTTTGTTTAACGCAACTGGCACAAGTTTATCGACCCAACTGGCACAAGTTTGTTTGACGCAACTGGCACAAGTTTTTTTGACGCAACTGGCACAAGTTTGTTTGACGCAACTGGCACAAGGTTGTTTGACGCAAGTGGCACAAGGTTGTTCTACACAACTGGCAAAAGTTTGTTCTATGCAACTGACACAAGTTTGTTTGACGCAACTGGCACAAGTTTGTTCTACGCAACTGGCACAAGTTTCTTTGACGAAACTGGCACAAGTTTGTTTGACGCAACTGGCCCAAGCTTGTTTGACGCAACTGGCACAAGTTTGTTTGACAAAACTGGCACAAGTTTGTTCTACACAACTGGCACAAGTTTGTTCAACAAAACTGGCACAAGTTTGTTCAACGCAACTGGCACAAGTTTGTTCGACGCAACTGGCACAAGTTTGTTTTACGGAACTGGCACAAGTTTGTTTTACGGAACTGGTACAAGTTTGTTCTACGCAACTGGCACAAGTTTGTCCGACACAACTGGCACAATTTTGTTCTACGTAACTGGCACAAGTTTGTTCTACGCAACTGGCACAAGTTTGTTCGACGCAACTGGCACAAGTTTGTTTTATGCAACTGGCACAAGTTTGTTTGACACAACTGGCAGAAGTTTGTTCGACGCAACTGGCACAAATTTGTTCGACGCAATTGGCACAAGTTTGTTCGACGCAATTGGCACAAGTTTGTCCGACACAACTGGCACAAGTGTGTTCGACACAACTGGCACAAGTTTGGTCTACGCAACTGGCACAAGTTTGTTCTAAGCAACTGGCACAAGTTTGTTTGACGCAACTGGCACAAGTTTTTTTGACGCAACTGGCACAAGTTTGTTTGACGCAACTGGCACAAGGTTGTTTGACGCAACTGGCACAAGGTTGTTCTACACAACTGGCACAAGTTTGTTGTATGCAACTGACACAAGTTTGTTTGACGCAACTGGCACAAGTTTGTTCTACGCAACTGGCACAAGTTTCTTTGACGAAACTGGCACAAGTTTGTTCGACGCAACTGGCCCAAGTTTGTTTGACGCAACTGGCACAAGTTTGTTTGACAAAACTGGCACAAGTTTGTTCTACACAACTGGCACAAGTTTGTTCAACAAAACTGGCACAAGTTTGTTCAACGCAACTGGCACAAGTTTGTTCGACGCAACTGGCACAAGTTTGTTTTACGGAACTGGCACAAGTTTGTTTTACGGAACTGGTACAAGTTTGTTCTACGCAACTGGCACAAGTTTGTCTGACACAACTGGCACAATTTTGTTCTACGTAACTGGCACAAGTTTGTTCTACGCAACTGGCACAAGTTTGTTCGACGCAACTGGCACAAGTTTGTTTTATGCAACTGGCACAAGTTTGTTTGACACAACTGGCAGAAGTTTGTTCGACGCAACTGGCACAAATTTGTTCGACGCAATTGGCACAAGTTTGTTCGACGCAATTGGCACAAGTTTGTCCGACACAACTGGCACAAGTGTGTTCGACACAACTGGCACAAGTTTGGTCTACGCAACTGGCACAAGTTTGTTCTATGCAACTGGCACAAGTTTGTTTGACGCAACTGGCACAAATTTTTTTGACGCAACTGGCACAAGTTTGTTTGACGCAACTGGCACAAGGTTGTTTGACGTAACTGGCACAAGGTTGTTCTACACAACTGGCACAAGTTTGTTCTATGCAACTGACACAAGTTTGTTTGACTCAACTGGCACAATTTTGTTCTACGCAACTGGCACAAGTTTCTTTGACGAAACTGGCACAAGTTTGTTCGACGCAACTGGCCCAAGATTGTTTGACGCAACTGGCACAAGTTTGTTTGACAAAACTGGCACAAGTTTGTTCTACACAACCGGCACAAGTTTGTTCAACAAAACTGGCACAAGTTTGTTCGACGCAACTGGCACATGTTTGTTCGACGCAACTGGCACAAGTTTGTTTTACGGAACTGGCACAAGTTCGTTTTACGGAACTGACACAAGTTTGTTCTACGCAACTGGCACAAGTTTGTCTGACACAACTGGCACAATTTTGTTCTACGTAACTGGCACAAGTTTGTTCTGCGCAACTGACACAAGTTTGTTCGACGCAACTGGCACAAGTTTGTTTTATGCAACTGGCACAAGTTTGTTTGACACAACTGGCAGAAGTTTGTTCTACGCAACAGGCACAAGTTTGTTCGACGCAATTGGCACAAGTTTGTCCGACACAACTGGCACAAGTGTGTTCGACGCAACTGGCACAAGTTTGGTCTACGCAACTGGCACAAGTTTGTTCTATGCAACTGGCACAAGTCTGTTTGACGCAACTGGCACAAGTTTGTTTTACGCAACTGGCATAAGTTTGTTTGACACAACTGGCACAAGTTTGTTCTACGCAACTGGCAAAAGTTTGTTCGACGCAATTGGCACAATTTTGTCCGACGCAACTGGCACAAGTTTGTTCGAGGCAACTGGCACAAGTTTGTTCGATGCAACTGGCACAAGTTTATTCTACGCAACTGACACAAGTTTGTTCTACGCAACTGGCATAAATTTGTTTGACGCAACTGGCACAAGTTTCTTTGACGCAACTGGCTCAAGTTTGTTCTGCGCAACTTGCACAAGTTTGTTCAACGCAACTGGCACAAGTTTGTTCGTCGCAACTGGCACAAGTTTGTTCTGCGCAACTGGCACAAATTTGTTCTACGCAACTGGCACAAGTTTGTTCTACACAACTGGCACAAGTTTGTTTGGCGCAATTGGCACAAGTTTGTTCTTCACAACTGGCACAAGATTGTTCTATGCAACTGGCCCAAGTTTGTTCTACGCAACTGGCACAAGTTTGTCCTATGCAACTGGCAGAAGTTTGTTTGACACAACTCGCACAAGTTTGTTCTACGCAACTGGCACAAGTTTGTTCTACGCAACTGGCACAAGTTTGTTCAACGCAACTGGCGCAAGTATGTTCGATGCAACTGGCACAAGTTTGTTCTACGCAACTGGCTCAAGTTTGTTCTATGCAACTGGCACAAGTGTGTTTGACGCAACTGGCACAACTTTGTTTGACGCAACTGGCACAAGTTTGTTCTACGCAACTGGCCCAAGTTTGTTTGACGCAACTGGCAGAAGTTTGTTCTACGCAACTGGCACAAGTTTGTTCTACGTAACTGGCACAAGTTTGTTCTACGCAACTGGCAGAAGTTTGTTCTACGCAACTGGCACAAGTTTGTTCTAAGTAACTGGCACAAGTTTGTTCTACGCAATTGGCACAAGTTTGTTTGACACATCTGGCACAAGTTTGTTTGACACAACTGGCAAAAGTTTGTTCGATGCAACTGGCACAAGTTTGTTTGGCGCAACTGGCACAAGGTTGTTTGACGTAACTGGCACAGGGTTATTCTACACAACTGGCACAAGTTTGTTCTATGCAACTGGCACACGTTTGTTTGACGCAACTGGCACAAGTTTGTTCTACGCAACTGGCACAAGTTTCTTCGACACAACTGGCACAAGTTTGTTCGACGCAACTGGCACAAGTTTGTTTGATGCAACTGGCACAAGTTTGTTTGACACAACTGGCACAAGTTTGTTCTGCGCAACTGGCACAAGTTTGTTCAACGAAACTGGCACAAGATTGTTCGACGCAACTGGAACAAGTTTGTTCGACGCAACTGGCACAAGTTTGTTCTTCGCAACTGGAAAAAGTTTTTTCTACGCAACTGGCACAAGTTTGTTCTACGCAACTGGCACAAGTTTGTCTGACACAACTGGCACAAGTTTGTTCTACGTAACTGGCCCAAGTTTGTTCGACGCAACTGGCACAAGTTTGTTCGACGCAACTGGCACAAGTTTGTTTGACACAACTGGCACAAGTTTGTTCTACGCAACTGGCAAAAGTTTGTTCTACGCAACTGGCACAAGTTTGTTCGACGCAAGTGGCACAAGTTTGTTCTATGCAACTGGCACAAGTTTGTTTGACACAACTGGCACAAGTTTGTTCTACGCAACTGGCACAAGTTTGTTCGATACAACTGGCACAAGTTTGTTTGACGCAACTGGCACAAGCTTGTTCGACGCAACTGGCACAAGTTTGTTCGATGCAAATGGCACAAGTTTGTTCGACACAACTGGCACAAGTTTGTTTAACGCAACTGGCACAAGTTTATTCGACCCAACTGGCAAAAGTTTGTTTGACGCAACTGGCACAATTTTTTTTGAGGCTACTGGCACAAGTTTGTTTGACGCAACTGGCACAAGGTTGTTTGACGCAACTGGCACAAGGTTGTTCTACACAACTGGCACAAGTTTGTTCTATGCAACTGACACAAGTTTGTTTGACGCAACTGGCACAAGTTTGTTCTACGCAACTGGCACAAGTTTCTTTGACGAAACTGGCACAAGTTTGTTCGACGCAACTGGCCCAAGTTTGTTTGACGCAACTGGCACAAGTTTGTTTGACAAAACTGGCACAAGTTTGTTCTACACAACTGGCACAAGTTTGTTCGACAAAACTGGCACAAGTTTGTTCGACGCAACTGGCACAAGTTTGTTCGACGCAACTGGCACAAGTTTATTTTACGGAACTGGCACAAGTTTGTATTACGGAACTGGCACAAGTTTGTTCTACGCAACTGGCACAAGTTTGTCTGACACAACTGGCACAATTCTGTTCTACGTAACTGGCACAAGTTTGTTCTACGCAACTGGCACAAGTTTGTTCGACGCAACTGGCACAAGTTTGTTCTACGCAATTGGCACAAGTTTGTCCGACACAACTGGCACAAGTTTGTTCGACGCAATTGGCACAAGTTTGTCCGACACAACTGGCACAAGTGTGTTCGACGCAACTGGCACAAGTTTGGTCTACACAACTGGCACAAGTTTGTTCTATGCAACTGGCACAAGTTTGTTTGAGGCAACTGGCACAAGTCTGTTTGACTTAACTGGCACAAGTTTGTTCTGCGCACCTGCACAAGTTTGTTCGATGCAACTGGCACAAGTTTGTTCGACGCAACTGGCAAAAGTTTGTTCTACGCAACTGGCACAAGTTTGTTCGACACAAGTGGCACAAGTTTGTTCTATGCAACTGGCAGAAGTTTGTTTGACACAACTGGCACAAGTTTGTTTGACGCATCGGGCAAAAGTTTATTTGAAACAACTGGCACAAGTTTGTTCTACGCAACTGTCACAAGTTTGTTCAACGCATCTGGCACAAGTTTGTTCGATGCAACTGGCACAGGTTTGTTCGATGCAACTGGCACAAATTTGTTCGACGCAACTGGCACAAGTTTGTTCTACGCAACTGGCACAAATTTGTTCTACGCAACTGGCACAAGTTTGTTTTGCGCAACTGGCACAAGTTTGTTTGATGCAATTGGCACAAGTTTGTTCTTCGCAACTGGCACAAGTTTGTTCTATGCAACTGGTCCAAGTTTGTTCTACGCAACTGGCACAAGTTTGTTCTATGCAACTGGCAGAAGTTTGTTTGACACAACTCGCACAAGTTTGTTCTACGCAACTGGCACAAGTTTGTTCTACGCAACTGGCACAAGTTTGTTCAACGCAACTGGCGCAAGTATGTTCGACGCAACTGGCACAAGTTTGTTCTACGCAACTGGCTCAAGTTTGTTCTATGCAACTGGCACAAGTTTGTTCTATGCAACTGGCACAAGTTTGTTTGACGCAACTGGCACAAGTTTGTTCTACGCAACTGGCCCAAGTTTGTTCGACGCAACTGGCAGAAGTTTGTTTTACGCAACTGGCACAAGTTTGTTCTACGTAACTGGCACAAGTTTGTTCTACGCAACTGGCAGAAGTTTGTTCTACGCAACTGGCACAAGTTTGTTCTACGTAACTGGCACAAGTTTGTTCTACGCAACTGGCACAAGTTTGTTTGACACATCTGGCACAAGTTTGTTTGACACAACTGGCAAAAGTTTGTTCTGCGCAACTGGCACAAGTTTGTTCGACGCAAGTAGCACAAGTTTGTTCTATGCAACTGGCACAAGTTTGTTTGACACAACTGGCACAAGTTTGTTCTACGCAACTGGCACAAGTTTGTTCGATGCAACTGGCACAAGTTTGTTTGACGCAACTGGCACAAGTTTGTTCGACGCAACTGGCACAAGTTTGTTCGATGCAACTGGCACAAGTTTGTTCGACGCAACTGGCACAAGTTTGTTCTACGCAACTGGTACAAATTTGTGCTACGCAACTGGCACAAGTTTGTTTTACGCAACTGGCACAAGTTTGTTTGATGCAATTGGCACAAGTTTGTTCTTCGCAACTGGCACAAGTTTGTTCTATGCAACTAGCCCAAGTTTGTTCTACGCAACTGGCACAAGTTTGTTCTATGCAACTGGCAGAAGTTTGTTTGACACAACTCGCACAAGTTTGTTCCACGCAACTGTCACAAGTTTGTTCTACGCAACTGGCACAAGTTTGTTCAACGCAACTGGCACAAGTGTGTTCGGCGCAACTGGCACAAGTTTGTTCTACGCAACTGGCTCAAGTTTGTTCTATGCAACTGGCACAAGTTTGTTTGACGCAACTGGCACAAGTTTGTTTGACGCAACTGGCACAAGTTTGTTCTACGCAACTGGCCCAAGTTTGTTTGACGCAACTGGCACAAGTTTGTTCTACGCAACTGGCACAAGTTTGTTCTACGTAACTGGCACAAGTTTGTTCTACGCAACTGGCAGAAGTTTGTTCTACGCAACTGGCACAAGTTTGTTCTACGTAACTGGCACAAGTTTGTTCTACGCAACTGGCACAAGTTTGTTTGACACATCTGGCACAAGTTTGTTTGACACAACTGGCAAAAGTTTGTTCTACGCAGCTGGCACAAGTTTGTTCGATGCAAGTGGCACAAGTTTGTTCTATGCAACTGGCACAAGTTTGTTTGACACAACTGGCACAAGTTTGTTCTACGCAACTGGCACAAGTTTGTTCGATGCAACTGGCACAAGTTAGTTTGACGCAACTGGCACAAGTTTGTTCTACGCAACTGGCACAAGTTTGTTCGATGCAACTGGCACAAGTTTGTTTGACACAACTGGCACAAGTTTGTTCTACGCAACTGGCACAAGTTTGTTCGATGCAACTGGCACAAGTTTGTTTGACGCAACTGGCACAAGTTTGTTCGACGCAACTGGCACAAGTTTGTTCGATGCAACTGGCACAAGTTTGTTCGACGAACTGGCACAAGTTTGTTTAACGCAACTGGCACAAGTTTATTCGACCCAACTGGCACAAGTTTGTTTGACGCAACTGGCACAAGTTTTTTTGACGCAACTGGCACAAGTTTGTTTGACGCAACTGGCACAAGGTTGTTTGACGCAACTGTTACAAGGTTATTCTACACAACTGGCACAAGTTTGTTCTGTGCAACTGGCACAAGTTTGTTTGACGCAACTGGCACAAGTTTGTTCTACGCAACTGGCACAAGTTTCTTCGACACAACTGGCACAAGTTTGTTCGACGCAACTGGCCCAAGTTTGTTTGATGCAACTGGCACAAGTTTGTTTGACACAACTGGCACAAGTTTGTTCTACGCAACTGGCACAAGTTTGTTCGACGAAATTGGCACAAGATTGTTCGACGCAACTGGAACAAGTTTGTTCGGCGCAACTGGCACAAGTTTGTTCTTCGCAATTGGTACAAGTTTTTTCTACGCAACTGGCACAAGTTTGTTCTACGAAACTGGCACAAGTTTGTTCTACGCAACTGGCACAAGTTTGTCTGACACAACTGGCACAAGTTTGTTCTACGTAACTGGCACAAGTTTGTTCTATGCAACTGGCACAAGTTTGTTCGACGCAACTGGCACAAGTTTGTTTGACACAACTGGCACAAGTTTGTTCTACACAACTGGCAAAAGTTTGTTCTACGCAACGGGCACAAATTTGTTCGACGCAAGTGGCACAAGTTTGTTCTATGCAACTGGCACAATTTTGTTTGACACAACTGGCACAAGTTTGTTCTACGCAACTGGCACAAGTTTGTTCGATGCAACTGGCACAAGTTTGTTCGACGCAACTGGCACAAGTTTGTTCGATGCAAATGGCACAAGTTTGTTCGACGCAACTGGCACAAGTTTGTTCGATGCAAATGGCACAAGTTTGTTTGACGCAACTAGTATAAGTTTGTTTAACGCAACTGGCACAAGTTTATTCGACCCAACTGGCACAAGTTTGTTTGACGCAACTGGCACAAGTTTTTTTGACGCAACTGGCACAAGTTTGTTTGACGCAACTGGCACAAGGTTGTTTGACGCAACTGGCACAAGGTTGTTCTACACAACTGGCAAAAGTTTGTTCTATGCAACTGACACAAGTTTGTTTGACGCAACTGGCACAAGTTTGTTCTACGCAACTGGCACAAGTTTGTTTGACGCAACTGGCACAAGTTTGTTTGACAAAACTGGCACAAGTTTGTTCTACACAACTGGCACAAGTTTGTTCGACAAAACTGGCACAAGTTTGTTCGACGCAACTGGCACAAGTTTGTTCGACGCAACTGGCACAAGTTTATTTTACGGAACTGGCACAAGTTTGTATTACGGAACTGGCACAAGTTTGTTCTACGCAACTGGCACAAGTTTGTCTGACACAACTGGCACAATTCTGTTCTACGTAACTGGCACAAGTTTGTTCTACGCAACTGGCACAAGTTTGTTCGACGCAACTGGCACAAGTTTGTTCTACGCAATTGGCACAAGTTTGTCCGACACAACTGGCACAAGTTTGTTCGACGCAATTGGCACAAGTTTGTCCGACACAACTGGCACAAGTGTGTTCGACGCAACTGGCACAAGTTTGGTCTACACAACTGGCACAAGTTTGTTCTATGCAACTGGCACAAGTTTGTTTGAGGCAACTGGCACAAGTCTGTTTGACTTAACTGGCACAAGTTTGTTCTGCGCACCTGCACAAGTTTGTTCGATGCAACTGGCACAAGTTTGTTCGACGCAACTGGCAAAAGTTTGTTCTACGCAACTGGCACAAGTTTGTTCGACACAAGTGGCACAAGTTTGTTCTATGCAACTGGCAGACGTTTGTTTGACACAACTGGCACAAGTTTGTTTGACGCATCGGGCAAAAGTTTATTTGAAACAACTGGCACAAGTTTGTTCTACGCAACTGTCACAAGTTTGTTCAACGCATCTGGCACAAGTTTGTTCGATGCAACTGGCACAGGTTTGTTCGATGCAACTGGCACAAGTTTGTTCGACGCAACTGGCACAAGTTTGTTCTACGCAACTGGCACAAATTTGTTCTACGCAACTGGCACAAGTTTGTTTTGCGCAACTGGCACAAGTTTGTTTGATGCAATTGGCACAAGTTTGTTCTTCGCAACTGGCACAAGTTTGTTCTATGCAACTGGTCCAAGTTTGTTCTACGCAACTGGCACAAGTTTGTTCTATGCAACTGGCAGAAGTTTGTTTGACACAACTCGCACAAGTTTGTTCTACGCAACTGGCACAAGTTTGTTCTACGCAACTGGCACAAGTTTGTTCAACGCAACTGGCGCAAGTATGTTCGACGCAACTGGCACAAGTTTGTTCTACGCAACTGGCTCAAGTTTGTTCTATGCAACTGGCACAAGTTTGTTCTATGCAACTGGCACAAGGTTGTTTGACGCAACTGGCACAAGTTTGTTCTACGCAACTGGCCCAAGTTTGTTCGACGCAACTGGCAGAAGTTTGTTTTACGCAACTGGCACAAGTTTGTTCTACGTAACTGGCACAAGTTTGTTCTACGCAACTGGCAGAAGTTTGTTCTACGCAACTGGCACAAGTTTGTTCTACGTAACTGGCACAAGTTTGTTCTACGCAACTGGCACAAGTTTGTTTGACACATCTGGCACAAGTTTGTTTGACACAACTGGCAAAAGTTTGTTCTGCGCAACTGGCACAAGTTTGTTCGACGCAAGTGGCACAAGTTTGTTCTATGCAACTGGCACAAGTTTGTTTGACACAACTGGCACAAGTTTGTTCTACGCAACTGGCACAAGTTTGTTCGATGCAACTGGCACAAGTTTGTTTGACGCAACTGGCACAAGTTTGTTCGACGCAACTGGCACAAGTTTGTTCGATGCAACTGGCACAAGTTTGTTCGACGCAACTAGCACAAGTTTGTTCTACGCAACTGGTACAAATTTGTTCTACGCAACTGGCACAAGTTTGTTTTACGCAACTGGCACAAGTTTGTTTGATGCAATTGGCACAAGTTTGTTCTTCGCAACTGGCACAAGTTTGTTCTATGCAACTAGCCCAAGTTTGTTCTACGCAACTGGCACAAGTTTGTTCTATGCAACTGGCAGAAGTTTGTTTGACACAACTCGCACAAGTTTGTTCCACGCAACTGTCACAAGTTTGTTCTACGCAACTGGCACAAGTTTGTTCAACGCTACTGGCACAAGTGTGTTCGGCGCAACTGGCACAAGTTTGTTCTACGCAACTGGCTCAAGTTTGTTCTATGCAACTGGCACAAGTTTGTTTGACGCAACTGGCACAAGTTTGTTTGACGCAACTGGCACAAGTTTGTTCTACGCAACTGGCCCAAGTTTGTTTGACGCAACTGGCAGAAGTTTGTTCTACGCAACTGGCACAAGTTTGTTCTACGTAACTGGCACAAGTTTGTTCTACGCAACTGGCAGAAGTTTGTTCTACGCAACTGGCACAAGTTTGTTCTACGTAACTGGCACAAGTTTGTTCTACGCAACTGGCACAAGTTTGTTTGACACATCTGGCACAAGTTTGTTTGACACAACTGGCAAAAGTTTGTTCTACGCAGCTGGCACAAGTTTGTTCGATGCAAGTGGCACAAGTTTGTTCTATGCAACTGGCACAAGTTTGTTTGACACAACTGGCACAAGTTTGTTCTACGCAACTGGCACAAGTTTGTTCGATGCAACTGGCACAAGTTAGTTTGACGCAACTGGCACAAGTTTGTTCTACGCAACTGGCACAAGTTTGTTCGATGCAACTGGCACAAGTTTGTTTGACACAACTGGCACAAGTTTGTTCTACGCAACTGGCACAAGTTTGTTCGATGCAACTGGCACAAGTTTGTTTGACGCAACTGGCACAAGTTTGTTCGACGCAACTGGCACAAGTTTGTTCGATGCAACTGGCACAAGTTTGTTCGACGAACTGGCACAAGTTTGTTTAACGCAACTGGCACAAGTTTATTCGACCCAACTGGCACAAGTTTGTTTGACGCAACTGGCACAAGTTTTTTTGACGCAACTGGCACAAGTTTGTTTGACGCAACTGGCACAAGGTTGTTTGACGCAACTGTTACAAGGTTATTCTACACAACTGGCACAAGTTTGTTCTGTGCAACTGGCACAAGTTTGTTTGACGCAACTGGCACAAGTTTGTTCTACGCAACTGGCACAAGTTTCTTCGACACAACTGGCACAAGTTTGTTCGACGCAACTGGCCCAAGTTTGTTTGATGCAACTGGCACAAGTTTGTTTGACACAACTGGCACAAGTTTGTTCTACGCAACTGGCACAAGTTTGTTCGACGAAATTGGCACAAGATTGTTCGACGCAACTGGAACAAGTTTGTTCGGCGCAACTGGCACAAGTTTGTTCTTCGCAATTGGTACAAGTTTTTTCTACGCAACTGGCACAAGTTTGTTCTACGAAACTGGCACAAGTTTGTTCTACGCAACTGGCACAAGTTTGTCTGACACAACTGGCACAAGTTTGTTCTACGTAACTGGCACAAGTTTGTTCTACGCAACTGGCACAAGTTTGTTCGACGCAACTGGCACAAGTTTGTTTGACACAACTGGCACAAGTTTGTTCTACACAACTGGCAAAAGTTTGTTCTACGCAACGGGCACAAATTTGTTCGACGCAAGTGGCACAAGTTTGTTCTATGCAACTGGCACAATTTTGTTTGACACAACTGGCACAAGTTTGTTCTACGCAACTGGCACAAGTTTGTTCGATGCAACTGGCACAAGTTTGTTTGACGCAACTGGCACAAGCTTGTTCGACGCAACTGGCACAAGTTTGTTCGATGCAAATGGCACAAGTTTGTTTGACGCAACTAGTATAAGTTTGTTTAACGCAACTGGCACAAGTTTATTCGACCCAACTGGCACAAGTTTGTTTGACGCAACTGGCACAAGTTTTTTTGACGCAACTGGCACAAGTTTGTTTGACGCAACTGGCACAAGGTTGTTTGACGCAACTGGCACAAGGTTGTTCTACACAACTGGCAAAAGTTTGTTCTATGCAACTGACACAAGTTTGTTTGACGCAACTGGCACAAGTTTGTTCTACGCAACTGGCACAAGTTTGTTTGACGCAACTGGCACAAGTTTGTTTGACAAAACTGGCACAAGTTTGTTCTACACAACTGGCACAAGTTTGTTCGACAAAACTGGCACAAGTTTGTTCGACGCAACTGGCACAAGTTTGTTCGACGCAACTGGCACAAGTTTATTTTACGGAACTGGCACAAGTTTGTATTACGGAACTGGCACAAGTTTGTTCTACGCAACTGGCACAAGTTTGTCTGACACAACTGGCACAATTCTGTTCTACGTAACTGGCACAAGTTTGTTCTACGCAACTGGCACAAGTTTGTTCGACGCAACTGGCACAAGTTTGTTCTACGCAATTGGCACAAGTTTGTCCGACACAACTGGCACAAGTTTGTTCGACGCAATTGGCACAAGTTTGTCCGACACAACTGGCACAAGTGTGTTCGACGCAACTGGCACAAGTTTGGTCTACACAACTGGCACAAGTTTGTTCTATGCAACTGGCACAAGTTTGTTTGAGGCAACTGGCACAAGTCTGTTTGACTTAACTGGCACAAGTTTGTTCTGCGCACCTGCACAAGTTTGTTCGATGCAACTGGCACAAGTTTGTTCGACGCAACTGGCAAAAGTTTGTTCTACGCAACTGGCACAAGTTTGTTCGACACAAGTGGCACAAGTTTGTTCTATGCAACTGGCAGAAGTTTGTTTGACACAACTGGCACAAGTTTGTTTGACGCATCGGGCAAAAGTTTATTTGAAACAACTGGCACAAGTTTGTTCTACGCAACTGTCACAAGTTTGTTCAACGCATCTGGCACAAGTTTGTTCGATGCAACTGGCACAGGTTTGTTCGATGCAACTGGCACAAGTTTGTTCGACGCAACTGGCACAAGTTTGTTCTACGCAACTGGCACAAATTTGTTCTACGCAACTGGCACAAGTTTGTTTTGCGCAACTGGCACAAGTTTGTTTGATGCAATTGGCACAAGTTTGTTCTTCGCAACTGGCACAAGTTTGTTCTATGCAACTGGTCCAAGTTTGTTCTACGCAACTGGCACAAGTTTGTTCTATGCAACTGGCAGAAGTTTGTTTGACACAACTCGCACAAGTTTGTTCTACGCAACTGGCACAAGTTTGTTCTACGCAACTGGCACAAGTTTGTTCAACGCAACTGGCGCAAGTATGTTCGACGCAACTGGCACAAGTTTGTTCTACGCAACTGGCTCAAGTTTGTTCTATGCAACTGGCACAAGTTTGTTCTATGCAACTGGCACAAGTTTGTTTGACGCAACTGGCACAAGTTTGTTCTACGCAACTGGCCCAAGTTTGTTCGACGCAACTGGCAGAAGTTTGTTTTACGCAACTGGCACAAGTTTGTTCTACGTAACTGGCACAAGTTTGTTCTACGCAACTGGCAGAAGTTTGTTCTACGCAACTGGCACAAGTTTGTTCTACGTAACTGGCACAAGTTTGTTCTACGCAACTGGCACAAGTTTGTTTGACACATCTGGCACAAGTTTGTTTGACACAACTGGCAAAAGTTTGTTCTGCGCAACTGGCACAAGTTTGTTCGACGCAAGTGGCACAAGTTTGTTCTATGCAACTGGCACAAGTTTGTTTGACACAACTGGCACAAGTTTGTTCTACGCAAGTGGCACAAGTTTGTTCGATGCAACTGGCACAAGTTTGTTTGACGCAACTGGCACAAGTTTGTTCGACGCAACTGGCACAAGTTTGTTCGATGCAACTGGCACAAGTTTGTTCGACGCAACTGGCACAAGTTTGTTCTACGCAACTGGTACAAATTTGTTCTACGCAACTGGCACAAGTTTGTTTTACGCAACTGGCACAAGTTTGTTTGATGCAATTGGCACAAGTTTGTTTTTCGCAACTGGCACAAGTTTGTTCTATGCAACTAGCCCAAGTTTGTTCTACGCAACTGGCACAAGTTTGTTCTATGCAACTGGCAGAAGTTTGTTTGACACAACTCGCACAAGTTTGTTCCACGCAACTGTCACAAGTTTGTTCTACGCAACTGGCACAAGTTTGTTCAACGCAACTGGCACAAGTGTGTTCGGCGCAACTGGCACAAGTTTGTTCTACGCAACTGGCTCAAGTTTGTTCTATGCAACTGGCACAAGTTTGTTTGACGCAACTGGCACAAGTTTGTTTGACGCAACTGGCACAAGTTTGTTCTACGCAACTGGCCCAAGTTTGTTTGACGCAACTGGCAGAAGTTTGTTCTACGCAACTGGCACAAGTTTGTTCTACGTAACTGGCACAAGTTTGTTCTACGCAACTGGCAGAAGTTTGTTCTACGCAACTGGCACAAGTTTGTTCTACGTAACTGGCACAAGTTTGTTCTACGCAACTGGCACAAGTTTGTTTGACACATCTGGCACAAGTTTGTTTGACACAACTGGCAAAAGTTTGTTCTACGCAGCTGGCACAAGTTTGTTCGATGCAAGTGGCACAAGTTTGTTCTATGCAACTGGCACAAGTTTGTTTGACACAACTGGCACAAGTTTGTTCTATGCAACTGGCACAAGTTTGTTCGATGCAACTGGCACAAGTTAGTTTGACGCAACTGGCACAAGTTTGTTCTACGCAACTGGCACAAGTTTGTTCGATGCAACTGGCACAAGTTTGTTTGACACAACTGGCACAAGTTTGTTCTACGCAACTGGCACAAGTTTGTTCGATGCAACTGGCACAAGTTTGTTTGACGCAACTGGCACAAGTTTGTTCGACGCAACTGGCACAAGTTTGTTCGATGCAACTGGCACAAGTTTGTTCGACGAACTGGCACAAGTTTGTTTAACGCAACTGGCACAAGTTTATTCGACCCAACTGGCACAAGTTTGTTTGACGCAACTGGCACAAGTTTTTTTGACGCAACTGGCACAAGTTTGTTTGACGCAACTGGCACAAGGTTGTTTGACGCAACTGTTACAAGGTTATTCTACACAACTGGCACAAGTTTGTTCTGTGCAACTGGCACAAGTTTGTTTGACGCAACTGGCACAAGTTTGTTCTACGCAACTGGCACAAGTTTCTTCGACACAACTGGCACAAGTTTGTTCGACGCAACTGGCCCAAGTTTGTTTGATGCAACTGGCACAAGTTTGTTTGACACAACTGGCACAAGTTTGTTCTACGCAACTGGCACAAGTTTGTTCGACGAAATTGGCACAAGATTGTTCGACGCAACTGGAACAAGTTTGTTCGGCGCAACTGGCACAAGTTTGTTCTTCGCAATTGGTACAAGTTTTTTCTACGCAACTGGCACAAGTTTGTTCTACGAAACTGGCACAAGTTTGTTCTACGCAACTGGCACAAGTTTGTCTGACACAACTGGCACAAGTTTGTTCTACGTAACTGGCACAAGTTTGTTCTACGCAACTGGCACAAGTTTGTTCGACGCAACTGGCACAAGTTTGTTTGACACAACTGGCACAAGTTTGTTCTACACAACTGGCAAAAGTTTGTTCTACGCAACGGGCACAAATTTGTTCGACGCAAGTGGCACAAGTTTGTTCTATGCAACTGGCACAATTTTGTTTGACACAACTGGCACAAGTTTGTTCTACGCAACTGGCACAAGTTTGTTCGATGCAACTGGCACAAGTTTGTTTGACGCAACTGGCACAAGCTTGTTCGACGCAACTGGCACAAGTTTGTTCGATGCAAATGGCACAAGTTTGTTTGACGCAACTAGTATAAGTTTGTTTAACGCAACTGGCACAAGTTTATTCGACCCAACTGGCACAAGTTTGTTTGACGCAACTGGCACAAGTTTTTTTGACGCAACTGGCACAAGTTTGTTTGACGCAACTGGCACAAGGTTGTTTGACGCAACTGGCACAAGGTTGTTCTACACAACTGGCAAAAGTTTGTTCTATGCAACTGACACAAGTTTGTTTGACGCAACTGGCACAAGTTTGTTCTACGCAACTGGCACAAGTTTCTTTGACGAAACTGGCACAAGTTTGTTCGATGCAACTGGCCCAAGTTTGTTTTACGCAACTGGCACAAGTTTGTTTGACAAAACTGGCACAAGTTTGTTCTACACAACTGGCACAAGTTTGTTCAACAAAACTGGCACAAGTTTCTTCAACGCAACTGGCACAAGTTTGTTCGACGCAACTGGCACAAGTTTGTTTTACGGAACTGGCACAAGTTTGTTTTACGGAACTGGTACAAGTTTGTTCTACGCAACTGGCACAAGTTTGTCTGACACAACTGGCACAATTTTGTTCTACGTAACTGGCACAAGTTTGTTCTACGCAACTGGCACAAGTTTGTTCGACGCAACTGGCACAAGTTTGTTTTATGCAACTGGCACAAGTTTGTTTGACAAAACTGGCAGAAGTTTGTTCGACGCAACTGGCACAAATTTGTTCGACGCAATTGGCACAAGTTTGTTCGACGCAATTGGCACAAGTTTGTCCGACACAACTGGCACAAGTGTGTTCGACACAACTGGCACAAGTTTGGTCTACGCAACTGGCACAAGTTTGTTCTATGCAACTGGCACAAGTTTGTTTGACGCAACTGGCACAAGTTTTTTTGACGCAACTGGCACAAGTTTGTTTGACGCAACTGGCACAAGTTTGTTTGACGTAACTGGCACTAGGTTGTTCTACACAACTGGCACAAGTTTGTTCTATGCAACTGACACAAGTTTGTTCTACGCAACTGGCACAAGTTTGTTCTACGCAACTGGCATAAGTTTCTTTGACGAAACTGGCACAAGTTTGTTCGACGCAGCTGGCCCAAGATTGTTTGACGCAACTGGCACAAGTTTGTTTGACAAAACTGGCACAAGTTTGTTCTACACAACTGGCACAAGTTTGTTCAACAAAACTGGCACAAGTTTGTTCGACGCAACTGGCACATGTTTGTTCGACGCAACTGGCACAAGTTTGTTTTACGGAACTGGCACAAGTTCGTTTTACGGAACTGACACAAGGTTGTTCTACGCAACTAGCACAAGTTTGTCTGACACAACTGGCACAATTTTGTTCTACGTAACTGGCACAAGTTTGTTCTGCGCAACTGGCACAAGTTTGTTCGACGCAACTGGCACAAGTTTGTTTTATGCAACTGGCACAAGTTTGTTTGACACAACTGGCAGAAGTTTGTTCTACGCAACAGGCACAAGTTTGTTCGACGCAATTGGCACAAGTTTGTCCGACACAACTGGCACAAGTTTGTTCAACGCAATTGGCACAAGTTTGTCCGACACAACTGGCACAAGTGTGTTCGACGCAACTGGCACAAGTTTGGTCTACGCAACTGGCACAAGTTTGTTCTATGCAACTGGCACAAGTCTGTGTGACGCAACTGGCACAAGTTTGTTTTACGCAACTGGCATAAGTTTGTTTGACACAACTGGCACAAGTTTGTTCTACGCAACTGGCAAAAGTTTGTTCGACGCAATTGGCACAATTTTGTCCGACACAACTGGCACAAGTGTGTTCGACGCAACTGGCACAAGTTTGGTCTACGCAACTGGCACAAGTTTTTTCTACGCAACTGGCACAAGTTTGTTCTACGAAACTGGCACAAGTTTGTTCTACGCAACTGGCACAAGTTTGTCTGACACAACTGGCACAAGTTTGTTCTGCGCAACTTGCACAAGTTTGTTCAACGCAACTGGCACAAGTTTGTTCGACGCAACTGGCACAAGTTTGTTCTGCGCAACTGGCACAAATTTGTTCTACGCAACTGGCACAAGTTTGTTCTACGCAACTGGCACAAGTTTGTTTGGCGCAATTGGCACAAGTTTGTTCTTCGCAACTGGCAGAAGTTTGTTCTATGCAACTGGCCCAAGTTTGTTCTACGCAACTGGCACAAGTTTGTCCTATGCAACTGGCAGAAGTTTGTTTGACACAACTCGCACAAGTTTGTTCTACACAACTGGCACAAGTTTGTTCTACGCAACTGGCACAAGTTTGTTCAACGCAACTGGCGCAAGTATGTTCGACGCAACTGGCACAAGTTTGTTCTACGCAACTGGCTCAAGTTTGTTCTATGCAACTGGCACAAGTGTGTTTGACGCAACTGGCACAAGTTTGTTTGACGCAACTGGCACAAGTTTGTTCTACGCAACTGGCCCAAGTTTGTTTGACGCAACTGGCAGAAGTTTGTTCTACGCAACTGGCACAAGTTTGTTCTACGTAACTGGCACAAGTTTGTTCTACGCAACTGGCAGAAGTTTGTTCTACGCAACTGGCACAAGTTTGTTCTAAGTAACTGGCACAAGTTTGTTCTACGCAATTGGCACAAGTTTGTTTGACACATCTGGCACAAGTTTGTTTGACACAACTGGCAAAAGTTTGTTCGATGCAACTGGCACAAGTTTGTTCGACGCAACTGGCACAAGTTTGTTCGATGCAACTGGCACAAGTTTGTTCGACGAACTGGCACAAGTTTGTTTAACGCAACTGGCACAAGTTTATTCGACCCAACTGGCACAAGTTTGTTTGATGCAACTGGCACAAGTTTTTTTGACGCAACTGGCACAAGTTTGTTTGACGCAACTGGCACAAGGTTGTTTGACGCAACTGTTACAAGGTTATTCTACACAACTGGCACAAGTTTGTTCTGTGCAACTGGCACAAGTTTGTTTGACGCAACTGGCACAAGTTTGTTCTACGCAACTGGCACAAGTTTCTTCGACACAACTGGCACAAGTTTGTTCGACGCAACTGGCACAAGTTTGTTTGATGCAACTGGCACAAGTTTGTTTGACACAACTGGCACAAGTTTGTTCTACGCAACTGGCACAAGATTGTTCGACGAAACTGGCACAAGATTGTTCGACGCAACTGGAACAAGTTTGTTCGGCGCAACTGGCACAAGTTTGTTCTTCGCAATTGGTACAAGTTTTTTCTACGCAACTGGCACAAGTTTGTTCTACGAAACTGGCACAAGTTTGTTCTACGCAACTGGCACAAGTTTGTTCGACGCAACTGGCACAAGTTTGTTTGACACAACTGGCACAAGTTTGTACTACACAACTGGCAAAAGTTTGTTCTACGCAACAGGCACAAATTTGTTCAACGCAAGTGGTACAAGTTTGTTTGATGCAACTGGCACAAGTTTGTTTGACACAACTGGCACAAGTTTGTTCTACGCAACTGGCACAAGTTTGTTCGATGCATCTGGCACAAGTTTGTTTGACGCAACTGGCACAAGTTTGTTCTACGTAACTGGCACAAGTTTGTTCGATGCAACTGGCACAAGTTTGTTCTACGCAACTGACACAAGTTTGTTCTACATAACTGGCACAAGTTTGTTCTACGCAACTGGCACAAGTTTGTTCTACGCAACTGGCACAAGTTTGTTTGACACATCTGGCACAAGTTTGTTTGACACAACTGGCAAAAGTTTGTTCTGCGCAACTGGCACAAGTTTGTTCGACGCAAGTGGCACAAGTTTGTTCTATGCAACTGGCACAAGTTTGTTTGACACAACTGGCACAAGTTTGTTCTACGCAACTGGCTCAAGTTTGCGCAATGCAACTGGCACAAGTTTGTTTGACGCAACTGGCACAAGTTTGTTCGACGCAACTGGCACAAGTTTTTTCGATGCAACTGGCACAAGTTTGTTCGACGAACTGGCACAAGTTTGTTTAACGCAACTGGCACAAGTTTGTTCGACGAACTGGCACAAGTTTGTTTTACGCAACTGGCACAAGTTTATTCGACCCAACTGGCACAAGTTTGTTTGACGCAACTGGCACAAGTTTTTTTGACGCAACTGGCACAAGTTTGTTTGACACAACTGGCACAAGGTTGTTTGACACAACTGTTACAAGGTTATTCTACACAACTGGCACAAGTTTGTTCTGTGCAACTGGCACAAGTTTGTTTGACGCAACTGGCACAAGTTTGTTCTACGCAACTGGCACAAGTTTCTTCGACACAACTGGCACAAGTTTGTTCGACGCAACTGGCCCAAGTTTGTTTGATGCAACTGGCACAAGTTTGTTTGACACAACTGGCACAAGTTTGTTCTACGCAACTGGCACAAGTTTGTTCGACGAAACTGGCACAAGATTGTTCGACGCAAATGGAACAAGTTTGTTCGGCGCAACTGGCACAAGTTTGTTCTTCGCAATTGGTACAAGTTTTTTCTACGCAACTGGAACAAGTTTGTTCTACGAAACTGGCACAAGTTTGTTCTACGCAACTGGCACAAGTTTGTCTGACAGAACTGGCACAAGTTTGTTCTACGTAACTGGCACAAGATTGTTCTACGCAACTGGCACAAGTTTGTTCGACGCAACTGGCACAAGTTTGTTTGACACAACTGGCACAAGTTTGTTCTACACAACTGGCAAAAGTTTGTTCTACGCAACGGGCACAAATTTGTTCGACGCAAGTGGCACAAGTTTGTTCTATGCAACTGGCACAATTTTGTTTGACACAACTGGCACAAGTTTGTTCTACGCAACTGGCACAAGTTTGTTCGATGCAACTGGCACAAGTTTGTTTGACGCAACTGGCACAAGCTTGTTCGACGCAACTGGCACAAGTTTGTTCGATGCAAATGGCACAAGTTTGTTTGACGCAACTAGCATAAGTTTGTTTAACGCAACTGGCACAAGTTTATTCGACCCAACTGGCACAAGTTTGTTTGACGCAACTGGCACAAGTTTTTTTGACGCAACTGGCACAAGTTTGTTTGGCGCAACTGGCACAAGGTTGTTTGTCGCAACTGGCACAAGGTTGTTCTACACAACTGGCAAAAGTTTGTTCTATGCAACTGACACAAGTTTGTTTGACGCAACTGGCACAAGTTTGTTCTACGCAACTGGCACAAGTTTCTTTGACGAAACTGGCACAAGTTTGTTCGACGCAACTGGCCCAAGTTTGTTTGACGCAACTGGCACAAGTTTGTTTGACAAAACTGGCACAAGTTGGTTCTACACAACTGGCACAAGTTTGTTCAACAAAACTGGCACAAGTTTGTTCAACGCAACTGGCACAAGTTTGTTCGACGCAACTGGCACAAGTTTGTTTTACGGAACTGGCACAAGTTTGTTTTACGGAACTGGTACAAGTTTGTTCTACGCAACTGGCACAACTTTGTCTGACACAACTGGCACAATTTTGTTCTACATAACTGGCACAAGTTTCTTCTACGCAACTGGCACAAGTTTGTTCGACGCAACTGGCACAAGTTTGTTTTATGCAACTGGCACAAGTTTGTTTGACACAACTGGCAGAAGTTTGTTCGACGCAACTGGCACAAATTTGTTCGACGCAATTGGCACAAGTTTGTTCGACGCAATTGGCACAAGTTTGTCCGACACAACTGCCACAAGTGTGTTCGACACAACTGGCACAAGTTTGGTCTACGCAACTGGCACAAGTTTGTTCTATGCAACTGGCACAAGTTTGTTTGACGCAACTGGCACAAGTTTTTTTGACGCAACTGGCACAAGTTTGTTTGACGCAACTGGCACAAGGTTGTTTGACGTAACTGGCACAAGGTTGTTTTACACAACTGGCACAAGTTTGTTCTATGCAACTGACACAAGTTTGTTTGACGCAACTGGCACAAGTTTGTTCTACGCAACTGGCACAAGTTTGTTCGATGCATCTGGCACAAGTTTGTTTGACGCAACTGGCACAAGTTTGTTCTACGTAACTGGCACAAGTTTGTTCGATGCAACTGGCACAAGTTTGTTCTACGCAACTGACACAAGTTTGTTCTACATAACTGGCACAAGTTTGTTCTACGCAACTGGCACAAGTTTGTTCTACGCAACTGGCACAAGTTTGTTTGACACATCTGGCACAAGTTTGTTTGACACAACTGGCAAAAGTTTGTTCTGCGCAACTGGCACAAGTTTGTTCGACGCAAGTGGCACAAGTTTGTTCTATGCAACTGGCTCAAGTTTGTTTGACACAACTGGCACAAGTTTGTTCTACGCAACTGGCTCAAGTTTGCGCAATGCAACTGGCACAAGTTTGTTTGACGCAACTGGCACAAGTTTGTTCGACGCAACTGGCACAAGTTTTTTCGATGCAACTGGCACAAGTTTGTTCGACGAACTGGCACAAGTTTGTTTAACGCAACTGGCACAAGTTTGTTCGACGAACTGGCACAAGTTTGTTTTACGCAACTGGCACAAGTTTATTCGACCCAACTGGCACAAGTTTGTTTGACGCAACTGGCACAAGTTTTTTTGACGCAACTGGCACAAGTTTGTCTGACGCAACTGGCACAAGGTTGTTTGACGCAACTGTTACAAGGTTATTCTACACAACTGGCACAAGTTTGTTCTGTGCAACTGGCACAAGTTTGTTTTACGCAACTGGCACAAGTTTGTTCTACGCAACTGGCACAAGTTTCTTCGACACAACTGGCACAAGTTTGTTTGACGCAACTGGCCCAAGTTTGTTTGATGCAACTGGCACAAGTTTGTTTGACACAACTGGCACAAGTTTGTTCTACGCAACTGGCACAAGTTTGTTCGACGAAACTGGCACAAGATTGTTCGACGCAAATGGAACAAGTTTGTTCGGCGCAACTGGCACAAGTTTGTTCTTCGCAATTGGTACAAGTTTTTTCTACGCAACTGGAACAAGTTTGTTCTACGAAACTGGCACAAGTTTGTTCTACGCAACTGGCACAAGTTTGTCTGACACAACTGGCACAAGTTTGTTCTACGTAACTGGCACAAGATTGTTCTACGCAACTGGCACAAGTTTGTTCGACGCAACTGGCACAAGTTTGTTTGACACAACTGGCACAAGTTTGTTCTACACAACTGGCAAAAGTTTGTTCTACGCAACGGGCACAAATTTGTTCGACGCAAGTGGCACAAGTTTGTTCTATGCAACTGGCACAATTTTGTTTGACACAACTGGCACAAGTTTGTTCTACGCAACTGGCACAAGTTTGTTCGATGCAACTGGCACAAGTTTGTTTGACGCAACTGGCACAAGCTTGTTCGACGCAACTGGCACAAGTTTGTTCGATGCAAATGGCACAAGTCTGTTTGACGCAACTAGCATAAGTTTGTTTAACGCAACTGGCACAAGTTTATTCGACCCAACTGGCACAAGTTTGTTTGACGCAACTGGCACAAGTTTTTTTGACGCAACTGGCACAAGTTTGTTTGGCGCAACTGGCACAAGGTTGTTTGACGCAACTGGCACAAGGTTGTTCTACACAACTGGCAAAAGTTTGTTCTATGCAACTGACACAAGTTTGTTTGACGCAACTGGCACAAGTTTGTTCTACGCAACTGGCACAAGTTTCTTTGACGAAACTGGCACAAGTTTGTTCGAAGCTACTGGCCCAAGTTTGTTTGACGCAACTGGCACAAGTTTGTTTGACAAAACTGGCACAAGTTGGTTCTACACAACTGGCACAAGTTTGTTCAACAAAACTGGCACAAGTTTGTTCAACGCAACTGGCAAAAGTTTGTTCGACGCAACTGGCACAAGTTTGTTTTACGGAACTGGCACAAGTTTGTTTTACGGAACTGGTACAAGTTTGTTCTACGCAACTGGCACAACTTTGTCTGACACAACTGGCACAATTTTGTTCTACGTAACTGGCACAAGTTTCTTCTACGCAACTGGCACAAGTTTGTTCGACGCAACTGGCACAAGTTTGTTTTATGCAACTGGCACAAGTTTGTTTGACACAACTGGCAGAAGTTTGTTCGACGCAACTGGCACAAATTTGTTCGACGCAATTGGCACAAGTTTGTTCGACGCAATTGGCACAAGTTTGTCCGACACAACTGGCACAAGTGTGTTCGACACAACTGGCACAAGTTTGGTGTTCGCAACTGGCACAAGTTTGTTCTATGCAACTGGCACAAGTTTGTTTGACGCAACTGGCACAAGTTTTTTTGACGCAACTGGCACAAGTTTGTTTGACGCAACTGGCACAAGGTTGTTTGACGTAACTGGCACAAGGTTGTTTTACACAACTGGCACAAGTTTGTTCTATGCAACTGACACAAGTTTGTTTGACGCAACTGGCACAAGTTTGTTCTACGCAACTGGCACAAGTTTCTTTGACGAAACTGGCACAAGTTTGTTCGACGCAACTGGCCCAAGATTGTTTGACGCAACTGGCACAAGTTTGTTTGACAAAACTGGCACAAGTTTGTTCTACACAACTGGCACAAGTTTGTTCAACAAAACTGGCACAAGTTTGTTCGACGCAACTGGCACATGTTTGTTCGACGCAACTGGCACAAGTTTGTTTTACGGAACTGGCACAAGTTCGTTTTACAGAACTGACACAAGTTTGTTCTACGCAACTGGCACAAGTTTGTCTGACACAACTGGCACAATTTTGTTCTACGTAACTGGCACAAGTTTGTTCTACGCAAATGGCAAAAGTTTGTTCGACGCAACTGGCACAAGTTTGTTTTATGCAACTGGCACAAGTTTGTTTGACACAACTGGCAGAAGTTTGTTCTACGCAACAGGCACAAGTTTGTTCGACGCAATTGGCACAAGTTTGTCCGACACAACTGGCACAAGTTTGTTCAACGCAATTGGCACAAGTTTGTCCGACACAACTGGCACAAGTGTGTTCGACGCAACTGGCACAAGTTTGGTCTACGCAACTGGCACAAGTTTGTTCTATGCAACTGGCACAAGTCTGTTTGACGCAACTGGCACAAGTTTGTTTTACGCAACTGGCATAAGTTTGTTTGACACAACTGGCACAAGTTTGTTCTACGCAACTGGCAAAAGTTTGTTCGACGCAATTGGCACAATTTTGTCCGACGCAACTGGCACAAGTTTGTTCGACGCAATTGGCACAAGTTTGTTCGATGCAACTGGCACAAGTTTGTTCTACGCAACTGACACAAGTTTGTTCTACGCAACTGGCATAAATTTGTTCGACGCAACTGGCACAAATTTCTTTGACGCAACTGGCACAAGTTTGTTCTGCGCAACTTGCACAAGTTTGTTCAACGCAACTGGCACAAGTTTGTTCGACGCAACTGGCACAAGTTTGTTCTGCGCAACTGGCACAAATTTGTTCTACGCAACTGGCACAAGTTTGTTCTACGCAACTGGCACAAGTTTGTTTGGCGCAATTGGCACAAGTTTGTTCTTCGCAACTGGCACAAGTTTGTTCTATGCAACTGGCCCAAGTTTGTTCTACACAACTGGCACAAGTTTGTCCTATGCAACTGGCAGAAGTTTGTTTGACACAACTTGCACAAGTTTGTTCTACACAACTGGCACAAGTTTGTTCGACGCAACTGGCACAAGTTTGTTTGACACAACTGGCACAAGTTTGTTCTACACAACTGGCAAAAGTTTGTTCTATGCAACTGACACAAGTTTGTTTAACGCAACTGGCACAAGTTTGTTCTACGCAACTGGCACAAGTTTCTTTGACGAAACTGGCACAAGTTTGTTCGACGCAACTGGCCCAAGTTTGTTTGACGCAACTGGCACAAGTTTGTTTGACAAAACTGGCACAAGTTTGTTCTACTCAACTGGCACAAGTTTGTTCAACAAAACTGGCACAAGTTTGTTCAACGCAACTGGCACAAGTTTGTTCGACGCAACTGGCACAAGTTTGTTTTACGGAACTGGCACAAGTTTGTTTTACGGAACTGGTACAAGTTTGTTCTACGCAACTGGCACAAGTTTGTCTGACACAACTGGCACAATTTTGTTCTACGTAACTGGCACAAGTTTCTTCTACGCAACTGGCACAAGTTTGTTCGACGCAACTGGCACAAGTTTGTTTTATGCAACTGCCACAATTTTGTTTGACACAACTGGCAGAAGTTTGTTCGACGCAACTGGCACAAATTTGTTCGACGCAATTGGCACAAGTTTGTTCGACGCAATTGGCACAAGTTTGTCCGACACAACTGGCACAAGTGTGTTCGACACAACTGGCACAAGTTTGGTCTACGCAACTGGCACAAGTTTGTTCTATGCAACTGGCACAAGTTTGTTTGATGCAACTGGCACAAGTTTTTTTGACGCAACTGGCACAAGTTTGTTTGACGCAACTGGCACAAGGTTGTTTGACGTAACTGGCACAAGGTTGTTTTACACAACTGGCACAAGTTTGTTCTATGCAACTGACACAAGTTTGTTTGACGCAACTGGCACAAGTTTGTTCTACGCAACTGGCACAAGTTTCTTTGACGAAACTGGCACAAGTTTGTTCTACACAACTGGCACAAGTTTGTTCAACAAAACTGGCACAAGTTTGTTCGACGCAACTGGCACATGTTTGTTCGACGCAACTGGCCCAAGATTGTTTGACGCAACTGGCACAAGTTTGTTTGACAAAACTGGCACAAGTTTGTTCTACACAACTGGCACAAGTTTGTTCAACAAAACTGGCACAAGTTTGTTCGACGCAACTGGCACATGTTTGTTCGACGCAACTGGCACAAGTTTGTTTTACGGAACTGGCACAAGTTCGTTTTACGGAACTGACACAAGTTTGTTCTACGCAACTGGCACAAGTTTGTCTGACACAACTGGCACAATTTTGTTCTACGTAACTGGCACAAGTTTGTTCTGCGCAACTGGCACAAGTTTGTTCGACGCAACTGGCACAAGTTTGTTTTATGCAACTGGCACAAGTTTGTTTGACACAACTGGCAGAAGTTTGTTCTACGCAACAGGCACAAGTTTGTTCGACGCAATTGGCACAAGTTTGTCCGACACAACTGGCACAAGTTTGTTCAACGCAATTGGCACAAGTTTGTCCGACACAACTGGCACAAGTGTGTTCGACGCAACTGGCACAAGTTTGGTCTACGCAACTGGCACAAGTTTGTTCTATGCAACTGGCACAAGTCTGTTTGACGCAACTGGCACAAGTTTGTTTTACGCAACTGGCATAAGTTTGTTTGACACAACTGGCACAAGTTTGTTCTACGCAACTGGCAAAAGTTTGTTCGACGCAATTGGCACAATTTTGTCCGACGCAACTGGCACAAGTTTGTTCGACGCAACTGGCACAAGTTTGTTCGATGCAACTGGCACAAGTTTGTTCTACGCAACTGACACAAGTTTGTTCTACGCAACTGGCATAAATTTGTTCGACGCAACTGGCACAAGTTTCTTTGACACAACTGGCACAAGTTTGTTCTGCGCAACTTGCACAAGTTTGTTCAACGCAACTGGCACAAGTTTGTTCGACGCAACTGGCACAAGTTTGTTCTGCGCAACTGGCACAAATTTGTTCTACGCAACTGGCACAAGTTTGTTCTACGCAACTGGCACAAGTTTGTTTGGCGCAATTGGCACAAGTTTGTTCTTCGCAACTGGCACAAGTTTGTTCTATGCAACTGGCCCAAGTTTGTTCTACGCAACTGGCACAAGTTTGTCCTATGCAACTGGCAGAAGTTTGTTTGACACAACTCGCACAAGTTTGTTCTACACAACTGGCACAAGTTTGTTCGACGCAACTGGCACAAGTTTGTTTGACACAACTGGCACAAGTTTGTTCTACACAACTGGCAAAAGTTTGTTATACGCAACGGGCACAAATTTGTTCGACGCAAGTGGCACAGGTTTGTTCTATGCAACTGGCACAATTTTGTTTGACACAACTGGCACAAGTTTGTTCTACGCAACTGGCACAAGTTTGTTCGATGCAACTGGCACAAGTTTGGCACAAGCTTGTTCGACGCAACAGGCACAAGTTTGTTCGATGCAACTGGCACAAGTTTGTTTGACGCAACTGGCACAAGTTTGTTCGACGCAACTGGCACAAGTTTGTTTTACGGAACTAGCACAAGTTTGTTTTACGGAACTGGTACAAGTTTGTTCTACGCAACTGGCACAAGTTTGTCTGACACAACTGGCACAATTTTGTTCTGCGTAACTGGCACAAGTTTGTTCTACGCAACTGGCACAAGTTTATTCGACGCAACTGGCACAAGTTTGTTTTATGCAACTGGCACAAGTTTGTTTGACACAACTGGCAGAAGTTTGTTCGACGCAACTGGCACAAATTTGTTCGACGCAATTGGCACAAGTTTGTTCGACGCAATTGGCACAAGTTTGTCCGACACAACTGGCACAAGTGTGTTCGACACAACTGGCACAAGTTTGGTCTACGCAACTGGCACAAGTTTGTTCTATGCAACTGGCACAAGTTTGTTTGACGCAACTGGCACAAGTTTTTTTGACGCAACTGGCACAAGTTTGTTTGACGCAACTGGCACAAGGTTGTTTGACGTAACTGGCACAAGGTTGTTTTACACAACTGGCACAAGTTTGTTCTATGCAACTGACACAAGTTTGTTTGACACAACTGGCACAAGTTTGTTCTACGCAACTGGCACAAGTTTCTTTGACGAAACTGGCACAAGTTTGTTCGACGCAACTGGCCCAAGATTGTTTGACGCAACTGGCACAAGTTTGTTTGACAAAACTGGCACAAGTTTGTTCTACACAACTGGCACAAGTTTGTTCAACAAAACTGGCACAAGTTTGTTCGACGCAACTGGTACATGTTTGTTCGACGCAACTGGCACAAGTTTGTTTTACGGAACTGGCACAAGTTTGTTTTACGGAACTGACACAAGTTTGTTCTACGCAACTGGCACAAGTTTGTCTGACACAACTGGCACAATTTTGTTCTACGTAACTGGCACAAGTTTGTTCTGCGCAACTGGCACAAGTTTGTTCGACGCAACTGGCACAAGTTTGTTTTTTGCAACTGGCACAAGTTTGTTTGACACAACTGGCAGAAGTTTGTTCTACGCAACAGGCACAAGTTTGTTCGATGCAATTGGCACAAGTTTGTCCGACACAACTGGCACAAGTTTGTTCAACGCAATTGGCACAAGTTTGTCCGACACAACTGGCACAAGTGTGTTCGACGCAACTGGCACTAGTTTGGTCTACGCAACTGGCACAAGTTTGTTCTATGCAACTGGCACAAGTCTGTTTGACGCAACTGGCACAAGTTTGTTTTGCGCAACTGGCATAAGTTTGTTTGACACAACTGGCACAAGTTTGTTCTACGCAACTGGCAAAACTTTGTTCGACGCAATTGGCACAATTTTGTCCGACGCAACTGGCACAAGTTTGTTCGACGCAACTGGCACAAATTTGTTCGATGCAACTGGCACAAGTTTGTTCTACGCAACTGACACAAGTTTGTTCTACGCAACTGGCATAAATTTGTTCGACGCAACTGGCACAAGTTTCTTTGACGCAACTGGCACAAGTTTGTTCTGCGCAACTTGCACAAGTTTGTTCAACGCAACTGGCACAAGTTTGTTCGACGCAACTGGCACAAGTTTGTTCTGCGCAACTGGCACAAATTTGTTCTACGCAACTGGCACAAGTTTGTTCTACGCAACTGGCACAAGTTTGTTTGGCGCAATTGGCACAAGTTTGTTCTTCGCAACTGGCACAAGTTTGTTCTATGCAACTGGCCCAAGTTTGTTCTACGCAACTGGCACAAGTTTGTCCTATGCAACTGGCAGAAGTTTGTTTGACACAACTCGCACAAGTTTGTTCTACACAACTGGCACAAGTTTGTTCTACGCAACTGGCACAAGTTTGTTCAACGCAACTGGCGCAAGTATGTTCGACGCAACTGGCACAAGTTTGTTCTACGCAACTGGCTCAAGTTTGTTCTATGCAACTGGCACAAGTGTGTTTGACGCAACTGGCACAAGTTTGTTTGACGCAACTGGCACAAGTTTGTTCTACGCAACTGGCCCAAGTTTGTTTGACGCAACTGGCAGAAGTTTGTTCTACGCAACTGGCACAAGTTTGTTCTACGTAACTGGCACAAGTTTGTTCTACGCAACTGTCAGAAGTTTGTTCTACGCAACTGGCACAAGTTTGTTCTAAGTAACTGGCACAAGTTTGTTCTACGCAATTGGCACAAGTTTGTTTGACACATCTGGCACAAGTTTGTTTGACACAACTGGCAAAAGTTTGTACGATGCAACTGGCACAAGTTTGTTTGGCGCAACTGGCACAAGGTTGTTTGAAGTAACTGGCACAAGGTTATTCTACTCAACTGGCACAAGTTTGTTCTATGCAACTGGCACAAGTTTGTTTGACGCAACTGGCACAAGTTTGTTCTACGCAACTGGCACAAGTTTCTTCGACACAACTGGCACAAGTTTGTTCTATGCAACTGACACAAGTTTGTTTGATGCAACTGGCACAAGTTTGTTTGACACAACTGGCACAAGTTTGTTCTACGCAACTGGCATAAGTTTGTTCAACGAAACTGGCACAAGATTGTTCGACGCAACTGGAACAAGTTTGTTCGGCGCAACTGGCACAAGTTTGTTCTTCGCAACTGGATAAAGTTTTTTCTACGCAACTGGCACAAGTTTGTTCCACGCAACTGGCACAAGTTTGTCTGACACAACTGGCACAAGTTTGTTCTACATAACTGGCCCATGTTTGTTCGACGCAACTGGCACAAGTTTGTTCGACGTAACTGGCACAAGTTTGTTTGACACAACTGGCACAAGTTTGTTCTACGCAACTGGCAAAAGTTTCTTCTACGCAACTGGCACAAGTTTGTTCGACGCAACTGGCACAAGTTTGTTCGATGCAACTGGCACAAGTTTGTTCTACGCAACTGACACAAGTTTGTTCTACGCAACTGGCATAAATTTGTTCGACGCAACTGGCACAAGTTTCTTTGACACAACTGGCACAAGTTTGTTCTGCGCAACTTGCACAAGTTTGTTCAACGCAACTGGCACAAGTTTGTTCGACGCAACTGGCACAAGTTTGTTCTGCGCAACTGGCACAAATTTGTTCTACGCAACTGGCACAAGTTTGTTCTACGCAACTGGCACAAGTTTGTTTGGCGCAATTGGCACAAGTTTGTTCTTCGCAACTGGCACAAGTTTGTTCTATGCAACTGGCCCAAGTTTGTTCTACGCAACTGGCACAAGTTTGTCCTATGCAACTGGCAGAAGTTTGTTTGACACAACTCGCACAAGTTTGTTCTACACAACTGGCACAAGTTTGTTCGACGCAACTGGCACAAGTTTGTTTGACACAACTGGCACAAGTTTGTTCTACACAACTGGCAAAAGTTTGTTATACGCAACGGGCACAAATTTGTTCGACGCAAGTGGCACAAGTTTGTTCTATGCAACTGGCACAATTTTGTTTGACACAACTGGCACAAGTTTGTTCTACGCAACTGGCACAAGTTTGTTCGATGCAACTGGCACAAGTTTGGCACAAGCTTGTTCGACGCAACAGGCACAAGTTTGTTCGATGCAACTGGCACAAGTTTGTTTGACGCAACTGGCACAAGTTTGTTCGACGCAACTGGCACAAGTTTGTTTTACGGAACTAGCATAAGTTTGTTTTACGGAACTGGTACAAGTTTGTTCTACGCAACTGGCACAAGTTTGTCTGACACAACTGGCACAATTTTGTTCTGCGTAACTGGCACAAGTTTGTTCTACGCAACTGGCACAAGTTTATTCGACGCAACTGGCACAAGTTTGTTTTATGCAACTGGCACAAGTTTGTTTGACACAACTGGCAGAAGTTTGTTCGACGCAACTGGCACAAATTTGTTCGACGCAATTGGCACAAGTTTGTTCGACGCAATTGGCACAAGTTTGTCCGACACAACTGGCACAAGTGTGTTCGACACAACTGGCACAAGTTTGGTCTACGCAACTGGCACAAGTTTGTTCTATGCAACTGGCACAAGTTTGTTTGACGCAACTGGCACAAGTTTTTTTGACGCAACTGGCACAAGTTTGTTTGACGCAACTGGCACAAGGTTGTTTGACGTAACTGGCACAAGGTTGTTTTACACAACTGGCACAAGTTTGTTCTATGCAACTGACACAAGTTTGTTTGACACAACTGGCACAAGTTTGTTCTACGCAACTGGCACAAGTTTCTTTGACGAAACTGGCACAAGTTTGTTCGACGCAACTGGCCCAAGATTGTTTGACGCAACTGGCACAAGTTTGTTTGACAAAACTGGCACAAGTTTGTTCTACACAACTGGCACAAGTTTGTTCAACAAAACTGGCACAAGTTTGTTCGACGCAACTGGTACATGTTTGTTCGACGCAACTGGCACAAGTTTGTTTTACGGAACTGGCACAAGTTTGTTTTACGGAACTGACACAAGTTTGTTCTACGCAACTGGCACAAGTTTGTCTGACACAACTGGCACAATTTTGTTCTACGTAACTGGCACAAGTTTGTTCTGCGCAACTGGCACAAGTTTGTTCGACGCAACTGGCACAAGTTTGTTTTTTGCAACTGGCACAAGTTTGTTTGACACAACTGGCAGAAGTTTGTTCTACGCAACAGGCACAAGTTTGTTCGACGCAATTGGCACAAGTTTGTCCGACACAACTGGCACAAGTTTGTTCAACGCAATTGGCACAAGTTTGTCCGACACAACTGGCACAAGTGTGTTCGACGCAACTGGCACAAGTTTGGTCTACGCAACTGGCACAAGTTTGTTCTACGCAACTGGCACAAGTTTGTTCTGCGCAACTGGCACAAATTTGTTCTACGTAACTGGCACAAGTTTGTTCTACGCAACTGGCACAAGTTTGTTTGGCGCAATTGGCACAAGTTTGTTTTTCGCAACTGGCACAAGTTTGTTCTATGCAACTGGCCCAAGTTTGTTCTACGCAACAGGCACAAGTTTGTCCTATGCAACTGGCAGAAGTTTGTTTGACACAACTCGCACAAGTTTGTTCTACACAACTGGCACAAGTTTGTTCTACGCAACTGGCACAAGTTTGTTCAACGCAACTGGCGCAAGTATGTTCGACGCAACTGGCACAAGTTTGTTCTACGCAACTGGCTCAAGTTTGTTCTATGCAACTGGCACAAGTGTGTTTGACGCAACTGGCACAAGTTTGTTTGACGCAACTGGCACAAGTTTGTTCTACGCAACTGGCCCAAGTTTGTTTGACGCAACTGGCAGAAGTTTGTTCTACGCAACTGGCACAAGTTTGTTCTACGTAACTGGCACAAGTTTGTTCTACGCAACTGTCAGAAGTTTGTTCTACGCAACTGGCACAAGTTTGTTCTAAGTAACTGGCACAAGTTTGTTCTACGCAATTGGCACAAGTTTGTTTGACACATCTGGCACAAGTTTGTTTGACACAACTGGCAAAAGTTTGTACGATGCAACTGGCACAAGTTTGTTTGGCGCAACTGGCACAAGGTTGTTTGAAGTAACTGGCACAAGGTTATTCTACTCAACTGGCACAAGTTTGTTCTATGCAACTGGCACAAGTTTGTTTGACGCAACTGGCACAAGTTTGTTCTACGCAACTGGCACAAGTTTCTTCGACACAACTGGCACAAGTTTGTTCTATGCAACTGACACAAGTTTGTTTGATGCAACTGGCACAAGTTTGTTTGACACAACTGGCACAAGTTTGTTCTACGCAACTGGCATAAGTTTGTTCAACGAAACTGGCACAAGATTGTTCGACGCAACTGGAACAAGTTTGTTCGGCGCAACTGGCACAAGTTTGTTCTTCGCAACTGGATAAAGTTTTTTCTACGCAACTGGCACAAGTTTGTTCTACGCAACTGGCACAAGTTTGTCTGACACAACTGGCACAAGTTTGTTCTACATAACTGGCCCATGTTTGTTCGACGCAACTGGCACAAGTTTGTTCGACGTAACTGGCACAAGTTTGTTTGACACAACTGGCACAAGTTTGTTCTACGCAACTGGCAAAAGTTTCTTCTACGCAACTGGCACAAGTTTGTTCGACGCAAGTGGCACAAGTTTGTTCTACGCAACTGGCACAAGTTTGTCTGACACAACTGGCACAAGTTTGTTCTACATAACTGGCCCATGTTTGTTCGACGCAACTGGCACAAGTTTGTTCGACGTAACTGGCACAAGTTTGTTTGACACAACTGGCACAAGTTTGTTCTACGCAACTGGCAAAAGTTTCTTCTACGCAACTGGCACAAGTTTGTTCGACGCAAGTGGCACAAGTTTTTTCTATGCAACTGGCACAAGTTTGTTTGACACAACTGGCACAAGTTTGTTCTACGCAACTGGCACAAGTTTGTTCGATACAACTGGCACAAGTTTGTTTGACGCAACTGGCACAAGCTTGTTCGACGCAACTGGCACAAGTTTGTTCGATGCAAATGGCACAAGTTTGTTCGACACAACTGGCACAAGTTTGTTTAACGCAACTGGCACAAGTTTATTCGACCCAACTGGCAAAAGTTTGTTTGACGCAACTGGCACAAGTTTTTTTGACGCAACTGGCACAAGTTTGTTTGACGCAACTGGCACAAGGTTTTTTGACGCAACTGGCACAAGGTTGTTCTACACAACTGGCACAAGTTTGTTCTATGCAACTGACACAAGTTTGTTTGACGCAACTGGCACAAGTTTGTTCTACGCAACTGGCACAAGTTTGTTTGACGCAACTGGCCCAATTTTGTTTGACGCAACTGGCACAAGTTTGTTTGACAAACTGGCACAAGTTTGTTCTACACAACTGGCACAAGTTTGTTCGACAAAACTGGCACAAGTTTGTTCGACGCAACTGGCACAAGTTTGTTCGACGCAACTGGCACAAGTTTATTTTACGGAACTGGCACAAGTTTGTATTACGGAACTGGCACAAGTTTGTTCTACGCAACTGGCACAAGTTTGTCTGACACAACTGGCACAATTCTGTTCTACGTAACTGGCACAAGTTTGTTCTACGCAACTGGCCCAAGTTTGTTCGACGCAACTGGCACTAGTTTGTTCTACGCAATTGGCACAAGTTTGTCCGACACAACTGGCACAAGTTTGTTCGACGCAATTGGCACAAGTTTGTCCGACACAACTGGCACAAGTGTGTTCGACGCAACTGGCACAAGTTTGGTCTACGCAACTGGCACAAGTTTGTTCTATGCAACTGGCACAAGTTTGTTTGACGCAACTGGCACAAGTCTGTTTGACTTAACTGGCACAAGTTTGTTCTGCGCACCTGTACAAGTTTGTTCGATGCAACTGGCACAAGTTTGTTCGACGCAACTGGCAAAAGTTTGTTCTACGCAACTGGCACAAGTTTGTTCGACACAAGTGGCACATGTTTGTTCTATGCAACTGGCAGAAGTTTGTTTGACACAACTGGCACAAGTTTGTTTGACGCATCGGGCAAAAGTTTATTTGAAACAACTGGCACAAGTTTGTTCTACGCAACTGTCAAAAGTTTGTTCAACGCATCTGGCACAAGTTTTTTCAATGCAACTGGCACAGGTTTGTTCGATGCAACTGACACAAGTTTGTTCTACGCAACTGGCACAAGTTTGTTCTACGCAACTGGCACAAATTTGTTCTACGCAACTGGCACAAGTTTGTTTTACGCAACTGGCACAAGTTTGTTTGATGCAATTGGCACAAGTTTGTTCTTCGCAACTGGCACAAGTTTGTTCTATGCAACTGGCCCAAGTTTGTTCTACGCAACTGGCACAAGTTTGTTCTATGCAGCTGGCAGAAGTTTGTTTGACACAACTCGCACAAGTTTGTTCTACGCAACTGGCACAAGTTTGTTCTACGCAACTGGCACAAGTTTGTTCAACGCAACTGGCGCAAGTATGTTCGACGCAACTGGCACAAGTTTGTTCTACGCAAATGGCTCAAGTTTGTTCTATGCAACTGGCACAAGTTTGTTTGACGCAACTGGCACAAGTTTGTTTGACGCAACTGGCACAAGTTTGTTCTACGCAACTGGCCCAAGTTTGTTCGACGCAACTGGCAGAAGTTTGTTCTACACAACTGGCACAAGTTTGTTCTACGTAACTGGCACAAGTTTGTTCTACGCAACTGGCAGAAGTTTGTTCTACGCAACTGGCACAAGTTTGTTCTACGTAACTGGCACAAGTTTGTTCTACGCAACTGGCACAAGTTTGTTTGACACATCTGGCACAAGTTTGTTTGACACAACTGGCAAAAGTTTGTTCTGCGCAACTGGCACAAGTTTGTTCGACGCAAGTGGCACAAGTTTGTTCTATGCAACTGGCACAAGTTTGTTTGACACAACTGGCACAAGTTTGTTCTACACAACTGGCAAAAGTTTGTTCTACGCAACTGGCACAAATTTGTTCAACGCAAGTGGTACAAGTTTGTTCGACGCAAGTGGCACAAGTTTGTTTGATGCAACTGGCACAAGTTTGTTTGACGCAACTGGCACAAGTTTGTTCTACGCAACTGGTACAAGTTTGTTCGACGCAACTGGCACAAGTTTGTTTTATGCAACTGGCACAAGTTTGTTTGACACAACTGGCAGAAGATTGTTCGACGCAACTGGCACAAATTTGTTCGACGCAATTGGCACAAGTTTGTTCGACGCAATTGGCACAAGTTTGTCCGACACAACTGGCACAAGTGTGTTCGACACAACTGGCACAAGTTTGGTCTACGCAACTGGCACAAGTTTGTTCTATGCAACTGGCACAAGTTTGTTTGACGCAACTGGCACAAGTTTTTTTGACGCAACTGGCACAAGTTTGTTTGACGCAACTGGCACAAGGTTATTTGACGTAACTGGCACAAGTTTGTTCTACACAACTGGCACAAGTTTGTTCTATGCAACTGACACAAGTTTGTTTGACGCAACTGGCACAAGTTTGTTCTACGCAACTGGCACAAGTTTCTTTGACGAAACTGGCACAAGTTTGTTCGACGCAACTGGCCCAAGATTGTTTGACGCAACTGGCACAAGTTTGTTTGACAAAACTGGCACAAGTTTGTTCTACACAACTGGCACAAGTTTGTTCAACAAAACTGGCACAAGTTTGTTCGACGCAACTGGCACATGTTTGTTCGACGCAACTGGCACAAGTTTGTTTTACGGAACTGGCACAAGTTTGTTTTACGGAACTGACACAAGTTTGTTCTACGCAACTGGCACAAGTTTGTCTGACACAACTGGCACAATTTTGTTCTACGTAACTGGCACAAGTTTGTTCTGCGCAACTGGCACAAGTTTGTTCGACGCAACTGGCACAAGTTTGTTCTACACAACTGGCACAAGTTTGTTTGACACAACTGGCAGAAGTTTGTTCTACGCAACAGGCACAAGTTTGTTCGACGCAATTGGCACAAGTTTGTCCGACACAACTGGCACAAGTTTGTTCAACGCAATTGGCACAAGTTTGTCCGACACAACTGGCACAAGTGTGTTCGACGCAACTGGCACAAGTTTGGTCTACGCAACTGGCACAAGTTTGTTCTATGCAACTGGCACAAGTCTGTTTGACGCAACTGGCACAAGTTTGTTTTGCGCAACTGGCATAAGTTTGTTTGACACAACTAGCACAAGTTTGTTCTACGCAACTGGCAAAAGTTTGTTTGACGCAATTGGCACAATTTTGTCCGACGCAACTGGCACAAGTTTGTTCGACGCAACTGGCACAAGTTTGTTCGATGCAACTGGCACATGTTTGTTCTACGCAATTGACACAAGTTTGTTCTACGCAACTGGCATAAATTTGTTCGACGCAACTGGCACAAGTTTCTTTGACGCAACTGGCACAAGTTTGTTCTGCGCAACTTGCACAAGTTTGTTCAACGCAACTGGCACAAGTTTGTTCGACGCAACTGGCACAAGTTTGTTCTGCGTAACTGGCACAAATTTGTTCTACGCAACTGGCACAAGTTTGTTCTACGCAACTGGCACAAGTTTGTTTGGCGCAATTGGCACAAGTTTGTTCTTCGCAACTGGCACAAGTTTGTTCTATGCAACTGGCCCAAGTTTGTTCTACGCAACTGGCACAAGTTTGTCCTATGCAACTGGCAGAAGTTTGTTTGACACAACTCGCACAAGTTTGTTCTACACAACTGGCACAAGTTTGTTCTACGCAACTGGCACAAGTTTGTTCAACGCAACTGGCGCAAGTATGTTCGACGCAACTGGCACAAGTTTGTTCTACGCAACTGGCTCAAGTTTGTTCTATGCAACTGGCACAAGTGTGTTTGACGCAACTGGCACAAGTTTGTTTGACGCAACTGGCACAAGTTTGTTCTACGCAACTGGCCCAAGTTTGTTTGACGCAACTGGCAGAAGTTTGTTCTACGCAACTGGCACAAGTTTGTTCTACGTAACTGGCACAAGTTTGTTCTACGCAACTGGCAGAAGTTTGTTCTACGCAACTGGCACAAGTTTGTTCTAAGTAACTGGCACAAGTTTGTTCTACGCAATTGGCACAAGTTTGTTTGACACATCTGGCACAAGTTTGTTTGACACAACTGGCAAAAGTTTGTACGATGCAACTGGCACAAGTTTGTTTGGCGCAACTGGTACAAGGTTGTTTGAAGTAACTGGCACAAGGTTATTCTACTCAACTGGCACAAGTTTGTTCTATGCAACTGGCACAAGTTTGTTTGACGCAACTGGCACAAGTTTGTTCTACGCAACTGGCACAAGTTTCTTCGACACAACTGGCACAAGTTTGTTCTATGCAACTGACACAAGTTTGTTTGATGCAACTGGCACAAGTTTGTTTGACACAACTGGCACAAGTTTGTTCTACACAACTGGCACAAGTTTGTTCAACGAAACTGGCACAAGATTGTTCGACGCAACTGGAACAAGTTTGTTCGGCGCAACTGGCACAAGTTTGTTCTTCGCAACTGGAAAAAGTTTTTTCTACGCAACTGGCACAAGTTTGTTCTACGCAACTGGCACAAGTTTGTCTGACACAACTGGCACAAGTTTGTTCTACATAACTGGCCCAAGTTTGTTCGACGCAACTGGCACAAGTTTGTTCGACGTAACTGGCACAAGTTTGTTTGACACAACTGGCACAAGTTTGTTCTACGCAACTGGCAAAAGTTTCTTCTACGCAACTGGCACAAGTTTGTTCGACGCAAGTGGCACAAGTTTTTTCTATGCAACTGGCACAAGTTTGTTTGACACAACTGGCACAAGTTTGTTCTACGCAACTGGCACAAGTTTGTTCGATACAACTGGCATAAGCTTGTTCGACGCAACTGGCACAAGTTTGTTCGATGCAAATGGCACAAGTTTGTTCGACACAACTGGCACAAGTTTGTTTAACGCAACTGGCACAAGTTTATTCGACCCAACTGGCAAAAGTTTGTTTGACGCAACTGGCACAAGTTTTTTTGACGCAACTGGCACAAGTTTGTTTGACGCAACTGGCACAAGGTTGTTTGACGCAACTGGCACAAGGTTGTTCTACACAACTGGCACAAGTTTGTTCTATGCAACTGACACAAGTTTGTTTGACGCAACTGGCACAAGTTTGTTCTACGCAACTGGCACAAGTTTCTTTGACGAAACTGGCACAAGTTTGTTCGACGCAACTGGCCCAAGTTTGTTTGACGCAACTGGCACAAGTTTGTTTGACAAAACTGGCACAAGTTTGTTCTACACAACTGGCACAAGTTTGTTCGATAAAACTGGCACAAGTTTGTTCGACGCAACTGGCACAAGTTTGTTCGACGCAACTGGCACAAGTTTATTTTACGGAACTGGCACAAGTTTGTATTACGGAACTGGCACAAGTTTGTTCTACGCAACTGGCACAAGTTTGTCTGACACAACTGGCACAATTCTGTTCTACGTAACTGGCACAAGTTTGTTCTACGCAACTGGCCCAAGTTTGTTCGACGCAACTGGCACAAGTTTGTTCTACGCAATTGGCACAAGTTTGTCCGACACAACTGGCACAAGTTTGTTCGACGCAATTGGCACAAGTTTGTCCGACACAACTGGCACAAGTGTGTTCGACGCAACTGGCACAAGTTTGGTCTACGCAACTGGCACAAGTTTGTTCTATGCAACTGGCACAAGTTTGTTTGACGCAACTGGCACAAGTCTGTTTGACTTAACTGGCACAAGTTTGTTCTGCGCACCTGCACAAGTTTGTTCGATGCAACTGGCACAAGTTTGTTCGACGCAACTGGCAAAAGTTTGTTCTACGCAACTGGCACAAGTTTGTTCGACACAAGTGGCACATGTTTGTTCTATGCAACTGGCAGAAGTTTGTTTGACACAACTGGCACAAGTTTGTTTGACGCATCGGGCAAAAGTTTATTTGAAACAACTGGCACAAGTTTGTTCTACGCAACTGTCACAAGTTTGTTCAACGCATCTGGCACAAGTTTTTTCAATGCAACTGGCACAGGTTTGTTCGATGCAACTGGCACAAGTTTGTTCGACGCAACTGGCACAAGTTTGTTCTACGCAACTGGCACAAATTTGTTCTACGCAACTGGCACAAGTTTGTTTTACGCAACTGGCACAAGTTTGTTTGATGCAATTGGCACAAGTTTGTTCTTCGCAACTGGCACAAGTTTGTTTGACGCAACTGGCCCAAGTTTGTTCTACGCAACTGGCACAAGTTTGTTCTATGCAACTGGCAGAAGTTTGTTTGACACAACTCGCACAAGTTTGTTCTACGCAACTGGCACAAGTTTGTTCTACGCAACTGGCACAAGTTTGTTCAACGCAACTGGCGCAAGTATGTTCAACGCAACTGGCACAAGTTTGTTCTACGCAAATGGCTCAAGTTTGTTCTATGCAACTGGCACAAGTTTGTTTGACGCAACTGGCACAAGTTTGTTTGACGCAACTGGCACAAGTTTGTTCTACGCAACTGGCCCAAGTTTGTTCGACGCAACTGGCAGAAGTTTGTTCTACGCAACTGGCACAAGTTTGTTCTACGTAACTGGCACAAGTTTGTTCTACGCAACTGGCAGAAGTTTGTTTTACGCAACTGGCACAAGTTTGTTCTACGTAACTGGCACAAGTTTGTTCTACGCAACTGGCACAAGTTTGTTTGACACATCTGGCACAAGTTTGTTTGACACAACTGGCAAAAGTTTGTTCTGCGCAACTGGCACAAGTTTGTTCGACGCAAGTGGCACAAGTTTGTTCTATGCAACTGGCACAAGTTTGTTTGACACAACTGGCACAAGTTTGTTCTACGCAACTGGCACAAGTTTGTTCGATGCAACTGGCACAAGTTTGTTTGACGCAACTGGCACAAGTTTGTTCGACGCAACTGGCACAAGTTTGTTCGATGCAACTGGCACAAGTTTGTTCGACGCAACTGGCACAAGTTTGTTCTACGCAACTGGTACAAATTTGTTCTACGCAACTGGCACAAGTTTGTTTTACGCAACTGGCACAAGTTTGTTTGATGCAATTGGCACAAGTTTGTTCTTCGCAACTGGCACAAGTTTGTTCTATGTAACTGGCCCAAGTTTGTTCTACGCAACTGGCACAAGTTTGTTCTATGCAACTGGCAGAAGTTTGTTTGACACAACTCGCACAAGTTTGTTCTACGCAACTTTCACAAGTTTGTTCGATGCAACTGGCACAAGTTTGTTCAACGCAACTGGCGCAAGTATGTTCGGCGCAACTGGCACAAGTTTGTTCTACGCAACTGGCTCATGTTTGTTCTATGCAACTGGCACAAGTTTGTTTGACGCAACTGGCACAAGTTTGTTTGACGCAACTGGCAGAAGTTTGTTCTACGCAACTGGCTCAAGTTTGTTTGACGCAACTGGCAGAAGTTTGTTCTACGAAACTGGCACAAGTTTGTTCTACGTAACTGGCACAAGTTTGTTCTACGCAACTGGCAGAAGTTTGTTCTACGCAACTGGCACAAGTTTGTTCTACGTAACTGGCACAAGTTTGTTCTACGCAACTGGCACAAGTTTGTTTGACACATCTGGCACAAGTTTGTTTGACACAACTGGCAAAAGTTTGTTCTACGCAGCTGGCACAAGTTTGTTCGATGCAAGTGGCACAAGTTTGTTCTATGCAACTGGCACAAGTTTGTTTGACACAACTGGCACAAGTTGGTTCTACGCAACTGGCACAAGTTTGTTCGATGCAACTGGCACAAGTTTGTTCTATGCAACTGGCAGAAGTTTGTTTGACACAACTGGCAAAAGTTTGTTCTACGCAGCTGGCACAAGTTTGTTCGATGCAAGTGGCACAAGTTTGTTCTATGCAACTGGCACAAGTTTGTTTGATGCAATTGGCACAAGTTTGTTCTACGCAACTGGCACAAGTTTGTTCGATGCAACTGGCACAAGTTTGTTTGACACAACTGGCACAAGTTTGTTCTACGTAACTGGCACAAGTTTGTTCTACGCAACTGGCACAAGTTTGTTTTACGCAACTGGCACAAGTTTGTTCTACGCAACTGGTACAAATTTGTTCTACGCAACTGGCACAAGTTTGTTTTACGCAACTGGCACAAGTTTGTTTGATGCAATTGGCACAAGTTTGTTCTTCGCAACTGGCACAAGTTTGTTCTATGTAACTGGCCCAAGTTTGTTCTACGCAACTGGCACAAGTTTGTTCTATGCAACTGGCAGAAGTTTGTTTGACACAACTGGCAAAAGTTTGTTCTACGCAGCTGGCACAAGTTTGTTCGATGCAAGTGGCACAAGTTTGTTCTATGCAACTGGCACAAGTTAGTTTGACGCAACTGGCACAAGTTTGTTCTACGCAACTGGCACAAGTTTGTTCGATGCAACTGGCACAAGTTTGTTTGACACAACTGGCACAAGTTTGTTCTACGCAACTGGCACAAGTTTGTTCGATGCAACTGGCACAAGTTTGTTTGACGCAACTGGCACAAGTTTGCTCGACGCAACTGGCACAAGTTTGTTCGATGCAACTGGCACAAGTTTGTTCGACGAACTGGCACAAGTTTGTTTAGCGCAACTGGCACAAGGTTATTCGACCCAACTGGCACAAGTTTGTTTGACGCAACTGGCACAAGTTTTTTTGACGCAACTGGCACAAGTTTGTTTGACGCAACTGGCACAAGGTTGTTTGACACAACTGTTACAAGGTTATTCTACACAACTGGCACAAGTTTGTTCTGTGCAACTGCCACAAGTTTGTTTGACTCAACTGGCACAAGTTTGTTCTACGCAACTGGCACAAGTTTGTTCGACACAACTGGCACAAGTTTGTTCGACGCAACTGGCACAAGTTTGTTTGATGCAACTGGCACAAGTTTGTTTGACGCAACTGGCACAAGTTTGTTCTACGCAACTGGCACAAGTTTGTTCGACGAAACTGGCACAAGATTGTTCGACGCAACTGGAGCAAGTTTGTTCGGCGCAACTGGCACAAGTTTGTTCTTCGCAATTGGTACAAGTTTTTTCTACGCAACTGGCACAAGTTTGTTCTACGAAACTGGCACAAGTTTGTTCTACGCAACTGACACAAGTTTGTCTGACACAACTGGCACAAGTTTGTTCTACGTAACTGGCACAAGTTTGTTCTACGCAACTGGCACAAGTTTGTTCGACGCAACTGGCACAAGTTTGTTTGACACAACTGGCACAAGTTTGTTCTACACAACTGGCAAAAGTTTGTTCTACGCAACTGGCACAAATTTGTTCAACGCAAGTGGTACAAGTTTGTTCTATGCAACTGGCACAAGTTTGTTTGACACAACTGGCACAAGTTTGTTTGACACAACTGGCACAAGTTTGTTCTACGCAACTGGCACAAGTTTGTTCGATGCAACTGGCACAAGTTTGTTTGACGCAACTGGCACAAGTTTGTTCTACGTAACTGGCACAAGTTTGTTCGATGCAACTGGCACATGTTTGTTCTACGCAACTGACACAAGTTTGTTCTACGTAACTGGCACAAGTTTGTTCTACGCAACTGGCACAAGTTTGTTCTACGCAACTGGCACGAGTTTGTTTGACATATCTGGCACAAGTTTGTTTGACACAACTGGCAAAAGTTTGTTCTGCGCAACTGGCACAAGTTTGTTCGACGCAAGTGGCACAAGTTTGTTCTATGCAACTGGCACAAGTTTGTTTGACACAACTGGCACAAGTTTGTTCTACGCAACTGGCTCAAGTTTGTTCGATGCAACTGGCACAAGTTTGTTTGACGCAACTGGCACAAGTTTGTTCGACGCAACTGGCACAAGTTTGTTCGATGCAACTGGCACAAGTTTGTTCGACGAACTGGCACAAGTTTGTTTAACGCAACTGGCACAAGTTTGTTCGACGAACTGGCACAAGTTTGTTTAACGCAACTGGCACAAGTTTATTCGACCCAACTGGCACAAGTTTGTTTGACGCAACTGGCACAAGTTTTTTTGACGCAACTGGCACAAGTTTGTTTGACGCAACTGGCACAAGTTTGTTCTACGCAACTGGCACAAGTTTCTTCGACACAACTGGCAAAAGTTTGTTCGACGCAACTGGCCCAAGTTTGTTTGATGCAACTGGCACAAGTTTGTTTGACACAACTGGCACAAGTTTGATCTACGCAACTGGCACAAGTTTGTTCGACGAAACTGGCAAAAGATTGTTCGACGCAACTGGAACAAGTTTGTTCGGCGCAAATGGAACAAGTTTGTTCTTCGCAATTGGTACAAGTTTTTTCTACGCAACTGGCACAAGTTTGTTCTACGAAACTAGCACAAGTTTGTTCTACGCAACTGGCACAAGTTTGTCTGACACAACTGGCACAAGTTTGTTCTACGTAACTGGCACAAGTTTGTTCTACGCAACTGGCACAAGTTTGTTCGACGCAACTGGCACAAGTTTGTTTGACACAACTGGCACAAGTTTGTTCTACACAACTGGCAAAAGTTTGTTCTACGCAACGGGCACAAATTTGTTCGACGTAAGTGGCACAAGTTTGTTCTATGCAACTGGCACAATTTTGTTTGACACAACTGGCACAAGTTTGTTCTACGCAACTGGCACAAGTTTGTTCGATGCAACTGGCACAAGTTTGTTTGACGCAACTGGCACAAGCTTGTTCTACGCAACTGGCACAAGTTTGTTCGATGCAAATGGCACAAGTTTGTTTGACGCAACTAGCATAAGTTTGTTTAACGCAACTGGCACAAGTTTATTCGACCCAACTGGCACAAGTTTGTTTGACGCAACTGGCACAAGTTTTTTTGATGCAACTGGCACAAGTTTGTTTGACGCAACTGGCACAAGGTTGTTTGACGCAACTGGCACAAGGTTGTTCTACACAACTGGCACAAGTTTGTTCTATGCAACTGACACAAGTTTGTTTGACGCAACTGGCACAAGTTTGTTCTACGCAACTGGCACAAGTTTCTTTGATGAAACTGGCACAAGTTTGTTCGACGCAACTGGCCCAAGTTTGTTTGACGCAACTGGCACAAGTTTGTTTGACAAAACTGGCACAAGTTTGTTCTACACAACTGGCACAAGTTTGTTCAACAAAACTGGCACAAGTTTGTTCAACGCAACTGGCACAAGTTTGTTCGACGCAACTGGCACAAGTTTGTTTTACGGAACTGGCACAAGTTTGTTTTACGGAACTGGTACAAGTTTGTTCTACGCAACTGGCACAAGTTTGTCTGACACAACTGGCACAATTTTGTTCTACGTAACTGGCACAAGTTTGTTCTACGCAACTGGCACAAGTTTGTTCGACGCAACTGGCACAAGTTTGTTTTATGCAACTGGCACAAGTTTGTTTGACACAACTGGCAGAAGTTTGTTCGACGCAACTGGCACAAATTTGTTCGACGCAATTGGCACAAGTTTGTTCGACGCAATTGGCACAAGTTTGTCCGACACAACTGGCACAAGTGTGTTCGACACAACTGGCACAAGTTTGGTCTACGCAACTGGCACAAGTTTGTTCTATGCAACTGGCACAAGTTTGTTTGACGCAACTGGCACAAGTTTTTTTGATGCAACTGGCACAAGTTTGTTTGACGCAACTGGCACAAGGTTGTTTGACGTAACTGGCACAAGGTTGTTCTACACAACTGGCACAAGTTTGTTCTATACAACTGACACAAGTTTGTTTGACGCAACTGGCACCAGTTTGTTCTACGCAACTGGCACAAGTTTCTTTGACGAAACTGGCACAAGTTTGTTCGACGCAACTGGCCCAAGATTGTTTGACGCAACTGGCTCAAGTTTGTTTGACAAAACTGGCACAAGTTTGTTCTACACAACTGGCACAAGTTTGTTCAACAAAACTGGCACAAGTTTGTTCGACGCAACTGGCACATGTTTGTTCGACGCAACTGGCACAAGTTTGTTTTACGGAACTGGCACAAGTTCGTTTTACGGAACTGACACAAGTTTGTTCTACGCAACTGGCACAAGTTTGTCTGACACAACTGGCACAATTTTGTTCTACATAACTGGCACAAGTTTGTTCTGCGCAACTGGCACAAGTTTGTTCGACGCAACTGGCACAAGTTTGTTTGACACAACTGGCAGAAGTTTGTTCTACGCAACAGGCACAAGTTTGTTCGGCGCAATTGGCACAAGTTTGTCCGACACAACTGGCACAAGTTTGTTCAACGCAATTGGCACAAGTTTGTCCGACACAACTGGCACAAGTGTGTTCGACGCAACTGGCACAAGTTTGGTCTACGCAACTGGCACAAGTTTGTTCTATGCAACTGGCACAAGTCTGTTTGACGCAACTGGCACAAGTTTGTTTTACGCAACTGGCATAAGTTTGTTTGACACAACTGGCACAAGTTTGTTCTACGCAACTGGCAAAAGTTTGTTCGACGCAATTGGCACAATTTTGTCCGACGCAACTGGCACAAGTTTGTTCGACGCAACTGGCACAAGTTTGTTCGATGCAACTGGCACAAGTTTGTTCTACGCAACTGACACAAGTTTGTTCTACGCAACTGGCATAAATTTGTTCGACGCAACTTTCACAAGTTTCTTGACGCAACTGGCACAAGTTTGTTCTGCGCAACTTGCACAAGTTTGTTCAACGCAACTGGCACAAGTTTGTTCGACGCAACTGGCACAAGTTTGTTCTGCGCAACTGGCACAAATTTGTTCTACGCAACTGGCACAAGTTTGTTCTACGCAACTGGCACAAGTTTGTTTGGCGCAATTGGCACAAGTTTGTTCTTCGCAACTGGCACAAGTTTGTTCTATGCAACTGGCCCAAGTTTGTTCTACGCAACTGGCACAAGTTTGTCCTATGCAACTGGCAGAAGTTTGTTTGACACAACTCGCACAAGTTTGTTCTACACAACTGGCACAAATTTGTTCTACGCAACTGGCACAAGTTTGTTCAACGCAACTGGCGCAAGTATGTTCGACGCAACTGGCACAAGTTTGTTCTACGCAACTGGCTCAAGTTTGTTCTATGCAACTGGCACAAGTGTGTTTGACGCAACTGGCACAAGTTTGTTTGACGCAACTGGCAGAAGTTTGTTCTACGCAACTGGCCCAAGTTTGTTTGACGCAACTGGCAGAAGTTTGTTCTACGCAACTGGCACAAGTTTGTTCTACGTAACTGGCACAAGTTTGTTCTACGCAACTGGCAGAAGTTTGTTCTACGCAACTGGCACAAGTTTGTTCTAAGTAACTGGCACAAGTTTGTTCTACGCAATTGGCACAAGTTTGTTTGACACATCTGGCACAAGTTTGTTTGACACAACTGGCAAAAGTTTGTTCGATGCAACTGGCACAAGTTTGTTCGACGCAACTGGCACAAGTTTGTTCGATGCAACTGGCACAAGTTTGTTCGACGAACTGGCACAAGTTTGTTTAACGCAATTGGCACAAGTTTATTCGACCCAACTGGCACAAGTTTGTTTGATGCAACTGTCACAAGTTTTTTTGACGCAACTGGCACAAGTTTGTTTGACGCAACTGGCACAAGGTTGTTTGACGCAACTGTTACAAGGTTATTCTACACAACTGGCACAAGTTTGTTCTGTGCAACTGGCACAAGTTTGTTTGACGCAACTGGCACAAGTTTGTTCTACGCAACTGGCACAAGTTTCTTCGACACAACTGGCACAAGTTTGTTCGACGCAACTGGCACAAGTTTGTTTGATGCAACTGGCACAAGTTTGTTTGACACAACTGGCACAAGTTTGTTCTACGCAACTGGCACAAGTTTGTTCGACGAAACTGGCACAAGATTGTTCGACGCAACTGGAACAAGTTTGTTCGGCGCAACTGGCACAAGTTTGTTCTTCGCAATTGGTACAAGTTTTTTCTACGCAACTGGCACAAGTTTGTTCTACGAAACTGGCACAAGTTTGTTTGACACAACTGGCACAAGTTTGTTCTACACAACTGGCAAAAGTTTGTTCTACGCAACGGGCACAAATTTGTTCGACGCAAGTGGCACAAGTTTGTTCTATGCAACTGGCACAATTGTGTTTGACACAACTGGCACAAGTTTGTTCTACGCAACTAGCACAAGTTTGTTCCATGCAACTGGCACAAGTTTGTTTGACGCAACTGGCACAAGCATGTTCGACGCAACTGGCACAAGTTTGTTCGATGCAAATGGCACAAGTTTGTTTGACGAAACTAGCATAAGTTTGTTTAACGCAACTGGCACAAGTTTATTCGACCCAACTGGCACAAGTTTGTTTGACGCATTTGGCACAAGGTTGTTTGACGCAACTGGCACAAGGTTGTTCTACACAACTGGCACAAGTTTGTTCTATGCAACTGACACAAGTTTGTTTGACGCAACTGGCACAAGTTTGTTCTACGCAACTGGCACAAGTTTCTTTGACGAAACTGGCACAAGTTTGTTCGACGCAACTGGCCCAAGTTTGTTTGACGCAACTGGCACAAGTTTGTTTGACAAAACTGGCACAAGTTTGTTCTACACAACTGGCACAAGTTTGTTCGACAAAACTGGCACAAGTTTGTTCGACGCAACTGGCACAAGTTTGTTCGACGCAACTGGCACAAGTTTATTTTACGGAACTGGCACAAGTTTGAATTACGGAACTGGCACAAGTTTGTTCTACGCAACTGGCACAGTTTGTCTGACACAGCTGGCACAATTCTGTTCTACGTAACTGGCACAAGTTTGTTCTACGCAACTGGCACAAGTTTGTTCGACGCAACTGGCACAAGTTTGTTCTACGCAATTGGCACAAGTTTGTCCGACACAACTGGCACAAGTTTGTTCGACGCAATTGGCACAAGTTTGTCCGACACAACTGGCACAAGTGTGTTCGACGCAACTGGCACAAGTTTGGTCTACGCAACTGGCACAAGTTTGTTCTATGCAACTGGCACAAGTTTGTTTGACGCAACTGGCACAAGTCTGTTTGACTTAGCTGGCACAAGTTTGTTCTGCGCACCTGCACAAGTTTGTTCGATGCAACTGGCACTAGTTTGTTCGACGCAACTGGCAAAAGTTTGTTCTACGCAACTGGCACAAGTTTGTTCGACACAAGTGGCACAAGTTTGTTCTATGCAACTGGCAGAAGTTTGTTTGACACAACTGGCACAAGTTTGTTTGACGCATCGGGCAAAAGTTTATTTGAAACAACTGGCACAAGTTTGTTCTACGCAACTGTCACAAGTTTGTTCAACACATCTGGCACAAGTTTTTTCAATGCAACTGACACAGGTTTGTTCGATGCAACTGGCACAAGTTTGTTCGACGCAACTGGCACAAGTTTGTTCTACGCAACTGGCACAAATTTGTTCTACGCAACTGGCACAAGTTTGTTTTACGCAACTGGCACAAGTTTGTTTGATGCAATTGGCACAAGTTTGTTCTTCGCAACTGGCACAAGTTTGTTCTATGCAACTGGCCCAAGTTTGTTCTACGCAACTGGCACAAGTTTGTTCTATGCAACTGGCAGAAGTTTGTTTGACACAACTCGCACAAGTTTGTTCTACGCAACTGGCACAAGTTTGTTCTACGCAACTGGCACAAGTTTGTTCGATGCAACTGGCACAAGTTTGTTCGACGCAACTGGCACAAGTTTGTTCGATGCAACTGGCACAAGTTTGTTCGACGAACTGGCACAAGTTTGTTTAACGCAACTGGCACAAGTTTATTCGACCCAACTGGCACAAGTTTGTTTGACGCAACTGGCACAAGTTTTTTTGACGCAACTGGCACAAGTTTGTTTGACGCAACTGGCACAAGGTTGTTTGACGCAACTGTTACAAGGTTATTCTACACAACTGGCACAAGTTTGTTCTGTGCAACTGGCACAAGTTTGTTTGACGCAACTGGCACAAGTTTGTTCTACGCAACTGGCACAAGTTTCTTCGACACAACTGGCACAAGTTTGTTCGACGCAACTGGCACAAGTTTGTTTGATGCAACTGGCACAAGTTTGTTTGACACAACTGGCACAAGTTTGTTCTACGCAACTGGCACAAGTTTGTTCGACGAAACTGGCACAAGATTGTTCGACGCAACTGGAACATGTTTGTTCGGCGCAACTGGCACAAGTTTGTTCTTCGCAATTGGTACAAGTTTTTTCTACGCAACTGGCACAAGTTTGTTCTACGAAACTGGCACAAGTTTGTTCTACGCAACTGGCACAAGTTTGTCTGACACAACTGGCACAAGTTTGTTCTACGTAACTGGCACAAGTTTGTTCTACGCAACTGGCACAAGTTTGTTCGACGCAACTGGCACAAGTTTGTTTGACACAACTGGCACAAGTTTGTTCTACACAACTGGCAAAAGTTTGTTCTACGCAACTGGCACAAATTTGTTCAACGCAAGTGGTACAAGTTTGTTCTATGCAACTGGCACAAGTTTGTTTGACACAACTGGCACAAGTTTGTTCTACGCAACTGGCACAAGTTTGTTCGATGCAGCTGGCACAAGTTTGTTTGACGCAACTGGCACAAGTTTGTTCTACGTAACTGGCACAAGTTTGTTCGATGCAACTGGCACAAGTTTGTTCGATGCAACTGGCACAAGTTTGTTCTACGCAACTGACACAAGTTTGTTCTACGTAACTGGCACAAGTTTGTTCTACGCAACTGGCACAAGTTTGTTCTACGCAACTGGCACAAGTTTGTTTGACACATCTGGCACAAGTTTGTTTGACACAACTGGCAAAAGTTTGTTCTGCGCAACTGGCACAAGTTTGTTCGACGCAAGTGGCACAAGTTTGTTCTATGCAACTGGCACAAGTTTGTTTGACACAACTGGCACAAGTTTGTTCTACGCAACTGGCTCAAGTTTGTTCGATGCAACTGGCACAAGTTTGTTTGACGCAACTGGCACAAGTTTGTTCGACGCAACTGGCACAAGTTTGTTCGATGCAACTGGCACAAGTTTGTTCGACGAACTGGCACAAGTTTGTTTAACGCAACTGGCACAAGTTTGTTCGACGAACTGGCACAAGTTTGTTTAACGCAACTGGCACAAGTTTATTCGACCCAACTGGCACAAGTTTGTTTGACGCAACTGGCACAAGTTTTTTTGACGCAACTGGCACAAGTTTGTTTGACGCAACTGGCACAAGGTTGTTTGACGCAACTGTTACAAGGTTATTCTACACAACTGGCACAAGTTTGTTCTGTGCAACTGGCACAAGTTTGTTTGATGCAACTGGCACAAGTTTGTTCTACGCAACTGGCACAAGTTTCTTCGACACAACTGGCACAAGTTTGTTCGACGCAACTGGCCCAAGTTTGTTTGATGCAACTGGCACAAGTTTGTTTGACACAACTGGCACAAGTTTGTTCTACGCAACTGGCACAAGTTTGTTCGACGAAACTGGCACAAGATTGTTCGACGCAACTGGAACAAGTTTGTTCGGCGCAACTGGCACAAGTTTGTTCTTCGCAATTGGTACAAGTTTTTTCTACGCAACTGGCACAAGTTTGTTCTACGAAACTGGCACAAGTTTGTTCTACGCAACTGGCACAAGTTTGTCTGACACAACTGGCACAAGTTTGTTCTACGTAACTGGCACTAGTTTGTTCTACGCAACTGGCACAAGTTTGTTCGACGCAACTGGCACAAGTTTGTTTGACACAACTGGCACAAGTTTGTTCTACACAACTGGCAAAAGTTTGTTCTACGCAACGGGCACAAATTTGTTCGACGCAAGTGGCACAAGTTTGTTCTATGCAACTGGCACAATTTTGTTTGACACAACTGGCACAAGTTTGTTCTATGCAACTGGCACAAGTTTGTTCGATGCAACTGGCACAAGTTTGTTTGACGCAACTGGCACAAGCTTGTTCGACGCAACTGGCACAAGTTTGTTTGACACAACTGGCACAAGTTTGTTCTACACAACTGGCAAAAGTTTGTTCTACGCAACGGGCACAAATTTGTTCGACGCAAGTGGCACAAGTTTGTTCTATGCAACTGGCACAATTTTGTTTGACACAACTGGCACAAGTTTGTTCTATGCAACTGGCACAAGTTTGTTCGATGCAACTGGCACAAGTTTGTTTGACGCAACTGGCACAAGCTTGTTCGACGCAACTGGCACAAGTTTGTTCGATGCAAATGGCACAAGTTTGTTTGACGCAACTAGCATAAGTTTGTTTAACGCAACTGGCACAATTTTATTCGACACAACTGGCACAAGTTTGTTTGACGCAACTGGCACAAGTTTTTTTGACGCAACTGGCACAAGTTTGTTTGACGCAACTGGCACAAGGTTGTTTGACGCAACTGGCACAAGGTTGTTCTACACAACTGGCAAAAGTTTGTTCTATGCAACTGACACAAGTTTGTTTGACGCAACTGGCACAAGTTTGTTCTACGCAACTGGCACAAGTTTCTTTGACGAAACTGGCACAAGTTTGTTCGACGCAACTGGCCCAAGTTTGTTTGATGCAACTGGCACAAGTTTGTTTGACAAAACTGGCACAAGTTTGTTCTACACAACTGGCACAAGTTTGTTCAACAAAACTGGCACAAGTTTGTTCAACGCAACAGGCACAAGTTTGTTCGACGCAACTGGCACAAGTTTGTTTTACGGAACTGGCACAAGTTTGTTTTACGGAACTGGTACAAGTTTGTTCTACGCAACTGGCACAAGTTTGTCTGACACAACTGGCACAATTTTGTTCTACGTAACTGGCACAAGTTTGTTCTACGCAACTGGCACAAGTTTGTTCGACGCAACTGGCACAAGTTTGTTTTATGCAACTGGCACAAGTTTGTTTGACATAACTGGCAGAAGTTTGTTCGACGCAACTGGCACAAATTTGTTCGACGCAATTGGCACAAGTTTGTTCGACGCAATTGGCACAAGTTTGTCCGACACAACTGGCACAAGTGTGTTCGACACAACTGGCACAAGTTTGGTCTACGCAACTGGCACAAGTTTGTTCTATGCAACTGGCACAAGTTTGTTTGACGCAACTGGCACAAGTTTTTTTGACGCAACTGGCACAAGTTTGTTTGACGCAACTGGCACAAGGTTGTTTGACGTAACTGGCACAAGGTTGTTCTACACAACTGGCACAAGTTTGTTCTATGCAACTGACACAAGTTTGTTTGACGCAACTGGCACAAGTTTGTTCTACGCAACTGGCACAAGTTTCTTTGACGAAACTGGCACAAGTTTGTTCGACGCAACTGGCCCAAGATTGTTTGACGCAACTGGCACAAGTTTGTTTGACAAAACTGGCACAAGTTTGTTCTACACAACTGGCACAAGTTTGTTCAACAAAACTGGCACAAGTTTGTTCGACGCAACTGGCACATGTTTGTTCAACGCAACTGGCACAAGTTTGTTTTACGGAACTGGCACAAGTTTGTTTTACGGAACTGACACAAGTTTGTTCTACGCAACTGGCACAAGTTTGTCTGACACAACTGGCACAATTTTGTTCTACGTAACTGGCACAAGTTTGTTCTGCGCAACTGGCACAAGTTTGTTCGACGCAACTGGCACAAGTTTGTTTTTTGCAACTGGCACAAGTTTGTTTGACACAACTGGCAGAAGTTTGTTCTACGCAACAGGCACAAGTTTGTTCGACGCAATTGGCACAAGTTTGTCCGACACAACTGGCACAAGTTTGTTCAACGTAATTGGCACAAGTTTGTCCGACACAACTGGCACAAGTGTGTTCGACGCAACTGGCACAAGTTTGGTCTACGCAACTGGCACAAGTTTGTTCTATGCAACTGGCACAAGTCTGTTTGACGCAACTGGCACAAGTTTGTTTTGCGCAACTGGCATAAGTTTGTTTGACACAACTGGCACAAGTTTGTTCTACGCAACTGGCAAAAGTTTGTTCGACGCAATTGGCACAATTTTGTCCGACGCAACTGGCACAAGTTTGTTCGACGCAACTGGCACAAGTTTGTTCGATGCAACTGGCACAAGTTTGTTCTACGCAACTGACACAAGTTTGTTCTACTCAACTGGCATAAATTTGTTCGACGCAACTGGCACAAGTTTCTTTGACGCAACTGGCACAAGTTTGTTCTGCGCAACTTGCACAAGTTTGTTCAACGCAACTGGTACAAGTTTGTTCTTCGCAACTGGCACAAGTTTGTTCTATGCAACTGGCCCAAGTTTGTTCTACGCAACTGGCACAAGTTTGTCCTATGCAACTGGCAGAAGTTTGTTTGACACAACTCGCACAAGTTTGTTCTACACAACTGGCACAAGTTTGTTCTACGCAACTGGCACAAGTTTGTTCAACGCAACTTGCGCAAGTATGTTCGACGCAACTGGCACAAGTTTGTTCTACGCAACTGGCTCAAGTTTGTTCTATGCAACTGGCCCAAGTGTGTTTGACGCAACTGGCACAAGTTTGTTTGACGCAACTTGCACAAGTTTGTTCTACGCAACTGGCCCAAGTTTGTTCTATGCAGCTGGCAGAAGTTTGTTCTACGCAACTGGCACAAGTTTGTTCTACGTAACTGGCACAAGTTTGTTCTACGCAACTGGCAGAAGTTTGTTCTACGCAACTGGCACAAGTTTGTTCTAAGTAACTGGCACAAGTTTGTTCTACGCAATTGGCACAAGTTTGTTTGACACATCTGGCACAAGTTTGTTTGACACAACTGGCAAAAGTTTGTTCGATGCAACTGGCACAAGTTTGTTTGGCGCAACTGGCACAAGGTTGTTTGACGTAACTGGCACAAGGTTATTCTACACAACTGGCACAAGTTTGTTCTATGCAACTGGCACAAGTTTGTTTGACGCAACTGGCACAAGTTTGTTCTACGCAACTGGCACAAGTTTCTTCGACACAACTGGCACAAGTTTGTTCTATGCAACTGACACAAATTTGTTTGATGCAACTGGCACAAGTTTGTTTGACACAACTGGCACAAGTTTGTTCTACGCAACTGGCACAAGTTTGTTCAACGAAACTGGCACAAGATTGTTCGACGCAACTGGAACAAGTTTGTTCGGCGCAACTGGCACAAGTTTGTTCTTCGCAACTGGAAAAACTTTTTTCTACGCAACTGGCACAAGTTTGTTCTACGCAACTGGCACAAGTTTGTCTGACACAACTGGCACAAGTTTGTTCTACGTAACTGGCCCAAGTTTGTTCGACGCAACTGGCACAAGTTTGTTCGACGCAACTGGCTCAAGTTTGTTTGACACAACTGGCACAAGTTTGTTCTACGCAACTGGCAAAAGTTTCTTCTACGCAACTGGCACAAGTTTGTTCGACGCAAGTGGCACAAGTTTGTTCTATGCAACTGGCACAAGTTTGTTTGACACAACTGGCACAAGTTTGTTCTACGCAACTGGCACAAGTTTGTTCGATACAACTGGCACAAGTTTGTTTGACGCAACTGGCACAAGCTTGCTCGACGCAACTGGCACAAGTTTGTTCGATGCAAATGGCACAAGTTTGTTCGACACAACTGGCACAAGTTTGTTTAACGCAACTGGCACAAGTTTATTCGACCCAACTGGCAAAAGTTTGTTTGACGCAACTGGCACAAGTTTTTTTGACGCAACTGGCACAAGTTTGTTTGACGCAACTGGCACAAGGTTGTTTGACGCAACTGGCACAAGGTTGTTCTACACAACTGGCACAAGTTTGTTCTATGCAACTGACACAAGTTTGTTTGACGCAACTGGCACAAGTTTGTTCTACGCAACTGGCACAAGTTTCTTTGACGAAACTGGCACAATTTTATTCGACGCAACTGGCCCAAGTTTGTTTGACGCAACTGGCACAAGTTTGTTTGACAAAACTGGCACAAGTTTGTTCTACACAACTGGCACAAGTTTGTTCGACAAAACTGGCACAAGTTTGTTCGACGCAACTGGCACAAGTTTATTTTACGGAACTGGCACAAGTTTGTATTACGGAACTGGCACAAGTTTGTTCTACGCAACTGGCACAAGTTTGTCTGACACAACTGGCACAATTCTGTTCTACGTAACTGGCACAAGTTTGTTCTACGCAACTGGCACAAGTTTGTTCGACGCAACTGGCACAAGTTTGTTCTACGCAATTGGCACAAGTCTGTCCGACACAACTGGCACAAGTTTGTTCGACGCAATTGGCACAAGTTTGTCCGACACAACTGGCACAAGTGTGTTCGACGCAACTGCCACAAGTTTGGTCTACGCAACTGGCACAAGTTTGTTCTATGCAACTGGCACAAGTTTGTTTGACGCAACTGGCACAAGTCTGTTTGACTTAACTGGCACAAGTTTGTTCTGCGCACCTGCACAAGTTTGTTCGATGCAACTGGCACAAGTTTGTTCGACGCAACTGGCAAAAGTTTGTTCCACGCAACTGGCACAAGTTTGTTCGACACAAGTGGCACAAGTTTGTTCTATGCAACTGGCAGAAGTTTGTTTGACACAACTGGCACAAGTTTGTTTGACGCATCGGGCAAAAGTTTATTTGAAACAACTGGCACAAGTTTGTTCTACGCAACTGTCACAAGTTTGTTCAACGCATCTGGCACAAGTTTTTTCAATGCAACTGACACAGGTTTGTTCGATGCAACTGGCACAAGTTTGTTCGACGCAACTGGCACAAGTTTGTTCTACGCAACTGGCACAAATTTGTTCTACGCAACTGGCACAAGTTTGTTTTACGCAACTGGCACAAGTTTGTTTGATGCAATTGGCACAAGTTTGTTCCTCGCAACTGGCACAAGTTTGTTCTATGCAACTGGCCCAAGTTTGTTCTACGCAACTGGCACAAGTTTGTTCTATGCAACTGGCAGAAGTTTGTTTGACACAACTCGCACAAGTTTGTTCTACGCAACTGGCACAAGTTTGTTCTACGCAACTGGCACAAGTTTGTTCGATGCAACTGGCACAAGTTTGTTCGACGCAACTGGCACAAGTTTGTTCGATGCAACTGGCACAAGTTTGTTCGACGAACTGGCACAAGTTTGTTTAACGCAACTGGCACAAGTTTATTCGACCCAACTGGCACAAGTTTGTTTGACGCAACTGGCACAAGTTTTTTTGACGCAACTGGCACAAGTTTGTTTGACGCAACTGGCACAAGGTTGTTTGACGCAACTGTTACAAGGTTATTCTACACAACTGGCACAAGTTTGTTCTGTGCAACTGGCACAAGTTTGTTTGACGCAACTGGCACAAGTTTGTTCTACGCAACTGGCACAAGTTTCTTCGACACAACTGGCACAAGTTTGTTCGACGCAACTGGCACAAGTTTGTTTGATGCAACTGGCACAAGTTTGTTTGACACAACTGGCACAAGTTTGTTCTACGCAACTGGCACAAGTTTGTTCGACGAAACTGGCACAAGATTGTTCGACGCAACTGGCACAAGTTTGTTCGGCGCAACTGGCACAAGTTTGTTCTTCGCAATTGGTACAAGTTTTTTCTACGCAACTGGCACAAGTTTGTTCTACGAAACTGGCACAAGTTTGTTCTACGCAACTGGCACAAGTTTGTCTGACACAACTGGCACAAGTTTATTCTACGTAACTGGCACAAGTTTGTTATACGCAACTGGCACAAGTTTGTTCGACGCAACTGGCACAAGTTTGTTTGACACAACTGGCACAAGTTTGTTCTACACAACTGGCAAAAGTTTGTTCTACGCAACTGGCACAAATTTGTTCAACGCAAGTGGTACAAGTTGGTTCTATGCAACTGGCACAAGTTTGTTTGACACAACTGGCACAAGTTTGTTCTACGCAACTGGCACAAGTTTGTTCAATGCAACTGGCACAAGTTTGTTTGACGCAACTGGCACAAGTTTGTTCTACGTAACTGGCACAAGTTTGTTCGATGCAACTGGCACAAGTTTGTTCTACGCAACTGACACAAGTTTGTTCTACGTAACTGGCACAAGTTTGTTCTTCGCAACTGGCACAAGTTTGTTCTACGCAACTGGCACAAGTTTGTTTGACACATCTGGCACAAGTTTGTTTGACACAACTGGCAAAAGTTTGTTCTGCGCAACTGGCACAAGTTTGTTCGACGCAAGTGGCACAAGTTTGTTCTATGCAACTGGCACAAGTTTGTTTGACACAACTGGCACAAGTTTGTTCTACGCAACTGGCTCAAGTTTGTTCGATGCAACTGGCACAAGTTTGTTTGACACAACTGGCACAAGTTTGTTCGACGCAACTGGCACAAGTTTGTTCGATGCAACTGGCACAAGTTTGTTCGACGAACTGGCACAAGTTTGTTTAACGCAACTGGCACAAGTTTGTTCAACGAACTGGCACAAGTTTGTTTAACGCAACTGGCACAAGTTTATTCGACCCAACTGGCACAAGTTTGTTTGACGCAACTGGCACAAGTTTTTTTGACGCAACTGGCACAAGTTTGTTTGACGCAACTGGCACAAGGTTGTTTGACGCAACTGTTACAAGGTTATTCTACACAACTGGCACAAGTTTGTTCTGTGCAACTGGCACAAGTTTGTTTGACGCAACTGGCACAAGATTGTTCTACGCAACTGGCACAAGTTTCTTCGACACAACTGGCACAAGTTTCTTCGACGCAACTGGCCCAAGTTTGTTTGATGCAACTGGCACAAGTTTGTTTGACACAACTGGCACAAGTTTGTTCTACGCAACTGGAACAAGTTTGTTCGACGAAACTGGCACAAGATTGTTCGACGCAACTGGAACAAGTTTGTTCGGCGCAACTGGCACAAGTTTGTTCTTCGCAATTGGTACAAGTTTTTTCTACGCAACTGGCACAAGTTTGTTCTACGAAACTGGCACAAGTTTGTTCTACGCAACTGGGACAAGTTTGTCTGACACAACTGGCACAAATTTGTTCTACGTAACTGGCACAAGTTTGTTCTACGCAACTGGCACAAGTTTGTTCGACGCAACTGGCACAAGTTTGTTTGACACAACTGGCACAAGTTTGTTCTACACAACTGGCAAAAGTTTGTTCTACGAAACGGGCACAAATTTGTTCGACGCAAGTGGCACAAGTTTGTTCTATGCAACTGGCACAATTTTGTTTGACACAACTGGCACAAGTTTGTTCTACGCAACTGGCACAAGTTTGTTCGATGCAACTGGCACAAGTTTGTTTGACGCAACTGGCACAAGCTTGTTCGACGCAACTGGCACAAGTTTGTTCGATGCAAATGGCACAAGTTTGTTTGACGCAACTAGCATAAGTTTGTTTAACGCAACTGGCACAAGTTTATTCGACCCAACTGGCACAAGTTTGTTTGACGCAACTGGCACAAGTTTTTTTGACGCAACTGGCACAAGTTTGTTTGACGCAACTGGCACAAGGTTGTTTGACGCAACTGGCACAAGGTTGTTCTACACAACTGGCAAAAGTTTGTTCTATGCAACTGACACAAGTTTGTTTGACGCAACTGGCACAAGTTTGTTCTACGCAACTGGCACAAGTTTCTTTGACAACCCGGCACAAGTTTGTTCGACGCAACTGGCCCAAGTTTGTTTGATGCAACTGGCACAAGTTTGTTTGACAAAACTGGCACAAGTTTGTTCTACACAACTGGCACAAGTTTGTTCAACAAAACTGGCACAAGTTTGTTCAACGCAACAGGCACAAGTTTGTTCGACGCAACTGGCACAAGTTTGTTTTACGGAACTGGCACAAGTTTGTTTTACGCAACTGGTACAAGTTGGTTCTACGCAACTGGCACAAGTTTGTCTGACACAACTGGCACAATTTTGTTCTACGTAACTGGCACAAGTTTGTTCTACGCAACTGGCACAAGTTTGTTCGACGCAACTGGCACAAGTTTGTTTTATGCAACTGGCACAAGTTTGTTTGACACAACTGGCAGAAGTTTGTTCTACGCAACTGGCACAAATTTGTTCGACGCAATTGGCACAAGTTTGTTCGACGCAATTGGCACAAGTTTGTCCGACACAACTGGCACAAGTGTGTTCGACACAACTGGCACAAGTTTGGTCTACGCAACTGGCACAAGTTTGTTCTATGCAACTGGCACAAGTTTGTTTGACGCAACTGGCACAAGTTTTTTTGACACAACTGGCACAAGTTTGTTTGACGCAACTGGCACAAGGTTGTTTGACGTAACTGGCAGAAGTTTGTTCTACACAACTGGCACAAGTTTGTTCTATGCAACTGACACAAGTTTGTTTGACGCAACTGGCACAAGTTTGTTCTACGCAACTGGCACAAGTTTCTTTGACGAAACTGGCACAAGTTTGTTTGACGCAACTGGCCCAAGATTGTTTGACGCAACTGGCACAAGTTTGTTTGACAAAACTGGCACAAGTTTGTTCTACACAACTGGCACAAGTTTGTTCAACAAAACTGGCACAAGTTTGTTCGACCCAACTGGCACATGTTTGTTCGACGCAACTGGCACGAGTTTGTTTTACGGAACTGGCACAAGTTTGTTTTACGGAACTGACACAAGTTTGTTCTACGCAACTGGCACAAGTTTGTCTGACACAACTGGCACAATTTTGTTCTACGTAAGTGGCACAAGTTTGTTCTGCGCAACTGGCACAAGTTTGTTCGACGTAACTGGCACAAGTTTGTTTTTTGCAACTGGCACAAGTTTGTTTGACACAACTGGCAGAAGTTTGTTCTACGCAACAGGCACAAGTTTGTTCGACGCAATTGGCACAAGTTTGTCCGACACAACTGGCACAAGTTTGTTCAACGCAATTGGCACAAGTTTGTCCGACACAACTGGCACAAGTGTGTTCGACGCAACTGGCACAAGTTTGGTCTACGCAACTGGCACAAGTTTGTTCTATGCAACTGGCACAAGTCTGTTTGACGCAACTGGCACAAGTTTGTTTTGCGCAACTGGCATAAGTTTGTTTGACACAACTGGCACAAGTTTGTTCTACGCAACTGGCAAAAGTTTGTTCGACGCAATTGGCACAATTTTGTCCGACGCAACTGGCACAAGTTTGTTCGACGCAACTGGCACAAGTTTGTTCGATGCAACTGGCACAAGTTTGTTCTACGCAATTGACACAAGTTTGTTCTACGCAACTGGCATAAATTTGTTCGACGCAACTGGCACAAGTTTCTTTGACGCAACTGGCACAAGTTTGTTCTGCGCAACTTGCACAAGTTTGTTCAACGCAACTGGCACAAGTTTGTTTGACGCAACTGGCACAAGTTTGTTCTGCGCAACTGGCACAAATTTGTTCTACGCAACTGGCACAAGTTTGTTCTACGCAAATGGCACAAGTTTGTTTGGCGCAATTGGCACAAGTTTGTTCTTCGCAACTGGCACAAGTTTGTTCTATGCAACTGGCCCAAGTTTGTTCTACCCAACTGGCACAAGTTTGTCCTATGCAACTGGCAGAAGTTTGTTTGACACAACTCGCACAAGTTTGTTCTACACAGCTGGCACAAGTTTGTTCTACGCAACTGGCACAAGTTTGTTCAACGCAACTGGCGCAAGTATGTTCGACGCAACTGGCACAAGTTTGTTCTACGCAACTGGCTCAAGTTTGTTCTATGCAACTGGCACAAGTGTGTTTGACGCAACTGGCACAAGTTTGTTTGACGCAACTGGCACAAGTTTGTTCTACGCAACTGGCCCAAGTTTGTTTGGCGCAACTGGCAGAAGTTTGTTCTACGCAACTGGCACAAGTTTGTTCTACGTAACTGGCACAAGTTTGTTCTACGCAACTGGCAGAAGTTTGTTCTACGCAACTGGCACAAGTTTGTTCTAAGTAACTGGCACAAGTTTGTTCTATGCAATTGGCACAAGTTTGTTTGACACATCTGGCACAAGTTTGTTTGACACAACTGGCAAAAGTTTGTACGATGCAACTGGCACAAGTTTGTTTGGCGCAACTGGCACAAGGTTGTTTGAAGTAACTGGCACAAGGTTATTCTACTCAACTGGCACAAGTTTGTTCTATGCAACTGGCACCAGTTTGTTTGACGCAACTGGCAGAAGTTTGTTCTACGCAACTGGCACAAGTTTCTTCGAAACAACTGGCACAAGTTTGTTCTATGCAACTGACACAAGTTTGTTTGATGCAACTGGCACAAGTTTGTTTGACACAACTGGCACAAGTTTGTTCTACGCAACTGGCACAAGTTTGTTCAACGAAACTGGCACAAGATTGTTCGACGCAACTGGAACAAGTTTGTTCGGCGCAACTGGCACAAGTTTGTTCTTCGCAACTGGAAAAAGTTTTTTCTACGCAACTGGCACAAGTTTGTTCTACGCAACTGGCACAAGTTTGTCTGACACAACTGGCACAAGTTTGTTCTACATAACTGGCCCAAGTTTGTTCGACGCAACTGGCACAAGTTTGTTCGACGTAACTGGCACAAGTTTGTTTGACACAACTGGCACAAGTTTGTTCTACGCAACTGGCAAAAGTTTCTTCTACGCAACTGGCACAAGTTTGTTCGACGCAAGTGGCACAAGTTTTTTCTATGCAACTGGCACAAGTTTGTTTGACACAACTGGCACAAGTTTGTTCTACGCAACTGGCACAAGTTTGTTCGATACAACTGGCACAAGTTTGTTTGACGAAACTGGCACAAGCTTGTTCGACGCAACTGGCACAAGTTTGTTCGATGCAAATGGCACAAGTTTGTTCGACACAACTGGCACAAGTTTGTTTAACGCAACTGGCACAAGTTTATTCGACCCAACTGGCAAAAGTTTGTTTGACGCAACTGGCACAAGTTTTTTTGACGCAACTGGCACAAGTTTGTTTGACGCAACTGGCACAAGGTTGTTTGACGCAACTGGCACAAGGTTGTTCTACACAACTGGCACAAGTTTGTTCTATGCAACTGACACAAGTTTGTTTGACGCAACTGGCACAAGTTTGTTCTACGCAACTGGCACAAGTTTCTTTGACGAAACTGGCACAAGTTTGTTCGACGCAACTGGCCCAAGTTTGTTTGACGCAACTGGCACAAGTTTGTTTGACAAAACTGGCACAAGTTTGTTCTACACAACTGGCACAAGTTTGTTCGACAACACTGGCACAAGTTTGTTCGACGCAACTGGCACAAGTTTGTTCGACGCAACTGGCACAAGTTTATTTTACGGAACTGGCACAAGTTTGTATTACGGAACTGGCACAAGTTTGTTCTACGCAACTGGCACAAGTTTGTCTGACACAACTGGCACAATTCTGTTCTACGTAACTGGCACAAGTTTGTTCTACGCAACTGGCCCAAGTTTGTTCGACGCAACTGGCACAAGTTTGTTCTACGCAATTGGCACAAGTTTGTCCGACACAACTGGCACAAGTTTGTTCGACGCAATTGGCACAAGTTTGTCCGACACAACTGGCACAAGTGTGTTCGACACAACTGGCACAAGTTTGGTCTACGCAACTGGCACAAGTTTGTTCTATGCAACTGGCACAAATTTGTTTGACGCAACTGGCACAAGTCTGTTTGACTTAACTGGCACAAGTTTGTTCTGCGCACCTGCACAAGTTTGTTCGATGCAACTGGCACAAGTTTGTTCGACGCAACTGGCAAAAGTTTGTTCTACGCAACTGGCACAAGTTTGTTCGACACAAGTGGCACATATTTGTTCTATGCAACTGGCAGAAGTTTGTTTGACACAACTGGCACAAGTTTGTTTGACGCATCGGGCAAAAGTTTATTTGAAACAACTGGCACAAGTTTGTTCTACGCAACTGTCACAAGTTTGTTCAACGCATCTGGCACAAGTTTTTTCAATGCAACTGGCACAGGTTTGTTCGATGCAACTGGCACAAGTTTGTTCGACGCAAATGGCACAAGTTTGTTCTACGCAACTGGCACAAATTTGTTCTACGCAACTGGCACAAGTTTGTTTTACGCAACTGGCACAAGTTTGTTTGATGCAATTGGCACAAGTTTGTTCTTCGCACCTGGCACAAGTTTGTTCTATGCAACTGGCCCAAGTTTGTTCTACGCAACTGGCACAAGTTTGTTCTATGCAACTGGCAGAAGTTTGTTTGACACAACTCGCACAAGTTTGTTCTACGCAACTGGCACAAGTTTGTTCTACGCAACTGGCACAAGTTTGTTCAACGCAACTGGCGCAAGTATGTTCGACGCAACTGGCACAAGTTTGTTCTACGCAAATGGCTCAAGTTTGTTCTATGCAACTGGCACAAGTTTGTTTGACGCAACTGGCACAAGTTTGTTTGACGCAACTGGCACAAGTTTGTTCTACGCAACTGGCCCAAGTTTGTTCGACGCAACTGGCAGAAGTTTGTTCTACGCAACTGGCACAAGTTTGTTCTACGTAACTGGCACAAGTTTGTTCTACGCAACTGGCAGAAGTTTGTTCTACGCAACTGGCACAAGTTTGTTCTACGTAACTGGCACAAGTTTGTTCTACGCAACTGGCACAAGTTTGTTTGACACATCTGGCACAAGTTTGTTTGACACAACTGGCAAAAGTTTGTTCTGCGCAACTGGCACAAGTTTGTTCGACGCAAGTGGCACAAGTTTGTTCTATGCAACTGGCACAAGTTTGTTTGACACAACTGGCACAAGTTTGTTCTACGCAACTGGCACAAGTTTGTTCGATGCAACTGGCACAAGTTTGTTTGACGCAACTGGCACAAGTTTGTTCGACGCAACTGTCACAAGTTTGTTCGACACAACTGGCACAAGTTTGTTCGACGCAACTGGCACAAGTTTGTTCTACGCAACTGGTACAAATTTGTTCTACGCAACTGGCACAAGTTTGTTTTACGCAACTGGCACAAGTTTGTTTGATGCAATTGGCACAAGTTTGTTCTTCGCAACTGGCACAAGTTTGTTCTATGCAACTGGCCCAAGTTTGTTCTACGCAACTGGCACAAGTTTGTTCTATGCAACTGGCAGAAGTTTGTTTGACACAACTCGCACAAGTTTGTTCTACGCAACTGGCACAAGTTTGTTCTACGCAACTGGCACAAGTTTGTTCAACGCAACTGGCGCAAGTATGTTCGGCGCAACTGGCACAAGTTTGTTCTACGCAACTGGCTCATGTTTGTTCTATGCAACTGGCACAAGTTTGTTTGACGCAACTGGCACAAGTTTGTTTGACGCAACTGGCACAAGTTTGTTCTACGCAACTGGCCCAAGTTTGTTTGACGCAACTGGCAGAAGTTTGTTCTACGAAACTGGCACAAGTTTGTTCTACGTAACTGGCAAAAGTTTGTTTGACACAACTGGCACAAGTTTGTTCTACGCAACTGGCACAAGTTTGTTCTACGTAACTGGCACAAGTTTGTTCTACGCAACTGGCACAAGTTTGTTTGACACATCTGGCACAAGTTTGTTTGACACAACTGGCAAAAGTTTGTTCTACGCAGCTGGCACAAGTTTGCTCGATGCAAGTGGCACAAGTTTGTTCTATGCAACTGGCACAAGTTTGTCTGACACAACTGGCACAAGTTGGTTCTACGCAACTGGCACAAGTTTGTTCGATGCAACTGGCACAAGTTAGTTTGACGCAACTGGCACAAGTTTGTTCTACGCAACTGGCACAAGTTTGTTCGATGCAACTGGCACAAGTTTGTTTGACACAACTGGCACAAGTTTGTTCTACGCAACTGGCACAAGTTTGTTCGATGCAACTGGCACAAGTTTGTTTGACGCAACTGGCACAAGTTTGTTCGACGCAACTGGCACAAGTTTGTTCGATGCAACTGGCACAAGTTTGTTCGACGAACTGGCACAAGTTTGTTTAACGCAACTGGCACAAGTTTATTCGACCCAACTGGCACAAGTTTGTTTGACGCAACTGGCACAAGTTTTTTTGACACAACTGGCACAAGTTTGTTTGACGCAACTGGCACAAGGTTGTTTGACGCAACTGTTACAAGGTTATTCTACACAACTGGCACAAGTTTGTTCTGTGCAACTGCCACAAGTTTGTTTGACGCAACTGGCACAAGTTTGTTCTACGCAACTGGCACAAGTTTCTTCGACACAAGTGGCACAAGTTTGTTCGACGCAACTGGCAGAAGTTTGTTCTACGCAACTGGCACAAGTTTGTTTGACGCAACTGGCACAAGTTTGTTCTACGCAACTGGCACAAGTTTGTTCGATGAAACTGGCACAAGATTGTTTGACGCAACTGGAGCAAGTTTGTTCGGCGCAACTGGCACAAGTTTGTTCTTCGCAATTGGTACAAGTTTTTTCTACGCAACTGGCACAAGTTTGTTCTACGAAACTGGCACAAGTTTGTTCTACGCAACTGGCACAATTTTGTCTGACACAACTGGCACAAGTTTATTCTACGTAACTGGCACAAGTTTGTTCTACGCAACTGGCACAAGTTTGTTCGACGCAACTGGCACAAGTTTGTTTGACACAACTGGCACAAGTTTGTTCTACACAACTGGCAAAAGTTTGTTCTACGCAACTGGCACAAATTTGTTCAACGCAAGTGGTACAAGTATGTTCTATGCAACTGGCACAAGTTTGTTTGACACAACTGGCACAAGTTTGTTCTACGCAACTGGCACAAGTTTGTTCGATGCAACTGGCACAAGTTTGTTTGACGCAACTGGCACAAGTTTGTTCTACGTAACTGGCACAAGTTTGTTCGATGCAACTGGCACAAGTTTGTTCTACGCAACTGACACAAGTTTGTTCTACGTAACTGGCACAAGTTTGTTCTACGCAACTGGCACAAGTTTGTTCTACGCAACTGGCACGAGTTTGTTTGACACATCTGGCACAAGTTTGTTTGACACAACTGGCAAAAGTTTGTTCTGCGCAACTGGCACAAGTTTGTTCGACGCAAGTGGCACAAGTTTGTTCTATGCAACTGGCACAAGTTTGTTTGACACAACTGGCACAAGTTTGTTCTACGCAACTGGCTCAAGTTTGTTCGATGCAACTGGCACAAGTTTGTTTGACGCAACTGGCACAAGTTTGTTCGACGCAACTGGCACAAGTTTGTTCGTTGCAACTGGCACAAGTTTGTTCGACGAACTGGCACAAGTTTGTTTAACGCAACTGGCACAAGTTTGTTCGACGAACTGGCACAAGTTTGTTTAACGCAACTGGCACAAGTTTATTCGACCCAACTGGCACAAGTTTGTTTGACGCAACTGGCACAAGTTTTTTTGACGCAACTGGCTCAAGTTTGTTTGACGCAACTGGCACAAGGTTGTTTGACGCAACTGTTACAAGGTTATTCTACACAACTGGCACAAGTTTGTTCTGTGCAACTGGCACAAGTTTGTTTGACGCAACTGGCACAAGTTTGTTCTACGCAACTGGCACAAGTTTCTTCGACACAACTGGCACAAGTTTGTTCGACGCAACTGGCCCAAGTTTGTTTGATGCAACTGGCACAAGTTTGTTTGACACAACTGGCACAAGTTTGTTCTACGCAACTGGCACAAGTTTGTTCGACGAAACTGGCAAAAGATTGTTCGACGCAACTGGAACAAGTTTGTTCGGCGCAACTGGAACAAGTTTGTTCTTTGCAATTGGTACAAGTTTTTTCTACGCAACTGGCACAAGTTTGTTCTACGAAACTGGCACAAGTTTGTTCTACGCTACTGGCACAAGTTTGTCTGACACAACTGGCACAAGTTTGTTCTACGTAACTGGCACAAGTTGGTTCTACGCAACTAGCACAAGTTTGTTCGACGCAACTGGCACAAGTTTGTTTGACACAACTGGCACAAGTTTGCTCTACACAACTGGCAAAAGTTTGTTCTACGCAACTGACACAAGTTTGTTTGACGCAACTGGCACAAGTTTGTTCTACGCAACTGGCACAAGTTTCTTTGACGAAACTGGCACAAGTTTGTTCGACGCAACTGGCCCAAGTTTGTTTGATGCAACTGGCACAAGTTTGTTTGACAAAACTGGCACAAGTTTGTTCTACACAACTGGCACAAGTTTGTTCAACAAAACTGGCACAAGTTTGTTCAACGCAACAGGCACAAGTTTGTTCGACGCAACTGGCACAAGTTTGTTTTACGGAACTGGCACAAGTTTGTTTTACGGAACTGGTACAAGTTTGTTCTACGCAACTGGCACAAGTTTGTCTGACACAACTGGCACAATTTTGTTCTACGTAACTGGCACAAGTTTGTTCTACGCAACTGGCACAAGTTTGTTCGACGCAACTGGCACAAGTTTGTTTTATGCAACTGGCACAAGTTTGTTTGACATAACTGGCAGAAGTTTGTTCGACGCAACTGGCACAAATTTGTTCGACGCAATTGGCACAAGTTTGTTCGACGCAATTGGCACAAGTTTGTCCGACACAACTGGCACAAGTGTGTTCGACACAACTGGCACAAGTTTGGTCTACGCAACTGGCACAAGTTTGTTCTATGCAACTGGCACAAGTTTGTTTGACGCAACTGGCACAAGTTTTTTTGACGCAACTGGCACAAGTTTGTTTGACGCAACTGGCACAAGGTTGTTTGACGTAACTGGCACAAGGTTGTTCTACACAACTGGCACAAGTTTGTTCTATGCAACTGACACAAGTTTGTTTGACGCAACTGGCACAAGTTTGTTCTACGCAACTGGCACAAGTTTCTTTGACGAAACTGGCACAAGTTTGTTCGACGCAACTGGCCCAAGATTGTTTGACGCAACTGGCACAAGTTTGTTTGACAAAACTGGCACAAGTTTGTTCTACACAACTGGCACAAGTTTGTTCAACAAAACTGGCACAAGTTTGTTCGACGCAACTGGCACATGTTTGTTCAACGCAACTGGCACAAGTTTGTTTTACGGAACTGGCACAAGTTTGTTTTACGGAACTGACACAAGTTTGTTCTACGCAACTGGCACAAGTTTGTCTGACACAACTGGCACAATTTTGTTCTACGTAACTGGCACAAGTTTGTTCTGCGCAACTGGCACAAGTTTGTTCGACGCAACTGGCACAAGTTTGTTTTTTGCAACTGGCACAAGTTTGTTTGACACAACTGGCAGAAGTTTGTTCTACGCAACAGGCACAAGTTTGTTCGACGCAATTGGCACAAGTTTGTCCGACACAACTGGCACAAGTTTGTTCAACGTAATTGGCACAAGTTTGTCCGACACAACTGGCACAAGTGTGTTCGACGCAACTGGCACAAGTTTGGTCTACGCAACTGGCACAAGTTTGTTCTATGCAACTGGCACAAGTCTGTTTGACGCAACTGGCACAAGTTTGTTTTGCGCAACTGGCATAAGTTTGTTTGACACAACTGGCACAAGTTTGTTCTACGCAACTGGCAAAAGTTTGTTCGACGCAATTGGCACAATTTTGTCCGACGCAACTGGCACAAGTTTGTTCGACGCAACTGGCACAAGTTTGTTCGATGCAACTGGCACAAGTTTGTTCTACGCAACTGACACAAGTTTGTTCTACTCAACTGGCATAAATTTGTTCGACGCAACTGGCACAAGTTTCTTTGACGCAACTGGCACAAGTTTGTTCTGCGCAACTTGCACAAGTTTGTTCAACGCAACTGGTACAAGTTTGTTCTTCGCAACTGGCACAAGTTTGTTCTATGCAACTGGCCCAAGTTTGTTCTACGCAACTGGCACAAGTTTGTCCTATGCAACTGGCAGAAGTTTGTTTGACACAACTCGCACAAGTTTGTTCTACACAACTGGCACAAGTTTGTTCTACGCAACTGGCACAAGTTTGTTCAACGCAACTTGCGCAAGTATGTTCGACGCAACTGGCACAAGTTTGTTCTACGCAACTGGCTCAAGTTTGTTCTATGCAACTGGCCCAAGTGTGTTTGACGCAACTGGCACAAGTTTGTTTGACGCAACTTGCACAAGTTTGTTCTACGCAACTGGCCCAAGTTTGTTCTATGCAGCTGGCAGAAGTTTGTTCTACGCAACTGGCACAAGTTTGTTCTACGTAACTGGCACAAGTTTGTTCTACGCAACTGGCAGAAGTTTGTTCTACGCAACTGGCACAAGTTTGTTCTAAGTAACTGGCACAAGTTTGTTCTACGCAATTGGCACAAGTTTGTTTGACACATCTGGCACAAGTTTGTTTGACACAACTGGCAAAAGTTTGTTCGATGCAACTGGCACAAGTTTGTTTGGCGCAACTGGCACAAGGTTGTTTGACGTAACTGGCACAAGGTTATTCTACACAACTGGCACAAGTTTGTTCTATGCAACTGGCACAAGTTTGTTTGACGCAACTGGCACAAGTTTGTTCTACGCAACTGGCACAAGTTTCTTCGACACAACTGGCACAAGTTTGTTCTATGCAACTGACACAAATTTGTTTGATGCAACTGGCACAAGTTTGTTTGACACAACTGGCACAAGTTTGTTCTACGCAACTGGCACAAGTTTGTTCAACGAAACTGGCACAAGATTGTTCGACGCAACTGGAACAAGTTTGTTCGGCGCAACTGGCACAAGTTTGTTCTTCGCAACTGGAAAAACTTTTTTCTACGCAACTGGCACAAGTTTGTTCTACGCAACTGGCACAAGTTTGTCTGACACAACTGGCACAAGTTTGTTCTACGTAACTGGCCCAAGTTTGTTCGACGCAACTGGCACAAGTTTGTTCGACGCAACTGGCTCAAGTTTGTTTGACACAACTGGCACAAGTTTGTTCTACGCAACTGGCAAAAGTTTCTTCTACGCAACTGGCACAAGTTTGTTCGACGCAAGTGGCACAAGTTTGTTCTATGCAACTGGCACAAGTTTGTTTGACACAACTGGCACAAGTTTGTTCTACGCAACTGGCACAAGTTTGTTCGATACAACTGGCACAAGTTTGTTTGACGCAACTGGCACAAGCTTGCTCGACGCAACTGGCACAAGTTTGTTCGATGCAAATGGCACAAGTTTGTTCGACACAACTGGCACAAGTTTGTTTAACGCAACTGGCACAAGTTTATTCGACCCAACTGGCAAAAGTTTGTTTGACGCAACTGGCACAAGTTTTTTTGACGCAACTGGCACAAGTTTGTTTGACGCAACTGGCACAAGGTTGTTTGACGCAACTGGCACAAGGTTGTTCTACACAACTGGCACAAGTTTGTTCTATGCAACTGACACAAGTTTGTTTGACGCAACTGGCACAAGTTTGTTCTACGCAACTGGCACAAGTTTCTTTGACGAAACTGGCACAATTTTATTCGACGCAACTGGCCCAAGTTTGTTTGACGCAACTGGCACAAGTTTGTTTGACAAAACTGGCACAAGTTTGTTCTACACAACTGGCACAAGTTTGTTCGACAAAACTGGCACAAGTTTGTTCGACGCAACTGGCACAAGTTTATTTTACGGAACTGGCACAAGTTTGTATTACGGAACTGGCACAAGTTTGTTCTACGCAACTGGCACAAGTTTGTCTGACACAACTGGCACAATTCTGTTCTACGTAACTGGCACAAGTTTGTTCTACGCAACTGGCACAAGTTTGTTCGACGCAACTGGCACAAGTTTGTTCTACGCAATTGGCACAAGTCTGTCCGACACAACTGGCACAAGTTTGTTCGACGCAATTGGCACAAGTTTGTCCGACACAACTGGCACAAGTGTGTTCGACGCAACTGCCACAAGTTTGGTCTACGCAACTGGCACAAGTTTGTTCTATGCAACTGGCACAAGTTTGTTTGACGCAACTGGCACAAGTCTGTTTGACTTAACTGGCACAAGTTTGTTCTGCGCACCTGCACAAGTTTGTTCGATGCAACTGGCACAAGTTTGTTCGACGCAACTGGCAAAAGTTTGTTCCACGCAACTGGCACAAGTTTGTTCGACACAAGTGGCACAAGTTTGTTCTATGCAACTGGCAGAAGTTTGTTTGACACAACTGGCACAAGTTTGTTTGACGCATCGGGCAAAAGTTTATTTGAAACAACTGGCACAAGTTTGTTCTACGCAACTGTCACAAGTTTGTTCAACGCATCTGGCACAAGTTTTTTCAATGCAACTGACACAGGTTTGTTCGATGCAACTGGCACAAGTTTGTTCGACGCAACTGGCACAAGTTTGTTCTACGCAACTGGCACAAATTTGTTCTACGCAACTGGCACAAGTTTGTTTTACGCAACTGGCACAAGTTTGTTTGATGCAATTGGCACAAGTTTGTTCCTCGCAACTGGCACAAGTTTGTTCTATGCAACTGGCCCAAGTTTGTTCTACGCAACTGGCACAAGTTTGTTCTATGCAACTGGCAGAAGTTTGTTTGACACAACTCGCACAAGTTTGTTCTACGCAACTGGCACAAGTTTGTTCTACGCAACTGGCACAAGTTTGTTCGATGCAACTGGCACAAGTTTGTTCGACGCAACTGGCACAAGTTTGTTCGATGCAACTGGCACAAGTTTGTTCGACGAACTGGCACAAGTTTGTTTAACGCAACTGGCACAAGTTTATTCGACCCAACTGGCACAAGTTTGTTTGACGCAACTGGCACAAGTTTTTTTGACGCAACTGGCACAAGTTTGTTTGACGCAACTGGCACAAGGTTGTTTGACGCAACTGTTACAAGGTTATTCTACACAACTGGCACAAGTTTGTTCTGTGCAACTGGCACAAGTTTGTTTGACGCAACTGGCACAAGTTTGTTCTACGCAACTGGCACAAGTTTCTTCGACACAACTGGCACAAGTTTGTTCGACGCAACTGGCACAAGTTTGTTTGATGCAACTGGCACAAGTTTGTTTGACACAACTGGCACAAGTTTGTTCTACGCAACTGGCACAAGTTTGTTCGACGAAACTGGCACAAGATTGTTCGACGCAACTGGCACAAGTTTGTTCGGCGCAACTGGCACAAGTTTGTTCTTCGCAATTGGTACAAGTTTTTTCTACGCAACTGGCACAAGTTTGTTCTACGAAACTGGCACAAGTTTGTTCTACGCAACTGGCACAAGTTTGTCTGACACAACTGGCACAAGTTTATTCTACGTAACTGGCACAAGTTTGTTATACGCAACTGGCACAAGTTTGTTCGACGCAACTGGCACAAGTTTGTTTGACACAACTGGCACAAGTTTGTTCTACACAACTGGCAAAAGTTTGTTCTACGCAACTGGCACAAATTTGTTCAACGCAAGTGGTACAAGTTGGTTCTATGCAACTGGCACAAGTTTGTTTGACACAACTGGCACAAGTTTGTTCTACGCAACTGGCACAAGTTTGTTCAATGCAACTGGCACAAGTTTGTTTGACGCAACTGGCACAAGTTTGTTCTACGTAACTGGCACAAGTTTGTTCGATGCAACTGGCACAAGTTTGTTCTACGCAACTGACACAAGTTTGTTCTACGTAACTGGCACAAGTTTGTTCTTCGCAACTGGCACAAGTTTGTTCTACGCAACTGGCACAAGTTTGTTTGACACATCTGGCACAAGTTTGTTTGACACAACTGGCAAAAGTTTGTTCTGCGCAACTGGCACAAGTTTGTTCGACGCAAGTGGCACAAGTTTGTTCTATGCAACTGGCACAAGTTTGTTTGACACAACTGGCACAAGTTTGTTCTACGCAACTGGCTCAAGTTTGTTCGATGCAACTGGCACAAGTTTGTTTGACACAACTGGCACAAGTTTGTTCGACGCAACTGGCACAAGTTTGTTCGATGCAACTGGCACAAGTTTGTTCGACGAACTGGCACAAGTTTGTTTAACGCAACTGGCACAAGTTTGTTCAACGAACTGGCACAAGTTTGTTTAACGCAACTGGCACAAGTTTATTCGACCCAACTGGCACAAGTTTGTTTGACGCAACTGGCACAAGTTTTTTTGACGCAACTGGCACAAGTTTGTTTGACGCAACTGGCACAAGGTTGTTTGACGCAACTGTTACAAGGTTATTCTACACAACTGGCACAAGTTTGTTCTGTGCAACTGGCACAAGTTTGTTTGACGCAACTGGCACAAGATTGTTCTACGCAACTGGCACAAGTTTCTTCGACACAACTGGCACAAGTTTCTTCGACGCAACTGGCCCAAGTTTGTTTGATGCAACTGGCACAAGTTTGTTTGACACAACTGGCACAAGTTTGTTCTACGCAACTGGAACAAGTTTGTTCGACGAAACTGGCACAAGATTGTTCGACGCAACTGGAACAAGTTTGTTCGGCGCAACTGGCACAAGTTTGTTCTTCGCAATTGGTACAAGTTTTTTCTACGCAACTGGCACAAGTTTGTTCTACGAAACTGGCACAAGTTTGTTCTACGCAACTGGGACAAGTTTGTCTGACACAACTGGCACAAATTTGTTCTACGTAACTGGCACAAGTTTGTTCTACGCAACTGGCACAAGTTTGTTCGACGCAACTGGCACAAGTTTGTTTGACACAACTGGCACAAGTTTGTTCTACACAACTGGCAAAAGTTTGTTCTACGAAACGGGCACAAATTTGTTCGACGCAAGTGGCACAAGTTTGTTCTATGCAACTGGCACAATTTTGTTTGACACAACTGGCACAAGTTTGTTCTACGCAACTGGCACAAGTTTGTTCGATGCAACTGGCACAAGTTTGTTTGACGCAACTGGCACAAGCTTGTTCGACGCAACTGGCACAAGTTTGTTCGATGCAAATGGCACAAGTTTGTTTGACGCAACTAGCATAAGTTTGTTTAACGCAACTGGCACAAGTTTATTCGACCCAACTGGCACAAGTTTGTTTGACGCAACTGGCACAAGTTTTTTTGACGCAACTGGCACAAGTTTGTTTGACGCAACTGGCACAAGGTTGTTTGACGCAACTGGCACAAGGTTGTTCTACACAACTGGCAAAAGTTTGTTCTATGCAACTGACACAAGTTTGTTTGACGCAACTGGCACAAGTTTGTTCTACGCAACTGGCACAAGTTTCTTTGACAACCCGGCACAAGTTTGTTCGACGCAACTGGCCCAAGTTTGTTTGATGCAACTGGCACAAGTTTGTTTGACAAAACTGGCACAAGTTTGTTCTACACAACTGGCACAAGTTTGTTCAACAAAACTGGCACAAGTTTGTTCAACGCAACAGGCACAAGTTTGTTCGACGCAACTGGCACAAGTTTGTTTTACGGAACTGGCACAAGTTTGTTTTACGCAACTGGTACAAGTTGGTTCTACGCAACTGGCACAAGTTTGTCTGACACAACTGGCACAATTTTGTTCTACGTAACTGGCACAAGTTTGTTCTACGCAACTGGCACAAGTTTGTTCGACGCAACTGGCACAAGTTTGTTTTATGCAACTGGCACAAGTTTGTTTGACACAACTGGCAGAAGTTTGTTCTACGCAACTGGCACAAATTTGTTCGACGCAATTGGCACAAGTTTGTTCGACGCAATTGGCACAAGTTTGTCCGACACAACTGGCACAAGTGTGTTCGACACAACTGGCACAAGTTTGGTCTACGCAACTGGCACAAGTTTGTTCTATGCAACTGGCACAAGTTTGTTTGACGCAACTGGCACAAGTTTTTTTGACACAACTGGCACAAGTTTGTTTGACGCAACTGGCACAAGGTTGTTTGACGTAACTGGCAGAAGTTTGTTCTACACAACTGGCACAAGTTTGTTCTATGCAACTGACACAAGTTTGTTTGACGCAACTGGCACAAGTTTGTTCTACGCAACTGGCACAAGTTTCTTTGACGAAACTGGCACAAGTTTGTTTGACGCAACTGGCCCAAGATTGTTTGACGCAACTGGCACAAGTTTGTTTGACAAAACTGGCACAAGTTTGTTCTACACAACTGGCACAAGTTTGTTCAACAAAACTGGCACAAGTTTGTTCGACCCAACTGGCACATGTTTGTTCGACGCAACTGGCACGAGTTTGTTTTACGGAACTGGCACAAGTTTGTTTTACGGAACTGACACAAGTTTGTTCTACGCAACTGGCACAAGTTTGTCTGACACAACTGGCACAATTTTGTTCTACGTAAGTGGCACAAGTTTGTTCTGCGCAACTGGCACAAGTTTGTTCGACGTAACTGGCACAAGTTTGTTTTTTGCAACTGGCACAAGTTTGTTTGACACAACTGGCAGAAGTTTGTTCTACGCAACAGGCACAAGTTTGTTCGACGCAATTGGCACAAGTTTGTCCGACACAACTGGCACAAGTTTGTTCAACGCAATTGGCACAAGTTTGTCCGACACAACTGGCACAAGTGTGTTCGACGCAACTGGCACAAGTTTGGTCTACGCAACTGGCACAAGTTTGTTCTATGCAACTGGCACAAGTCTGTTTGACGCAACTGGCACAAGTTTGTTTTGCGCAACTGGCATAAGTTTGTTTGACACAACTGGCACAAGTTTGTTCTACGCAACTGGCAAAAGTTTGTTCGACGCAATTGGCACAATTTTGTCCGACGCAACTGGCACAAGTTTGTTCGACGCAACTGGCACAAGTTTGTTCGATGCAACTGGCACAAGTTTGTTCTACGCAATTGACACAAGTTTGTTCTACGCAACTGGCATAAATTTGTTCGACGCAACTGGCACAAGTTTCTTTGACGCAACTGGCACAAGTTTGTTCTGCGCAACTTGCACAAGTTTGTTCAACGCAACTGGCACAAGTTTGTTTGACGCAACTGGCACAAGTTTGTTCTGCGCAACTGGCACAAATTTGTTCTACGCAACTGGCACAAGTTTGTTCTACGCAAATGGCACAAGTTTGTTTGGCGCAATTGGCACAAGTTTGTTCTTCGCAACTGGCACAAGTTTGTTCTATGCAACTGGCCCAAGTTTGTTCTACCCAACTGGCACAAGTTTGTCCTATGCAACTGGCAGAAGTTTGTTTGACACAACTCGCACAAGTTTGTTCTACACAGCTGGCACAAGTTTGTTCTACGCAACTGGCACAAGTTTGTTCAACGCAACTGGCGCAAGTATGTTCGACGCAACTGGCACAAGTTTGTTCTACGCAACTGGCTCAAGTTTGTTCTATGCAACTGGCACAAGTGTGTTTGACGCAACTGGCACAAGTTTGTTTGACGCAACTGGCACAAGTTTGTTCTACGCAACTGGCCCAAGTTTGTTTGGCGCAACTGGCAGAAGTTTGTTCTACGCAACTGGCACAAGTTTGTTCTACGTAACTGGCACAAGTTTGTTCTACGCAACTGGCAGAAGTTTGTTCTACGCAACTGGCACAAGTTTGTTCTAAGTAACTGGCACAAGTTTGTTCTATGTAATTGGCACAAGTTTGTTTGACACATCTGGCACAAGTTTGTTTGACACAACTGGCAAAAGTTTGTACGATGCAACTGGCACAAGTTTGTTTGGCGCAACTGGCACAAGGTTGTTTGAAGTAACTGGCACAAGGTTATTCTACTCAACTGGCACAAGTTTGTTCTATGCAACTGGCACCAGTTTGTTTGACGCAACTGGCAGAAGTTTGTTCTACGCAACTGGCACAAGTTTCTTCGAAACAACTGGCACAAGTTTGTTCTATGCAACTGACACAAGTTTGTTTGATGCAACTGGCACAAGTTTGTTTGACACAACTGGCACAAGTTTGTTCTACGCAACTGGCACAAGTTTGTTCAACGAAACTGGCACAAGATTGTTCGACGCAACTGGAACAAGTTTGTTCGGCGCAACTGGCACAAGTTTGTTCTTCGCAACTGGAAAAAGTTTTTTCTACGCAACTGGCACAAGTTTGTTCTACGCAACTGGCACAAGTTTGTCTGACACAACTGGCACAAGTTTGTTCTACATAACTGGCCCAAGTTTGTTCGACGCAACTGGCACAAGTTTGTTCGACGTAACTGGCACAAGTTTGTTTGACACAACTGGCACAAGTTTGTTCTACGCAACTGGCAAAAGTTTCTTCTACGCAACTGGCACAAGTTTGTTCGACGCAAGTGGCACAAGTTTTTTCTATGCAACTGGCACAAGTTTGTTTGACACAACTGGCACAAGTTTGTTCTACGCAACTGGCACAAGTTTGTTCGATACAACTGGCACAAGTTTGTTTGACGAAACTGGCACAAGCTTGTTCGACGCAACTGGCACAAGTTTGTTCGATGCAAATGGCACAAGTTTGTTCGACACAACTGGCACAAGTTTGTTTAACGCAACTGGCACAAGTTTATTCGACCCAACTGGCAAAAGTTTGTTTGACGCAACTGGCACAAGTTTTTTTGACGCAACTGGCACAAGTTTGTTTGACGCAACTGGCACAAGGTTGTTTGACGCAACTGGCACAAGGTTGTTCTACACAACTGGCACAAGTTTGTTCTATGCAACTGACACAAGTTTGTTTGACGCAACTGGCACAAGTTTGTTCTACGCAACTGGCACAAGTTTCTTTGACGAAACTGGCACAAGTTTGTTCGACGCAACTGGCCCAAGTTTGTTTGACGCAACTGGCACAAGTTTGTTTGACAAAACTGGCACAAGTTTGTTCTACACAACTGGCACAAGTTTGTTCGACAACACTGGCACAAGTTTGTTCGACGCAACTGGCACAAGTTTGTTCGACGCAACTGGCACAAGTTTATTTTACGGAACTGGCACAAGTTTGTATTACGGAACTGGCACAAGTTTGTTCTACGCAACTGGCACAAGTTTGTCTGACACAACTGGCACAATTCTGTTCTACGTAACTGGCACAAGTTTGTTCTACGCAACTGGCCCAAGTTTGTTCGACGCAACTGGCACAAGTTTGTTCTACGCAATTGGCACAAGTTTGTCCGACACAACTGGCACAAGTTTGTTCGACGCAATTGGCACAAGTTTGTCCGACACAACTGGCACAAGTGTGTTCGACACAACTGGCACAAGTTTGGTCTACGCAACTGGCACAAGTTTGTTCTATGCAACTGGCACAAATTTGTTTGACGCAACTGGCACAAGTCTGTTTGACTTAACTGGCACAAGTTTGTTCTGCGCACCTGCACAAGTTTGTTCGATGCAACTGGCACAAGTTTGTTCGACGCAACTGGCAAAAGTTTGTTCTACGCAACTGGCACAAGTTTGTTCGACACAAGTGGCACATATTTGTTCTATGCAACTGGCAGAAGTTTGTTTGACACAACTGGCACAAGTTTGTTTGACGCATCGGGCAAAAGTTTATTTGAAACAACTGGCACAAGTTTGTTCTACGCAACTGTCACAAGTTTGTTCAACGCATCTGGCACAAGTTTTTTCAATGCAACTGGCACAGGTTTGTTCGATGCAACTGGCACAAGTTTGTTCGACGCAAATGGCACAAGTTTGTTCTACGCAACTGGCACAAATTTGTTCTACGCAACTGGCACAAGTTTGTTTTACGCAACTGGCACAAGTTTGTTTGATGCAATTGGCACAAGTTTGTTCTTCGCACCTGGCACAAGTTTGTTCTATGCAACTGGCCCAAGTTTGTTCTACGCAACTGGCACAAGTTTGTTCTATGCAACTGGCAGAAGTTTGTTTGACACAACTCGCACAAGTTTGTTCTACGCAACTGGCACAAGTTTGTTCTACGCAACTGGCACAAGTTTGTTCAACGCAACTGGCGCAAGTATGTTCGACGCAACTGGCACAAGTTTGTTCTACGCAAATGGCTCAAGTTTGTTCTATGCAACTGGCACAAGTTTGTTTGACGCAACTGGCACAAGTTTGTTTGACGCAACTGGCACAAGTTTGTTCTACGCAACTGGCCCAAGTTTGTTCGACGCAACTGGCAGAAGTTTGTTCTACGCAACTGGCACAAGTTTGTTCTACGTAACTGGCACAAGTTTGTTCTACGCAACTGGCAGAAGTTTGTTCTACGCAACTGGCACAAGTTTGTTCTACGTAACTGGCACAAGTTTGTTCTACGCAACTGGCACAAGTTTGTTTGACACATCTGGCACAAGTTTGTTTGACACAACTGGCAAAAGTTTGTTCTGCGCAACTGGCACAAGTTTGTTCGACGCAAGTGGCACAAGTTTGTTCTATGCAACTGGCACAAGTTTGTTTGACACAACTGGCACAAGTTTGTTCTACGCAACTGGCACAAGTTTGTTCGATGCAACTGGCACAAGTTTGTTTGACGCAACTGGCACAAGTTTGTTCGACGCAACTGTCACAAGTTTGTTCGACACAACTGGCACAAGTTTGTTCGACGCAACTGGCACAAGTTTGTTCTACGCAACTGGTACAAATTTGTTCTACGCAACTGGCACAAGTTTGTTTTACGCAACTGGCACAAGTTTGTTTGATGCAATTGACACAAGTTTGTTCTTCGCAACTGGCACAAGTTTGTTCTATGCAACTGGCCCAAGTTTGTTCTACGCAACTGGCACAAGTTTGTTCTATGCAACTGGCAGAAGTTTGTTTGACACAACTCGCACAAGTTTGTTCTACGCAACTGGCACAAGTTTGTTCTACGCAACTGGCACAAGTTTGTTCAACGCAACTGGCGCAAGTATGTTCGGCGCAACTGGCACAAGTTTGTTCTACGCAACTGGCTCATGTTTGTTCTATGCAACTGGCACAAGTTTGTTTGACGCAACTGGCACAAGTTTGTTTGACGCAACTGGCACAAGTTTGTTCTACGCAACTGGCCCAAGTTTGTTTGACGCAACTGGCAGAAGTTTGTTCTACGAAACTGGCACAAGTTTGTTCTACGTAACTGGCAAAAGTTTGTTTGACACAACTGGCACAAGTTTGTTCTACGCAACTGGCACAAGTTTGTTCTACGTAACTGGCACAAGTTTGTTCTACGCAACTGGCACAAGTTTGTTTGACACATCTGGCACAAGTTTGTTTGACACAACTGGCAAAAGTTTGTTCTACGCAGCTGGCACAAGTTTGCTCGATGCAAGTGGCACAAGTTTGTTCTATGCAACTGGCACAAGTTTGTCTGACACAACTGGCACAAGTTGGTTCTACGCAACTGGCACAAGTTTGTTCGATGCAACTGGCACAAGTTAGTTTGACGCAACTGGCACAAGTTTGTTCTACGCAACTGGCACAAGTTTGTTCGATGCAACTGGCACAAGTTTGTTTGACACAACTGGCACAAGTTTGTTCTACGCAACTGGCACAAGTTTGTTCGATGCAACTGGCACAAGTTTGTTTGACGCAACTGGCACAAGTTTGTTCGACGCAACTGGCACAAGTTTGTTCGATGCAACTGGCACAAGTTTGTTCGACGAACTGGCACAAGTTTGTTTAACGCAACTGGCACAAGTTTATTCGACCCAACTGGCACAAGTTTGTTTGACGCAACTGGCACAAGTTTTTTTGACACAACTGGCACAAGTTTGTTTGACGCAACTGGCACAAGGTTGTTTGACGCAACTGTTACAAGGTTATTCTACACAACTGGCACAAGTTTGTTCTGTGCAACTGCCACAAGTTTGTTTGACGCAACTGGCACAAGTTTGTTCTACGCAACTGGCACAAGTTTCTTCGACACAAGTGGCACAAGTTTGTTCGACGCAACTGGCAGAAGTTTGTTCTACGCAACTGGCACAAGTTTGTTTGACGCAACTGGCACAAGTTTGTTCTACGCAACTGGCACAAGTTTGTTCGATGAAACTGGCACAAGATTGTTTGACGCAACTGGAGCAAGTTTGTTCGGCGCAACTGGCACAAGTTTGTTCTTCGCAATTGGTACAAGTTTTTTCTACGCAACTGGCACAAGTTTGTTCTACGAAACTGGCACAAGTTTGTTCTACGCAACTGGCACAATTTTGTCTGACACAACTGGCACAAGTTTATTCTACGTAACTGGCACAAGTTTGTTCTACGCAACTGGCACAAGTTTGTTCGACGCAACTGGCACAAGTTTGTTTGACACAACTGGCACAAGTTTGTTCTACACAACTGGCAAAAGTTTGTTCTACGCAACTGGCACAAATTTGTTCAACGCAAGTGGTACAAGTATGTTCTATGCAACTGGCACAAGTTTGTTTGACACAACTGGCACAAGTTTGTTCTACGCAACTGGCACAAGTTTGTTCGATGCAACTGGCACAAGTTTGTTTGACGCAACTGGCACAAGTTTGTTCTACGTAACTGGCACAAGTTTGTTCGATGCAACTGGCACAAGTTTGTTCTACGCAACTGACACAAGTTTGTTCTACGTAACTGGCACAAGTTTGTTCTACGCAACTGGCACAAGTTTGTTCTACGCAACTGGCACGAGTTTGTTTGACACATCTGGCACAAGTTTGTTTGACACAACTGGCAAAAGTTTGTTCTGCGCAACTGGCACAAGTTTGTTCGACGCAAGTGGCACAAGTTTGTTCTATGCAACTGGCACAAGTTTGTTTGACACAACTGGCACAAGTTTGTTCTACGCAACTGGCTCAAGTTTGTTCGATGCAACTGGCACAAGTTTGTTTGACGCAACTGGCACAAGTTTGTTCGACGCAACTGGCACAAGTTTGTTCGTTGCAACTGGCACAAGTTTGTTCGACGAACTGGCACAAGTTTGTTTAACGCAACTGGCACAAGTTTGTTCGACGAACTGGCACAAGTTTGTTTAACGCAACTGGCACAAGTTTATTCGACCCAACTGGCACAAGTTTGTTTGACGCAACTGGCACAAGTTTTTTTGACGCAACTGGCTCAAGTTTGTTTGACGCAACTGGCACAAGGTTGTTTGACGCAACTGTTACAAGGTTATTCTACACAACTGGCACAAGTTTGTTCTGTGCAACTGGCACAAGTTTGTTTGACGCAACTGGCACAAGTTTGTTCTACGCAACTGGCACAAGTTTCTTCGACACAACTGGCACAAGTTTGTTCGACGCAACTGGCCCAAGTTTGTTTGATGCAACTGGCACAAGTTTGTTTGACACAACTGGCACAAGTTTGTTCTACGCAACTGGCACAAGTTTGTTCGACGAAACTGGCAAAAGATTGTTCGACGCAACTGGAACAAGTTTGTTCGGCGCAACTGGAACAAGTTTGTTCTTTGCAATTGGTACAAGTTTTTTCTACGCAACTGGCACAAGTTTGTTCTACGAAACTGGCACAAGTTTGTTCTACGCTACTGGCACAAGTTTGTCTGACACAACTGGCACAAGTTTGTTCTACGTAACTGGCACAAGTTGGTTCTACGCAACTAGCACAAGTTTGTTCGACGCAACTGGCACAAGTTTGTTTGACACAACTGGCACAAGTTTGCTCTACACAACTGGCAAAAGTTTGTTCTACGCAACGGGCACAAATTTGTTCGACGCAAGTGGCACAAGTTTGTTCTATGCAACTGGCACAATTTTGTTTGACACAACTGGCACAAGTTTGTTCTACGCAACTGGCACAAGTTTGTTCGATGCAACTGGCACAAGTTTGTTTGACGCAACTGGCACAAGCTTGTTCTACGCAACTGGCACAAGTTTGTTCGATGCAAATGGCACAAGTTTGTTTGACGCAACTAGCATAAGTTTGTTTAACGCAACTGGCACAAGTTTATTCGACCCAACTGGCACAAGTTTGTTTGACGCAACTGGCACAAGTTTTTTTGACGCAACTGGCACAAGTTTGTTTGACGCAACTGGCACAAGGTTGTTTGACGCAACTGGCACAAGGTTGTTCTACACAACTGGCAAAAGTTTGTTCTATGCAACTGACACAAGTTTGTTTGACGCAACTGGCACAAGTTTGTTCTACGCAACTGGCACAAGTTTCTTTGACGAAACTGGCACAAGTTTGTTCGACGCAACTGGCCCAAGATGTTTGATGCAAATGGCACAAGTTTGTTTGACAAAACTGGCACAAGTTTGTTCTACACAACTGGCACAAGTTTGTTCAACAAAACTGGCACAAGTTTGTTCAACGCAACTGGCACAAGTTTGTTCGACGCAACTGGCACAAGTTTGTTTTACGGAACTGGCACAAGTTTGTTTTACGGAACTGGTACAAGTTTGTTCTACGCAACTGGCACAAGTTTGTCTGACACAACTGGCACAATTTTGTTCTACGTAACTGGCACAAGTTTGTTCTACGCAACTGGCACAAGTTTGTTCGACGCAACTGGCACAAGTTTGTTTTATGCAACTGGCACAAGTTTGTTTGACACAACTGGCAGAAGTTTGTTCGACGCAACTGGCACAAATTTGTTCGACGCAATTGGCAGAAGTTTGTTCGACGCAATTGGCAGAAGTTTGTCCGACACAACTGGCACAAGTGTGTTCGACACAACTGGCACAAGTTTGGTCTACGCAACTGGCACAAGTTTGTTCTATGCAACTGGCACAAGTTTGTTTGACGCAACTGGCACAAGTTTTTTTGACGCAACTGGCACAAGTTTGTTTGACGCAACTGGCACAAGGTTGTTGGACGTAACTGGCACAAGGTTGTTCTACACAACTGGCACAAGTTTGTTCTATGCAACTGACACAAGTTTGTTTGACGCAACTGGCACAAGTTTGTTCTACGCAACTGGCACAAGTTTCTTTGACGAAACTGGCACAAGTTTGTTCGACGCAACTGGCCCAAGATTGTTTGACGCAACTGGCACAAGTTTGTTTGACAAAACTGGCACAAGTTTGTTCTACACAACTGGCACAAGTTTGTTCAACAAAACTGGCACAAGTTTGTTCGACGCAACTGGCACATGTTTGTTCGACGCAACTGGCACAAGTTTGTTTTACGGAACTGGCACAAGTTCGTTTTACGGAACTGACACAAGTTTGTTCTACGCAACTGGCACAAGTTTGTCTGACACAACTGGCACAATTTTGTTCTACGTAACTGGCACAAGTTTGTTCTGCGCAACTGGGACAAGTTTGTTCGACGCAACTGGCACAAGTTTGTTTGACACAACTGGCAGAAGTTTGTTCTACGCAACAGGCACAAGTTTGTTCGACGCAATTGGCACAAGTTTGTCCGACACAACTGGCACAAGTTTGTTCAAACGCAATTGGCACAAGTTTGTCCGACACAACTGGCACAAGTGTGTTCGACGCAACTGGCACAAGTTTGGTCTACGCAACTGGCACAAGTTTGTTCTATGCAACTGGCACAAGTCTGTTTGACGCAACTGGCGCAAGTTTGTTTTACGCAACTGGCATAAGTTTGTTTGACACAACTGGCACAAGTTTGTTCTACGCAACTGGCAAAAGTTTGTTCGACGCAATTGGCACAATTTTGTCCGACGCAACTGGCAGAAGTTTGTTCGACGCAACTGGCACAAGTTTGTTCGATGCAACTGGCACAAGTTTGTTCTACGCAACTGACACAAGTTTGTTCTACGCAACTGGCATAAATTTGTTCGACGTAACTGGCACAAGTTTCTTTGACGCAACTGGCACAAGTTTGTTCTGCGCAACTTGCACAAGTTTGTTCAACGCAACTGGCACAAGTTTGTTCGACGCAACTGGCACAAGTTTGTCCTATGCAACTGGCAGAAGTTTGTTTGACACAACTCGCACAAGTTTGTTCTACACAACTGGCACAAGTTTGTTCTACGCAACTGGCACAAGTTTGTTCAACGCAACTGGCGCAAGTATGTTCGACGTAACTGGCACAAGTTTGTTCTACGCAACTGGCTCAAGTTTGTTCTATGCAACTGGCACAAGTGTGTTTGACGCAACTGGCACAAGTTTGTTTGACGCAAATGGCACAAGTTTGTTCTACGCAACTGGCCCAAGTTTGTTTGACGCAACTGGCAGAAGTTTGTTCTACGCAACTGGCACAAGTTTGTTCTACGTAACTCTCACAAGTTTGTTCTATGCAACTGGCAGAAGTTTGTTCTACGCAACTGGCACAAGTTTGTTCTAAGTAACTGGCACAAGTTTGTTCTGCGCAATTGGCACAAGTTTGTTTGACACATCTGGCACAAGTTTGTTTGACACAACTGGCAAAAGTTTGTTCGATGCAACTGGCACAAGTTTGTTTGGCGCAACTGGCACAAGGTTGTTTGACGTAACTGGCACAAGGTTATTCTACACAACTGGCACAAGTTTGTTCTATGCAACTGGCACAAGTTTGTTTGACGCAACTGGCACAAGTTTGTTCTACGCAACTGGCACAAGTTTCTTCGACACAACTGGCACAAGTTTGTTCGACGCAACTGGCACAAGTTTGTTTGATGCAACTGGCACAAGTTTGTTTGACACAACTGGCACAAGTTTGTTCTACGCAACTGGCACAAGTTTGTTCAACGAAACTGGCACAAGATTGTTCGACACAACTGGAACAAGTTTGTTCGGCGCAACTGGCACAAGTTTGTTCTTCGCAACTGGAAAAAGTTTTTTCTACGCAACTGGCACAAGTTTGTTCTACGCAACTGGCACAAGTTTGTCTGACACAACTGGCACAAGTTTGTTCTACGTAACTGGCCCAAGTTTGTTCGACGCAACTGGCACAAGTTTGTTCGACGCAACTGGCACAAGTTTGTTTGACACAACTGGCACAAGTTTGTTCTACGCAACTGGCAAAAGTTTCTTCTACGCAACTGGCACAAGTTTGTTCGACGCAAGTGGCACAAGTTTGTTCTATGCAACTGGCACAAGTTTGTTTGACACAACTGGCACAAGTTTGTTCTACGCAACTGGCACAAGTTTGTTCGATACAACTGGCACAAGTTTGTTTGACGCAACTGGCACAAGCTTGTTCGATGCAAATGGCACAAGTTTGTTCGACACAACTGGCACAAGTTTGTTCGACACAACTGGCACAAGTTTGTTTAACGCAACTGGCACAAGTTTATTCGACCCAACTGGCAAAAGTTTGTTTGACGCAACTGGCACAAGTTTTTTTGACGCAACTGGCACAAGTTTGTTTGACGCAACTGGCACAAGGTTGTTTGACGCAACTGGCACAAGGTTGTTTTACACAACTGGCACAAGTTTGTTCTATGCAACTGACACAAGTTTGTTTGACGCAACTGTCACAAGTTTGTTCTACGCAACTGGCACAAGTTTCTTTGACGAAACTGGCACAAGTTTGTTCGACGCAACTGGCCCAAGTTTGTTTGACGCAACTGGCACAAGTTTGTTTGACAAAACTGGCACAAGTTCGTTCTACACAACTGGCACAAGTTTGTTCGACAAAACTGGCACAAGTTTCTTCGACGCAACTGGCACAAGTTTGTTCGACGCAACTGGCACAAGTTTATTTTACGGAACTGGCACAAGTTTGTATTACGGAACTGGCACAAGTTTGTTCTACGCAACTGGCACAAGTTTGTCTGACACAACTGGCACAATTCTGTTCTACGTAACTGGCACAAGTTTGTTCTACGCAACTGGCACAAGTTTGTTCGACGCAACTGGCACAAGTTTGTTCTACGCAATTGGCACAAGTTTGTCCGACACAACTGGCACAAGTTTGTTCGACGCAATTGGCACAAGTTTGTCCGACACAACTGGCACAAGTGTGTTCAACGCAACTGGCACAAGTTTGGTCTATGCAACTGGCACAAGTTTGTTCTATGCAACTGGCACAAGTTTGTTTGACGCAACTGGCACAAGTCTGTTTGACTTAACTGGCACAAGTTTGTTCTGCGCACCTACACAAGTTTGTTCGATGCAACTGGCACAAGTTTGTTCGACGCAACTGGCAAAAGTTTGTTCTACGCAACTGGCACAAGTTTGTTCGACACAAGTGGCAGAAGTTTGTTCTATGCAACTGGCAGAAGTTTGTTTGACACAACTGGCACAAGTTTGTTTGACGCATCGGGCAAAAGTTTATTTGAAACAACTGGCACAAGTTTGTTCTACGCAACTGTCACAAGTTTGTTCAACGCATCTAGCACAAGTTTTTTCGATGCAACTGGCACAGGTTTGTTCGATTCAACTGGCACAAGTTTGTTCGACGCAACTGGCACAAGTTTGTTCTACGCAACTGGCACAAATTTGTTCTACGCAACTGGCACAAGTTTGTTTTACGCAACTGGCACAAGTTTGTTTGATGCAATTGGCACAAGTTTGTTCTTCGCAACTGGCACAAGTTTGTTCTATGCAACTGGCCCAAGTTTGTTCTACGCAACTGGCACAAGTTTGTTCTATGCAACTGGCAGAAGTTTGTTTGACACAACTCGCACAAGTTTGTTCTACGCAACTGGCACAAGTTTGTTCTACGCAACTGGCACAAGTTTGTTCAACGCAACTGGCGCAAGTATGTTCGACGCAACTGGCACAAGTTTGTTCTACGCAAATGGCTCAAGTTTGTTCTATGCAACTGGCACAAGTTTGTTTGACGCAACTGGCACAAGTTTGTTTGGCGCAACTGGCACAAGTTTGTTCTACGCAACTGGCCCAAGTTTGTTCGACGCAACTGGCAGAAGTTTGTTCTACGCAACTGGCACAAGTTTGTTCTACGTAACTGGCACAAGTTTGTTCTACGCAACTGGCAGAAGTTTGTTCTACGCAACTGGCACAAGTTTGTTCTACGTAACTGGCACAAATTTGTTCTACGCAACTGGCACAAGTTTGTTTGACACATCTGGCACAAGTTTGTTTGACACAACTGGCAAAAGTTTGTTCTGCGCAACTGGCACAAGTTTGTTCGACGCAAGTGGCACAAGTTTGTTCTATGCAACTGGCACAAGTTTGTTTGACACAACTGGCACAAGTTTGTTCTACGCAACTGGCACAAGTTTGTTCGATGCAACTGGCACAAGTTTGTTTGACGCAACTGGCATAAGTTTGTTCGACGCAACTGGCACAAGTTTGTTCGATGCAACTGGCACAAGTTTGTTCGACGCAACTGGCACAAGTTTGTTCTACGCAACTGGTACAAATTTGTTCTACGCAACTGGCACAAGTTTGTTTTACGCAACTGGCACAAGTTTGTTTGATGCAATTGGCACAAGTTTGTTCTTCGCAACTGGCACAAGTTTGTTCTATGCAACTGGCCCAAGTTTGTTCTACGCAACTGGCACAAGTTTGTTCTATGCAACTGGCAGAAGTTTGTTTGACACAACTCGCACAAGTTTGTTCTACGCAACTAGCACAAGTTTGTTCTACGCAACTGGCACAAGTTTGTTCAACGCAACTGGCGCAAGAATGTTCAGCGCAACTGGCACAAGTTTGTTCTACGCAACTGGCTCAAGTTTGTTCTATGCAACTGGCACAAGTTTGTTTGACGCAACTGGCCCAAGTTTGTTTGACGCAATTGGCACAAGTTTGTCCGACACAACTGGCACAAGTTTGTTCGTCGCAATTGGCACAAGTTTGTCCGACACAACTGGCACAAGTGTGTTCGACGCAACTGGCACAAGTTTGGTCTACGCAACTGGCACAAGTTTGTTTGACGCAACTGGCACAAGTCTGTTTGACTTAACTGGCACAAGTTTGTTCTGCGCACCTGCACAAGTTTGTTCGATGCAACTGGCACAAGTTTGTTCGACGCAATTGGCAAAAGTTTGTTCTACGCAACTGGCACAAGTTTGTTCGACACAAGTGGCAGAAGTTTGTTCTATGCAACTGGCAGAAGTTTGTTTGACACAACTGGCACAAGTTTGTTTGACGCATCGGGCAAAAGTTTATTTGAAACAACTGGCACAAGTTTGTTCTACGCAACTGTCACAAGTTTGTTCAACGCATCTAGCACAAGTTTTTTCGATGCAACTGGCACAGGTTTGTTCGATTCAACTGGCACAAGTTTGTTCGACGCATCTGGCACAAGTTTGTTCTACGCAACTGGCACAAATTTGTTCTACGCAACTGGCACAAGTTTGTTTTACGCAACTGGCACAAGTTTGTTTGATGCAATTGGCACAAGTTTGTTCTTCGCAACTGGCACAAGTTTGTTCTATGCAACTGGCCCAAGTTTGTTCTACGCAACTGGCACAAGTTTGTTCTATGCAACTGGCAGAAGTTTGTTTGACACAACTCGCACAAGTTTGTTCTACGCAACTGGCACAAGTTTGTTCTACGCAACTGGCACAAGTTTGTTCAACGCAACTGGCGCAAGTATGTTCGACGCAACTGGCACAAGTTTGTTCTACGCAAATGGCTCAAGTTTGTTCTATGCAACTGGCACAAGTTTGTTTGACGCAACTGGCACAAGTTTGTTTGGCGCAACTGGCACAAGTTTGTTCTACGCAACTGGCCCAAGTTTGTTCGACGCAACTGGCAGAAGTTTGTTCTACGCAACTGGCACAAGTTTGTTCTACATAACTGGCACAAGTTTGTTCTACGCAACTGGCAGAAGTTTGTTCTACGCAACTGGCACAAGTTTGTTCTACGTAACTGGCACAAATTTGTTCTACGCAACTGGCACAAGTTTGTTTGACACATCTGGCACAAGTTTGTTTGACACAACTGGCAAAAGTTTGTTCTGCGCAACTGGCACAAGTTTGTTCGACGCAAGTGGCACAAGTTTGTTCTATGCAACTGGCACAAGTTTGTTTGACACAACTGGCACAAGTTTGTTCTACGCAACTGGCACAAGTTTGTTCGATGCAACTGGCACAAGTTTGTTTGACGCAACTGGCACAAGTTTGTTCGACGCAACTGGCACAAGTTTGTTCGATGCAACTGGCACAAGTTTGTTCGACGCAACTGGCACAAGTTTGTTCTACGCAACTGGTACGAATTTGTTCTACGCAACTGGCACAAGTTTGTTTTACGCAACTGGCACAAGTTTGTTCGATGCAATTGGCACAAGTTTGTTCTTCGCAACTGGCACAAGTTTGTTCTATGCAACTGGCCCAAGTTTGTTCTACGCAACTGGCACAAGTTTGTTCTATGCAACTGGCAGAAGTTTGTTTGACACAACTCGCACAAGTTTGTTCTACGCAACTAGCACAAGTTTGTTCTACGCAACTGGCACAAGTTTGTTCAACGCAACTGGCGCAAGAATGTTCAGCGCAACTGGCACAAGTTTGTTCTACGCAACTGGCACAAGTTTGTTCTATGCAACTGGCACAAGTTTGTTTGACGCAACTGGCCCAAGTTTGTTTGACGCAACTGGCCCAAGTTTGTTTGACGCAACTGGCAGAAGTTTGTTCTACGCAACTGGCACAAGTTTGTTCTACGTAACTGGCACAAGTTTGTTCTACGCAACTGGCAGAAGTTTGTTCTACGCAACTGGCACAAGTTTGTTCTACGTAACTGGCAAAAGTTTGTTCTACGCAACTGGCACAAGTTTGTTTGACACATCTGGCACAAGTTTGTTTGACACAACTGGCAAAAGTTTGTTCTACGCAGCTGGCACAAGTTTGTTCGATGCAAGTGGCACAAGTTTGTTCTATGCAACTGGCACAAGTTTGTTTGACACAACTGGCACAAGTTTGTTCTACGCAACTGGCACAAGTTTGTTCGATGCAACTGGCACAAGTTAGTTTGACGCAACTGGCAAAAGTTTGTTCTACGCAACTGGCACAAGTTTGTTCGATGCAACTGGCACAAGTTTGTTTGACACAACTGGCAAAGTTTGTTCTACGCAACAGGCACAAGTTTGTTCGATGCAACTGGCACAAGTTTGTTTGACGCAACTGGCACAAGTTTGTTCGACGCAACTGGCACAAGTTTGTTCGATGCAACTGGCACAAGTTTGTTCGACGAACTGGCACAAGTTTGTTTTAACGCAACTGGCACAAGTTTATTCGACCCAACTGGCACAAGTTTGTTTGACGCAACTGGCACAAGTTTTTTTGACGCAACTGGCACAAGTTTGTTTGACGCAACTGGCACAAGGTTGTTTGACGCAACTGTTACAAGGTTATTCTACACAACTGGCACAAGTTTGTTTGACACAACTGGCACAAGTTTGTTTGACGCAACTGGCACAAGTTTGTTCTACGCAACTGGCACAAGTTTCTTCGACTCAACTGGCACAAGTTTGTTCGACGCAACTGGCACAAGTTTGTTTGATGCAACTGGCACAAGTTTGTTTGACACAACTGGCACAAGTTTGTTCTACGCAACTGGCACAAGTTTGTTCGACGAAACTGGCACAAGATTGTTCGACGCAACTGGAACAAGTTTGTTCGGCGCAACTGGCACAAGTTTCTTCTTCGCAATTGGTACAAGTTTTTTCTACGCAACTGGCACAAGTTTGTTCTACGAAACTGGCACAAGTTTGTTCTACGCAAATGGCACAAGTTTGTCTGACACAACTGGCACAAGTTTGTTCTACGTAACTGGCACAAGTTTGTTCTACGCAACTGGCACAAGTTTGTTCGACGCAACTGGCACAAGTTTGTTTGACACTACTGGCACAAGTTTGTTCTACACAACTGGCAAAAGTTTGTTCTACGCAACTGGCACAAATTTGTTCAACGCAAGTGGTACAAGTTTGTTCTATGCAACTGGCACAAGTTTGTTTGACACAACTGGCACAAGTTTGTTCTACGCAACTGGCACAAGTTTGTTCGATGCAACTGGCACAAGTTTGTTTGACGCAACTGGCACAAGTTTGTTCTACGTAACTGGCACAAGTTTGTTCGATGCAACTGACACAAGTTTGTTCTACGCAACTGACACAAGTTTGTTCTACGCAACTGGCATAAATTTGTTCGACGCAACTGGCACAAGTTTCTTTGACGCAACTGGCACAAGTTTGTTCTGCGCAACTTGCACAAGTTTGTTCAACGCAACTGGCACAAGTTTGTTCGACGCAACTGGCACAAGTTTGTTCTGCGCAACTGGCACAAATTTGTTCTACGCAACTGGCACAAGTTTGTTCTACGCAACTGGCACAAGTTTGTTTGGCGCAATTGGCACAAGTTTGTTCTTTGCAACTGGCACAAGTTTGTTCTATGCAACTGGCCCAAGTTTGTTCTACGCAACTGGCACAAGTTTGTCCTATGCAACTGGTAGAAGTTTGTTTGACACAACTCGCACAAGTTTGTTCTACACAACTGGCACAAGTTTGTTCTACGCAACTGGCACAAGTTTGTTCAACGCAACTGGCGCAAGTATGTTCGACGCAACTGGCACAAATTTGTTCTACGCAACTGGCTCAAGTTTGTTCGATGCAACTGGCACAAGTGTGTTTGACGCAACTGGCACAAGTTTGTTTGACGCAACTGGCACAAGTTTGTTCTACGCAACTGGCCCAAGTTTGTTTAACGCAACTGGCAGAAGTTTGTTCTACGCAACTGGCACAAGTTTGTTCTACGTAACTGGCTGTCACGTTAAGTGATGGTTTTGCGGGAACTGCTGGTTCCCCGCTCGTTCCCTTTTGTGGATTGCTGCCTCCTTACCTTCAAGTTTTTTTTTTGTTTTGATGTTCTCGTCGGTGAGCTGCCGTTTTTCTTTCGCCAGTCGGGTCTGGTAGGGCAGCGAAGGTAGCGGCAGTGGCAGCAGCAGCAGGCAGTTTTTGGAGTCGACGTTGGTCGAGTTTTTGAGCAGCAAATTGGAGCACGGCTATGAAGTGGAGCACGTCGTAGAGGTGGAGTGTGACCATGAGTAGTCGTGTGACCACGAGCTGCTCATCTTTGTTGACAGCGTGAGGCTGTCCTGACGTCTCCATCGGGGTATTCTGGTTTGTGGGGTCTTGTCCCTGTTGTGCAGCTGAGGGCTGTCTTGGTGACCCGATGGAGGACGTATGTTTGGTTTTTTTTTCTGCCTGCTGTTGTTTATTTTTGCCTTTTTTTTGTTTAATGCTACTTTTTGTTTATTTAACTTGGTTTTGTTTAGTGCTGCCTTTTGGCTTATTTTTTTGTATTTATGGTTTATCATTTTACCAGACCTGACTCACTTGTAAATATTGTTAATAAATTAATTTTGAGCTCATTATATTGTTTTTGTTGTTTTCCCCTCCTTTGTTTGTTGCATCTGCCGTCAGTCATGACAGCCCCGTCCTGAGTATATTAAAGAACCTGCATAACGGCCCACTCGGGTCGTTACAATGGCGACTGTGACAGGGCGGCTCTGTTTTGGCTGGCGGGGTTGTTACGGCATTGGAGGGGATCATGTGTGTAAAAAAAAAAAAATAATTTTATTTTTTTTTTTCTTTTAGGTGGGGAGGTGTCACGTTAAGTGATGGTTTTGCGGGAACTGCTGGTTCCCCGCTCGTTCCCTTTTGTGGATTGCTGCCTCCTTACCTTCAAGTTTTTTTTTTGTTTTGATGTTCTCGTCGGTGAGCTGCCGTTTTTCTTTCGCCAGTCGGGTCTGGTAGGGCAGCGAAGGTAGCGGCAGTGGCAGCAGCAGCAGGCAGTTTTTGGAGTCGACGTTGGTCGAGTTTTTGAGCAGCAAATTGGAGCACGGCTACGAAGTGGAGCACGTCGTAGAGGTGGAGTGTGACCATGAGTAGTCGTGTGACCACGAGCTGCTCATCTTTGATGACAGCGTGAGGCTGTCCTGACGTCTCCATCGGGGTATTCTGGTTTGTGGGGTCTTGTCCCTGTTGTGCAGCTGAGGGCTGTCTTGGTGACCCGATGGAGGACGTATGTTTGGTTTTTTTTTCTGCCTGCTGTTGTTTATTTTTGCCTTTTTTTTGTTTAATGCTACTTTTTGTTTATTTAACTTGGTTTTGTTTAGTGCTGCCTTTTGGCTTATTTTTTTGTATTTATGGTTTATCATTTTACCAGACCTGACTCACTTGTAAATATTGTTAATAAATTAATTTTGAGCTCATTATATTGTTTTTGTTGTTTTCCCCTCCTTTGTTTGTTGCATCTGCCGTCAGTCATGACAGCCCCGTCCTGAGTATATTAAAGAACCTGCATAACGGCCCACTCGGGTCGTTACACTGGCACAAGTTTGTTCTACGCAACTGGCAGAAGTTTGTTCTACGCAACTGGCACAAGTTTGTTCTAAGTAACTGGCACAAGTTTGTTCTACGCAACTGGCACAAGTTTGTTTGACACATCTGGCACAAGTTTGTTTGACACAACTGGCAAAAGTTTGTTCGATGCAACTGGCACAAGTTTGTTCGACTCAACTGGCACAAGGTTGTTTGACGTAACTGGCACAAGGTTATTCTACACAACTGGCACAAGTTTGTTCTATGCAACTGGCACAAGTTTGTTTGACGCAACTGGCACAAGTTTGTTCTACGCAACTGGCACAAGTTTCTTCGACACAACTGGCACAAGTTGGTTCGACGCAACTGGCACAAGTTTGTTTGATGCAACTGGCACAAGTTTGTTTGACACAACTGGCACAAGTTTGTTCTACGCAACTGGCACAAGTTTGTTCAACGAAACTGGCACAAGATTGTTCGACGCAACTGGAACAAGTTTGTTCGGCGCAACTGGCACAAGTTTGTTCTTCGCAACTGGAAAAAGTTTTTTCTACGCAACTGGCACAAGTTTGTTCTACGCAACTGGCACAAGTTTGTCTGACACAACTGGCACAAGTTTGTTCTACGTAACTGGCCCAAGTTTGTTCGACGCAACTGGCACAAGTTTGTTCGACGCAACTGGCACAAGTTTGTTTGACACAACTGGCACAAGTTTGTTCTACGCAACTGGCAAAAGTTTGTTCTACGCAACTGGCACAGGTTTGTTCGACGCAAGTGGCACAAGTTTGTTCTATGCAACTGGCACAAGTTGTTTGACACAACTGGCACAAGTTTGTTCTACGCAACTGGCACAAGTTTGTTCGATACAACTGGCACAAGTTTGTTTGACGCAACTGGCACAAGCTTGTTCGACGCAACTGGCACAGGTTTGTTCGATGCAAATGGCACAAGTTTGTTCGACACAACTGGCACAAGTTTGTTTAACGCAACTGGCACAAGTTTATTCGACCCAACTGGCAAAAGTTTGTTTGACGCAACTGGCACAAGTTTTTTTGACGCAACTGGCACAAGTTTGTTTGACGCAACTGGCACAAGGTTGTTTGACGCAACTGGCACAAGGTTGTTCTACACAACTGGCACAAGTTTGTTCTATGCAACTGACACAAGTTTGTTTGACGCAACTGGCACAAGTTTGTTCTACGCAACTGGCACAAGTTTCTTTGACGAAACTGGCACAAGTTTGTTCGACGCAACTGGCCCAAGTTTGTTTGACGCAACTGGCACAAGTTTGTTTGACAAAACTGGCACAAGTTTGTTTGACACAACTGGCACAAGTTTGTTCGACAAAACTGGCACAAGTTTGTTCGACGCAACTGGCACAAGTTTGTTCGACGCAACTGGCACAAGTTTATTTTACAGAACTGGCACAAGTTTGTATTACGGAACTGGCACAAGTTTGTTCTACGCAACTGGCACAAGTTTGTCTGACACAACTGGCACAATTCTGTTCTACGTAACTGGCACAAGTTTGTTCTACGCAACTGGCACAAGTTTGTTCGACGCAACTGGCACAAGTTTGTTCTACGCAATTGGCACAAGTTTGTCCGACACAACTGGCACAAGTTTGTTCGTCGCAATTGGCACAAGTTTGTCCGACACAACTGGCACAAGTGTGTTCGACGCAACTGGCACAAGTTTGGTCTACGCAACTGGCACAAGTTTGTTCTATGCAACTGGCACAAGTTTGTTTGACGCAACTGGCACAAGTCTGTTTGACTTAACTGGCACAAGTTTGTTCTGCGCACCTGCACAAGTTTGTTCGATGCAACTGGCACAAGTTTGTTCGACGCAACTGGCAAAAGTTTGTTCTACGCAACTGGGACAAGTTTGTTCAACACAAGTTGCACAAGTTTGTTCTATGCAACTGGCAGAAGTTTGTTTGACACAACTGGCACAAGTTTGTTTGACGCATCGGGCAAAAGTTTATTTGAAACAACTGGCACAAGTTTGTTCTACGCAACTGTCACAAGTTTGTTCATCGCATCTAGCACAAGTTTGTTCGATGCAACTGGCACAGGTTTGTTCGATGCAACTGGCACAAGTTTGTTCGACGCAACTGGCACAAGTTTGTTCTACGCAAGTGGCACAAATTTGTTCTACGCAACTGGCACAAGTTTGTCTGACACAACTGGCACAATTTTGTTCTACGTAACTGGCACAAGTTTGTTCTACGCAACTGGCACAAGTTTGTTCGACGCAACTGGCACAAGTTTGTTTTATGGAACTGGCACAAGTTTGTTTGACACAACTGGCAGAAGTTTGTTCGACGCAACTGGCACAAATTTGTTCGACGCAATTGGCACAAGTTTGTCCGACACAACTGGCACAAGTTTGTTCGACGCAATTGGCACAAGTTTGTCCGACACAACTGGCACAAGTGTGTTCGACACAACTGGCACAAGTTTGGTCTACGCAACTGGCACAAGTTTGTTCTATGCAACTGGCACAAGTTTGTTTGGCGCAACTGGCACAAGTTTTTTTGACGCAACTGGCATAAGTTTGTTTGACGCAACTGGCACAAGGTTGTTTGACGCAACTGGCACAAGGGTGTTCTACACAACTGGCACAAGTTTGTTCTATGCAACTGACACAAGTTTGTTTGACGCAACTGGCACAAGTTTGTTCTACGCAACTGGCACAAGTTTTTTTGACGAAACTGGCACAACTTTGTTCGACGCAACTGGCCCAAGATTGTTTGACGCAACTGGCACAAGTTTGTTTGACAAAACTGGCACAAGTTTGTTCTACACAACTGGCACAAGTTTGTTCAACAAAACTGGCACAAGTTTGTTCGACGCAACTGGCACATGTTTGTTCGACGCAACTGGCACAAGTTTGTTTTACGGAACTGGCACAAGTTTGTTTTACGGAACTGACACAAGTTTGTTCTACGCAACTGGCACAAGTTTGTCTGACACAACTGGCACAATTTTGTTCTACTTAACTGGCACAAGTTTGTTCTGCGCAACTGGCACAAGTTTGTTCGACGCAAATGGCATAAGTTTGTTTTATGCAACTGGCACAAGTTTGTTTGACACAACTGGCAGAAGTTTGTTCTACGCAACAGACACAAGTTTGTTCGACGCAATTGGCACAAGTTTGTCCGACACAACTGGCACAAGTTTGTTCAACGCAATTGGCACAAGTTTGTCCGACACAACTGGCACAAGTGTGTTCGACGCAACTGGCACAAGTTTGGTCTACGCAACTGGCACAAGATTCTTCTATGCAACTGGCACAAGTTTGTTTGACGCAACTGGCACAAGTTTGTTTTACGCAACTGGCATAAGTTTGTTTGACACAACTGGCACAAGTTTGTTCTACGCAACTGGCAAAAGTTTGTTCGACGCAATTGGCACAATTTTGTCCGACGCAACTGGCACAAGTTTGTTCGACGCAACTGGCACAAGTTTGTTCGATGCAACTGGCACAAGTTTGTTCTACGCAACTGACACAAGTTTGTTCTACGCAACTGGCATAAATTTGTTCGACGCAACTGGCACAAGTTTCTTTGACGCAACTGGCACAAGTTTGTTCTGCGCAACTTGCACAAGTTTGTTCAACGCAACTGGCACAAGTTTGTTCTACGCAACTGGCACAAGTTTGTTCTGCGCAACTGGCACAAATTTGTTCTACTCAACTGGAACAAGTTTGTTCTACGCAACTGGCACAAGTTTGTTTGGCGCAATTGGCACAAGTTTGTTCTTCGCAACTGGCACAAGTTTGTTCTATGCAACTGGCCCAAGTTTGTTCTACGCAACTGGCACAAGTTTGTCCTATGGAACTGGCAAAAGTTTGTTTGACACAACTCGCACAAGTTTGTTCTACACAACTGGCACAAGTTTGTTCTAAGCAACTGGCACAAGTTTGTTCAACGCAACTGGCGCAAGTATGTTCGACGCAACTGGCACAAGTTTGTTCTACGCAACTGGCTCAAGTTTGTTCTATGCAACTGTCACAAGTTTGTTTGACGCAACTGGCACAAGTTTGTTTGACGCAACTGGCACAAGTTTGTTCTACGCAACTGGCAAAAGTTTGTTTGACGCAACTGGCAGAAGTTTGTTCTACGCAACTGGCACAAGTTTGTTCTACGTAACTGGCACAAGTTTGTTCTACGCAACTGGCAGAAGTTTGTTCTACGCAACTGGCACAAGTTTGTTCTAAGTAACTGGCACAAGTTTGTTCTACGCAACTGGCACAAGTTTGTTTGACACATCTGGCAAAAGTTTGTTTGACACAACTGGCAAAAGTTTGTTCGATGCAACTGGCACAAGTTTGTTTGACGCAACTGGCACAAGGTTGTTTGACGTAACTGGCACAAGGTTATTCTACACAACTGGCACAAGTTTGTTCTATGCAACTGGCACAAGTTTGTTTGACGCAACTGGCACAAGTTTGTTCTACGCAACTGGCACAAGTTTCTTCGACACAACTGGCACAAGTTTGTTCGACGCAACTGGCCCAAGTTTGTTTGATGCAACTGGCACAAGTTTGTTTGACACAACAGGCACAAGTTTGTTCTACGCAACTGGCACAAGTTTGTTCAATGAAACTGGCACAAGATTGTTCGACGCAACTGGAAAAAGTTAGTTCGGCGCAACTGGCACAAGTTTGTTCTTCGCAACTGGAAAAAGTTTTTTCTACACAACTGGCACAAGTTTGTTCTATGCAACTGGCACAAGTTTTTCTGACACAACTAGCACAAGTTTGTTCTACGTAACTGGCCCAAGTTTGTTCGACGCAACTGGCACAAGTTTGTTCGACGCAACTGGCACAAGTTTGTTTGACAAAACTGGCACAAGTTTGTTCTACGCAACTGGCAAAAGTTTGTTCTACGCAACTGGCACAAGTTTGTTCGACACAAGTGGCACAAGTTTGTTCTATGCAACTGGCACAAGTTTGTTTGACACAACTGGCACAAGTTTGTTCTTCTCAACTGGCACAAGTTTGTTCGATACAACTGGCACAAGTTTGTTTGACGCAACTGGCACAAGCTTGTTCGACGCAACTGGCACAAGTTTGTTCGATGCAAATGGCACAAGATTGTTCGACGCAACTGGCACAAGTTTGTTTAACGCAACTGGCACAAGTTTATTCGACCCAACTGGCAAAAGTTTGTTTGACGCAACTGGCACAAGTTTTTTTGGTGCAACTGGCACAAGTTTGTTTGACGCAACTGGCACAAGGTTGTTCGACGCAACTGGCACAAGGTTGTTCTACACAACTGGCACAAGTTTGTTCTATGCAACTGACACAAGTTTGTTTGACGCAACTGGCACAAGTTTGTTCTACGCAACTGGCACAAGTTTCTTTGACGAAACTGGCACAAGTTTGTTCGACGCAACTGGCCCAAGTTTGTTTGACGCAACTGGCACAAGTTTGTTTGACAAAACTGGCACAAGTTTGTTCTACACAACTGGCACAAGTTTGTTCGACAAAACTGGCACAAGTTTGTTCGACGCAACTGGCACAAGTTTGTTCGACGCAACTGGCACAAGTTTGTCTGACACAACTGGCACAATTCTGTTCTATGTAACTGGCACAAGTTTGTTCTACGCAACTGGCACAAGTTTGTTCAACGCAACGGGCACAAGTTTGTTCTACGCAATTGGCACAAGTTTGTATTACGGAACTGACACAAGTTTGTTCCACGCAACTGGCACAAGTTTGTCTGACACAACTGGCACAATTCTGTTCTACGTAACTGGCACAAGTTTGTTCTACGCAACTGGCACAAGTTTGTTCAACGCAACTGGCACAAGTTTGTTCTACGCAATTGGCACAAGTTTATCCGACACAACTGGCACAAGTTTGTTCGACGCAATTTGCACAAGTTTGTCCGACAAAACTGGCACAAGTATGTTCGACGCAACTGGCACAAGTTTGGTCTACGCAACTGGCACAAGTTTGTTCTATGCAACTGGCACAAGTTTGTTTGATGCAACTGGCACAAGTTTGTTCTGCGCACCTGCACAAGTTTGTTCGATGCAACTGGCACAAGTTTGTTCGACGCAACTGGCAAAAGTTTGTTCTACGCAACTGGCACAAGTTTGTTCGACACAAGTGGCACAAGTTTGTTCTATGCAACTGGCAGAAGTTTGTTTGACACAACTGGCACAAGTTTCTTTGACGCATCAGGCAAAAGTTTATTTGAAACAACTGGCACAAGTTTGTTCTACGCAACTGTCACAAGTTTGTTCAACGCATCTGGCACAAGTTTGTTCGATGCAACTGGCACAGGTTTGTTCGATGCAACTGGCACAAGTTTGTTCGACGCAACTGGCACAAGTTTGTTCTACGCAACTGGCACAAATTTGTTCTACGCAACTGGCACAAGTTTGTTTTACGCAACTGGCACAAGTTTGTTTGATGCAATTGGCACAAGTTTGTTCTTCGCAACTGGCACAAGTTTGTTCTATGGAACTGGCCCAAGATTGTTCTACGCAACTGGCACAAGTTTGTTCTATGCAACTGGCAGAAGTTTGTTTGACACAACTGTCACAAGTTTGTTCTACGCAACTGGCACAAGTTTGTTCTACGCAACTGGTACAAGTTTGTTCAACACAACTGGCGCAAGTATGTTCGACGCAACTGGCACAAGTTTGTTCTACGCAACTGGCTCAAGTTTGTTCTATGCAACTGGCACAAGTTTGTTTGACGCAACTGGCACAAGTTTGTTTGACGCAACTGGCACAAGTTTGTTCTACGCAACTGGCCCAAGTTTGTTTGACGCAACTGGCAGAAGTTTGTTCTACGCAACTGGCACAAGTTTGTTCTACGTAACTGGCACAAGTTTGTTCTACGCAACTGGCAGAAGGTTGTTCTACGCAACTGGCACAAGTTTGTTCTACGTAACTGGCACAAGTTTGTTCTACGCAACTGGCACAAGTTTGTTTGACACATCTGGCACAAGTTTGTTTGACAAAACTGGCAAAAGTTTGTTCTACGCAACTGGCACAAGTTTGTTCGACGCAAGTGGCACAAGTTTGTTCTATGCAACTAGCACAAGTTTGTTTGACACAACTGGCAGAAGTTTGTTCGACGCAACTGGCACAAGTTTGTTCGATGCAACTGGCACAAGTTAGTTTGACGCCAACTGGCACAAGTTTGTTCTACGCAACTTTCACAAGTTTGTTCGATGCAACTGGCACAAGTTTGTTTGACACAACTGGCACAAGTTTGTTCTACGCAACTGGCACAAGTTTGTTCGATGCAACTGGCACAAGTTTGTTTGACACAACTGGCACAAGTTTGTTCGACGCAACTGGCACAAGTTTGTTCGATGCAACTGGCACAAGTTTGTTCGACGAACTGGCACAAGTTTGTTTGATGCAACTGGCACAAGTTTGTTTAACGCAACTGGCACAAGTTTATTCGACCCAACTGGCACAAGTTTGCTTGACGCAACTGGCACAAGTTTTTTTGACGCAACTGGCACAAGTTTGTTTGACGCAACTGGCACAAGGTTGTTTGACGCAACTGTTACAAGGTTATTCTACACAACTGGCACAAGTTTGTTCTGTGCAACTGGCACAAGTTTGTTTGACGCAACTGGCACAAGTTTGTTCTACGCAACTGGCACAAGTTTCTTCGACACAACTGGCACAAGTTTGTTCGACGCAACTGGCACAAGTTTGTTTGATGTAACTGGCACAAGTTTGTTTGACACAACTGGCACAAGTTTGTACTACGCAACTTGCACAAGTTTGTTCGACGCAACTGGAACAAGTTTTTTCGGCGCAACTGGCACAAGTTTGTTCTTCGCAATTGGTACAAGTTTTTTCTACGCAACTGGCACAAGTTTGTTCTACGAAACTGGCACAAGTTTGTTCTACGCAACTGGCACAAGTTTGTCTGACACAACTGGCACAAGTTTGTTCTACGTAACTGGCACAAGTTTGTTCTACGCAACTGGTACAAGTTTGTTCGACGCAACTGGCACAAGTTTGTTTGACACAACTGGCACAAGTTTGTTCTACACAACTGGCAAAAGTTTGTTCTACGCAACTGGCACAAATTTGTTCGACGCAAGTTGCACAAGTTTGTTCTGTGCAACTGGCACAAGTTTGTTTGACACAACTGGCACAAGTTTGTTCTACGCAACTGGCACAAGTTTGTTCGATGCAACTGGCACAAGTTTGTTTGACGCAACTGGCACAAGCTTGTTCGACGCAACTGGCACAAGTTTGTTCGATGCAAATGGCACAAGTTTGTTTGACGCAACTAGTATAAGTTTGTTTAACGCAACTGGCACAAGTTTATTCGACCCAACTGGCACAAGTTTGTTTGACGCAACTGGCACAAGTTTTTTTGACGCAACTGGCACAAGTTTGTTTGACGCAACTGGCACAAGGTTGTTTGACGCAACTGGCACAAGGTTGTTCTACACAACTGGCACAAGTTTGATCTATGCAACTGACACAAGTTTGTTTGACGCAACTGGCACAAGTTTGTTCTACGCAACTGGCACGAGTTTCTTTGACGAAACTGGCACAAGTTTGTTCGACGCAACTGGCCCAAATTTGTTTGACGCAACTGGCACAAGTTTGTTTGACAAAACTGGCACAAGTTTGTTCTACACAACTGGCAGAAGTTTCTTCAACAAAACTGGCACAAGTTTGTTTTACGGAACTGGCACAAGTTTGTTTTACGGAACTGGTACAAGTTTGTTCTACGCAACTGGCACAAGTTTGTCTGACACATCTGGCACAATTTTGTTCTACGTAACTGGCACAAGTTTGTTCTACGCAACAGGCACAAGTTTGTTCGACGCAAGTGGCACAAGTTTGTTTTATGCAACTGGCACAAGTTTGTTTGACACAACTGGCAGAAGTTTGTTCGACGCAACTGGCACAAATTTGTTCGACGCAATTGGCACAAGTTTGTCCGACACAACTGGCACAAGTTTGTTTGACGCAATTGGCACAAGTTTGTCCGACACAACTGGCACAAGTGTGTTCGACACAACTGGCACAAGTTTGGTCTACGCAACTGGCACAAGTTTGTTCTATGCAACTGGCACAAGTTTGTTTGACGCAACTGGCACAAGTTTTTTAGACGCAACTGGCACAAGTTTGTTTGACGCAACTGGCACAAGGTTGTTTGACGCAACTGGCACAAGGTTGTTCTACACAACTGGCACAAGTTTGTTCTATGCAACTGACACAAGTTTGTTTGACGCAACTGGCACAAGTTTGTTCTACGCAACTGGCACAAGTTTGTTCTACGCAACTGGCACAAGTTTCTTTGACGAAACTGGCACAAGTTTGTTCGACGCAACTGGCCCAAGATTGTTTGACGCAACTGGCACAAGTTTGTTTGACAAAACTGGCACAAGTTTGTTCTACACAACTGGCACAAGTTTGTTCAACAAAACTGGCACAAGTTTGTTCGACGCAACTGGCACATGTTTGTTCGACGCAACTGGCACAAGTTTTTTTTACGGAACTGGCACAAGTTTGTTTTACGGAACTGACACAAGTTTGTTCTACGCAACTGGCACAAGTTTGTCTGACACAACTGGCACAATTTTGTTCTACGTAACTGGCACAAGTTTGTTTTGCGAAACTGGCACAGGTTTGTTCGACGCAACTGGCATAAGTTTGTTTTATGCAACTGGCACAAGTTTGATTGCCACAACTGGCAGAAGTTTGTTCTACGCAACAGGCACAAGTTTGTTTGACGCAATTGGCACAAGTTTGTCCGACACAACTGGCACAAGTTTGGTCTACGCAACTGGCACAAGTTTGTTCTATGCAACTGGCACAAGTTTGTTTGACGCAACTGGCACAAGTCTGTTTGACTTAACTGGCACAAGTTTGTTCTGCGCAACTGGCACAAGTTTGTTCGATGCAACTGGCACAAGTTTGTTCGACACAACTGGCAAAAGTTTGTTCTACGCAACTGGCACAAGTCTGTTCGACACAAGTGGCACAAGTTTGTTCTATGCAACTGGCAGAAGTTTGTTTGACACAACTGGCACAAGTTTGTTTGACGCAACGGGCAAAAGTTTATTTGAAACAACTGGCACAAGTTTGTTCTACGCAACTGGCACAAGTTTGTTCAATGCAACTGGCACAAGTTTGTTTGATGCAACTGGCACAAGTTTGTTCTGCGCACCTGCACAAGTTTGTTCGATGCAACTGGCACAAGTTTGTTCGACGCAACTGGCAAAAGTTTGTTCTACGCAACTGGCACAAGTTTGTTCGACACAAGTGGCACAAGTTTGTTCTATGCAACTGGCAGAAGTTTGTTTGACACAACTGGCACAAGTTTCTTTGATGCATCAGGCAAAAGTTTATTTGAAACAACTGGCACAAGTTTGTTCTACGCAACTGTCACAAGTTTGTTCAACGCATCTGGCACAAGTTTGTTCGATGCAACTGGCACAGGTTTGTTCGATGCAACTGGCACAAGTTTGTTCGACGCAACTGGCACAAGTTTGTTCTACGCAACTGGCACAAATTTGTTCTACGCAACTGGCACAAGTTTGTTTTCCGCAACTGGCACAAGTTTGTTTGATGCAATTGGCACAAGTTTGTTCTTCGCAACTGGCACAAGTTTGTTCTATGGAACTGGCCCAAGATTGTTCTATGCAACTGGCACAAGTTTGTTCTATGCAACTGGCAGAAGTTTGTTTGACACAACTGTCACAAGTTTGTTCTACGCAACTGGCACAAGTTTGTTCTACGCAACTGGTACAAGTTTGTTCAACACAACTGGCGCAAGTATGTTCGACGCAACTGGCACAAGTTTGTTCTACGCAACTGGCTCAAGTTTGTTCTATGCAACTGGCACAAGTTTGTTTGACGCAACTGGCACAAGTTTGTTTGACGCAACTGGCACAAGTTTGTTCTACGCAACTGGCCCAAGTTTGTTTGACGCAACTGGCAGAAGTTTGTTCTACGCAACTGGCACAAGTTTGTTCTACGTAACTGGCACAAGTTTGTTCTACGCAACTGGCAGAAGGTTGTTCTACGCAACTGGCACAAGTTTGTTCTACGTAACTGGCACAAGTTTGTTCTACGCAACTGGCACAAGTTTGTTTGACACATCTGGCACAAGTTTGTTTGACAAAACTGGCAAAAGTTTGTTCTACGCAACTGGCACAAGTTTGTTCGACGCAAGTGGCACAAGTTTGTTCTATGCAACTAGCACAAGTTTGTTTGACACAACTGGCAGAAGTTTGTTCGACGCAACTGGCACAAGTTTGTTCGATGCAACTGGCACAAGTTAGTTTGACGCCAACTGGCACAAGTTTGTTCTACGCAACTGGCACAAGTTTGTTCGATGCAACTGGCACAAGTTTGTTTGACACAACTGGCACAAGTTTGTTCTACGCAACTGGCACAAGTTTGTTCGATGCAACTGGCACAAGTTTGTTTGACACAACTGGCACAAGTTTGTTCGACGCAACTGGCACAAGTTTGTTCGATGCAACTGGCACAAGTTTGTTCGACGAACTGGCACAAGTTTGTTTGATGCAACTGGCACAAGTTTGTTTAACGCAACTGGCACAAGTTTATTCGACCCAACTGGCACAAGTTTGCTTGACGCAACTGGCACAAGTTTTTTTGACGCAACTGGCACAAGTTTGTTTGACGCAACTGGCACAAGGTTGTTTGACGCAACTGTTACAAGGTTATTCTACACAACTGGCACAAGATTGTTCTGTGCAACTGGCACAAGTTTGTTTGACGCAACTGGCACAAGTTTGTTCTACGCAACTGGCACAAGTTTCTTCGACACAACTGGCACAAGTTTGTTCGACGCAACTGGCACAAGTTTGTTTGATGTAACTGGCACAAGTTTGTTTGACACAACTGGCACAAGTTTGTACTACGCAACTTGCACAAGTTTGTTCGACGCAACTGGAACAAGTTTTTTCGGCGCAACTGGCACAAGTTTGTTCTTCGCAATTGGTACAAGTTTTTTCTATGCAACTGGCACAAGTTTGTTCTACGAAACTGGCACAAGTTTGTTCTACGCAACTGGCACAAGTTTGTCTGACACAACTGGCACAAGTTTGTTCTACGTAACTGGCACAAGTTTGTTCTAAGCAACTGGTACAAGTTTGTTCGACGCAACTGGCACAAGTTTGTTTGACACAACTGGCACAAGTTTGTTCTACACAACTGGCAAAAGTTTGTTCTACGCAACTGGCACAAATTTGTTCGACGCAAGTGGCACAAGTTTGTTCTATGCAACTGGCACAAGTTTGTTTGACACAACTGGCACAAGTTTGTTCTACGCAACTGGCACAAGTTTGTTCGATGCAACTGGCACAAGTTTGTTTGACGCAACTGGCACAAGCTTGTTCGACGCAACTGGCACAAGTTTGTTCGATGCAAATGGCACAAGTTTGTTTGACGCAACTAGTATAAGTTTGTTTAACGCAACTGGCACAAGTTTATTCGACCCAACTGGCACAAGTTTGTTTGACGCAACTGGCACAAGTTTTTTTGACGCAACTGGCACAAGTTTGTTTGACGCAACTGGCACAAGGTTGTTTGACGCAACTGGCACAAGGTTGTTCTACACAACTGACACAAGTTTGATCTATGCAACTGACACAAGTTTGTTTGACGCAACTGGCACAAGTTTGTTCTACGCAACTGGCACGAGTTTCTTTGACGAAACTGGCACAAGTTTGTTCGACGCAACTGGCCCAAATTTGTTTGACGCAACTGGCACAAGTTTGTTTGACAAAACTGGCACAAGTTTGTTCTACACAACTGGCAGAAGTTTCTTCAACAAAACTGGCACAAGTTTGTTTTACGGAACTGGCACAAGTTTGTTTTACGGAACTGGTACAAGTTTGTTCTACGCAACTGGCACAAGTTTGTCTGACACATCTGGCACAATTTTGTTCTACGTAACTGGCACAAGTTTGTTCTACGCAACAGGCACAAGTTTGTTCGACGCAAGTGGCACAAGTTTGTTTTATGCAACTGGCACAAGTTTGTTTGACACAACTGGCAGAAGTTTGTTCGACGCAACTGGCACAAATTTGTTCGACGCAATTGGCACAAGTTTGTCCGACACAACTGGCACAAGTTTGTTCGACGCAATTGGCACAAGTTTGTCCGACACAACTGGCACAAGTGTGTTCGACACAACTGGCACAAGTTTGGTCTACGCAACTGGCACAAGTTTGTTCTATGCAACTGGCACAAGTTTGTTTGACGCAACTGGCACAAGTTTTTTAGACGCAACTGGCACAAGTTTGTTTGACGCAACTGGCACAAGGTTGTTTGACGCAACTGGCACAAGGTTGTTCTACACAACTGGCACAAGTTTGTTCTATGCAACTGACACAAGTTTGTTTGACGCAACTGGCACAAGTTTGTTCTACGCAACTGGCACAAGTTTCTTTGACTAAACTGGCACAAGTTTGTTCGACGCAACTGGCCCAAGATTGTTTGACGCAACTGGCACAAGTTTGTTTGACAAAACTGGCACAAGTTTGTTCTACACAACTGGCACAAGTTTGTTCAACAAAACTGGCACAAGTTTGTTCGACGCAACTGGCACATGTTTGTTCGACGCAACTGGCACAAGTTTTTTTTACGGAACTGGCACAAGTTTGTTTTACGGAACTGACACAAGTTTGTTCTACGCAACTGGCACAAGTTTGTCTGACACAACTGGCACAATTTTGTTCTACGTAACTGGCACAAGTTTGTTTTGCGAAACTGGCACAAGTTTGTTCGACGCAACTGGCATAAGTTTGTTTTATGCAACTGGCACAAGTTTGATTGCCACAACTGGCAGAAGTTTGTTCTGCGCAACAGGCACAAGTTTGTTTGACGCAATTGGCACAAGTTTGTCCGACACAACTGGCACAAGTTTGGTCTACGCAACTGGCACAAGTTTGTTCTATGCAACTGGCACAAGTTTGTTTGACGCAACTGGCACAAGTCTGTTTGACTTAACTGGCACAAGTTTGTTCTGCGCAACTGGCACAAGTTTGTTCGATGCAACTGGCACAAGTTTGTTCGACACAACTGGCAAAAGTTTGTTCTACGCAACTGGCACAAGTCTGTTCGACACAAGTGGCACAAGTTTGTTCTATGCAACTGGCAGAAGTTTGTTTGACACAACTGGCACAAGTTTGTTTGACGCAACGGGCAAAAGTTTATTTGAAACAACTGGCACAAGTTTGTTCTACGCAACTGTCACAAGTTTGTTCAACGTATCTGGCACAAGTTTGTTCGATGCAACTGGCACAGGTTTGTTCGATGCAACTGGCACAAGTTTTTTCGACGCAACTGACACAAGTTTGTTCTACGCAACTGGCACAAATTTGTTCTACGCAACTGGCACAAGTTTGTTTTACGCAACTGGCACAAGTTTGTTTGATGCAATTGGCACAAGTTTGTTCTTCGCAACTGACACAAGTTTGTTCTATGCAACTGGCCCAAGTTTGTTCTACGCAACTGGCACAAGTTTTTTCTATGCAACTGGCAGAAGTTTGTTTGAAACAACTCGCACAAGTTTGTTCTACGCAACTGGCACAAGTTTGTTCTACGCAACTGGCACAAGTTTGTTCAACGCAACTGGCGCAAGTATGTTCGACGCAAGTGGCACAAGTTTGTTCTACGCAACTGGCTCAAGTTTGTTCTATGCAACTGGCACAAGTTTGTTTGACGCAACTGGCACAAGTTTGTTTGACGCAACTGGCACAAGTTTGTTCTACGCAACTGGCCCAAGTTTGTTTGACGCAACTGGCAGAAGTTTGTTCTACGCAACTGGCACAAGTTTGTTCTACGTAACTGGCACAAGTTTTTCTACGCAACTGGCAGAAGTTTGTTCTACGCAACTGGCACAAGTTTGTTCTACGTAACTGGCACAAGTTTGTTCTACGCAACTGGCACAAGTTTGTTTGACACATCTGGAACAAGTTTGTTTGACACAACTGGCAAAAGTTTGTTCTACGCAATTGGCACAAGTTTGTTCGACGCAAGTGGCACAAGTTTGTTCTATGCAACTGGCACAAGTTTGTTTGACACAACTGGCAGAAGTTTGTTCTACGCAACTGGCACAAGTTTGTTCGATGCAACTGGCACAAGTTTGTTTGACGCAACTGGCACAAGTTTGTTCGACGAAACTGGCACAAGTTTGTTCGATGCAATTGGCACAAGTTTGTTCGACGAACTGGCACAAATTTGTTTAACTCAACTTGCACAAGTTTATTCGACCCAACTGGCACAAGTTTGTTTGACGCAACTGGCACAAGTTTTTTTGACGCAACTGGCGCAAGTTTGTTTGACGCAACTGGCACAAGGTTGTTTGACGCAACTGTTACAAGGTTATTCTACACAACTGGCACAAGTTTGTTCTACACAACTGACAAAAGTTTGTTCTACGCAACTGGCACAAATTTGTTCGACGCAAGTGGCACAAGTTTGTTCTATGCAACTGGCACAAGTTGTTTGACACAACTGGCACAAGTTTGTTCTACGCAACTGGCACAAGTTTGTTCGATGCAACTGGCACAAGTTTGTTTGACGCAACTGTCACCAACTTGTTCGACGCAACTGGAACAAGTTTGTTCGATGCAAATGGCACAAGTTTGTTTGACGCAACTAGCATAAGTTTGTTTAACGCAACTGGCAAAAGTTTATTCGACCCAACTGGCACAAGTTTGTTTGACGCAACTGGCACAAGTTTTTTTGACGCAACTGGCACAAGTTTGTTTGACGCAACTGGCACAAGGTTGTTTGACGCAACTGGCACAAGGTTGTTCTACACAACTGGCACAAGTTTGTTCTATGCAACTGACACAAGTTTGTTTGACGCAACTGGCACAAGTTTGTTCTACGCAACTGGCACAAGTTTCTTTGACGAAACTGGCACAAGTTTGTTCGACGTAACTGGCCCAAGTTTGTTTGACGCAACTAGCACAAGTTTGTTTGACAAAACTGGCACAAGTTTGTTCTACACAACTGGCACAAGTTTTTTTCAACAAAACTGGCACAAGTTTGTTCAACGCAACTGGCACAATTTTGTTCGACACAACTGGCACAAGTTTGTTTTACGGAACTGGCACAAGTTTGTTTTACGGAACTGGCACAAGTTTGTTCTACGCAACTGGCACAAGTTTGTCTGACACAACTGGCACAATTTTGTTCTACGTAATTGGCACAAGTTTGTTCTACGCAACTGGCACAAGTTTGTTCGACGCAACTGGCACAAGTTTGTTTTATGCAACTGGCACAAGTTTGTTTGACACAACTGGCAGAAGGTTGTTCTCCGCAACTGGCACAAATTTGTTCGACGCAATTGGCACAAGTTTGTCCGACACAACTGGCACAAGTTTGTTCGATGCAATTGGCACAAGTTTGTCCGACACAACTGGCACAAGTGTGTTCGACGCAACTGGCACAAGTTTGGTCTACGCAACTGGCACAAGTTTGTTCTATGCAACTGGCACAAGTTTGTTTGACGCAACTGGCACAAGTTTTTTTGACGCAACTGGCACAAGTTTGTTTGACGCAACTGGCACAAGGTTGTTTCACGCAACTGGCACAAGGTTGTTCTACACAACTGGCACAAGTTTGTTCTATGCAACTGACACAAGTTTGTTTGACGCAACTGGCACAAGTTTGTTCTACGCAACTGGCACAAGTTTCTTTGACGAAACTGGCACAAGTTTGTTCGATGCAACTGGCCCAAGTTTGTTTGACGCAACTGGCACAAGTTTGTTTGACAAAACTGGCACAAGTTTTTTCTACACAACTGGCACAAGTTTGTTCAACAAAACTGGCACAAGTTTGTTCAACGCAACTGGCACAAGTTTGTTCGACGCAACTGGCACAAGTTTGTTTTATGGAACTGGCCCAAGTTTGTTTTACGGAACTGGCACAAGTTTGTTCTACGCAACTGGCACAAGTTTGTCTGACACAACTGGCACAATTTTGTTCTACGTAACTGGCACAAGTTTGTTCTACGCAACTGGCACAAGTTTCTTCGACACAACTGGCACAAGTTTGTTTTATACAACTGGCACAAGTTTGTTTGACACAACTGGCAGAAGTTTGTTCTACGCAACAGGCACAAGTTTGTTCGACGCAATTGGCACAAGTTTGTCCGACACAACTGGCACAAGTTTGTTCAACGCAATTGGCACAAGTTTGTCCAACACAACTGGCACAAGTGTGTTCGACGCAACTGGCACAAGTTTGTTCTACGCAACTGGCACAAGTTTGTTCTATGCAACTGGCACAATTTTTTTTGACGCAACTGGCAAAAGTCTGTTTGACCTAACTGGCACAAGTTTGTTTGACGCAACTGGCACAAGTTTGTTTGATGCAACTGGCACAAGTCTGTTTGACGCAACTGGCACAAGTTTTTTTGATGCAACTGGCACAAGTTTGTTCAATGCAACTGGCACAAGTTTGTTTTGACGCAACTGGCACAAGGGTGTTCTACAAAACTGGCACAAGTTTGTTCTATGCAACTGGCAAAAGTTTGTTTGACGCAACTGGCACAAGTTTGTTTTACGCAACTGGCACAAGTTTCTTTGACGCAACTGGCACAAGTTTGTTCGACACAACTGGCCCAAGTTTGTTTGACGCAACTGGCACAAGTTTTTTTGACACAACTGGCACAAGTTTGTTCTACGCAACTGGCACAAGTTTGTTCGACGAAACTGGCACAAGTTTGTCCGACGCAACTGGCACAAGTTTGTTCGACGCAACTGGCACAAGTTTGTTCTACGCAACTGGCACAAGTTTGTTCTGCGCAACTGGCATAAGTTTGTCTGACATAACTGGCACAAGTTTGTTCTACGTAACTGGCACAAGTTTGTTCTACGCAACTGGCACAAGTTTGTTCGACGCAACTGGCACAAGTTTGTTTTACGCAACTGGCACAAGTTTGTTTGACACAACTGGCACAAGTTTGTTCTACGCAACTAGCAAAAGTTTGTTCAACGCAATTGGCACAATTTTGTCCGACGCAACTGGCACAAGTTTGTTCGACGCAACTGGCACAAGTTTGTTCGATGCAACTGGCACAATTTTGTTCTACGTAACTGACACAAGTTTGTTCTACGCAACTGGCATAAATTTGTTTGACGCAACTGGCACAAGTTTGTTTGACGCAACTGGCACAAGTTTGTTCTGCGCAACTTGCACAAGTTTGTTCAACGCAACTGGCACAAGTTTGTTCGACGCAACTGGCACAAGTTTGTTCTACGCAACTGGGTTAAGTTTGTTCTACGCAACTGGCACAAGTTTGTTCTATGCAACTGGCACAAGTTTGTTTGACGCAATTGGCACAAGTTTGTTCTTCGCAACTGGCACAAGTTTGTTCTATGCAACTGGCTCAAGTTTGTTCTGCGCAACTGGCACAACTTTGTTCTATGCAACTGGCAGAAGTTTGTTTGACACAACTCGCACAAGTTTGTTCTACGCAACTGGCACAAGTTTGTTTGACGCAATTGGCACAAGTTTGTTCTTCGCAACTGGCACAAGTTTGTTCTATGCAACTGGCTCAAGTTTGTTCTGCGCAACTGGCACAACTTTGTTCTATGCAACTGGCAGAAGTTTGTTTGACACAACTCGCACAAGTTTGTTCTACGCAACTGGCACAAGTTTGTTCTACGCAACTGGCACAAGTTTGATCAACGCAACTGGCGCAAGTATGTTCGACGCAACTGGCGCAAGTTTGTTCTACGCAACTGGCTCAAGTTTGTTCTATGCAACTGGCACAAGTTTGTTTGACGTAACTGGCACAAGTTTGTTTGACGCAACTGGCACAAGTTTGTTCTACGAAACTGGCCCAAGTTTGTTTGACGCAACTGGCAGAAGTTTGTTCTATGCAACTGGCACAAGTTTGTTCTACGTAACTGGCACAAGTTTGTTCTACGCAACTGGCAGAAGTTTGTTCTACGCAACTGGCACAAGTTTGTTCTACATAACTGACAGAAGTTTGTTGTACGCAACTGGCACAAGTTTGTTTGACACATCTGGCACAAGTTTGTTTGACACAACTGGCAAAAGTTTGTTCTACGCAACTGGCACAAGTTTGTTCGACATAAGTGGCATAAGTTTGTTCTATGCAACTGGCACAAGTTTGTTTGACACAACTAGCACAAGTTTGTTCTACGTAACTGGCACAAGTTTGTTCTATGCAACTGGCACAAGTTTGTTTGACGCAACTGGCACAAGTTTTTTTGACGCAACTGGCACAAGTTTGTTTGACGCAACTGGCACAAGGTTGTTTCACGCAACTGGCACAAGGTTGTTCTACACAACTGGCACAAGTTTGTTCTATGCAACTGACACAAGTTTGTTTGACGCAACTGGCACAAGTTTGTTCTACGCAACTGGCACAAGTTTCTTTGACGAAACTGGCACAAGTTTGTTCGATGCAACTGGCCCAAGTTTGTTTGACGCAACTGGCACAAGTTTGTTTGACAAAACTGGCACAAGTTTTTTCTACACAACTGGCACAAGTTTGTTCAACAAAACTGGCACAAGTTTGTTCAACGCAACTGGCACAAGTTTGTTCGACGCAACTGGCACAAGTTTGTTTTATGGAACTGGCCCAAGTTTGTTTTACGGAACTGGCACAAGTTTGTTCTACGCAACTGGCACAAGTTTGTCTGACACAACTGGCACAATTTTGTTCTACGTAACTGGCACAAGTTTGTTCTACGCAACTGGCACAAGTTTCTTCGACACAACTGGCACAAGTTTGTTTTATACAACTGGCACAAGTTTGTTTGACACAACTGGCAGAAGTTTGTTCTACGCAACAGGCACAAGTTTGTTCGACGCAATTGGCACAAGTTTGTCCGACACAAATGGCACAAGTTTGTTCAACGCAATTGGCACAAGTTTGTCCAACACAACTGGAACAAGTGTGTTCGACGCAACTGGCACAAGTTTGTTCTACGCAACTGGCACAAGTTTGTTCTATGCAACTGGCACAATTTTTTTTGACGCAACTGGCAAAAGTCTGTTTGACCTAACTGGCACAAGTTTGTTTGACGCAACTGGCACAAGTTTGTTCGATGCAACTGGCACAAGTCTGTTTGACGCAACTGGCACAAGTTTTTTTGATGCAACTGGCACAAGTTTGTTCAATGCAACTGGCACAAGTTTGTTTTGACGCAACTGGCACAAGGGTGTTCTACAAAACTGGCACAAGTTTGTTCTATGCAACTGGCACAAGTTTGTTTGACGCAACTGGCACAAGTTTGTTTTACGCAACTGGCACAAGTTTCTTTGACGCAACTGGCACAAGTTTGTTCGACACAACTGGCCCAAGTTTGTTTGACGCAACTGGCACAAGTTTTTTTGACACAACTGGCACAAGTTTGTTCTACGCAACTGGCACAAGTTTGTTCGACGAAACTGGCACAAGTTTGTCCGACGCAACTGGCACAAGTTTGTTCGACGCAACTGGCACAAGTTTGTTCTACGCAACTGGCACAAGTTTGTTCTGCGCAACTGGCATAAGTTTGTCTGACATAACTGGCACAAGTTTGTTCTACGTAACTGGCACAAGTTTGTTCTACGCAACTGGCACAAGTTTGTTCGACGCAACTGGCACAAGTTTGTTTTACGCAACTGGCACAAGTTTGTTTGACACAACTGGCACAAGTTTGTTCTACGCAACTAGCAAAAGTTTGTTCAACGCAATTGGCACAATTTTGTCCGACGCAACTGGCACAAGTTTGTTCGACGCAACTGGCACAAGTTTGTTCGATGCAACTGGCACAATTTTGTTCTACGTAACTGACACAAGTTTGTTCTACGCAACTGGCATAAATTTGTTTGACGCAACTGGCACAAGTTTGTTTGACGCAACTGGCACAAGTTTGTTCTGCGCAACTTGCACAAGTTTGTTCAACTCAACTGGCACAAGTTTGTTCGACGCAACTGGCACAAGTTTGTTCTACGCAACTGGGTTATGTTTGTTCTACGCAACTGGCACAAGTTTGTTCTATGCAACTGGCACAAGTTTGTTTGACGCAATTGGCACAAGTTTGTTCTTCGCAACTGGCACAAGTTTGTTCTATGCAACTGGCTCAAGTTTGTTCTGCGCAACTGGCACAACTTTGTTCTATGCAACTGGCAGAAGTTTGTTTGACACAACTCGCACAAGTTTGTTCTACGCAACTGGCACAAGTTTGTTTGACGCAATTGGCACAAGTTTGTTCTTCGCAACTGGCACAAGTTTGTTCTATGCAACTGGCTCAAGTTTGTTCTGCGCAACTGGCACAACTTTGTTCTATGCAACTGGCAGAAGTTTGTTTGACACAACTCGCACAAGTTTGTTCTACGCAACTGGCACAAGTTTGTTCTACGCAACTGGCACAAGTTTGATCAACGCAACTGGCGCAAGTATGTTCGACGCAACTGGCGCAAGTTTGTTCTACGCAACTGGCTCAAGTTTGTTCTATGCAACTGGCACAAGTTTGTTTGACGTAACTGGCACAAGTTTGTTTGACGCAACTGGCACAAGTTTGTTCTATGAAACTGGCCCAAGTTTGTTTGACGCAACTGGCAGAAGTTTGTTCTACGCAACTGGCACAAGTTTGTTCTACGTAACTGGCACAAGTTTGTTCTACGCAACTGGCAGAAGTTTGTTCTACGCAACTGGCACAAGTTTGTTCTACATAACTGACAGAAGTTTGTTGTACGCAACTGGCACAAGTTTGTTTGACACATCTGGCACAAGTTTGTTTGACACAACTGGCAAAAGTTTGTTCTACGCAACTGGCACAAGTTTGTTCGACATAAGTGGCATAAGTTTGTTCTATGCAACTGGCACAAGTTTGTTTGACACAACTAGCACAAGTTTGTTCTACGTAACTGGCACAAGTTTGTTCTATGCAACTGGCACAAGTTTGTTTGACGCAACTGGCACAAGATTTTTTGACGCAACTGGCACAAGTTTGTTTGACGCAACTGGCACAAGGTTGTTTCACGCAACTGGCACGAGGTTGTTCTACACAACTGGCACAAGTTTGTTCTATGCAACTGACACAAGTTTGTTTGACGCAACTGGCACAAGTTTGTTCTACGCAACTGGCACAAGTTTCTTTGACGAAACTGGCACAAGTTTGTTCGATGCAACTGGCCCAAGTTTGTTTGACGCAACTGGCACAAGTTTGTTTGACAAAACTGGCACAAGTTTTTTCTACACAACTGGCACAAGTTTGTTCAACAAAACTGGCACAAGTTTGTTCAACGCAACTGGCACAATTTTGTTCGACGCAACTGGCACAAGTTTGTTTTATGGAACTGGCCCAAGTTTGTTTTACGGAACTGGCACAAGTTTGTTCTACGCAACTGGCACAAGTTTGTCTGACACAACTGGCACAATTTTGTTCTACGTAACTGGCACAAGTTTGTTCTACGCAACTGGCACAAGTTTCTTCGACACAACTGGCACAAGTTTGTTTTATACAACTGGCACAAGTTTGTTTGACACAACTGGCAGAAGTTTGTTCTACGCAACAGGCACAAGTTTGTTCGACGCAATTGGCACAAGTTTGTCCGACACAACTGGCACAAGTTTGTTCAACGCAATTGGCACAAGTTTGTCCAACACAACTGGCACAAGTGTGTTCGACGCAACTGGCACAAGTTTGTTCTACGCAACTGGCACAAGTTTGTTCTATGCAACTGGCACAATTTTTTTTGACGCAACTGGCAAAAGTCTGTTTGACCTAACTGGCACAAGTTTGTTTGACGCAACTGGCACAAGTTTGTTCTATGCAACTGGCACAATTTTTTTTGACGCAACTGGCAAAAGTCTGTTTGACCTAACTGGCACAAGTTTGTTTGACGCAACTGGCACAAGTTTGTTCGATGCAACTGGCACAAGTCTGTTTGACGCAACTGGCACAAGTTTTTTTGATGCAACTGGCACAAGTTTGTTCAATGCAACTGGCACAAGTTTGTTTTGACGCAACTGGCACAAGGGTGTTCTACAAAACTGGCACAAGTTTGTTCTATGCAACTGGCACAAGTTTGTTTGACGCAACTGGCACAAGTTTGTTTTACGCAACTGGCACAAGTTTCTTTGACGCAACTGGCACAAGTTTGTTCGACACAACTGGCCCAAGTTTGTTTGACGCAACTGGCACAAGTTTTTTTGACACAACTGGCACAAGTTTGTTCTACGCAACTGGCACAAGTTTGTTCGACGAAACTGGCACAAGTTTGTCCGACGCAACTGGCACAAGTTTGTTCGACGCAACTGGCACAAGTTTGTTCTACGCAACTGGCACAAGTTTGTTCTGCGCAACTGGCATAAGTTTGTCTGACATAACTGGCACAAGTTTGTTCTACGTAACTGGCACAAGTTTGTTCTACGCAACTGGCACAAGTTTGTTCGACGCAACTGGCACAAGTTTGTTTTACGCAACTGGCACAAGTTTGTTTGACACAACTGGCACAAGTTTGTTCTACGCAACTAGCAAAAGTTTGTTCAACGCAATTGGCACAATTTTGTCCGACGCAACTGGCACAAGTTTGTTCGACGCAACTGGCACAAGTTTGTTCGATGCAACTGGCACAATTTTGTTCTACGTAACTGACACAAGTTTGTTCTACGCAACTGGCATAAATTTGTTTGACGCAACTGGCACAAGTTTGTTTGACGCAACTGGCACAAGTTTGTTCTGCGCAACTTGCACAAGTTTGTTCAACTCAACTGGCACAAGTTTGTTCGACGCAACTGGCACAAGTTTGTTCTACGCAACTGGGTTAAGTTTGTTCTACGCAACTGGCACAAGTTTGTTCTATGCAACTGGCACAAGTTTGTTTGACGCAATTGGCACAAGTTTGTTCTTCGCAACTGGCACAAGTTTGTTTGACGCAATTGGCACAAGTTTGTTCTATGCAACTGGCTCAAGTTTGTTCTGCGCAACTGGCACAACTTTGTTCTATGCAACTGGCAGAAGTTTGTTTGACACAACTCGCACAAGTTTGTTCTATGCAACTGGCACAAGTTTGTTTGACGCAATTGGCACAAGTTTGTTCTATGCAACTGGCTCAAGTTTGTTCTGCGCAACTGGCACAACTTTGTTCTATGCAACTGGCAGAAGTTTGTTTGACACAACTCGCACAAGTTTGTTCTACGCAACTGGCACAAGTTTGTTTGACGCAATTGGCACAAGTTTGTTCTTCGCAACTGGCACAAGTTTGTTCTATGCAACTGGCTCAAGTTTGTTCTGCGCAACTGGCACAACTTTGTTCTATGCAACTGGCAGAAGTTTGTTTGACACAACTCGCACAAGTTTGTTCTACGCAACTGGCACAAGTTTGTTCTACGCAACTGGCACAAGTTTGATCAACGCAACTGGCGCAAGTATGTTCGACGCAACTGGCGCAAGTTTGTTCTACGCAACTGGCTCAAGTTTGTTCTATGCAACTGGCACAAGTTTGTTTGACGTAACTGGCACAAGTTTGTTTGACGCAACTGGCACAAGTTTGTTCTACGAAACTGGCCCAAGTTTGTTTGACGCAACTGGCAGAAGTTTGTTCTACGCAACTGGCACAAGTTTGTTCTACGTAACTGGCACAAGTTTGTTCTACGCAACTGGCAGAAGTTTGTTCTACGCAACTGGCACAAGTTTGTTCTACATAACTGACAGAAGTTTGTTGTACGCAACTGGCACAAGTTTGTTTGACACATCTGGCATAAGTTTGTTTGACACAACTGGCAAAAGTTTGTTCTACGCAACTGGCACAAGTTTGTTCGACATAAGTGGCATAAGTTTGTTCTATGCAACTGGCACAAGTATGTTTGACACAACTAGCACAAGTTTGTTCTACGTAACTGGCACAAGTTTGTTCGATGCAACTGGCACAAGTTTGTTTGACGCAACTGGCACAAGTTTGTTCTATGCAACTGGCACAAGTTTGTTCTATGCAACTGGCACAAGTTTGTTCGACGAACTGGAACAAGTTTGTTTAACGCAACTGGTACAAGTTTATTCGACCCAACTGGCACAAGTTTGTTTGACGCAACTGGCACAAGTTTTTTTGACGCAACTGGCACAAGTTTGTTTGACGCAACTGGCACAAGGTTATTCTACACAACTGGCACAAGTTTGTTCTATGCAACTGGCACAAGTTTGTTTGACGCAACTGGCACAAGTTTCTTCTACGCAACTGGCACAAGTTTCTTCGACACAACTGGCACAAGTTTGTTCGACGCAACTGGCAGAAGTTTGTTCTACGCAACTGGCACAAGTTTGTTTGACACAACTGGCACAAGTTTGTTCTACGCAACTGGCACAAATTTGTTCGACGAAACTGGCACAAGATTGTTCGACGCAACTGGAACAAGTTTGTTCGGCGCAACTGGCACAAGTTTTTTCTACGCAACTGGCACAAGTTTGTTGTACGAAACTGGCACAAGTTTGTTCTACGCAAGTGGCACAAGTTTGTCTGACACAACTGGCACAAGTTTGTTCTACGTAACTGGCACAAGTTTGTTCTACGCAACTGGCACAAGTTTGTTCGACGCAACTGGCACAAGTTTGTTTGACACAACTGGCACAAGTTTGTTCTACGCAACTGGCAAAAGTTTGTTTTACGCAACTGGCACAAGTTTGTTCGACGCAAGTGGCACAAGTTTGTTTGACACAACTGGCACAAGTTTGTTCTACGCAACTGGCACAAGTTTGTTCGATACAACTGGCACAAGTTTGTTTGACGCAACTGGCACAAGTTTGTTCGATACAACTGGTACAAGTTTATTCGACCCAACTGGCACAAGTTTGTTTGACGCAACTGGCACAAGTTTTTTTGACGCAACTGGCACAAGGTTGTTTGACGCAACTGGCACAAGGTTATTCTACACAACTGGCACAAGTTTGTTCTATGCAACTGGCACAAGTTTGTTTGACGCAACTGGCACAAGTTTGTTCTACGCAACTGGCACAAGTTTCTTCGACACAACTGGCACAAGTTTGTTCGACGCAACTGGCAGAAGTTTGTTCTACGCAACTGGCACAAGTTTGTTTGACACAACTGGCACAAGTTTGTTCTACGCAACTGGCACAAATTTGTTCGACGAAACTGGCACAAGATTGTTCGACGCAACTGGAACAAGTTTGTTCGGCGCAACTGGCACAAGTTTAATCTTCGCAACTGGTACAAGTTTTTTCTACGCAACTGGCACAAGTTTGTTGTACGAAACTGGCACAAGTTTGTTCTACGCAAGTGGCACAAGTTTGTCTGACACAACTGGCACAAGTTTGTTCTACGTAACTGGCACAAGTTTGTTCTACGCAACTGGCACAAGTTTGTTCGACGCAACTGGCACAAGTTTGTTTGACACAACTGGCACAAGTTTGTTCTACGCAACTGGCAAAAGTTTGTTTTACGCAACTGGCACAAGTTTGTTCGACGCAAGTGGCACAAGTTTGTTTGACACAACTGGCACAAGTTTGTTCTACGCAACTGGCACAAGTTTGTTCGATACAACTGGCACAAGTTTGTTTGACGCAACTGGCACAAACTTATTCGACGCAACTGGCACAAGTTTGTTCGATGCAAATGGCACAAGTTTGTTCGACGCAACTGGCACAAGTTTGTTTAATGCAACTGGCACAAGTTTATTCGACCTAACTGGCAAAAGTTTGTTTGACGCAACTGGCACAAGTTTTTTTGACGCAACTGGCACAAGTTTGTTTGACGCAACTGGCACAAGGTTGTTTGACGCAACTGGCACAAGGTTGTTGTACACAACTGGCACAAGTTTGTTCTATGCAACTGACACAAGTTTGTTTGACGCAACTGGCACAAGTTTGTTCTACGCAACTGGCAAAAGTTTCTTTGACAAAACTGGCACAAGTTTGTTCGACGCAACTGGCCCAAGTTTGTTTGACGCAACTGGCACAAGTTTGTTTGACAAAACTGGCACAAGTTTGTTCGACGCAACTGGCACAAGTTTGTTCGACGCAACTGGCACAAGTTTGTTTTACGGAACTGGCACAAGTTTGTTTTACGGAACTGGCACAAGATTGTTCTATGCAACTGGCACAAGTTTGTCTGACACAACTGGCACAATTTTGTTCTACGTAACTGGCACAAGTTTGTTCTACGCAACTGGCACCAGTTTGTTCGACGCAACTGGCACAAGTTTGTTCGACGCAATTGGCACAAGTTTGTCCGACACAACTGGCACAAGTTTGTTCGACGCAATTGGCACAAGTTTGTCCGACACAACTGGCACAAGTGTGTTCGACGCAACTGGCCCAAGTTTGGTCTACGCAACTGGCACAAGTTTGTTCTATGCAACTGGCACAAGTTTGTTTGACGCAACTGGCACAAGTCTGTTTGACATAACTGGCACAAGTTTGTTCTGCGCAACCGGCACAAGTTTGTTCGATGCAACTGGCACAAGTTTGTTCGACGCAACTGGAACAAGTTTATTTAATGCAACTGGCACAAGTTTATTCGACCCAACTAGCACAAGTTTGTTTGACGCAACTGGCAAAAGTTTTTTTGACACAACTAGCACAAGTTTGTTCGACGAAACTGGCACAAGTTTGTCCGACGCAACTGGCACAAGTTTGTTCGACGCAACTGGCACAAGTTTGTTCTACGCAACTGGCACAAGTTTGTTCTGCGCAACTGGCACAAGTTTGTCTGACATAACTGGCACAAGTTTGTTCTACGTAACTAGCACAAGTTTGTTTGACACAACTGGCACAAGTTTGTTATACGCAACTGGCAAAAGTATGTTCGACGCAATTGGCACAAATTGGTCCGACGCAACTGGCACAAGTTTGTTCGACGCAACTGGCACAAGTTTGTTCGATGCAACTGGCACAAGTTCGTTCTACGCAACTGACACAAGTTTGTTCTACGCAACTGGCATAAATTTGTTTGACGCAACTGGCACAAGTTTGTTTGACGCAACTGGCACAAGTTTGTTCTGCGCAACTTGCACAAGTTTGTTCAACGCAACTGGCACAAGTTTGTTCGACGCAACTGGCACAAGTTTGTTCTACGCAACTGGGTTAAGTTTGTTCTACGCAACTGGCACAAGTTTGTTTGATGCAACGGGCACAAGTTTGTCCTATGCATCTGGCACAAGTTTGTTCTACACAACTGGGACAAGTTTGTTCTACGCAACTGGCACAAGTTTGTTCTGCGCAACTGGCACAAGTTTGTTCTACGTAACTGGCACAAGTTTGTTCTACGCAACTGGCACAAGTTTGTCCTACGCAACTGGCACAAGTTTGTTCTATGCAACTGGCACAAGTTTGTTCAATGCAACTGAAACAAGTTTGTTTGACGCAACTGGCACAAGTTTTTTCTACGCAACTGGCACAAGTTTGTTCGATGCAACTGGCACAAGTTTGTTTGACGCAACTGGCACAAGTTTGTTTAACGCAACTGGCACAAGTTTACTCGACCCAACAGGCGCAAGTTTGTTTGACGCAACTGGCACAAGTTTTTTTGACGCAACTGGCACAAGTTTGTTTGACGCAACTGGCACAAGTTTGTTTGACGCAACTGGCACAAGGTTGTTCTACGCAACTGGCACAAGTTTGTTCTATGTAACTGGCACAAGTTTGTTTGATGCAACTGGCAGAAGTTTGTTCTACGCAACTGGCACAAGTTTCTTTGGCGCAACTGGCACAAGTTTGTTTGACACAACTGGCAGAAATTTGTTCTACGCAACTGGCACAAGTTTGTTCTACGTAACTAGCACAAGTTTGTTCTACACAACTGGCACAAGTTTGTTATACGCAACTGGCACAATTTGTTTGACACAAATAGCAAAAGTTTGTTCTACGTAACTGGCAAAAGTTTGTTCTACGCAACTGGAACAAGTTTGTTTGACGCAACTGGCACAAGTTTGTTCTACGCAACTGGCACAAGTTTGTTCGATGCAACTGGCACAAGTTTGTTTGACGCAACTGGCACAAGTTTGTTTAACGCAACTGGCACAAGTTTACTCAACCCAACTGGCACAAGTTTGTTTGACGCAACTGGCACAAGTTTTTTTGACGCAACTGGCACAAGTTTGCTTGACGCAACTGGCACAAGTTTGTTTGACGCAACTGGCACAAGGTTGTTCTACGCAACTGGCACAAGTTTGTTGTATGTGACTGGCACAAGTTTGTTTGACGCAACTGGCAGAAGTTTGTTCTACGCAACTGGCACAAGTTTCTTTGGCGCAACTGGCACAAGTTTGTTTGACACAACTAGCAGAAGTTTGTTCTACGCATCTGGCACAAGTTTGTTCTACGTAACTGGCACAAGTTTGTTCTACACAACTGGCACAAGTTTGTTCTACGCAACTGGCACAATTTGTTTGACACAAATAGCAAAAGTTTGTTCTACATAACTGGCACAAATTTGTTCTACGCAACTGGCACAAGTTTGTTTGACACGACTGGCACAAGTTTGTTCTACGCAACAGGCACAAGTTTGTTTGATGCAATTGGCACAAGTTTTTTTGACGCAACTGGCAGAAGTTTGTTTGACGCAACTGGCAAAAGTTTGTTTGACACAACTGGCACAAGTTTGTTCTACGCAACTGGCACAAGTTTGTTCGACTCAACTGGCACAAGTTTGTCCGACCCAACTGGCACAAGTTTGTTTGATGCAACTGGCACAAGTTTGTTCTACGCAACTGGCACAAGTTTGTTCTACGCAACTGGCACAAGTTTGTTCGACGCAACTGGCACAAGTTTGTTCGACACAACTGGCACGTTTGTTCGACGCAACTGCCATAAGTTTGTTTGACGCAACTGGCACAAGTTTGTTCGACACAACTGGCACAAGTTTGTTCGACACAACTGGCACAAGTTTGTTCGACGCAACTGGCACAAGTTTGTTCGACGCAACTGGCACAAGTTTGTTTGACACAACTGGCACATGTTTGTTCGACGCAACTGGCAAAAGTTTGTTCAACGCAACTGGCATAAGTTTGTTTAACGCAATTAGCACAAGTTTGTTCAACGCAACTGGCACAAGTTTGTAGTTCGCAACTGGCACAAGTTTGTTTGACACAACTGGCACATGTTTGTTCGACGCAACTGGCAAAAGTTTGTTCAACGCAACTGGCATAAGTTTGTTTAACGCAATTAGCACAAGTTTGTTCAACGCAACTGGCACAAGTTTGTAGTTCGCAACTGGCACAAGTTTGTTCTACATAACAGGCTCAAGTTTGTCCGACACAACTGGCACAAGTTTGTTCGACGCAACTGGCCCAAGTTTGTTTGACGCAACTGGCAAAAGTTTGTTTGACACAACTGGCACAAGTTTGTTCTACGCATCTGGCACAAGTTAGTTCGATGCAACTGGCACAAGTTTGTTCTACGCAACTGGCATAAGTTTGATCGACGCAACTGGCACAAATTTGTTTTGCGCAACTGGCACAAGATTGTTCTATGCAACTGGCACAAATTTGTTTGACGCAGCTGGCACACGTTTGTTCTTCACAAATGGCACAAGTTTGTTTTATGCAACTGGCCGAAGTTTGTTCTATATAACTGGCACAAGTTTCTTCTACGTAACAGGCACAAGTTTGTGCTATGCAACTGGCACAAGTTTGTTCGACGCAACTGGCACAAGTTTGTTTAACGCAACTGGCACAAGTTTGTTCTATGCAACTGGCACAAGTTTGTTTGACGCAAATGGCACAAGTTAGTTTGACGTAACTGGCACAAGTTTGTTTGACGCAACTGGGACAAGGTTGTTCTACGCAACTGGCACAAGTTTGTTCTACGCAACTGGCAAAAGTTTGTTCGACGCAACTGGCAAAAGTTTGTTCGACGCAACTGGCACAAGTTTGTTTGACGCAACTGGCAAAAGTTTGTTTGACACAACTGGCACAAGTTTGTTTGACGCAACTGGCACAAGGTTATTCGACGCAACTGGCACAAGTTTGTCTGACGCAACTGGCACAAGTTTGTTCGATGCAAGTGGCACAAGTTTGTTCGACGCAACTGGCACAAGTTTGTTCGACGCAACTGGCATAAGTTTGTTTGATGCAACTGGCACAAGTTTGTTCGACACAACTGGCACAAGTTTGTTTGATGCAACTAGCACAAGTTTGTTCTTCGCAACTGGCACAAGTTTGTTCTACGCAACTAGCCCAAGTTTGTTCTGCGCAGCTGGCACAAGTTTGTTCGACGCAACTGGCTCAAGTTTGTTCGACGCAACTGGCACAAGTTTGTTCTATGCAACTGGCACAAGTTTGTTCTACGAAATTGACACAAGTTTGTACGATGCAACTGGCACAAGTTCGTTCGACGCAACTGGCACAAGTTTGTTCGACGCAACTGGCCCAAGTTTGTTCTACGCAACTGGCACAAGTTTGTTCGACGCAACTGGCACAAGTTAGTTCGACGCAACTGGCACAAGTTTGTTTGATGCAACTGGCACAAGTTTGTTCGACACAACTGGCACAAGTTTGTTTGATACAACTAGCACAAGTTTGTTCTTCGCAACTGGCACAAGTTTGTTCTACGCAACTAGCCCAAGTTTGTTCTACGCAACTGGCACAAGTTTGTTCGACGCAATTGGCACAAGTTTGTTTGACGCAACTGGCACAAGTTTGTTCGACGCAACTGGCACAAGTTTGTTCTACGCAACTGGCACAAGTTTGTTCGACACAACTGGCACAAGTTTGTTCGACGCAACTGGCACAAGTTTGTTCGACGCAACTGGCACAAGTTTGTTTTACGCAACTGGCACAAGTTTGTTTGACGCAACTGGCACAAGTTTGTTCTATACAACTGGCACAAGTTTGTTCTACGCAATTGACACAAGTTTGTTCGATGCAACTGGCACAAGTTCGTTCGACGCAATTGGCACAAGTTTGTTCGACGCAACACTCACAAGTTTGTTCTACGCAACTGGCACAAGTTTGTTCTATGCAACTGGCACAAGTTTTTTCATCGCAACTGGCACAAGTTTGTTCTACGCAACTGGCCCAATTTTGTTCTTCACAACTGGCACGAGTTTGTTCTATGCAACTGGCACAAGTTTGTTCGACGCAACTGGCACAAGTTTGTTCTACTCAACTAGCACAAATTTGTTCTACGCAACTGGCACAAGTTTTTTGACGCAAATTGCACAAGTTTGTTCTACGCAACTTGCACAAGTTTGTTCGACGCAACTGGCACAAGTTTGTTCCACGCAACTGGCTCAAGTTTGTTCTACGCAACTGCACAAGTTTGTTCTACGCAACTGGCACAAGTTTGTTTGACGCAACTGGCCCAAGTTTGTTTGACGCAACTGTCAAAAGTTTGTTTGAAACCATTGGAACAAGTTTCTTCTACGCAACTGTCAGAAGTTTGTTCAACGCAACTGGCACAAGTTTGTCCAACGCAACTGGCACAAGTTTGTTCGATGCAACTGGCACAAGTTTGTTCGATGCAACTGGCACAAGTTTGTTCTACGCAACTGGAAAATATTTGTTCTACGCAACTGGCACAAGTTTGTTCTACGCAACTGCCACAAGTTTGTTCTACGCAACTGGCACAAGTTTGTTCTAAGCAACTGCCACAAGTTTGTTCTACGCAACTTACACAAGTTTGTTCAACACAACTGGCACAAGTATGTTCGACGCAACTGGCACAAGTTTGTCTATGCAACTGTCTCCAGTTTGTTCTACGCAACTGGCACAAGTTTGTTTGACACAACTGGCGCAAGTTTGTCCTACGCAACTGGCACAAGTTTGTTCTACGCAACTGGCCCAAGTTTGTTTGATGCAACTGGCAGAAGTTTGTTCTAAACAACTGGCACAAGTTTGTTCTACGTAACTGGCACAAGTTTGTTCGACAAAACTGGCACAAGTTTGTTCTATGCAACTGGCACAAGTTTGTTTGACACAAATGGCACAAGTTTGTTCTACGTAACTGGCACAAGTTTGTTCTACTCAACTGGCACAAGTTTGTTCGACGCAACTGGCACAAGTTTGTTTGACGCAACTGGCACAAGTTTGTTTGACGCACCTGGCACAAGTTTGTTTGACGCAACTGGCAGAAGTTTGTCCTACGCAAGTGGCACAAGTTTGTAGTTCGCAACTGGCACAAGTTTGTTCTACGCAACTGGCCCAAGTTTGTTTGACGCAACTGGCACAAGTTCGTTCTACGCAACTGACACAAGTTTGTTCTACGCAACTAGCACAAGTTTGTTCTACGCAACTAGCACAAGTTTGTTCTACACAACTGGCACAAGTTTGTTTTACGCAACTGGCACAAGGTTGTTCTACGCAACTGGCACAATTTTGTTCTACGCAACAGGCACAAGTTTGTTCTTCGCAACTGGCACAAGTTTGTTCTACGCAACTGGCACAAGTTTGTTCTACGCAACTGGCCCAAGTTTGTTTGACGCAACTGGCACTAGTTTGTTCTTCGCAACTGGCACAAGTTTGTTCTACGCAACTGGCAAAAGTTTGTTCTATGCAACTGGCACAAGTTTGTTTGACGCAACTAGTCCAAGTTTGTTTGACGCAACTGGCAAAAGTTTGTTTGAAACAACTGGCACAAGTTTATTCTACGCAACTGTCACAAGTTTGTTCAACGCATCTGGCACAAGTTTGTTCTACGCAACTGTCACAAGTTTGTTCAACGCATCTGGCACAAGTTTGTTCGACGCAACTGGCACAAGTTTGTCTGACGCAACTGGCACATGTGTGTTTGACTCAACTGGCACAAGTTTGTTCGACGCAACTGGCACAAGTTTGTTCTACGCAACTGGCACAAGTTTGTTCTGCGCAACTGGCACAAGTTTGTCTGACATAACTGGAACAAGTTTGTTCTACGTAACTAGCACAAGTTTGTTCTACGCAACTGGCACAAGTTTGTTCGACGCAACTGGCACAAGTTTGTTGTACGTAACTGGCACAAGTTTGTTTGACACAACTGGCACAAGTTTGTTCTACGCAACTGGCAAAAGTTTGTTCGACGCAATTGGCACAAATTGGTCCGACGCAACTGGCACAAGATTGTTCGACGCAACTGGCACAAGTTTGTGCGATGCAACTGGCAAAAGTTTGTTCTACGCAACTGACACAAGTTTGTTCTACGCAACTGGCATAAATTTGTTTGACGCAACTGGCACAAGTTTGTTTGACGCAACTGGCACAAGTTTGTTCTGCGCAACTTGGACAAGTTTGTTCAACGCAACTGGCACAAGTTTGTTCTTCGCAACTGGCACAAGTTTGTTCTACGCAACTGGGTTAAGTTTGTTCTACGCACCTGGCACAAGTTTGTTTGACGCAACTGGCACAAGTTTGTCCTATGCATCTGGCACAAGTTTGTTCTACACAACTGGGACAAGTTTGTTCTACGCAACTGGCACAAGTTTGTTCTACGCAACTGGCACAAGTTTGTTCTACGTAACTGGCACAAGTTTGTTCTACGCAACTGGCACAAGTTTGTTTAACGCAACTGGCACAAGTTTGTTCTATGCAACTGGCACAAGTTTGTTCAATGCAACTGGAACAAGTTTGTTTGACGCAACTGGCACAAGTTTGTTCTACGCAACTGGCACAAGTTTGTTCGATGCAACTGGCACAAGTTTGTTTGACGCAACTAGCACAAGTTTGTTTAACGCAACTGGCACAAGTTTACTCGACCCAACTGGCACAAGTTTGTTTGACGCAACTGGCACAAGTTTTTTTGACGCAACTGGCACAAGTTTGTTTGACGCAACTGGCACAAGTTTGTTTGACGCATCTGGCACAAGGTTGTTCTACGCAACTGGCACAAGTTTGTTCTATGTAACTGGCACAAGTTTGTTTGACGCAACTGGCAGAAGTTTGTTCTACGCAACTGGCACAAGTTTCTTTGGCGCAACTGGCACAAGTTTGTTTGACACAACTGGCAGAAGTTTGTTCTACGCAACTGGCACAAGTTTGTTCTACGTAACAGGCACAAGTTTGTTCTACACAACTGGCACAAGTTTGTTCTACGCAACTGGCACAATTTGTTTGACACAAATAGCAAAAGTTTGTTCTACGTAACTGGCACAAGTTTGTTCTATGCAACTGAAACAAGTTTGTTTGACGCAAGTGGCAGAAATTTGTTCTACGCAACTGGCACAAGTTTGTTTGACAAGACTGGCACAAGTTTGTTCTACGCAACAGGCACAAGTTTGTTCGATGCAATTGGCACAAGTTTTTTTGACGCAACTGGCACAAGTTTGTTTGACGCAACTGGCAAAAGTTTGTTTGACACAACTGGCACAAGTTTGTTCTACGCAACTGGCACAAGTTTGTTCAACTCAACTGGCACAAGTTTGTGCGACCCAACTGGCACAAGTTTGTTTGACGCAACTGGCACAAGTTTGTTCTACGCAACTGGCACAAGTTTGTTCTACGCAACTGGCACAAGTTTGTTCGACGCAACTGGCACAAGTTTGTTCGACACAACTGGCACGTTTGTTCGACGCAACTGGCACAAGTTTGTTTGACGCAACTGGCACAAGTTTGTTCGACACAACTGGCACAAGTTTGTTCGACACAACTGGCACAAGTTTGTTTGACGCAAATGGCACATGTTTGTTCGACGCAACTGGCAAAAGTTTGTTCAACGCAACTGGCAAAAGTTTGTTTAACACAATTAGCACAAGTTTGTTTGACGCAACTGGCCCAAGTTTGTTCAACGCAACTGGCACAAGTTTGTAGTTCGCAACTGGCACAAGTTTGTTCTACATAACAGGCTCAAGTTTGTCCGACACAACTGGCACAAGTTTGTTCGACGCAACTGGCCCAAGTTTGTTTGACGCAACTGGCAAAAGTTTGTTTGACACAACTGGCACAAGTTTGTTCTACGCATCTGGGACAAGTTAGTTCGACGCAACTGGCACAAATTTGTTCTGCGCAACTGGCACAAGTTTGTTCTATGCAACTGGCACAAGTTTGTTTGACGCAGCTGGCACATGTTTGTTCTTCGCAAATGGCACAAGTTTGTTCTACGCAACTGGCCGAAGTTTGTTCTATATAACTGGCACAAGTTTCTTCTACGTAACAGGCACAAGTTTGTGCTATGTAACTGGCACAAGTTTGTTCGACGCAACTGGCACAAGTTTGTTAATGCAACTGGCACAAGTTTGTTCTATGCAACTGGCACAAGTTTGTTTGACGCAACTGGCACAAGTTAGTTTGACGTAACTGGCACAAGTTTGTTTGACGTAACTGGGACAAGGTTGTTCTACGCAACTGGCACAAGTTTGTTCTACGCAACTGGCACAAGTTTGTTCGACGCAACTGGCACAAGTTTGTTCGACGCAACTGGCACAAGTTTGTTTGACGCAACTGGCAAAAGTTTGTTTGACACAACTGGCACAAGTTTGTTTGACGCAACTGGCACAAGGTTATTCGACGCAACTGGCACAAGTTTGTCTGACGCAACTGGCACAAGTTTGTTCGACACAACTGGCACAAGTATGTTCAACGCAATTGGCACAAGTTTGTCCGACACAACTGGCACAAGTTTGTTCTACGCAACTGGCACAAGTTTGTTCGACGAAACTGGCACAAGTTTGTTCGACGCAATTGGCACAAGTTTGTCCGACACAACTGGCACAAGTTTGTTCAACGCAATTGCCACAAGTTTGTCCGACACAACTGGCACAAGAATGTTCGACGCAACTGGCACAAGTTTGGTCTACGCAACTGGCACAAGTTTGTTCTATGCAACTGGCACAAGTTTGTTCTATGCAACTGGCACAAGTTTCTTTTACGCAACTGGCATAAGTTTGTTTGACACAACTGGCACAAGTTTGTTCTACGCAACTGGCAAAAGTTTGTTCGACGCAATTGGCACAATTTTGTCCGACGCAACTGGCACAAGTTTGTTCGACGCAACTGGCACAAGTTTGTTCGATGCAACTGGCACAAGTTTCTTCTACGCAACTGACACAAATTTGTTCTGCGCAACTTGCACAAGTTTGTTCAACGCAACTGGCACAAGTTTCTTTGACGCAACTGGCACAAGTTTGTTCTGCGCAACTTGCACAAGTTTGTTCAACGCAAATGGCACAAGTTTGTTCGACGCAACTGGCGCAAGTTTGTTCTGCGCAACTGGCACAAATTTGTTCTACGCAACTGGCAGAAGTTTGTTCTACGCAACTGGCACAAGTTTGTTCTTCGTAACTGGCACAAGTTTGTTCTACGCAACTGGCAGAAGTTTGTTCTACGCAACTGGCACAAGTTTGTTCTAAGTTACTGGCACAAGTTTGTTCTACGCAACTGGCACAAGTTTGTTTGACACATCTGGCACAAGTTTGTTTGACACAACTGGCAAAAGTTTGTTCGATGCAACTGGCACAAGTTTGTTTGACGCAACTGGCACAAGGTTCTTTGACGTAACTGGCACAAGGTTATTCTACACAACTGGCACAAGTTTGTTCTATGCAACTGGTACAAGTTTGTTTGACGCAACTGGCACAAGTTTGTTCTACGCAACTGGCTCAAGTTTCTTCGACACAACTGGCACAAGTTTGTTCGACGCAACTGGCCCAAGTTTGTTTGATGCAACTGGCACAAGTTTGTTTGACAAAACTGGCACAAGTTTGTTCTACGCAACTGGCACAAGTTTGTTCAACGAAACTGGCACAAGATTGTTCGACGCAACTGGAACAAGTTTGTTCTACGCAACTGGCACAAGTTTGTTCTTCGCAACTGGAAAAAGTTTTTTCTACGCAATTGGCACAAGTTTGTTCTACACAACTGGCACAAGTTTGTCTGACACAACTGGCACAAGTTTGTTCTACGTAACTGGCCCAAGTTTGTTCTACGCAACTGGCACAAGTTTGTTCGACGCAACTGGCACAAGTTTGTTTAACACAACTGGCACAAGTTTGTTCTACGCAACTGGCAAAAGTTTGTTCTACGCAACTGGCACAAGTTTGTTCGACGCAAGTGGCACAAGTTTGTTCTATGCAACTGGCACAAGTTTGTTTGCCACAACTGGCACAAGTTTGTTCTACGCAACTGGCACAAGTTTATTCGATACAACTGGCACAAGTTTGTTTGACGCAACTGGCACAAGCTTGTTCGACGCAACTGGCACAAGTTTGTTCGATGCAAATGGCACAAGTTTGTTCGACGCAACTGGCACAAGTTTGTTTAACGCAACTGGCACAAGTTTATTCGACCCAACTGGCAAAAGTTTGTTTGATGCAACTGGCACAAGTTTTTTTGACGCAACTGGCACAAGTTTGTTTGATGCAACTGGCACAAGGTTGTTTGATGCAACTGGCACAAGGTTGTTCTACACAACTGGCACAAGTTTGTTTTATGCAACTGACACAAGTTTGTTTGACGCAACTGGCACAAGTTTGTTCTACGCAACTGGCACAAGTTTCTTTGACGAAACTGGCACAAGTTTGTTCGACGCAACTGGCCCAAGTTTGTTTGACGCAACTGTCACAAGTTTGGTTGACAAAACTGGCACAAGTTTGTTCTACACAACTGGCACAAGTTTGTTCGACAAAACTGGCACAAGTTTGTTTTACGCAACTGGCACAAGTTTGTTTGACGCAACTGGCAAAAGTTTGTATTACGGAACTGGCACAAGTTTGTTCTACGCAACTGGCACAATTCTGTTCTACGTAACTGGCACAAGTTTGTTCTACGCAACTGGCACAAGTTTGTTTGACGCAACTGGCACAAGTTTGTTCTACGCAATTGGCACAAGTTTGTCCGACACAACTGGCACAAGTTTGTTCGACGCAATTGGCACAAGTTTGTCTGACACAACTGGCACAAGTGTGTTCGACGCAACTGGCACAAGTTTGGTCTACGCAACTGGCACAAGTTTGTTCTATGCAACTGGCACAAGTTTGTTTGACGCAACTGGCACAAGTCAGTTTGACTTAACTGGCACAAGTTTGTTCTGCGCAACTGGCACAATTTTGTTCGATGCAACTGGCACAAGTTTGTTCGACACAACGGGCAAAAGTTTGTTCTACGCAACTGGCACAAGTTTGTTCGACACAAGTGGCACAAGTTTGTTCTATGCAACCGGCAGAAGTTTGTTTGACACAACTGGCAAGAGTTTGTTTGACGCAACAGGCAAAAGTTTATTTGAAACAACTGGCACAAGTTTGTTCTACGCAACTGTCACAAGTTTGTTCAACGCATCTGGCACAAGTTTGTTCGATGCAACTGGCACAGGTTTGTTCGATGCAACTGGCACAAGTTTGTTCGACGCAACTGGCACAAGTTTGTTCTACGCAACTGGCACAAATTTGTTCTACGCAACTGGCACAAGTTTGTTTTACGCAACTGGCAAAAGTTTGTTTGATGCAATTGGCACAAGTTTGTTCTTCACAACTGGCACAAGTTTGTTCTATGCAACTGGCCCAAGTTTGTTTACACGCAACTGGCACAAGTTTTTTCTATGCAACTGGCAGAAGTTTGTTTGAAACAACTCGCACAAGTTTGTTCTACGCAACTGGCACAAGTTTGTTCTACGCAACTGGCACAATTTTGTTCAACGCAACTGGCGCAAGTATGTTCGACGCAACTGGCACAAGTTTGTTCTACGCAACTGGCTCAAGTTTGTTCTATGCAACTGGCACAAGTTTGTTTGACGCAACTGGCACAAGTTTGTTTGACGCAACTGGCACAAGTTTGTTCTACGAAACTGGCCCAAGTTTGTTTGACGCAACTGGCAGAAGTTTGTTCTACGCAACTGGCACAAGTTTGTTCTACGTAACTGGCACAAGTTTGTTCTACGCAACTGGCAGAAGTTTGTTCTACGCAACTGGCACAAGTTTGTTCTACGTAACTGGCACAAGTTTGTTCTACGCAACTGGCACAAGTTTGTTTGACACATCTGGCACAAGTTTGTTTGACACAACTGGCAAAAGTTTGTTCTACGCAACTGGCACAAGTTTGTTTGACACAACTGGCAGAAGTTTGTTCTACGCAACTGGCACAAGTTTTTCGATGCAACTGGCACAAGTTTGTTTGACGCAACTGGCACAAGTTTGTTCGACGCAACTGGCACAAGTTTGTTCGATGCAACTGGCACAAGTTTGTTCGACGAACTGGCACAAGTTTGTTTAACGCAACTAGCACAAGTTTATTCGACCCAACTGGCACAAGTTTATTTGACGCAACTTGCACAAGTTTTTTTGACGCAACTGGCACAAGTTTGTTTGACGCAACTGGCACAAGGTTGTTTGACGCAACTGTTACAAGGTTATTCTACACAACTGGCACAAGTTTGTTCTACACAACTGACAAAAGTTTGTTCTACGCAACTGGCACAAGTTTGTTCGACGCAACTGGCACAAGTTTTTTCGATGCAACTGGCACAAGTTTCTTCTACGCAACTGACACAAGTTTGTTCTACGCAACTGGCATAAATTTGTACGACGCAACTGGCACAAGTTTCTTTGACGCAACTGGCACAAGTTTGTTCTGCGCAACTTGCACAAGTTTGTTCAACGCAACTGGCACAAGTTTGTTCGACGCAACTGGCGCAAGTTTGTTCTGCGCAACTGGCACAAATTTGTTCTACGCAACTGGCACAAGTTTGTCTGACACAACTGGCAAAAGTTTGTTCTACGCAACTGGCACAAGTTTGTTCGACGCAAGTGGCACAAGTTTGTTCTATGCAACTGGCACAAGTTGTTTGACACAACTGGCACAAGTTTGTTCTACGCAACTGGCACAAGTTTGTTCGATGCAACTGGCACAAGTTTGTATGACGCAACTGGCACCAACTTGTTCGACGCAACTGGCACAAGTTTGTTCGATGCAAATGGCACAAGTTTGTTTGACGCAACTAGCATAAGTTTGTTTAACGCAACTGGCACAAGTTTATTCGACCCAACTGGCACAAGTTTGTTTGACGCAACTGGCACAAGTTTTTTTGACGCAACTGGCACAAGTTTGTTTGACGCAACTGGCACAAGGTTGTTCTACACAACTGGCACAAGTTTGTTCTATGCAACTGACACAAGTTTGTTTGACGCAACTGGCACAAGTTTGTTCTACGCAACTGGCACAAGTTTCTTTGACGAAATTGTCACAAGTTTGTTCGATGCAACTGGCCCAAGTTTGTTTGACGCAACTGGCACAAGTTTGTTTGACTTAACTGGCACAAGTTTGTTCTACACAACTGGCACAAGTTTGTTCAACAAAACTGGCACAAGTTTGTTCAACGCAACTGGCACAATTTTGTTTGACGCAATTGGCACAAGTTTGTTTTACGGAACTGGCACAAGTTTGTTTGACACAACTGGCACAAGTTTGTTCTACGCAACTGGCACAAGTTTGTCTGACACAACTGGCACAATTTTGTTCTACGTAACTGGCACAAGTTTGTTCTACGCAACTGGCACAAGTTTGTTCGACGCAACTGGCACAAGTTTGTTTTATGCAACTGGCACAAGTTTGTTTGACACAACTGGCAGAAGGTTGTTCTCCGCAACTGGCACAAATTTGTTCGACGCAATTGGCACAAGTTTGTCCGACACAACTGGCACAAGTTTGTTCGACGCAATTGGCACAAGTTTGTCCGACACAACTGGCACAAGTGTGTTCGACGCAACTGGCACAAGTTTGGTCTACGCAACTGGCACAAGTTTGTTCTATGCAACTGGCACAAGTTCGTTTGACGCAACTGGCACAAGTTTTTTTGACGCAACTGGCACAAGTTTGTTTGACGCAACTGGCACAAGGTTGTTTCACGCAACTGGCACAAGGTTGTTCTACACAACTGGCACAACTTTGTTCTATGCAACTGACACAGGTTTGTTTGACACAACTGGCACAAGTTTGTTCTACGCAACTGGCACAAGTATCTTTGACGAAACTGGCACAAGTTTGTTCGACGCAACTGGCCCAAGTTTGTTTGACGCAATTGGCACAAGTTTGTTTGACAAAACTGGCACAAGTTTTTTCTACACAACTGGCACAAGTTGGTTCAACAAAACTGGCACAAGTTTGTTCGACGCAACTGGCACAAGTTTGTTCGACGCAACTGGCACAAGTTTGTTCGACGCAACTGGCACAAGTTTGTTTTACGGAACTGGCACAAGTTTGTTCTACGCAACTGGCACAAGTTTGTCTGACACAACTGGCACAATTTTGTTCTACGTAACTGGCACAAGTTTGTTCTACGCAACTGGCACAAGTTTCTTCGACGCAACTGGCACAAGTTTGTTTTATGCAACTGGCACAAGTTTGTTTGACACAACTGGCACAAGTTTGTTCTACGCAACAGGCACAAGTTTGTTCGACGCAATTGGCACAAGTTTGTCCGACACAACTGGCATAAGTTTCTTCAACGCAATTGGCACAAGTTTGTCCAACACAACTGGCACAAGTGTGTTCGACGCAACTGGCACAAGTTTGTTCTACGCAACTGGCACAAGTTTGTTCTATGCAACTGGCACAAGTTTGTTTGACGCAACTGGCAAAAGTCTGTTTGACTTAACTGGCACAAGTTTGTTTGACACAACTGGCACAAGTTTGTTCGATGCAACTGGCACAAGTCTGTTTGACGCAACTGGCACAAGTTTTTTTTATGCAACTGGCACAAGTTTGTTCTATGCAACTGGCACAAGTTTGTTTTGACGCAACTGGCACAAGGTTGTTCCACAAAACTGGCACAAGTTTGTTCTATGCAACTGGCACAAGTTTGTTTGACGCAACTGGCACAAGTTTGTTTTATGCAACTGGCACAAGTTTCTTTGACGCAACTGGCACAAGTTTGTTCGACACAACTGGCCCAAGTTTGTTTGACGCAACTGGCACAAGTTTATTTGACACAACTGGCACAAGTTTGTTCTACGCAACTGGCACAAGTTTGTTCGACGAAACTGGCACAAGTTTGTCCGACGCAACTGGCACAAGTTTGTTCGACGCAACTGGCACAAGTTTGTTCTACGCAACTGGCACAAGTTTGTTCTGCGCAACTGGCATAAGTTTGTGTGACATAACTGGCACAAGTTTGTTCTACGTAACTGGCACAAGTTTGTTCTACGCAACTGGCACAAGTTTGTTCGACGCAACTGGCACAAGTTTGTTTTACGCAACTGGCACAAGTTTGTTTGACACAACTGGCACAAGTTTGTTCTACACAACTGGCAAAAGTTTGTTCGACGCAATTGGCACAATTTTGTCCGACGCAACTGGCACAAGTTTCTTCGACGCAACTGGCACAAGTTTGTTCGATGCAACTGGCACAAGTTTCTTCTACGCAACTGACACAAGTTTCTTCTACGCAACTGGCATAAATTTGTACGACGCAACTGGCACAAGTTTCTTTGACGCAACTGGCACAAGTTTGTTCTGCGCAACTTGCACAAGTTTGTTCAACGCAACTGGCACAAGTTTGTTCGACGCAACTGGCGCAAGTTTGTTCTGCGCAACTGGCACAAATTTGTTCTACGCAACTGGCATAAGTTTGTTCTACGCAACTGGCACAAGTTTGTTCTACGTAACTGGCACAAGTTTGTTCTACGCAACTGGCAGAAGTTTGTTCTACGCAACTGGCACAAGTTTGTTCTAAGTAACTGGCACAAGTTTGTTCTACGCAACTGGCACAAGTTTGTTTGACACATCTGGCACAAGTTTGTTTGACACAACTGGCAAAAGTTTGTTCGATGCAACTGGCACAAGTTTGTTTGACGCAACTGGCACAAGGTTCTTTGACGTAACTGGCACAAGGTTATTCTACACAACTGGCACAAGTTTGTTCTATGCAACTGGCACAAGTTTGTTTGACGCAACTGGCACAAGTTTGTTCTACGCAACTGGCACAAGTTTGTTCGACACAACTGGCACAAGTTTGTTCGACGCAACTGGCCCAAGTTTGTTTGATGCAACTGGCACAAGTTTGTTTGACACAACTGGCACAAGTTTGTTCTACGCAACTGGCACAAGTTTGTTCAACAAAACTGCCACAAGTTTGTTCGACGCAACTGGAACAAGTTTGTTCGGTGCAACTGGCACAAGTTTGTTCTTCGCAACTGGAAAAAGTTTTTTCTACGCAACTGGCACAAGTTTGTTCTACACAACTGGCACAAGTTTGTCTGACACAACTGGCACAAGTTTGTTCTACGTAACTGGCCCAAGTTTGTTCTACGCAACTGGCACAAGTTTGTTCGACGCAACTGGCACAAGTTTGTTTGACACAACTGGCACAAGTTTGTTCTACGCAACTGGCAAAAGTTTGTTCTACGCAACTGGCACAAGTTTCTTCGACGCAAGTGGCACAAGTTTGTTCTATGCAACTGGCACAAGTTTGTTTGACACAACTGGCACAACTTTGTTCTACGCAACTGGCACAAGTTTATTCGATACAACTGGCACAAGTTTGTTTGACGCAACTGGCACAAGCTTGTTCGACGCAACTGGCACAAGTTTGTTCGATGCAAATATCACAAGTTTGTTCGACGCAACTGGCACAAGTTTGTTTAACGCAACTGGCACAAGTTTATTCGACCCAACTGGCAAAAGTTTGTTTTACGCAACTGGCACAAGTTTTTTTGACGCAACTGGCAAAAGTTTGTTTGACGCAACTGGCACAAGGTTGTTTGACGCAACTGGCACAAGGTTGTTCTACACAACTGGCAAAAGTTTGTTCTATGCAACTGACACAAGTTTGTTTGACGCAACTGGCACAAGTTTGTTCTACGCAACTGGCACAAGTTTCTTTGACGAAACTGGCACAAGGTTCTTCGACGCAACTGGCCCAAGTTTGTTTGACGCAACTGTCACAAGTTTGTTTGACAAAACTGGCACAAGTTTGTTCTACACAACTGGCACAAGTTTGTTCGACAAAACTGGCACAAGTTTGTTTTACGCAACTGGCATAAGTTTGTATTACGGAACTGGCACAAGTTTGTTCTACGCAACTGGCACAATTCTGTTCTACGTAACTGGCACAAGTTTGTTCTACGCAACTGGCACAAGTTTGTTTGACGCAACTGGCACAAGTTTGTTCTACGCAATTGGCACAAGTTTGTCCGACACAACTGGCACAAGTTTGTTCGACGCAATTGGCACAAGTTTGTCCGACACAACTGGCACAAGTGTGTTCGACGCAACTGGCACAAGGTTGGTCTACGCAACGGGCACAAGTTTGTTCTATGCAACTGGCACAAGTTTGTTTGATGCAACTGGCACAAGTCTGTTTGACTTAACTGGCACAAGTTTGTTCTGCGCAACTGGCACAAGTTTGTTCGATGCAACTGGCACAAGTTTGTTCGACACAACTGGCAAAAGTTTGTTCTACGCAACTGGCACAAGTTTGTTCGACACAAGTGGCACAAGTTTGTTCTATGCAACTGGCAGAAGTTTGTTTGACACAACTGGCACAAGTTTGTTTGACGCAACGGGCAAAAGTTTATTTGAAACAACTTGCACAAGTTTGTTCTACGCAACTGTCACAAGTTTGTTCAATGCATCTGGCACAAGTTTGTTCGATACAACTGGCACAGGTTTGTTCGATGCAACTGGCACAAGTTTGTTCGACGCAACTGGCACAAGTTTGTTCTACGCAACTGGCACAAATTTGTTCTACGCAACTGGCACAAGTTTGTTTTACGCAACTGGCACAAGTTTGTTTGATGCAATTGGCACAAGTTTGTTCTTCGCAACTGGCACAAGTTTGTTTTATGCAACTGGCCCAAGTTTGTTCTACGCAACTGGCACAAGTTTTTTCTATGCAACTGGCAGAAGTTTGTTTGAAAAAACTCGCACAAGTTTGTTCTGCGCAACTGGCACAAGTTTGTTCTACGCAACTGGCACAAGTTTGTTCTACGCAACTGGCGCAAGTATGTTCGACGCAACTGGCACAAGTTTGTTCTACGCAACTGGCTCAAGTTTGTTCTATGCAACTGGCACAAGTTTGTTTGACGCAACTGGCACAAGTTTGTTTGACGCAACTGGCACAAGTTTGTTCTACGCAACTGGCCCAAGTTTGTTTGACGCAACTGGCACAAGTTTGTTCTACGTAACTGGCACAAGTTTGTTCTACGCAACTGGCAGAAGTTTGTTCTACGCAACTGGCACAAGTTTGTTCTACGTAACTGGCACAAGTTTGTTCTACGCAACTGGCACAAGTTTGTTTGACACATATGGCACAAGTTTGTTTGACACAACTGGCAAAAGTTTGTTCTACGCAACTGGCACAAGTTTGTTCGACGCAAGTGGCACAAGTTTGTTCTATGCAACTGGCACAAGTTTGTTTGACACAACTGGCAGAAGTTTGTTCTACGCAACTGGCACAAGTTTGTTCGATGCAACTGGGACAAGTTTGTTTGACGCAACTGGCACAAGTTTGTTCGACGCAACTGGCACAAGTTTGTTCTATGCAACTGGCACAAGTTTGTTCTATGCAACTGGCACAAGTTGTTTGACACAACTGGCACAAGTTTGTTCGATGCAACTGGCACAAGTTTGTTTGACGCAACTGGCACAAGTTTGTTTGACGCAACTGGCACCAACTTGTTCGACGCAACTGGCACAAGTTTGTTCGATGCAAATGGCACAAATTTGTTTGACGCAACTAGCATAAGTTTGTTTAACGCAACTGGCACAAGTTTATTCGACCCAACTGGCACAAGTTTGTTTGACACAACTGGCACGAGTTTTTTTGATGCAACTGGCACAAGTTTGTTTGACGCAACCGGCACAAGGTTGTTTGACGCAACTGGCACAAGGTTGTTCTACACAACTGGCACAAGTTTGTTCTATGCAACTGACACAAGTTTGTTTGACGCAACTGGCACAAGGTTGTTCTACGCAACTGGCACAAGTTTCTTTGACGAAACTGGCACAAGTTTGTTCGACGCAACTGGCCCAAGTTTGTTTGACGCAACTGGCACAAGTTTGTTTGACAAAACTGGCACAAGTTTGTTCTACACAACTGGCACAAGTTTGTTCAACAAAACTGGCACAAGTTTGTTCAACGCAACTGGCACAATTTTGTTCAACGCAACTGGCACAAGTTTGTTCTATGCAACTGGCACAAGTTTGTTCTATGCAACTGGCACAAGTCAGTTTGACTTAACTGGCACAAGTTTGTTCTGCGCAACTGGCACAATTTTGTTCGATGCAACTGGCACAAGTTTGTTCGACACAACTGGCAAAAGTTTGTTCTACGCAACTGGCACAAGTTTGTTCGACACAAGTGGCACAAGTTTGTTCTATGCAACTGGCAGAAGTTTGTTTGACACAACTGGCAAGAGTTTGTTTGACGCAACGGGCAAAAGTTTATTTGAAACAACTGGCACAAGTTTGTTCTACGCAACTGTCACAAGTTTGTTCAACGCATCTGGCACAAGTTTGTTCGATGCAACTGGCACAGGTTTGTTCGATGCAACTGGCACAAGTTTGTTCGACGCAACTGGCACAAGTTTGTTCTACGCAACTGGCACAAATTTGTTCTACGCAACTGGCACAAGTTTGTTTTACGCAACTGGCAAAAGTTTGTTTGATGCAATTTGCACAAGTTTGTTCTTCGCAACTGGCACAAGTTTGTTCTATGCAACTGGCCCAAGTTTGTTCTACGCAACTGGCACAAGTTTTTTCTATGCAACTGGCAGAAGTTTGTTTGAAACAACTCGCACAAGTTTGTTCTACGCAACTGGCACAAGTTTGTTCTACGCAACTGGCACAAGTTTGTTCAACGCAACTGGCGCAAGTATGTTCGACGCAACTGGCACAAGTTTGTTCTAAGCAACTGGCTCAAGTTTGTTCTATGCAACTGGCACAAGTTTGTTTGACGCAACTGGCACAAGTTTGTTTGACGCAACTGGCACAAGTTTGTTCTACGAAACTGGCCCAAGTTTGTTTGACGCAACTGGCAGAAGTTTGTTTTACGCAACTGGCACAAGTTTGTTCTACGTAACTGGCACAAGTTTGTTCTACGCAACTGGCAGAAGTTTGTTCTACGCAACTGGCACAAGTTTGTTCTACGTAACTGGCACAAGTTTGTTCTACGCAACTGGCACAAGATTGTTTGACACATCTGGCATAAGTTTGTTTGACACAACTGGCAAAAGTTTGTTCTACGCAACTGGCACAAGTTTGTTTGAGACAACTGGCAGAAGTTTGTTCTACGCAACTGGCACAAGTTTTTCGATGCAACTGGCACAAGTTTGTTTGACGCAACTGGCACAAGTTTGTTCGACGCAACTGGCACAAGTTTGTTCGATGCAACTGGCACAAGTTTGTTCGACGAACTGGCACAAGTTTGTTTAACGCAACTGGCACAAGTTTATTCGACCCAACTGGCACAAGTTTATTTGACGCAACTTGCACAAGTTTTTTTGACGCAACTGGCACAAGTTTGTTTGACGCAACTGGCACAAGGTTGTTTGACGCAACTGTTACAAGGTTATTCTACACAACTGGCACAAGTTTGTTCTACACAACTGACAAAAGTTTGTTCTACGCAACTGGCACAAGTTTGTTCGACGCAACTGGCACAAGTTTGTTCGATGCAACTGGCACAAGTTTCTTCTACGCAACTGACACAAGTTTGTTCTACGCAACTGGCATAAATTTGTACGACGCAACTGGCACAAGTTTCTTTGACGCAACTGGCACAAGTTTGTTCTGCGCAACTTGCACAAGTTTGTTCAACGCAACTGGCACAAGTTTGTTCGACGCAACTGGCGCAAGTTTGTTCTGCGCAACTGGCACAAATTTGTTCTACGCAACTGGCACAAGTTTGTTTGACACAACTGGCAAAAGTTTGTTCTACGCAACTGGCACAAGTTTGTTCGACGCAAGTGGCACAAGTTTGTTCTATGCAACTGGCACAAGTTGTTTGACACAACTGGCACAAGTTTGTTCTACGCAACTGGCACAAGTTTGTTCGATGCAACTGGCACAAGTTTGTTTGACGCAACTGGCACCAACTTGTTCGACGCAACTTGCACAAGTTTGTTCGATGCAAATGGCACAAGTTTGTTTGACGCAACTAGCATAAGTTTGTTTAACGCAACTGGCACAAGTTTATTCGACCCAACTGGCACAAGTTTGTTTGACGCAACTGGCACAAGTTTTTTTGACGCAACTGGCACAAGTTTGTTTGACGCAACTGGCACAAGGTTGTTCTACACAACTGGCACAAGTTTGTTCTATGCAACTGACACAAGTTTGTTTGACGCAACTGGCACAAGTTTGTTCTACGCAACTGGCACAAGTTTCTTTGACGAAATTGGCACAAGTTTGTTCGACGCAACTGGCCCAAGTTTGTTTGACGCAACTGGCACAAGTTTGTTTGACTTAACTGGCACAAGTTTGTTCTACACAACTGGCACAAGTTTGTTCAACAAAACTGGCACAAGTTTATTCAACGCAACTGGCACAATTTTGTTCGACACAACTGGCACAAGTTTGTTTTACGGAACTGGCACAAGTTTGTTCGACGCAACTGGCACAAGTTTGTTCTACGCAACTGGCACAAGTTTCTTTGACGAAACTGGCACAAGTTTGTTCGACGCAACTGGCCCAAGTTTGTTTGACGCAACTGGCACAAGTTTGTTTGACAAAACTGGCACAAGTTTGTTCTACACAACTGGCACAAGTTTGTTCAACAAAACTGGCACAAGTTTGTTCAACGCAACTGGCACAATTTTGTTCAACGCAACTGGCACAAGTTTGTTCTATGCAACTGGCACAAGTTTGTTCTATGCAACTGGCACAAGTCAGTTTGACTTAACTGGCACAAGTTTGTTCTGCGCAACTGGCACAATTTTGTTCGATGCAACTGGCACAAGTTTGTTCGACACAACTGGCAAAAGTTTGTTCTACGCAACTGGCACAAGTTTGTTCGACACAAGTGGCACAAGTTTGTTCTATGCAACTGGCAGAAGTTTGTTTGACACAACTGGCAAGAGTTTGTTTGACGCAATGGGCAAAAGTTTATTTGAAACAACTGGCACAAGTTTGTTCTACGCAACTGTCACAAGTTTGTTCAACGCATCTGGCACAAGTTTGTTCGATGCAACTGGCACAGGTTTGTTCGATGCAACTGGCACAAGTTTGTTCGACGCAACTGGCACAAGTTTGTTCTACGCAACTAGCACAAATTTGTTCTACGCAACTGGCACAAGTTTGTTTTACGCAACTGGCAAAAGTTTGTTTGATGCAATTGGCACAAGTTTGTTCTTCGCAACTGGCACAAGTTTGTTTTATGCAACTGGCCCAAGTTTGTTCTACGCAACTGGCACAAGTTTTTTCTATGCAACTGGCAGAAGTTTGTTTGAAACAACTCGCACAAGTTTGTTCTACGCAACTGGCACAAGTTTGTTCTACGCAACTGGCACAAGTTTGTTCAACGCAACTAGCGCAAGTATGTTCGACGCAACTGGCACAAGTTTGTTCTACGCAACTGGCTCAAGTTTGTTCTATGCAACTGGCACAAGTTTGTTTGAAGCAACTGGCACAAGTTTGTTTGACGCAACTGGCACAAGTTTGTTCTACGAAACTGGCCCAAGTTTGTTTGACGCAACTGGCAGAAGTTTGTTCTACGCAACTGGCACAAGTTTGTTCTACGTAACTGGCACAAGTTTGTTCTATGCAACTGGCAGAAGTTTGTTCTACGCAACTGGCACAAGTTTGTTCTACGTAACTGGCACAAGTTTGTTCTACGCAACTGGCACAAGTTTGTTTGACACATCTGGCACAAGTTTGTTTGACACAACTGGCAAAAGTTTGTTCTACGCAACTGGCACAAGTTTGTTTGACACAACTGGCAGAAGTTTGTTCTACGCAACTGGCACAAGTTTTTCGATGCAACTGGCACAAGTTTGTTTGACGCAACTGGCACAAGTTTGTTCGACGCAACTGGCACAAGTTTGTTCGATGCAACTGGCACAAGTTTGTTCGACGAACTGGCACAAGTTTGTTTAACGCAACTGGCACAAGTTTATTCGACCCAACTGGCACAAGTTTATTTGACGCAACTTGCACAAGTTTTTTTGACGCAACTGGCACAAGTTTGTTTGACGCAACTGGCACAAGGTTGTTTGACGCAACTGTTACAAGGTTATTCTACACAACTGGCACAAGTTTGTTAAACACAACTGACAAAAGTTTGTTCTACGCAACTGGCACAAGTTTGTTCGACGCAACTGGCACAAGTTTGTTCGATGCAACTGGCACAAGTTTCTTCTACGCAACTGACACAAGTTTGTTCTACGCAACTGGCATAAATTTGTACGACGCAACTGGCACAAGTTTCTTTGACGCAACTGGCACAAGTTTGTTCTGCGCAACTTGCACAAGTTTGTTCAACGCAACTGGCACAAGTTTGTTCGACGCAACTGGCGCAAGTTTGTTCTGCGCAACTGGCACAAATTTGTTCTACGCAACTGGCACAAGTTTGTTTGACACAACTGGCAAAAGTTTGTTCTACGCAACTGGCACAAGTTTGTTCGACGCAAGTGGCACAAGTTTGTTCTATGCAACTGGCACAAGTTGTTTGACACAACTGGCACAAGTTTGTTCTACGCAACTGGCACAAGTTTGTTCGATGCAACTGGCACAAGTTTGTTTGACGCAACTGGCACCAACTTGTTCGACGCAACTGGCACAAGTTTGTTCGATGCAAATGGCACAAGTTTGTTTGACGCAACTAGCATAAGTTTGTTTAACGCAACTGGCACAAGTTTATTCGACCCAACTGGCACAAGTTTGTTTGACGCAACTGGCACAAGTTTTTTTGACGCAACTGGCACAAGTTTGTTTGACGCAACTGGCACAAGGTTGTTCTACACAACTGGCACAAGTTTGTTCTATGCAACTGACACAAGTTTGTTTGACGCAACTGGCACAAGTTTGTTCTACGCAACTGGCACAAGTTTCTTTGACGAAATTGGCACAAGTTTGTTCGACGCAACTGGCCCAAGTTTGTTTGACGCAACTGGCACAAGTTTGTTTGACTTAACTGGCACAAGTTTGTTCTACACAACTGGCACAGGTTTGTTCAACAAAACTGGCACAAGTTTGTTCAACGCAACTGGCACAATTTTGTTCGACGCAACTGGCACAAGTTTGTTTTACGGAACTGGCACAAGTTTGTTTGACACAACTGGCACAAGTTTGTTCTACGCAACTGGCACAAGTTTGTCTGACACAACTGGCACAATTTTGTTCTACGTAACTGGCACAAGTTTGTTCTACGCAACTGGCACAAGTTTGTTCGACGCAACTGGCACAAGTTTGTTTTATGCAACTGGCACAAGTTTGTTTGACACAACTGGCAGAAGGTTGTTCTCCGCAACTGGCACAAATTTGTTCGACGCAATTGGCACAAGTTTGTCCGACACAACTGGCACAAGTTTGTTCGACGCAATTGGCACAAGTTTGTCCGACACAACTGGCACAAGTGTGTTCGACGCAACTGGCACAAGTTTGGTCTACGCAACTGGCACAAGTTTGTTCTATGCAACTGGCACAAGTTCGTTTGACGCAACTGGCACAAGTTTTTTTGACCCAACTGGCACAAGTTTGTTTGACGCAACTGGCACAAGGTTGTTTCACGCAACTGGCACAAGGTTGTTCTACACAACTGGCACAAGTTTGTTCTATGCAACTGACACAGGTTTGTTTGACACAACTGGCACAAGTTTGTTCTACGCAACTGGCACAAGTATCTTTGACGAAACTGGCACAAGTTTGTTCGACGCAACTGGCCCAAGTTTGTTTGACGCAATTGGCACAAGTTTGTTTGACAAAACTGGCACAAGTTTTTTCTACACAACTGGCACAAGTTGGTTCAACAAAACTGGCACAAGTTTGTTCGACGCAACTGGCACAAGTTTGTTCGACGCAACTGGCACAAGTTTGTTCGACGCAACTGGCACAAGTTTGTTTTACGGAACTGGCACAAGTTTGTTCTACGCAACTGGCACAAGTTTGTCTGACACAACTGGCACAATTTTGTTCTACGTAACTGGCACAAGTTTGTTCTACGCAACTGGCACAAGTTTCTTCGACGCAACTGGCACAAGTTTGTTTTATGCAACTGGCACAAGTTTGTTTGACACAACTGGCACAAGTTTGTTCTACGCAACAGGCACAAGTTTGTTCGACGCAATTGGCACAAGTTTGTCCGACACAACTGGCACAAGTTTCTTCAACGCAATTGGCACAAGTTTGTCCAACACAACTGGCACAAGTGTGTTCGACGCAACTGGCACAAGTTTGTTCTACGCAACTGGCACAAGTTTGTTCTATGCAACTGGCACAAGTTTGTTTGACGCAACTGGCAAAAGTCTGTTTGACTTAACTGGCACAAGTTTGTTTGACACAACTGGCACAAGTTTGTTTGATGCAACTGGCACAAGTCTGTTTGACGCAACTGGCACAAGTTTTTTTGATGCAACTGGCACAAGTTTGTTCTATGCAACTGGCACAAGTTTGTTTTGACGCAACTGGCACAAGGTTCTTCTACAAAACTGGCACAAGTTTGTTCTATGCAACTGGCACAAGTTTGTTTGACGCAACTGGCACAAGTTTGTTTTATGCAACTGGCACAAGTTTCTTTGACGCAACTGGCACAAGTTTGTTCGACACAACTGGCCCAAGTTTGTTTGACGCAACTGGCACAAGTTTATTTGACACAACTGGCACAAGTTTGTTCTACGCAACTGGCACAAGTTTGTTCGACGAAACTGGCACAAGTTTGTCCGACGCAACTGGCACAAGTTTGTTCGACGCAACTGGCACAAGTTTGTTCTACGCAACTGGCACAAGTTTGTTATGCGCAACTGGCATAAGTTTGTGTGACATAACTGGCACAAGTTTGTTCTACGTAACTGGCACAAGTTTGTTCTACGCAACTGGCACAAGTTTGTTCGACGCAACTGGCACAAGTTTGTTTTACGCAACTGGCACAAGTTTGTTTGACACAACTGGCACAAGTTTGTTCTACACAACTGCCAAAAGTTTGTTCGACGCAATTGGCACAATTTTGTCCGACGCAACTGGCACAAGTTTCTTCGACGCAACTGGCACAAGTTTGTTCGATGCAACTGGCACAAGTTTCTTCTACGCAACTGACACAAGTTTCTTCTACGCAACTGGCATAAATTTGTACGACGCAACTGGCACAAGTTTCTTTGACGCAACTGGCACAAGTTTGTTCTGCGCAACTTGCACAAGTTTGTTCAACGCAACTGGCACAAGTTTGTTCGACGCAACTGGCGCAAGTTTGTTCTGCGCAACTGGCACAAATTTGTTCTACGCAACTGGCAGAAGTTTGTTCTACGCAACTGGCACAAGTTTGTTCTACGTAACTGGCACAAGTTTGTTCTACGCAACTGGCAGAAGTTTGTTCTACGCAACTGGCACAAGTTTGTTCTAAGTAACTGGCACAAGTTTGTTCTACGCAACTGGCACAAGTTTGTTTGACACATCTGGCACAAGTTTGTTTGACACAACTGGCAAAAGTTTGTTCGATGCAACTGGCACAAGTTTGTTTGACGCAACTGGCACAAGGTTCTTTGACGTAACTGGCACAAGGTTATTCTACACAACTGGCACAAGTTTGTTCTATGCAACTGGCACAAGTTTGTTCTATGCAACTGGCACAAGTTTGTTCTACGCAACTGGCACAAGTTTGTTCGACACAACTGGCACAAGTTTGTTCGACGCAACTGGCCCAAGTTTGTTTGATGCAACTGGCACAAGTTTGTTTGACACAACTGGCACAAGTTTGTTCTACGCAACTGGCACAAGTTTGTTCAACGAAACTGCCACAAGATTGTTCGACGCAACTGGAACAAGTTTGTTCGGTGCAACTGGCACAAGTTTGTTCTTCGCAACTGGAAAAAGTTTTTTCTACGCAACTGGCACAAGTTTGTTCTACACAACTGGCACAAGTTTGTCTGACACAACTGGCACAAGTTTGTTCTACGTAACTAGCCCAAGTTTGTTCTACGCAACTGGCACAAGTTTGTTCGACGCAACTGGCACAAGTTTGTTTGACACAACTGGCACAAGTTTGTTCTACGCAACTGGCAAAAGTTTGTTCTACGCAACTGGCACAAGTTTCTTCGACGCAAGTGGCACAAGTTTGTTCTATGCAACTGGCACAAGTTTGTTTGACACAACTGGCACAAGTTTGTTCTACGCAACTGGCACAAGTTTATTCGATACAACTGGCACAAGTTTGTTTGACGCAACTGGCACAAGCTTGTTCGACGCAACTGGCACAAGTTTGTTCGATGCAAATGGCACAAGTTTGTTCGACGCAACTGGCACAAGTTTGTTTAACGCAACTGGCACAAGTTTATTCGACCCAACTGGCAAAAGTTTGTTTGACGCGACTGGCACAAGTTTTTTTGACGCAACTGGCACAAGTTTGTTTGACGCAACTGGCACAAGGTTGTTTGACGCAACTGGCACAAGGTTGTTCTACACAACTGGCACAAGTTTGTTCTATGCAACTGACACAAGTTTGTTTGACGCAACTGGCACAAGTTTGTTCTACGCAACTGGCACAAGTTTGTTTGACGCAACGGGCAAAAGTTTATTTGAAACAACTGGCACAAGTTTGTTCTACGCAACTGTCACAAGTTTGTTCAACGCATCTGGCACAAGTTTGTTCGATTCAACTGGCACAGGTTTGTTCGATGCAACTGGCACAAGTTTGTTCGACGCAACTGGCACAAGTTTGTTCTACGCAACTGGCACAAATTTGTTCTACGCAACTGGCACAAGTTTGTTTTACGCAACTGGCAAAAGTTTGTTTGATGCAATTGGCACAAGTTTGTTCTTCGCAACTGGCACAAGTTTGTTTTATGCAACTGGCCCAAGTTTGTTCTACGCAACTGGCACAAGTTTTTTCTATGCAACTGGCAGAAGTTTGTTTGAAAAAACTCGCACAAGTTTGTTCTACGCAACTGGCACAAGTTTGTTCTACGCAACTGGCACAAGTTTGTTCTACGCAACTGGCGCAAGTATGTTCGACGCAACTGGCACAAGTTTGTTCTACGCAACTGGCTCAAGTTTGTTCTATGCAACTGGCACAAGTTTGTTTGACGCAACTGGCACAAGTTTGTTTGACGCAACTGGCACAAGTTTGTTCTACGCAACTGGCCCAAGTTTGTTTGACGCAACTGGCACAAGTTTGTTCTACGCAACTGGCACAAGTTTGTTCTACGTAACTGGCACAAGTTTGTTCTACGCAACTGGCAGAAGTTTGTTCTACGCAACTGGCACAAGTTTGTTCTACGTAACTGGCACAAGTTTGTTCTACGCAACTGGCACAAGTTTGTTTGACACATCTGGCACAAGTTTGTTTGACACAACTGGCAAAAGTTTGTTCTACGCAACTGGCACAAGTTTGTTCGACGCAAGTGGCACAAGTTTGTTCTATGCAACTGGCACAAGTTTGTTTGACTCAACTGGCAGAAGTTTGTTCTACGCAACTGGCACAAGTTTGTTCGATGCAACTGGCACAAGTTTGTTTGACGCAACTGGCACAAGTTTGTTCGACGCAACTGGCACAAGTTTGTTCGATGCAACTGGCACAAGTTTGTTCGACGAACTGGCACAAGTTTGTTTAACGCAACTGGCACAAGTTTATTCGACCCAACTGGCACAAGTTTGTTTGACGCAACTGGCACAAGTTTTTTTGACGCAACTGGCACAAGTTTGTTTGACGCAACTGGCACAAGGTTGTTTGACGCAACTGTTACAAGGTTATTCTACACAACTGGCACAAGTTTGTTCTACACAACTGACAAAAGTTTGTTCTACGCAACTGGCACAAATTTGTTCGACGCAAGTGGCACAAGTTTGTTCTATGCAACTGGCACAAGTTGTTTGACACAACTGGCACAAGTTTGTTCTACGCAACTGGCACAAGTTTGTTCGATGCAACTGGCACAAGTTTGTTTGACGCAACTGGCACCAACTTGTTCGACGCAACTGGCACAAGTTTGTTCGATGGAAATGGCACAAATTTGTTTGACGCAACTAGCATAAGTTTGTTTAACGCAACTGGCACAAGTTTATTCGACCCAACTGGCACAAGTTTGTTTGACACAACTGGCACGAGTTTTTTTGATGCAACTGGCACAAGTTTGTTTGACGCAACCGGCACAAGGTTGTTTGACGCAACTGGCACAAGGTTGTTCTACACAACTGGCACAAGTTTGTTCTATGCAACTGACACAAGTTTGTTTGACGCAACTGGCACAAGTTTGTTCTACGCAACTGGCACAAGTTTCTTTGACGAAACTGGCACAAGTTTGTTCGACGCAACTGGCCCAAGTTTGTTTGACGCAACTGGCACAAGTTTGTTTGACAAAACTGGCACAAGTTTGTTCTACACAACTGGCACAAGTTTGTTCAACAAAACTGGCACAAGTTTGTTCAACGCAACTGGCACAATTTTGTTCAACGCAACTGGCACAAGTTTGTTTTACGGAACTGGCACAAGTTTATTTTACGGAACTGACACAAGTTTGTTCTACGCAACTGGCACAAGTTTGTCTGACACAACTGGCACAATTTTGTTCTACGTAACTGGCACAAGTTTGTTCTACGCAACTGGCACAAGTTTGTTCGACGCAACTGGCACAAGTTTGTTTTATGCAACTGGCACAAGTCTGTTTGACACAACTGGCAGAAGATTGTTCTCCGCAACTGGCACAAATTTGTTCGACGCAATTGGCACAAGTTTGTCTGACACAACTGGCACAAGTTTGTTCGACGCAATTGGCACAAGTTTGTCCTACACAACTGGCACAAGTGTGTTCGACGCAACTGGCACAAGTTTGGTCTACGCAACTGGCACAAGTTTGTTCTACGCAACTGGCACAAGTTTGTTTGACACATCTGGCACAAGTTTGTTTGACACAACTGGCAAAAGTTTGTTCTACGCAAGTGGCACAAGTTTGTTTGACACAACTGGCAGAAGTTTGTTCTACGCAACTGGCACAAGTTTTTCGATGCAACTGGCACAAGTTTGTTTGACGCAACTGGCACAAGTTTGTTCGACGCAACTGGCACAAGTTTGTTCGATGCAACTGGCACAAGTTTGTTCGACGAACTGGCACAAGTCTGTTTAACGCAACTGGCACAAGTTTATTCGACCCAACTGGCACAAGTTTGTTTGACGCAACTGGCACAAGTTTTTTTGACGCAACTGGCACAAGTTTGTTTGACGCAACTGGCACAAGGTTGTTTGACGCAACTGTTACAAGGTTATTCTACACAACTGGCACAAGTTTGTTCTACACAACTGACAAAAGTTTGTTCTACGCAACTGGCACAAGTTTGTTCGACGCAACTGGCACAAGTTTGTTCGATGCAACTGGCACAAGTTTCTTCTACGCAACTGACACAAGTTTGTTCTACGCAACTGGCATAAATTTGTACGACGCAACTGGCACAAGTTTCTTTGACGCAACTGGCACAAGTTTGTTCTGCGCAACTTGCACAAGTTTGTTCAACGCAACTGGCACAAGTTTGTTCGACGCAACTGGCGCAAGTATGTTCTGCGCAACTGGCACAAATTTGTTCTACGCAACTGGCACAAGTTTGTTTGACACAACTGGCAAAAGTTTGTTCTACGCAACTGGCACAAGTTTGTTCGACGCAAGTGGCATAAGTTTGTTCTATGCAACTGGCACAAGTTGTTTGACACAACTGGCACAAGTTTGTTCTACGCAACTGGCACAAGTTTGTTCGATGCAACTGGCACAAGTTTGTTTGACGCAACTGGCACCAACTTGTTCGACGCAACTGGCACAAGTTTGTTCGATGCAAATGGCACAAGTTTGTTTGACGCAACTAGCATAAGTTTGTTTAACGCAACTGGCACAAGTTTATTTGACCCAACTGGCACAAGTTTGTTTGACGCAACTGGCACAAGTTTTTTTGACGCAACTGGCACAAGTTTGTTTGACGCAACTGGCACAAGGTTGTTCTACACAACTGGCACAAGTTTGTTCTATGCAACTGACACAAGTTTGTTTGACGCAACTGGCACAAGTTTGTTCTACGCAACTGGCACAAATTTCTTTAACGAAACTGGCACAAGTTTGTTTTACGCAACTGGCCCAAGTTTGTTTGACGCAACTGGCACAAGTTTGTTTGACTTAACTGGCACAAGTTTGTTCTACACAACTGGCACAAGTTTGTTCAACAAAACTGGCACAAGTTTGTTCAACGCAACTGGCACAATTTTGTTCGACGCAACTGGCACAAGTTTGTTTTACGGAACTGGCACAAGTTTGTTTGACACAACTGGCACAAGTTTGTTCTACACAACTGGCACAAGTTTGTCTGACACAAATGGCACAATTTTGTTCTACGTAACTGGCACAAGTTTGTTCTACGCAACTGGCACAAGTTTGTTCGACGCAACTGGCACAAGTTTGTTTTATGCAACTGGCACAAGTTTGTTTGACACAACTGGCAGAAGGTTGTTCTCCGCAACTGGCACAAATTTGTTCGACGCAATTGGCACAAGTTTGTCCGACACAACTGGCACAAGTTTGTTCGACGCAATTGGCACAAGTTTGTCCGACACAACTGGCACAAGTGTGTTCGACGCAACTGGCACAAGTTTGGTCTACGCAACTGGCACAAGTTTGTACTATGCAACTGGCACAAGTTTGTTTGACGCAACTGGCACAAGTTTTTTTGACGCAACTGGCACAAGTTTGTTTGACGCAACTGGCACAAGGTTGTTTCACGCAACTGGCACAAGGTTGTTCTACACAACTGGCACAAGTTTGTTCTATGCAACTGACACAGGTTTGTTTGACACAACTGGCACAAGTTTGTTCTACGCAATTGGCACAAGTTTCTTTGACGAAACTGGCAGAAGTTTGTTCGACGCAACTGGCCCAAGTTTGTTTGACGCAATTGGCACAAGTTTGTTTGACAAAACTGGCACAAGTTTTTTCTACACAACTGGCACAAGTTTGTTCAACAAAACTGGCACAAGTTTGTTCGACGCAACTGGCACAAGTTTGTTCGACGCAACTGGCACAAGTTTGTTCGACGCAACTGGCACAAGTTTGTTTTATGCAACTGGCACAAGTTTGTTTGACACAACTGGCAGAAGTTTGTTCTACGCAACAGGCACAAGTTTGTTCGACGCAATTGGCACAAGTTTGTCCGACACAACTGGCACAAGTTTGTTCAACGCAATTGGCACAAGTTTGTCCAACACAACTGGCACAAGTGTGTTCGACGCAACTGGCACAAGTTTGTTCTACGCAACTGGCACAAGTTTGTTCTATGCAACTGGCACAAGTTTGTTTGACGCAACTGGCAAAAGTCTGTTTGACCTAACTGGCACAAGTTTGTTTGACGCAACTGGCACAAGTTTGTTCGATGCAACTGGCACAAGTCTGTTTGACGCAACTGGCACAAGTTTTTTTGATGCAACTGGCACAAGTTTGTTCTATACAACTGGCACAAGTTTGTTTTGACGCAACTGGCACAAGGGTGTTCTACAAAACTGGCACAAGTTTGTTCTATGCAACTGGCACAAGTTTGTTTGACGCAACTGGCACAAGTTTGTTTTACGCAACTGGCACAAGTTTCTTTGACGCAACTGGCACAAGTTTGTTCGACACAACAGGCCCAAGTTTGTTTGACGCAACTGGCACAAGTTTTTTTGACACAACTGGCACAAGTTTGTTCTACGCAACTGGCACAAGTTTGTTCGACGAAACTGGCACAAGTTTGTTCTATGCAACTGGCACAAGTTTGTTTGACGCAACTGGCACAAGTTTGTTCTACGTAACTGGCACAAGTTTGTTCTACGCAACTGGCACAAGTTTGTTCTACGTAACTGGCACAAGTTTGTTCTACGCAACTGGCACAAGTTTGTTTGACACATCTGGCACAAGTTTGTTTGACACAACTGGCAAAAGTTTGTTCTACGCAAGTGGCACAAGTTTGTTTGACACAACTGGCAGAAGTTTGTTCTACGCAACTGGCACAAGTTTTTCGATGCAACTGGCACAAGTTTGTTTGACGCAACTGGCACAAGTTTGTTTGACGCAACTGGCACAAGTTTGTTCTACACAACTGGCACAAGTTTGTTCTACGTAACTGGCACAAGTTTGTTCTACGCAACTGGCACAAGTTTGTTCGACGCAACTGGCACAAGTTTGTTTTACGCAACTGGCACAAGTTTGTTTGACACAACTGGCACAAGTTTGTTCTACGCAACTGGCAAAAGTTTGTTCAACGCAATTGGCACAATTTTGTCCGACGCAACTGGCACAAGTTTGTTCGACGCAACTGGCACAAGTTTGTTCGATGCAACTGGCACAATTTTGTTCTACGTAACTGACACAAGTTTGTTCTACGCAACTGGCATAAATTTGTTTGACGCAACTGGCACAAGTTTGTTTGACGCAACTGGCACAAGTTTGTTCTGCGCAACTTGCACAAGTTTGTTCAACGCAACTGGCACAAGTTTGTTCGACGAAACTGGCACAAGTTTGTTCTACGCAACTGGCACAAATTTGTTCTACGCAACTGGCACAAGTTTGTTCTATGCAACTGGCACAAGTTTGTTTGACGCAATTGGCACAAGTTTGTTCTTCGCAACTGGCACAAGTTTGTTCTATGCAACTGGCTCAAGTTTGTTCTGCGCAACTGGCACAACTTTGTTCTATGCAACTGGCAGAAGTTTGTTTGACACAACTCGCACAAGTTTGTTCTACGCAACTGGCACAAGTTTGTTTGACGCAATTGGCACAAGTTTGTTCTTCGCAACTGGCACAAGTTTGTTCTATGCAACTGGCTCAAGTTTGTTCTGCGCAACTGGCACAACTTTGTTCTATGCAACTGGCAGAAGTTTGTTTGACACAACTCGCACAAGTTTGTTCTACGCAACTGGCACAAGTTTGTTCTACGCAACTGGCACAAGTTTGTTCAACGCAACTGGCGCAAGTATGTTCGACGCAACTGGCGCAAGTTTGTTCTACGCAACTGGCTCAAGTTTGTTCTATGCAACTGGCACAAGTTTGTTTGATGCAACTGGCACAAGTTTGTTTGACGCAACTGGCACAAGTTTGTTCTACGAAACTGGCCCAAGTTTGTTTGACGCAACTGGCAGAAGTTTGTTCTACGCAACTGGCACAAGTTTGTTCTACGTAACTGGCACAAGTTTGTTCTACGCAACTGGCAGAAGTTTATTCTACGCAACTGGCACAAGTTTGTTCTACGTAACTGGCAGAAGTTTGTTCTACGCAACAGGCACAAGTTTGTTTGACACATCTGGCACAAGTTTGTTTGACACAACTGGCAAAAGTTTGTTCTACGCAACTGGCACAAGTTTGTTCGACTTAAGTGGCATAAGTTTGTTCTATGCAACTGGCACAAGTTTGTTTGACACAACTGGCACAAGTTTGTTCTACGCAACTGGCACAAGTTTGTTCGATGCAACTGGCACAAGTTTGTTTGACGCAACTGGCACAAGTTTGTTCGACGCAACTGGCACAAGTTTGTTCTATGCAACTGGCACAAGTTTGTTCGACGAACTGGAACAAGTTTGTTTAACGCAACTGGTACAAGTTTATTCGACCCAACTGTCACAAGTTTGTTTGACGCAACTGGCACAAGTTTTTTTGACGCAACTGGCACAAGTTTGTTTGACGCAACTGGCACAAGGTTGTTTGACGCAACTGGCACAAGGTTATTCTACACAACTGGCACAAGTTTGTTCTATGCAACTGGCACAAGTTTGTTTGACGCAACTGGCACAAGTTTGTTCTACGCAACTGGCACAAGTTTCTTCGACACAACTGGCACAAGTTTGTTCGACGCAACTGGCAGAAGTTTGTTCTACGCAACTGGCACAAGTTTGTTTGACACAACTGGCACAAGTTTGCTCTACGCAACTGGCACAAATTTGTTCGACGAAACTGGCACAAGATTGTTCGACGCAACTGGAACAAGTTTGTTCGGCGCAACTGGCACAAGTTTGTTCTTCGCAACTGGTACAAGTTTTTTCTACGCAACTGGCACAAGTTTGTTCTACGAAACTGGCACAAGTTTGTTCTACACAACTGGCACAAGTTTGTCTGACACAACTGGCACAAGTTTGTTCTACGTAACTGGCACAAGTTTGTTCTACGCAACTGGCACAAGTTTGTTCGACGCAACTGGCACAAGTTTGTTTGACACAACTGGCACAAGTTTGTTCTACGCAACTGGCAAAAGTTTGTTTTACGCAACTGGCACAAGTTTGTTCGACGCATGTGGCACAAGTTTGTTCTATGCAACTGGCACAAGTTTGTTTGACACAACTGGCACAAGTTTGTTCTACGCAACTTGCACAAGTTTGTTCGATACAACTGGCACAAGTTTGTTTGACGCAACTGGCACAAACTTATTCGACGCAACTGGCACAAGTTTGTTCGATGCAAATGGCACAAGTTTGTTCGACGCAACTGGCACAAGTTTGTTTAACGCAACTGGCACAAGTTTATTCGACCTAACTGGCAAAAGTTTGTTTGACGCAACTGGCACAAGTTTTTTTGACGCAACTGGCACAAGTTTGTTTGACGCAACTGGCACAAGGTTGTTTGACGCAACTGGCACAAGGTTGTTGTACACAACTGGCACAAGTTTGTTCTATGCAACTGACACAAGTTTGTTTGACGCAACTGGCACAAGTTTGTTCTACGCAACTGGCAAAAGTTTCTTTGACAAAACTCGCACAAGTTTGTTTGACGCAACTGGCCCAAGTTTGTTTGACGCAACTGGCACAAGTTTGTTTGACAAAACTGGCATAAGTTTGTTCGACGCAACTGGCACAAGTTTGTTCGACGCAACTGGCACAAGTTTGTTTTACGGAACTGGCACAAGTTTGTTTTAGGGAACTGGCACAAGTTTGTTCTATGCAACTGGCACAAGTTTGTCTCACACAACTGGCACAATTTTGTTCTACGTAACTGGCACAAGTTTGTTCTACGCAACTGGCACCAGTTTGTTCGACGCAACTGGCACAAGTTTGTTCGACGCAATTGGCACAAGTTTGGTCTACACAACTGGCACAAGTTTGTTCTATGCAACTGGCACAAGTTTGTTTGACGCAACTGGCACAAGTCTGTTTGACTTAACTGGCACAAGTTTGTTCTGCGCAACCGGCACAAGTTTGTTCGATGCAACTGGCACAAGTTTGTTCGACGCAACTGGAACAAGTTTATTTAATGCAACTGGCACAAGTTTATTCGACCCAACTAGCACAAGTTTGTTTGACGCAATTGGCAAAAGTTTTTTTGACACAACTGGCACAAGTTTGTTCTATACAACTAGCACAAGTTTGTTCGACGAAACTGGCACAAGTTTGTCCGACGCAACTGGCACAAGTTTGTTCGACGCAACTGGCACAAGTTTGTTCTACGCAACTGGCACAAGTTTGTTCTGCGCAACTGGCACAAGTTTGTCTGACATAACTGGCACAAGTTTGTTCTACGTAACTAGCACAAGTTTGTTTGACACAACTGGCACAAGTTTGTTCTACGCAACTGGCAAAAGTTTGTTCGACGCAATTGGCACAAATTGGTCCGACGCAACTGGCACAAGTTTGTTCGACGCAACTGGCACAAGTTTGTTCGATGCAACTGGCACAAGTTTGTTCTACGCAACTGACACAAGTTTGTTCTACGCAACTGGCATAAATTTGTTTGACGCAATTGGCACAAGTTTGTTTGACGCAACTGGCACAAGTTTGTTCTGCGCAACTTGCACAAGTTTGTTCAACGCAACTGGCACAAGTTTGTTCGACGCAACTGGCACAAGTTTGTTCTACGCAACTGGGTTAAGTTTGTTCTACGCAACTGGCACAAGTTTGTTGGATGCAACTGGCACAAGTTTGTCCTATGCATCTGGCACAAGTTTGTTCTACACAACTGGGACAAGTTTGTTCTACGCAACTGGCACAAGTTTGTTCTGCGCAACTGGCACAAGTTTGTTCTACGTAACTGGCACAAGTTTGTTCTACGCAACTGGCACAAGTTTGTACTACGCAACTGGCACAAGTTTGTTCTATGCAACTGGCACAAGTTTGTTCAATGCAACTGGAACAAGTTTGTTTGACGCAACTGGCACAAGTTTGTTCTACGCAACTGGCACAAGTTTGTTCGATGCAACTGGCACAAGTTTGTTTGACGCAACTGGCACAAGTTTGTTTAACGCAACTGGCACAAGTTTACTCGACCCAACAGGCACAAGTTTGTTTGACGCAACTGGCACAAGTTTTTTTGACGCAACTGGCACAAGTTTGTTTGACGCAACTGGCACAAGTTTGTTTGACGCAACTGGCACAAGGTTGTTCTACGCAACTGGCACAAGTTTGTTCTATGTAACTGGCACAAGTTTGTTTGATGCAACTGGCAGAAGTTTGTTCTACGCAACTGGCACAAGTTTCTTTGGCACAACTGGCACAAGTTTGTTTGACACAACTGGCAGAAGTTTGTTCTACGCAACTGGCACAAGTTTGTTCTACGTAACTGGCACAAGTTTGTTCTACACAACTGGCACAAGTTTGTTATACGCAACTGGCACAATTTGTTTGACACAAATAGCAAAAGTTTGTTCTACGTAACTGGCAAAAGTTTGTTCTACGCAACTGGAACAAGTTTGTTTGACGCAACTGGCACAAGTTTGTTCTACGCAACTGGCACAAGTTTGTTCGATGCAACTGGCACAAGTTTGTTTGACGCAACTGGCACAAGTTTGTTTAACGCAACTGGCACAAGTTTACTCGACCCAACTGGCACAAGTTTGTTTGACGCAACTGGCACAAGTTTTTTTGACGCAACTGGCACAAGTTTGTTTGACGCAACTGGCACAAGTTTGTTTGACGCAACTGGCACAAGGTTGTTCTACGCAACTGGCACAAGTTTGTTCTATGTAACTGGCACAAGTTTGTTTGACGCAACTGGCAGAAGTTTGTTCTACGCAACTGGCACAAGTTTCTTTGGCGCAACTGGCACAAGTTTGTTTGACACAACTAGCAGAAGTTTGTTCTACGCAACTGGCACAAGTTTGTTCTATGTAACTGGCACAAGTTTGTTCTACACAACTGGCACAAGTTTGTTATACGCAACTGGCACAATTTGTTTGACACAAATAGCAAAAGTTTGTTCTACGTAACTGGCACAAATTTGTTCTACGCAACTGGCACAAGTTTGTTTGACACGACTGGCACAAGTTTGTTCTACGCAACAGGCACAAGTTTGTTTGATGCAATTGGCACAAGTTTTTTTGACGCAACTGGCACAAGTTTGTTTGACGCAACCGGCAAAAGTTTGTTTGACACAACTGGCACAAGTTTGTTCTACGCAACTGGCACAAGTTTGTTCGACTCAACTGGCACAAGTTTGTCCGACCCAACTGGCACAAGTTTATTTGACGCAACTGGCACAAGTTTGTTCTACGCAACTGGCACAAGTTTGTTCTACGCAACTGGCACAAGTTTGTTCGACGCAACTGGCACAAGTTTGTTCGACACAACTGGCACGTTTGTTCGACGCAACTGGCACAAGTTTGTTTGACGCAACTGGCACAAGTTTGTTCGACACAACTGGCACAAGTTTGTTCGACACAACTGGCACAAGTTTGTTCGACGCAACTGGCACAAGTTTGTTCGACGCAACTGGCACAAGTTTGTTTGACACAACTGGCACATGTTTGTTCGACGCAACTGGCAAAAGTTTGTTCAACGCAACTGGCATAAGTTTGTTTAACGCAATTAGCACAAGTTTGTTCAACGCAACTGGCACAAGTTTGTAGTTCGCAACTGGCACAAGTTTGTTCTACATAACAGGCTCAAGTTTGTCCGACACAACTGGCACAAGTTTGTTCGACGCAACTGGCCCAAGTTTGTTTGACGCAACTGGCAAAAGTTTGTTTGACACAACTGGCACAAGTTTGTTCTACGCATCTGGCACAAGTTAGTTCGACGCAACTGGCACAAGTTTGTTCTACGCAACTGGCATAAGTTTGATCGACGCAACTGGCACAAATTTGTTTTGCGCAACTGGCACAAGTTTGTTCTATGCAACTGGCACAATTTTGTTTGACGCAGCTGGCACACGTTTGTTCTTCACAAATGGCACAAGTTTGTTTTATGCAACTGGCCGAAGTTTGTTCTATATAACTGGCACAAGTTTCTTCTACGTAACAGGCACAAGTTTGTGCTATGCAACTGGCACAAGTTTGTTCGACGCAACTGGCACAAGTTTGTTTAACGCAACTGGCACAAGTTTGTTCTATGCAACTGGCACAAGTTTGTTTGACGCAAATGGCACAAGTTAATTTGACGTAACTGGCACAAGTTTGTTTGACGCAACTGGGACAAGGTTGTTCTACGCAACTGGCACAAGTTTGTTCTACGCAACTGGCAAAAGTTTGTTCGACGCAACTGGCACAAGTTTGTTCGACGCAACTGGCACAAGTTTGTTTGACGCAACTGGCAAAAGTTTGTTTGACACAACTGGCACAAGTTTGTTTGACGCAACTGGCACAAGGTTATTCTACACAACTGGCACAAGTTTGTTCTATGCAACTGGCACAAGTTTGTTTGACGCAACTGGCACAAGTTTGTTCTACGCAACTGGCACAAGTTTCTTCGACACAACTGGCACAAGTTTGTTCGACGCAACTGGCAGAAGTTTGTTCTACGCAACTGGCACAAGTTTGTTTGACACAACCGGCACAAGTTTGCTCTACGCAACTGGCACAAATTTGTTCGACGAAACTGGCACAAGATTGTTCGACGCAACTGGAACAAGTTTGTTCGGCGCAACTGGCACAAGTTTGTTCTTCGCAACTGGTACAAGTTTTTTCTACGCAACTGGCACAAGTTTGTTCTACGAAACTGGCACAAGTTTGTTCTACGCAACTGGCACAAGTTTGTCTGACACAACTGGCACAAGTTTGTTCTACGTAACTGGCACAAGTTTGTTCTACGCAACTGGCACAAGTTTGTTCGACGCAACTGGCACAAGTTTGTTTGACACAACTGGCACAAGTTTGTTCTACGCAACTGGCAAAAGTTTGTTTTACGCAACTGGCACAAGTTTGTTCGACGCATGTGGCACAAGTTTGTTCTATGCAACTGGCACAAGTTTGTTTGACACAACTGGCACAAGTTTGTTCTACGCAACTGGCACAAGTTTGTTCGATACAACTGGCACAAGTTTGTTTGACGCAACTGGCACAAACTTATTAGACGCAACTGGCACAAGTTTGTTCGATGCAAATGGCACAAGTTTGTTCGACGCAACTGGCACAAGTTTGTTTAACGCAACTGGCACAAGTTTATTCGACCTAACTGGCAAAAGTTTGTTTGACGCAACTGGCACAAGTTTTTTTGACGCAACTGGCACAAGTTTGTTTGACGCAACTGGCACAAGGTTGTTTGACGCAACTGGCACAAGGTTGTTGTACACAACTGGCACAAGTTTGTTCTATGCAACTGACACAAGTTTGTTTGACGCAACTGGCACAAGTTTGTTCTATGCAACTGGCAAAAGTTTCTTTGACAAAACTCGCACAAGTTTGTTTGACGCAACTGGCCCAAGTTTGTTTGACGCAACTGGCACAAGTTTGTTTGACAAAACTGGCATAAGTTTGTTCGACGCAACTGGCACAAGTTTGTTCGACGCAACTGGCACAAGTTTGTTTTACGGAACTGGCACAAGTTTGTTTTACGGAACTGGCACAAGTTTGTTCTATGCAACTGGCACAAGTTTGTCTCACACAACTGGCACAATTTTGTTCTACGTAACTGGCACAAGTTTGTTCTACGCAACTGGCACCAGTTTGTTCGACGCAACTGGCACAAGTTTGTTCGACGCAATTGGCACAAGTTTGGTCTACACAACTGGCACAAGTTTGTTCTATGCAACTGGCACAAGTTTGTTTGACGCAACTGGCACAAGTCTGTTTGACTTAACTGGCACAAGTTTGTTCTGCGCAACCGGCACAAGTTTGTTCGATGCAACTGGCACAAGTTTGTTCGACGCAACTGGAACAAGTTTATTTAATGCAACTGGCACAAGTTTATTCGACCCAACTAGCACAAGTTTGTTTGACGCAATTGGCAAAAGTTTTTTTGACACAACTGGCACAAGTTTGTTCTATACAACTAGCACAAGTTTGTTCGACGAAACTGGCACAAGTTTGTCCGACGCAACTGGCACAAGTTTGTTCGACGCAACTGGCACAAGTTTGTTCTACGCAACTGGCACAAGTTTGTTCTGCGCAACTGGCACAAGTTTGTCTGACATAACTGGCACAAGTTTGTTCTACGTAACTAGCACAAGTTTGTTTGACACAACTGGCACAAGTTTGTTCTACGCAACTGGCAAAAGTTTGTTCGACGCAATTGGCACAAATTGGTCCGACGCAACTGGCACAAGTTTGTTCGACGCAACTGGCACAAGTTTGTTCGATGCAACTGGCACAAGTTTGTTCTACGCAACTGACACAAGTTTGTTCTACGCAACTGGCATAAATTTGTTTGACGCAACTGGCACAAGTTTGTTTGACGCAAGTGGCACAAGTTTGTTCTGCGCAACTTGCACAAGTTTGTTCAACGCAACTGGCACAAGTTTGTTCGACGCAACTGGCACAAGTTTGTTCTACGCAACTGGGTTAAGTTTGTTCTACGCAACTGGCACAAGTTTGTTGGATGCAACTGGCACAAGTTTGTCCTATGCATCTGGCACAAGTTTGTTCTACACAACTGGGACAAGTTTGTTCTACGCAACTGGCACAAGTTTGTTCTGCGCAACTGGCACAAGTTTGTTCTACGTAACTGGCACAAGTTTGTTCTACGCAACTGGCACAAGTTTGTACTACGCAACTGGCACAAGTTTGTTCTATGCAACTGGCACAAGTTTGTTCAATGCAACTGGAACAAGTTTGTTTGACTCAACTGGCACAAGTTTGTTCTACGCAACTGGCACAAGTTTGTTCGATGCAACTGGCACAAGTTTGTTTCACGCAACTGGCACAAGTTTGTTTAACGCAACTGGCACAAGTTTACTCGACCCAACAGGCACAAGTTTGTTTGACGCAACTGGCACAAGTTTTTTTGACGCAACTGGCACAAGTTTGTTTGACGCAACTGGCACAAGTTTGTTTGACGCAACTGGCACAAGGTTGTTCTACGCAACTGGCACAAGTTTGTTCTATGTAACTGGCACAAGTTTGTTTGATGCAACTGGCAGAAGTTTGTTCTACGCAACTGGCACAAGTTTCTTTGGCACAACTGGCACAAGTTTGTTTGACACAACTGGCAGAAGTTTGTTCTACGCAACTGGCACAAGTTTGTTCTACGTAACTGGCACAAGTTTGTTCTACACAACTGGCACAAGTTTGTTATACGCAACTGGCACAATTTGTTTGACACAAATAGCAAAAGTTTGTTCTACGTAACTGGCAAAAGTTTGTTCTACGCAACTGGAACAAGTTTGTTTGACGCAACTGGCACAAGTTTGTTCTACGCAACTGGCACAAGTTTGTTCGATGCAACTGGCACAAGTTTGTTTGACGCAACTGGCACAAGTTTGTTTAACGCAACTGGCACAAGTTTACTCGACCCAACTGGCACAAGTTTGTTTGACGCAACTGGCACAAGTTTTTTTGACGCAACTGGCACAAGTTTGTTTGACGCAACTGGCACAAGTTTGTTTGATGCAACTGGCACAAGGTTGTTCTACGCAACTGGCACAAGTTTGTTCTATGTAACTGGCACAAGTTTGTTTGACGCAACTGGCAGAAGTTTGTTCTACGCAACTGGCACAAGATTCTTTGGCGCAACTGGCACAAGTTTGTTTGACACAACTAGCAGAAGTTTGTTCTACGCAACTGGCACAAGTTTGTTCTATGTAACTGGCACAAGTTTGTTCTACACAACTGGCACAAGTTTGTTATACGCAACTGGCACAATTTGTTTGACACAAATAGCAAAAGTTTGTTCTACGTAACTGGCACAAATTTGTTCTACGCAACTGGCACAAGTTTGTTTGACACGACTGGCACAAGTTTGTTCTACGCAACAGGCACAAGTTTGTTTGATGCAATTGGCACAAGTTTTTTTGACGCAACTGGCACAAGTTTGTTTGACGCAACTGGCAAAAGTTTGTTTGACACAACTGGCACAAGTTTGTTCTACGCAACTGGCACAAGTTTGTTCGACTCAACTGGCACAAGTTTGTCCGACCCAACTGGCACAAGTTTGTTTGACGCAACTGGCACAAGTTTGTTCTACGCAACTGGCACAAGTTTGTTCTACGCAACTGGCACAAGTTTGTTCGACGCAACTGGCACAAGTTTGTTCGACACAACTGGCACGTTTGTTCGACGCAACTGGCACAAGTTTGTTTGACGCAACTGGCACAAGTTTGTTCGACACAACTGGCACAAGTTTGTTCGACACAACTGGCACAAGTTTGTTCGACGCAACTGGCACAAGTTTGTTCGACGCAACTGGCACAAGTTTGTTTGACACAACTGGCACATGTTTGTTCGACGCAACTGGCAAAAGTTTGTTCAACGCAACTGGCATAAGTTTGTTTAACGCAATTAGCACAAGTTTGTTCAACGCAACTGGCACAAGTTTGTAGTTCGCAACTGGCACAAGTTTGTTCTACATAACAGGCTCAAGTTTGTCCGACACAACTGGCACAAGTTTGTTCGACGCAACTGGCCCAAGTTTGTTTGACGCAACTGGCAAAAGTTTGTTTGACACAACTGGCACAAGTTTGTTCTACGCATCTGGCACAAGTTAGTTCGACGCAACTGGCACAAGTTTGTTCTACGCAACTTGCATAAGTTTGATCGACGCAACTGGCACAAATTTGTTTTGCGCAACTGGCACAAGTTTGTTCTATGCAACTGGCACAATTTTGTTTGACGCAGCTGGCACACGTTTGTTCTTCACAAATGGCACAAGTTTGTTTTATGCAACTGGCCGAAGTTTGTTCTATATAACTGGCACAAGTTTCTTCTACGTAACAGGCACAAGTTTGTGCTATGCAACTGGCACAAGTTTGTTCGACGCAACTGGCACAAGTTTGTTTAACGCAACTGGCACAAGTTTGTTCTATGCAACTGGCACAAGTTTGTTTGACGCAAATGGCACAAGTTAGTTTGACGTAACTGGCACAAGTTTGTTTGACGCAACTGGGACAAGGTTGTTCTACGCAACTGGCACAAGTTTGTTCTACGCAACTGGCAAAAGTTTGTTCGACGCAACTGGCACAAGTTTGTTCGACGCAACTGGCACAAGTTTGTTTGACGCAACTGGCAAAAGTTTGTTTGACACAACTGGCACAAGTTTGTTTGACGCAACTGGCACAAGGTTATTCTACACAACTGGCACAAGTTTGTTCTATGCAACTGGCACAAGTTTGTTTGACGCAACTGGCACAAGTTTGTTCTACGCAACTGGCACAAGTTTCTTCGACACAACTGGCACAAGTTTGTTCGACGCAACTGGCAGAAGTTTGTTCTACGCAACTGGCACAAGTTTGTTTGACACAACTGGCACAAGTTTGCTCTACGCAACTGGCACAAATTTGTTCGACGAAACTGGCACAAGATTGTTCGACGCAACTGGAACAAGTTTGTTCGGCGCAACTGGCACAAGTTTGTTCTTCGCAACTGGTACAAGTTTTTCTACGCAACTGGCACAAGTTTGTTCTACGAAACTGGCACAAGTTTGTTCTACGCAACTGGCACAAGTTTGTCTGACACAACTGGCACAAGTTTGTTCTACGTAACTGGCACAAGTTTGTTCTACGCAACTGGCACAAGTTTGTTCGACGCAACTGGCACAAGTTTGTTCTACGTAACTGGCACAAGTTTGTTCTACGCAACTGGCAAAAGTTTGTTTTACGCAACTGGCACAAGTTTGTTCGACGCATGTGGCACAAGTTTGTTCTATGCAACTGGCACAAGTTTGTTTGACACAACTGGCACAAGTTTGTTCTACGCAACTGGCACAAGTTTGTTCGATACAACTGGCACAAGTTTGTTTGACGCAACTGGCACAAACTTATTCGACGCAACTGGCACAAGTTTGTTCGGTGCAAATGGCACAAGTTTGTTCGACGCAACTGGCACAAGTTTGTTTAACGCAACTGGCACAAGTTTATTCGACCTAACTGGCAAAAGTTTGTTTGACGCAACTGGCACAAGTTTTTTTGACGCAACTGGCACAAGTTTGTTTGACGCAACTGGCACAAGGTTGTTTGACGCAACTGGCACAAGGTTGTTGTACACAACTGGCACAAGTTTGTTCTATGCAACTGACACAAGTTTGTTTGACGCAACTGGCACAAGTTTGTTCTACGCAACTGGCAAAAGTTTCTTTGACAAAACTCGCACAAGTTTGTTTGACGCAACTGGCCCAAGTTTGTTTGACGCAACTGGCACAAGTTTGTTTGACAAAACTGGCATAAGTTTGTTCGACTCAACTGGCACAAGTTTGTTCGACGCAACTGGCACAAGTTTGTTTTACGGAACTGGCACAAGTTTGTTTTACGGAACTGGCACAAGTTTGTTCTATGCAACTGGCACAAGTTTGTCTCACACAACTGGCACAATTTTGTTCTACGTAACTGGCACAAGTTTGTTCTACGCAACTGGCACCAGTTTGTTCTATGCAACTGGCACAAGTTTGTTCGACGCAATTGGCACAAGTTTGGTCTACACAACTGGCACAAGTTTGTTCTATGCAACTGGCACAAGTTTGTTTGACGCAACTGGCACAAGTCTGTTTGACTTAACTGGCACAAGTTTGTTCTGCGCAACCGGCACAAGTTTGTTCGATGCAACTGGCACAAGTTTGTTCGACGCAACTGGAACAAGTTTATTTAATGCAACTGGCACAAGTTTATTCGACCCAACTAGCACAAGTTTGTTTGACGCAATTGGCAAAAGTTTTTTTGACACAACTGGCACAAGTTTGTTCTATACAACTAGCACAAGTTTGTTTGACGAAACTGGCACAAGTTTGTCCGACGCAACTGGCACAAGTTTGTTCGACGCAACTGGCACAAGTTTGTTCTACGCAACTGGCACAAGTTTGTTCTGCGCAACTGGCACAAGTTTGTCTGACATAACTGGCACAAGTTTGTTCTACGTAACTAGCACAAGTTTGTTTGACACAACTGGCACAAGTTTGTTCTACGCAACTGGCAAAAGTTTGTTCGACGCAATTGGCACAAATTGGTCCGACGCAACTGGCACAAGTTTGTTCGACGCAACTGGCACAAGTTTGTTCGATGCAACTGGCACAAGTTTGTTCTACGCAACTGACACAAGTTTGTTCTACGCAACTGGCATAAATTTGTTTGACGCAACTGGCACAAGTTTGTTTGACGCAACTGGCACAAGTTTGTTCTGCGCAACTTGCACAAGTTTGTTCAACGCAACTGGCACAAGTTTGTTCGACGCAACTGGCACAAGTTTGTTCTACGCAACTGGGTTAAGTTTGTTCTACGCAACTGGCACAAGTTTGTTGGATGCAACTGGCACAAGTTTGTCCTATGCATCTGGCACAAGTTTGTTCTACACAACTGGGACAAGTTTGTTCTACGCAACTGGCACAAGTTTGTTCTGCGCAACTGGCACAAGTTTGTTCTACGTAACTGGCACAAGTTTGTTTGACGCAACTGGCACAAGTTTGTTCTACGCAACTGGCATAAGTTTCTTCGACACAACTGGCACAAGTTTGTTCGACGCAACTGGCAGAAGTTTGTTCTACGCAACTGGCACAAGTTTGTTTGACACAACTGGCACAAGTTTGCTCTACGCAACTGGCACAAATTTGTTCGACGAAACTGGCACAAGATTGTTCGACGCAACTGGAACAAGTTTGTTCGGCGCAACTGGCACAAGTTTGTTCTACGAAACTGGCACAAGTTTGTTCTACGCAACTGGCACAAGTTTGTCTGACACAACTGGCACAAGTTTGTTCTACGTAACTGGCACAAGTTTGTTCTACGCAACTGGCACAAGTTTGTTCGACGCAACTGGCACAAGTTTGTTTGACACAACTGGCACAAGTTTGTTCTACGCAACTGGCAAAAGTTTGTTTTACTCAACTGGCACAAGTTTGTTCGACGCATGTGGCACAAGTTTGTTCTATGCAACTGGCACAAGTTTGTTTGACACAACTGGCACAAGTTTGTTCTACGCAACTGGCACAAGTTTGTTCGATACAACTGGCACAAGTTTGTTTGACGCAACTGGCACAAACTTATTCGACGCAACTGGCACAAGTTTGTTCGATGCAAATGGCACAAGTTTGTTCGACGCAACTGGCACAAGTTTGTTTAACGCAACTGGCACAAGTTTATTCGACCTAACTGGCAAAAGTTTGTTTGACGCAACTGGCACAAGTTTTTTTGACGCAACTGGCACAAGTTTCTTTGACGCAACTGGCACAAGGTTGTTTGACGCAACTGGCACAAGGTTGTTGTACACAACTGGCACAAGTTTGTTCTATGCAACTGACACAAGTTTGTTTGACGCAACTGGCACAAGTTTGTTCTATGCAACTGGCAAAAGTTTCTTTGACAAAACTCGCACAAGTTTGTTTGACGCAACTGGCCCAAGTTTGTTTGACGCAACTGGCACAAGTTTGTTTGACAAAACTGGCATAAGTTTGTTCGACGCAACTGGCACAAGTTTGTTCGACGCAACTGGCACAAGTTTGTTTTACGGAACTGGCACAAGTTTGTTTTACGGAACTGGCACAAGTTTGTTCTATGCAACTGGCACAAGTTTGTCTCACACAACTGGCACAATTTTGTTCTACGTAACTGGCACAAGTTTGTTCTACGCAACTGGCACCAGTTTGTTCGACGCAACTGGCACAAGTTTGTTCGACGCAATTGGCACAAGTTTGGTCTACAAAACTGGCACATGTTTGTTCTATGCAACTGGCACAAGTTTGTTTGACACAACTGGCACAAGTCTGTTTGACTTAACTGGCACAAGTTTGTTCTGCGCAACCGGCACAAGTTTGTTCGATGCAACTGGCACAAGTTTGTTCGACGCAACTGGAACAAGTTTATTTAATGCAACTGGCACAAGTTTATTCGACCCAACTAGCACAAGTTTGTTTGACGCAATTGGCAAAAGTTTTTTTGACACAACTGGCACAAGTTTGTTCTATACAACTAGCACAAGTTTGTTCGACGAAACTGGCACAAGTTTGTCCGACGCAACTGGCACAAGTTTGTTCGACGCAACTGGCACAAGTTTGTTCTACGCAACTGGCACAAGTTTGTTCTGCGCAACTGGCACAAGTTTGTCTGACATAACTGGCACAAGTTTGTTCTACGTAACTAGCACAAGTTTGTTTGACACAACTGGCACAAGTTTGTTCTACGCAACTGGCAAAAGTTTGTTCGACGCAATTGGCACAAATCGGTCCGACGCAACTGGCACAAGTTTGTTCGACGCAACTGGCACAAGTTTGTTCGATGCAACTGGCACAAGTTTGTTCTACGCAACTGACACAAGTTTGTTCTACGCAACTGGCATAAATTTGTTTGACGCAACTGGCACAAGTTTGTTTGACGCAACTGGCACAAGTTTGTTCTGCGCAACTTGCACAAGTTTGTTCAACGCAACTGGCACAAGTTTGTTCGACGCAACTGGCACAAGTTTGTTCTACGCAACTGGGTTAAGTTTGTTCTACGCAACTGGCACAAGTTTGTTGGATGCAACTGGCACAAGTTTGTCCTATGCATCTGGCACAAGTTTGTTCTACACAACTGGGACAAGTTTGTTCTACGCAACTGGCACAAGTTTGTTCTGCGCAACTGGCACAAGTTTGTTCTACGTAACTGGCACAAGTTTGTTCAACGCAACTGGCACAAGTTTGTACTACGCAACTGGCACAAGTTTGTTCTATGCAACTGGCACAAGTTTGTTCAATGCAACTGGAACAAGTTTGTTTGACGCAACTGGCACAAGTTTGTTCTACGCAACTGGCACAAGTTTGTTCGATGCAACTGGCACAAGTTTGTTTGACGCAACTGGCACAAGTTTGTTTAACGCAACTGGCACAAGTTTACTCGACCCAACAGGCACAAGTTTGTTTGACGCAACTGGCACAAGTTTTTTTGACGCAACTGGCACAAGTTTGTTTGACGCAACTGGCACAAGTTTGTTTGACGCAACTGGCACAAGGTTGTTCTACGCAACTGGCACAAGTTTGTTCTATGTAACTGGCACAAGTTTGTTTGATGCAACTGGCAGAAGTTTGTTCTACGCAACTGGCACAAGTTTCTTTGGCACAACTGGCACAAGTTTGTTTGACACAACTGGCAGAAGTTTGTTCTACGCAACTGGCACAAGTTTGTTCTACGTAACTGGCACAAGTTTGTTCTACACAACTGGCACAAGTTTGTTATACGCAACTGGCACAATTTGTTTGACACAAATAGCAAAAGTTTGTTCTACGTAACTGGCAAAAGTTTGTTCTACGCAACTGGAACAAGTTTGTTTGACGCAACTGGCACAAGTTTGTTCTACGCAACTGGCACAAGTTTGTTCGATGCAACTGGCACAAGTTTGTTTGACGCAACTGGCACAAGTTTGTTTAACGCAACTGGCACAAGTTTACTCGACCCAACTGGCACAAGTTTGTTTGACGCAACTGGCACAAGTTTTTTTGACGCAACTGGCACAAGTTTGTTTGACGCAACTGGCACAAGTTTGTTTGACGCAACTGGCACAAGGTTGTTCTACGCAACTGGCACAAGTTTGTTCTATGTAACTGGCACAAGTTTGTTTGACGCAACTGGCAGAAGTTTGTTCTACGCAACTGGCACAAGTTTCTTTGGCGCAACTGGCACAAGTTTGTTTGACACAACTAGCAGAAGTTTGTTCTACGCAACTGGCACAAGTTTGTTCTACACAACTGGCACAAGTTTGTTATACGCAACTGGCACAATTTGTTTGACACAAATAGCAAAAGTTTGTTCTACGTAACTGGCACAAATTTGTTCTACGCAACTGGCACAAGTTTGTTTGACACGACTGGCACAAGTTTGTTCTACGCAACAGGCACAAGTTTGTTTGATGCAATTGGCACAAGTTTTTTTGACGCAACTGGCACAAGTTTGTTTGACGTAACTGGCAAAAGTTTGTTTGACACAACTGGCACAAGTTTGTTCTACGCAACTGGCACAAGTTTGTTCGACTCAACTGGCACAAGTTTGTCCGACCCAACTGGCACAAGTTTGTTTGACGCAACTGGCACAAGTTTGTTCTACGCAACTGGCACAAGTTTGTTCTACGCAACTGGCACAAGTTTGTTCGACGCAACTGGCACAAGTTTGTTCGACACAACTGGCACGTTTGTTCGACGCAACTGGCACAAGTTTGTTTGACGCAACTGGCACAAGTTTGTTCGACACAACTGGCACAAGTTTGTTCGACACAACTGGCACAAGTTTGTTCGACGCAACTGGCACAAGTTTGTTCGACGCAACTGGCACAAGTTTGTTTGACACAACTGGCACATGTTTGTTCGACGCAACTGGCAAAAGTTTGTTCAACGCAACTGGCATAAGTTTGTTTAACGCAATTAGCACAAGTTTGTTCAACGCAACTGGCACAAGTTTGTAGTTCGCAACTGGCACAAGTTTGTTCTACATAACAGGCTCAAGTTTGTCCGACACAACTGGCACAAGTTTGTTCGACGCAACTGGCCCAAGTTTGTTTGACGCAACTGGCAAAAGTTTGTTTGACACAACTGGCACAAGTTTGTTCTACGCATCTGGCACAAGTTAGTTCGACGCAACTGGCACAAGTTTGTTCTACGCAACTGGCATAAGTTTGATCGACGCAACTGGCACAAATTTGTTTTGCGCAACTGGCACAAGTTTGTTCTATGCAACTGGCACAATTTTGTTTGACGCAGCTGGCACACGTTTGTTCTTCACAAATGGCACAAGTTTGTTTTATGCAACTGGCCGAAGTTTGTTCTATATAACTGGCACAAGTTTCTTCTACGTAACAGGCACAAGTTTGTGCTATGCAACTGGCACAAGTTTGTTCGACGCAACTGGCACAAGTTTGTTTAACGCAACTGGCACAAGTTTGTTCTATGCAACTGGCACAAGTTTGTTTGACGCAAATGGCACAAGTTAGTTTGACGTAACTGGCACAAGTTTGTTTGACGCAACTGGGACAAGGTTGTTCTACGCAACTGGCACAAGTTTGTTCTACGCAACTGGCAAAAGTTTGTTCGACGCAACTGGCACAAGTTTGTTCGACGCAACTGGCACAAGTTTGTTTGACGCAACTGGCAAAAGTTTGTTTGACACAACTGGCACAAGTTTGTTTGACGCAACTGGCACAAGGTTATTCGACGCAACTGGCACAAGTTTGTCTGACGCAACTGGCACAAGTTTGTTCGACGCAAGTGGCACAAGTTTGTTCGACGCAACTGGCACAAGTTTGTTCGACGCAACTGGCATAAGTTTGTTTGATGCAACTGGCACAAGTTTGTTCGACACAACTGGCACAAGTTTGTTTGATGCAACTAGCACAAGTTTGTTCTTCGCAACTGGCACAAGTTTGTTCTACGCAGCTGGCACAAGTTTGTTCGACGCAACTGGCTCAAGTTTGTTCGACGCAACTGGCACAAGTTTGTTCTATGCAACTGGCACAAGTTTGTTTGACGCAACTGGCACAAGTTTGTTCTACGCAACTGGCACAAGTTTGTTCTACGCAACTGGCACAAGTTTGTTCGACGCAACTGGCACAAGTTTGTTCGACACAACTGGCACGTTTGTTCGACGCAACTGGCACAAGTTTGTTTGACGCAACTGGCACAAGTTTGTTCGACACAACTGGCACAAGTTTGTTCGACACAACTGGCACAAGTTTGTTCGACGCAACTGGCACAAGTTTGTTCGACACAACTGGCACAAGTTTGTTCGACGCAACTGGCACAAGTTTTTTTGACGCAAATGGCACATGTTTGTTCGACGCAACTGGCAAAAGTTTGTTCAACGCAACTGGCAAATGTTTGTTTAACACAATTAGCACAAGTTTGTTTGACGCAACTGGCCCAAGTTTGTTCAACGCAACTGGCACAAGTTTGTAGTTCGCAACTGGCACAAGTTTGTTCTACATAACAGGCTCAAGTTTGTCCGACACAACTGGCACAAGTTTGTTCGACGCAACTGGCCCAAGTTTGTTTGACACAACTGGCACAAGTTTGTTTGACGCAACTGGCACAAGGTTATTCGACGCAACTGGCACAAGTTTGTCTGACGCAACTGGCACAAGTTTGTTCGACGCAAGTGGCACAAGTTTGTTCGACGCAACTGGCACAAGTTTGTTCGACGCAACTGGCATAAGTTTGTTTGATGCAACTGGCACAAGTTTGTTCGACACAACTGGCACAAGTTTGTTTGATGCAACTAGCACAAGTTTGTTCTTCGCAACTGGCACAAGTTTGTTCTACGCAACTAGCCCAAGTTTGTTCTGCGCAGCTGGCACAAGTTTGTTCGACGCAACTGGCTCAAGTTTGTTCGACGCAACTGGCACAAGTTTGTTCTATGCAACTGGCACAAGTTTGTTCTACGAAATTGACACAAGTTTGTTCGATGCAACTGGCACAAGTTCGTTCGACGCAACTGGCACAAGTTTGTTCGACGCAACTGGCCCAAGTTTGTTCTACGCAACTGGCACAAGTTTGTTCGACGCAACTGGCACAAGTTAGTTCGACGCAACTGGCACAAGTTTGTTTGATGCAACTGGCACAAGTTTGTTCGACACAACTGGCACAAGTTTGTTTGATACAACTAGCACAAGTTTGTTCTTCGTAACTGGCACAAGTTTGTTCTACGCAACTAGCCCAAGTTTGTTCTACGCAACTGGCACAAGTTTGTTCGACGCAATTGGCACAAGTTTGTTTGACGCAACTGGCACAAGTTTGTTCGACGCAACTGGCACAAGTTTGTTCTACGCAACTGGCACAAGTTTGTTCGACGCAACTGGCACAAGTTTGTTCGACGCAACTGGCACAAGTTTGTTTTACGCAACTGGCACAAGTTTGTTTGACGCAACTGGCAAAAGTTTGTTCTATACAACTGGCACAAGTTTGTTCTACGCAATTGACACAAGTTTGTTCGATGCAACTGGCACAAGTTCGTTCGACGCAATTGGCACAAGTTTGTTCGACACAACTCTCACAAGTTTGTTCTACGCAACAGGCACAAGTTTGTTCTACGCAACTGGCACAAGTTTTTTCATCGCAACTGGCACAAGTTTGTTCTACGCAACTGGCCCAATTTTGTTCTTCACAACTGGCACGAGTTTGTTCTATGCAACTGGCACAAGTTTGTTCGACGCAACTGGCACAAATTTGTTCTACGCAACTGGCACAAGTTTGTTCGACACAACTGGCACAAGTTTGTTTGATGCAACTAGCACAAGTTTGTTCTACGCAACTGGCACAAGTTTGTTTGACGCAACTGGCAGAAGTTTGTTCTACGCAACTGGCACAAGTTTCTTTGGCGCAACTGGCACAAGTTTGTTTGACACAACTGGCAGAAGTTTGTTCTACGCAACTGGCACAAGTTTGTTCTACGTAACTGGCACAAGTTTGTTCTACACAACTGGCACAAGTTTGTTCTACGCAACTGGCACAATTTGTTTGACACAAATAGCAAAAGTTTGTTCTACGTAACTGGCACAAGTTTGTTCTACGCAACTGGAACAAGTTTGTTTGACGCAAGTGGCAGAAATTTGTTCTACGCAACTGGCACAAGTTTGTTTGACACGACTGGCACAAGTTTGTTCTACGCAACAGGCACAAGTTTCTTCGATGCAATTGGCACAAGTTTTTTTGACGCAACTGGCACAAGTTTGTTTAACGCAACTGGCAAAAGTTTGTTTGACACAACTGGCACAAGTTTGTTCTACGCAACTGGCACAAGTTTGTTCGACTCAACTGGCACAAGTTTGTGCGGCCCAACTGGCACAAGTTTGTTTGACGCAACTGGCACAAGTTTGTTCTACGCAACTGGCACAAGTTTGTTCTACGCAACTGGCACAAGTTTGTTCGACGCAACTGGCACAAGTTTGTTCGACACAACTGGCACGTTTGTTCGACGCAACTGGCACAAGTTTGTTTGACGCAACTGGCACAAGTTTGTTCGACACAACTGGCACAAGTTTGTTCGACACAACTGGCACAAGTTTGTTCGACGCAACTGGCACAAGTTTGTTCGACACAACTGGCACAAGTTTGTTCGACGCAACTGGCACAAGTTTTTTTGACGCAAATGGCACATGTTTGTTCGACGCAACTGGCAAAAGTTTGTTCAACGCAACTGGCAAATGTTTGTTTAACACAATTAGCACAAGTTTGTTTGACGCAACTGGCCCAAGTTTGTTCAACGCAACTGGCACAAGTTTGTAGTTCGCAACTGGCACAAGTTTGTTCTACATAACAGGCTCAAGTTTGTCCGACACAACTGGCACAAGTTTGTTCGACGCAACTGGCCCAAGTTTGTTTGACACAACTGGCACAAGTTTGTTTGACGCAACTGGCACAAGGTTATTCGACGCAATTGGCACAAGTTTGTCTGACGCAACTGGCACAAGTTTGTTCGACGCAAGTGGCACAAGTTTGTTCGACGCAACTGGCACAAGTTTGTTCGACGCAACTGGCATAAGTTTGTTTGATGCAACTGGCACAAGTTTGTTCGACACAACTGGCACAAGTTTGTTTGATGCAACTAGCACAAGTTTGTTCTTCGCAACTGGCACAAGTTTGTTCTACGCAACTAGCCCAAGTTTGTTCTGCGCAGCTGGCACAAGTTTGTTCGACGCAACTGGCTCAAGTTTGTTCGACGCAACTGGCACAAGTTTGTTCTATGCAACTGGCACAAGTTTGTTCTACGAAATTGACACAAGTTTGTTCGATGCAACTGGCACAAGTTCGTTCGACGCAACTGGCACAAGTTTGTTCGACGCAACTGGCCCAAGTTTGTTCTACGCAACTGGCACAAGTTTGTTCGACGCAACTGGCACAAGTTAGTTCGACGCAACTGGCACAAGTTTGTTTGATGCAACTGGCACAAGTTTGTTCGACACAACTGGCACAAGTTTGTTTGATACAACTAGCACAAGTTTGTTCTTCGTAACTGGCACAAGTTTGTTCTACGCAACTAGCCCAAGTTTGTTCTACGCAACTGGCACAAGTTTGTTCGACGCAATTGGCACAAGTTTGTTTGACGCAACTGGCACAAGTTTGTTCGACGCAACTGGCACAAGTTTGTTCTACGCAACTGGCACAAGTTTGTTCGACGCAACTGGCACAAGTTTGTTCGACGCAACTGGCACAAGTTTGTTTTACGCAACTGGCACAAGTTTGTTTGACGCAACTGGCACAAGTTTGTTCTATACAACTGGCACAAGTTTGTTCTACGCAATTGACACAAGTTTGTTCGATGCAACTGGCACAAGTTCGTTCGACGCAATTGGCACAAGTTTGTTTGACACAACTCTCACAAGTTTGTTCTACGCAACAGGCACAAGTTTGTTCTACGCAACTGGCACAAGTTTTTTCATCGCAACTGGCACAAGTTTGTTCTACGCAACTGGCCCAATTTTGTTCTTCACAACTGGCACGAGTTTGTTCTATGCAACTGGCACAAGTTTGTTCGACGCAACTGGCACAAGTTTGTTCTACTCAACTAGCACAAATTTGTTCTACGCAACTGGCACAAGTTTTTTGACGCAAATTGCACGAGTTTGTTCTACGCAACTGGCACAAGTTTGTTCGACGCAACTGGCACAAGTTTGTTCCACGCAACTGGCTCAAGTTTGTTCTACGCAACTGCACAAGTTTGTTCTACGCAACTGGCACAAGTTTGTTTGACGCAACTGGCCCAAGTTTGTTTGACGCAACTGTCAAAAGTTTGTTTGAAACCATTGGAACAAGTTTCTTCTACGCAACTCTCAGAAGTTTGTTCAACGCAACTGGCACAAGTTTGTCCAACGCAACTGGCACAAGTTTGTTCGATGCAACTGGCACAAGTTTGTTCGACGCAACTGGCACAAGTTTGTTCTACGCAACTGGAAAATATTTGTTCTACGCAACTGGCACAAGTTTGTTCTACGCAACTGCCACAAGTTTGTTCTACGCAACTGGCACAAGTTTGTTCTAAGCAACTGCCACAAGTTTGTTCTACGCAACTTGCACAAGTTTGTTCAACGCAACTGGCACAAGTATGTTCGACGCAACTGGCACAAGTTTGTCTATGCAACTGTCTCAAGTTTGTTCTACGCAACTGGCACAAGTTTGTTTGACACAACTGGCGCAAGTTTGTCCTACGCAACTGGCACAAGTTTGTTCTACGCAACTGGCCCAAGTTTGTTTGATGCAACTGGCAGAAGTTTGTTCTAAGCAACTGGCACAAGTTTGTTCTACGTAACTGGCACAAGTTTGTTCTACGCAACTGGCACAAGTTTGTTCTATCAACTGGCACAAGTTTGTTTGACACAAATGGCATAAGTTTGTTCTACGTAACTGGCACAAGTTTGTTCTACGCAACTGGCACAAGTTTGTTCGACGCAACTGGCACAAGTTTGTTTGATGCAACTGGCACAAGTTTGTTTGACGCACCTGGCACAAGTTTGTTTGACGCAACTGGCACAAGTTTGTCCTACGCAAGTGGCACAAGTTTGTAGTTCGCAACTGGCACAAGTTTGTTCTACGCAACTGGCCCAAGTTTGTTTGACGCAACTGGCACAAGTTCGTTCTACGCAACTGACACAAGTTTGTTCTACGCAACTAGCACAAGTTTGTTCTACGCAACTGGCACAAGTTTGTTCTACACAACTGGCACAAGTTTGTTCTACGCAACTGGCACAAGGTTGTTCTACGCAACTGGCACAATTTTGTTCTACGCAATAGGCACAAGTTTGTTCTTCGCAACTGGCACAACTTTGTTCTACGCAACTGGCACAAGTTTGTTCTACGCAACTGGCCCAAGTTTGTTTGACGCAACTGGCACTAGTTTGTTCTTCGCAACTGGCACAAGTTTGTTCTACGCAACTGGCAAAAGTTTGTTCTATGCAACTGGCACAAGTTTGTTTGACGCAACTAGTCCAAGTTTGTTTGACGCAACTGGCAAAAGTTTGTTTGAAACAACTGGCACAAGTTTATTCTACGCAACTGTCACAAGTTTGTTCAACGAATCTGGCACAAGTTTGTCCAACGCAACTGGCACAAGTTTGTTCTACGCAACTGTCACAAGTTTGTTCAACGCATCTGGCACAAGTTTGTTCGACGCAGCTGGCACAAGTTTGTCTGACGCAACTGGCACAATTGTGTTTGACTCAACTGGCACAAGTTTGTTCGACGCAACTGGCACAAGTTTGTTCTACGCAACTGGCACAAGTTTGTTCTGCGCAACTGGCACAAGTTTGTCTGACATAACTGGCACAAGTTTGTTCTACGTAACTAGCACAAGTTTGTTCTACGCAACTGGCACAAGTTTGTTCGACGCAACTGGCACAAGTTTGTTGTACTTAACTGGCACAAGTTTGTTTGACACAACTGGCACAAGTTTGTTCTACGCAACTGGCAAAAGTTTGTTCGACGCAATTGGTACAAATTGGTCCGACGCAACTGGCACAAGTTTGTTCGACGCAACTGGCACAAGTTTGTTCGATGCAACTGGCAAAAGTTTGTTCTACGCAACTGACACAAGTTTGTTCTGCGCAACTGGCATAAATTTGTTTGACGCAACTGGCACAAGTTTGTTTGACGCAACTGGCACAAGTTTGTTCTGCGCAACTTGGACAAGTTTGTTCAACGCAACTGGCACAAGTTTGTTCAACGCAACTGGCACAAGTTTGTTCTACGCAACTGGGTTAAGTTTGTTCTACGCACCTGGCACAAGTTTGTTTGACGCAACTGGCACAAGTTTGTCTTATGCATCTGGCACAAGTTTGTTCTACACAACTGGGACAAGTTTGTTCTACGCAACTGGCACAAGTTTGTTCTACGCAACTCGCACAAGTTTGTTCTACGTAACTGGCACAAGTTTGTTCTACGCAACTGGCACAAGTTTGTTTAACGCAACTGGCACAAGTTTGTTCTATGCAACTGGCACAAGTTTGTTCAATGCAACTGGAACAAGTTTGTTTGATGCAACTGGCACAAGTTTGTTCTACGCAAGTGGCACAAGTTTGTTCGATGCAACTGGCACAAGTTTGTTTGACGCAACTGGCACAAGTTTGTTTAACGCAACTGGCACAAGTTTACTCGACCCAACTGGCACAAGTTTGTTTGACGCAACTGGCACAAGTTTTTTTGACGCAACTGGCACAAGTTTGTTTGACGCAACTGGCACAAGTTTGTTTGACGCATCTGGCACAAGGTTGTTCTACGCAACTGGCACAAGTTTGTTCTATGTAACTGGCACAAGTTTGTTTGACGCAACTGGCAGAAGTTTGTTCTACGCAACTGGCACAAGTTTCTTTGGCGCAACTGGCACAAGTTTGTTTGACACAACTGGCAGAAGTTTGTTCTACGCAACTGGCACAAGTTTGTTCTACGTAACTGGCACAAGTTTGTTCTACACAACTGGCACAAGTTTGTTCTACGCAACTGGCACAATTTGTTTGACACAAATAGCAAAAGTTTGTTCTACGTAACTGGCACAAGTTTGTTCTACGCAACTGGAACAAGTTTGTTTGACGCAAGTGGCAGAAATTTGTTCTACGCAACTGGCACAAGTTTGTTTGACACGACTGGCACAAGTTTGTTCTACGCAACAGGCACAAGTTTGTTCGATGCAATTGGCACAAGTTTTTTTGACGCAACTGGCACAAGTTTGTTTAACGCAACTGGCAAAAGTTTGTTTGACACAACTGGCACAAGTTTGTTCTACGCAACTGGCACAAGTTTGTTCGACTCAACTGGCACAAGTTTGTGCGGCCCAACTGGCACAAGTTTGTTTGACGCAACTGGCACAAGTTTGTTCTACGCAACTGGCACAAGTTTGTTCTACGCAACTGGCACAAGTTTGTTCGACGCAACTGGCACAAGTTTGTTTGACACAACTGGCACGTTTGTTCGACGCAACTGGCACAAGTTTGTTTGACGCAACTGGCACAAGTTTGTTCGACACAACTGGCACAAGTTTGTTCGACACAACTGGCACAAGTTTCTTCGACGCAACTGGCACAAGTTTGTTCGACACAACTGGCACAAGTTTGTTCGACGCAACTGGCACAAGTTTTTTTGACGCAAATGGCACATGTTTGTTCGACGCAACTGGCAAAAGTTTGTTCAACGCAACCGGCAAATGTTTGTTTAACACAATTAGCACAAGTTTGTTTGACGCAACTGGCCCAAGTTTGTTCAACGCAACTGGCACAAGTTTGTAGTTCGCAACTGGCACAAGTTTGTTCTACATAACAGGCTCAAGTTTGTCCGACACAACTGGCACAAGTTTGTTCGACGCAACTGGCCCAAGTTTGTTTGACGCAACTGGCAAAACTTTGTTTGACACAACTGGCACAAGTTTGTTCTACGCATCTGGGACAAGTTAGTTCGACGCAACTGGCACAAGTTTGTTCTACGCAACAGGCATAAGTTTGATCGACGCAACTGGCACAAATTTGTTCTGCGCAACTGGCACAAGTTTGTTCTATGCAACTGGCACAAGGTTGTTTGACGCAGCTGGCACATGTTTGTTCTTCGCAAATGGCACAAGTTTGTTCTACGCAACTGGCCGAAGTTTGTTCTATATAACTGGCACAAGTTTCTTCTACGTAACAGGCACAAGTTTGTGCTATGTAACTGGCACAAGTTTGTTCGACGCAACTGGCACAAGTTTGTTTAATGCAACTGGCACAAGTTTGTTCTATGCAACTGGCACAAGTTTGTTTGACGCAACTGGCACAAGTTAGTTTGACGTAACTGGCACAAGTTTGTTTGACGTAACTGGGACAAGGTTGTTCTACGCAACTGGCACAAGTTTGTTCTACGCAACTGGCACAAGTTTGTTCGACGCAACTGGCACAAGTTTGTTCGACGCAACTGGCACAAGTTTGTTTGACGCAACTGGCAAAAGTTTGTTTGACACAACTGGCACAAGTTTGTTTGACGCAACTGGCACAAGGTTATTCGACGCAACTGGCACAAGTTTGTCTGACGCAACTGGCACAAGTTTGTTCGACACAACTGGCACAAGTATGTTCAACGCAATTGGCACAAGTTTGTCCGACACAACTGGCACAAGTTTGTTCTACGCAACTGGGACAAGTTTGTTCGACGAAACTGGCACAAGTTTGTTCGACGCAATTGGCACAAGTTTGTCCGACACAACTGGCACAAGTTTGTTCAACGCAATTGGCACAAGTTTGTCCGACACAACTGGCACAAGTGTGTTCGACGCAACTGGCACAAGTTTGGTCTACGCAACTGGCACAAGTTTGTTCTATGCAACTGGCACAAGTTTGTTTGACGCAACTGGCACAAGTTTGTTTTACGCAACTGGCATAAGTTTGTTTGACATAACTGGCACAAGTTTGTTCTACGCAACTGGCAAAAGTTTGTTCGACGCAATTGGCACAATTTTGTCCGACGCAACTGGCACAAGTTTGTTCGACGCAACTGGCACAAGTTTGTTCGATGCAACTGGCACAAGTTTCTTCTACGCAACTGACACAAATTTGTTCTGCGCAACTTGCACAAATTTGTTCAACGCAACTGGCACAAGTTTCTTTGACGCAACTGGCACAAGTTTGCTTGACGCAACTGGCACAAGGTTGTTCAACGCAAATGGCACAAGTTTCTTCGACGCAACTGGCGCAAGTTTGTTCTGCGCAACTGGCAAAAATTTGTTCTACGCAACTGGCAGAAGTTTGTTCTACGCAACTGGCACAAGTTTGTTCTACGTAACTGGGAAAAGTTTGTTCTACGCAACTGGCAGAAGTTTGTTCTACGCAACTGGCACAAGTTTGTTCTAAGTAACTGGCACAAGTTTGTTCTACGCAACTGGCACAAGTTTGTTTGACACATCTGGCACAAGTTTGTTTGACACAACTGGCAAAAGTTTGTTCGATGCAACTGGCACAAGTTTGTTTGACGCAACTGGCACAAGGTTCTTTGACGTAACTGGCACAAGGTTATTCTACACAACTGGCACAAGTTTGTTCTATGCAACTGGCACAAGTTTGTTTGACGCAACTGGCACAAGTTTGTTCTACGCAACTGGCTCAAGTTTCTTCGACACAACTGGCACAAGTTTGTTCGACGCAACGGGCCCAAGTTTGTTTGATGCAACTGGCACAAGTTTGTTTGACACAACTGGCACAAGTTTGTTCTACGCAACTGGCACAAGTTTGTTCAACGAAACTGGCACAAGATTGTTCGACGCAACTGGAACAAGTTTGTTCTACGCAACTGGCACAAGTTTGTTCTTCGTAACTGGAAAAAGTTTTTTCTACGCAACTGGCACAAGTTTGTTCTACACAACTGGCACAAGTTTGTCTGACACAACTGGCACAAGTTTGTTCTACGTAACTGGCCCAAGTTTGTTCTACGCAACTGGCACAAGTTTGTTCGACGCAACTGGCACAAGTTTGTTTAACACAACTGGCACAAGTTTGTTCTACGCAACTGGCAAAAGTTTGTTCTACGCAACTGGCACAAGTTTGTTCGACGCAAGTGGCACAAGTTTGTTCTATGCAACTGGCACAAGTTTGTTTGCCACAACTGGCACAAGTTTGTTCTACGCAACTGGCACAAGTTTATTCGATACAACTGGCACAAGTTTGTTTGACGCAACTGGCACAAGCTTGTTCGACGCAACTGGCACAAGTTTGTTCGATGCAAATGGCACAAGTTTGTTCGACGCAACTGGCACAAGTTTGTTTAACGCAACTGGCACAAGTTTATTCGACCCAACTGACAAAAGTTTGTTTGACGCAACTGGCACAAGTTTTTTTGACGCAACTGGCACAAGTTTGTTTGACGCAACTGGCACAAGGTTGTTTGACGCAACTGGCACAAGGTTGTTCTACACAACTGGCACAAGTTTGTTCTATGCAACTGACACAAGTTTGTTTGACGCAACTGGCACAAGTTTGTTCTACGCAACTGGCACAAGTTTCTTTGACGAAACTGGCACAAGTTTGTTCGACGCAACTGGCCCAAGTTTGTTTGACGCAACTGTCACAAGTTTGTTTGACAAAACTGGCACAAGTTTGTTCTACACAACTGGCACAAGTTTGTTCGACAAAACTGGCACAAGTTTGTTTTACGCAACTGGCACAAGTTTGTTTGATGCAACTGGCACAAGTTTGTTTTACGGAACTGGCACAAGTTTGTATTACGGAACTGGCACAAGTTTGTTCTACGCAACTGGCACAATTCTGTTCTACGTAACTGGCACAAGTTAGTTCTACGCAACTGGCACAAGTTTGTTTGACGCAACTGGCACAAGTTTGTTCTACGCAATTCACACAAGTTTGTCCGACACAACTGGCACAAGTTTGTTCGACACAATTGGCACAAGTTTGTCCGACACAACTGGCACAAGTGTGTTCGACGCAACTGGCACAAGTTTGGTTTACGCAACTGGCACAAGTTTGTTCTATGCAACTGGCAAAAGTTTGTTTGACGCAACTGGCACAAGTCTGTTTGACTTAACTGGCACAAGTTTGTTCTGCGCAACTGGCAAAAGTTTGTTCGATGCAACTGGCACAAGTTTGTTCGACACAACTGGCAAAAGTTTGTTCTACGCAACTGGCACAAGTTTGTTCGACACAAGTGGCACAAGTTTGTTCTATGCAACTGGCAGAAGTTTGTTTGACACAACTGGCACAAGTTTGTTTGACGCAATGGGCAAAAGTTTATTTGAAACAACTGGCACAAGTTTGTTCTACGCAACTGTCACAAGTTTGTTCAACGCATCTGGCACAAGTTTGTTCGATGCAACTGGCACAGGTTTGTTCGATGCAACTGGCACAAGTTTGTTCGACGCAACTGGCACAAGTTTGTTTTACGCAACTGGCAAAAGTTTGTTTGATGCAATTGGCACAAGTTTGTTCTTCGCAACTGGCACAAGTTTGTTCTATGCAACTGGCCCAAGTTTGTTCTACGCAACTGGCACAAGTTTTTTCTATGCAACTGGCAGAAGTTTGTTTGAAACAACTCGCACAAGTTTGTTCTACGCAACTGGCACAAGTTTGTTCTACGCAACTGGCACAAGTTTGTTCAACGCAACTGGCGCAAGTATGTTCGACGCAACTGGCACAAGTTTGTTCTACGCAACTGCCTCAAGTTTGTTCTATGCAACTGGCACAAGTTTGTTTGACGCAACTGGCACAAGTTTGTTTGATGCAACTGGCACAAGTTTGTTCTACGCAACTGACCCAAGTTTGTTTGACGCAACTGGCAGAAGTTTGTTCTACGCAACTGGCACAAGTTTGTTCTACGTAACTGGCACAAGTTTGTTCTACGCAACTGGCAGAAGTTTGTTCTACGCAACTGGCACAAGTTTTTCGATGCAACTGGCACAAGTTTGTTTGACGCAACTGGCACAAGTTTGTTCGACGCAACTGGCACAATTTTGTTCGATGCAACTGGCACAAGTTTGTTCGACGAACTGGCACAAGTTTGTTTAACGCAACTGGCACAAGTTTATTCGACCCAACTGGCACAAGTTTATTTGACGCAACTGGCACAAGTTTTTTTGACGCAACTGGCACAAGTTTGTTTGACGCAACTGGCACAAGGTTGTTTGACGCAACTGTTACAAGGTTATTCTACACAACTGGCACAAGTTTGTTCTACACAACTGACAAAAGTTTGTTCTACGCAACTGGCACAAGTTTGTTCGACGCAACTGGCACAAGTTTGTTCGATGCAACTGGCACAAGTTTCTTCTACGCAACTGACACAAGTTTGTTCTACACAACTGGCATAAATTTGTACGACGCAACTGGCACAAGTTTCTTTGACGCAACTGGCACAAGTTTGTTCTGCGCAACTTGCACAAGTTTGTTCAACGCAACTGGCACAAGTTTGTTCAACGCAACTGGCGCAAGTTTGTTCTGCGCAACAGGCACAAATTTGTTCTACGCAACTGGCACAAGTTTGTTTGACACAACTGGCAAAAGTTTGTTCTACGCAACTGGCACAAGTTTGTTCGACGCAAGTGGCACAAGTTTGTTCTATGCAACTGGCACAAGTTGTTTGACACAACTGGCACAAGTTTGTTCTACGCAACTGGCACAAGTTTGTTCGATGCAACTGGCACAAGTTTGTTTGACGCAACTGGCACCAACTTCTTCGACGCAACTGGCACAAGTTTGTTCGATACAAATGGCACAAGTTTGTTTGACGCAACTAGCATAAGTTTGTTTAACGCAACTGGCACAAGTTTATTCGACCCAACTGGCACAAGTTTGTTTGACGCAACTGGCACAAGTTTTTTTGACGCAACTGGCACAAGTTTGTTTGACGCAACTGGCACAAGGTTGTTCTACACAACTGGCACAAGTTTGTTCTATGCAACTGACACAAGTTTGTTTGACGCAACTGGCACAAGTTTGTTCTACGCAACTGGCCCAAGTTTGTTTGACGCAACTGGCACAAGTTTGTTTGACTTAACTGGCACAAGTTTGTTCTACACAACTGGCACAAGTTTGTTCAACAAAACTGGGACAAGTTTGTTCAACGCAACTGGCACAATTTTGTTCGACGCAACTGGCACAAGTTTGTTTTACGGAACTGGCACAAGTTTGTTTGACACAACTGGCACAAGTTTGTTCTACGCAACTGGCACAAGTTTGTCTGACACAACTGGCACAATTTTGTTCTACGTAACTGGCACAAGCTTGTTCTACGCAACTGGCACAAGTTTGTTCGACGCAACTGGCACAAGTTTGTTTTATGCAACTGGCACAAGTTTGTTTGACACAACTGGCAGAAGGTTGTTCTCCGCAACTGGCACAAATTTGTTCGACGCAATTGTCACAAGTTTGTCCGACACAACTGGCACAAGTTTGTTCGACGCAATTGGCACAAGTTTGTCCGACACAACTGGCACAAGTGTGTTCGATGCAACTGGCACAAGTTTGGTCTACGCAACTGGCACAAGTTTGTTCTATGCAACTGGCACAAGTTTGTTTGACGCAACTGGCACAAGTTTTTTTGACGCAACTGGCACAAGTTTGTTTGACGCAACTGGCACAAGGTTGTTTCACGCAACTGGCACAAGGTTGTTCTACACAACTGGCACAAGTTTGTTCTATGCAACTGACACAGGTTTGTTTGACACAACTGGCACAAGTTTGTTCTACGCAACTGGCACAAGTATCTTTGACAAAACTGGCACAAGTTTGTTCGACGCAACTGGCCCAAGTTTGTTTGACGCAATTGGCACAAGTTTGTTTGACAAAACTGGCACAAGTTTTTTCTACACAACTGGCACAAGTTTGTTCAACAAAACTGGCACAAGTTTGTTCGATGCAACTGGCACAAGTTTGTTCGACACAACTGGCACAAGTTTGTTTGACGCAACTGGCACAAGTTTGTTTTACGGAACTGGCACAAGTTTGTTCTACTCAACTGGCACAAGTTTGTCTGACACAACTGGCACAATTTTGTTCTACGTAACTGGCACAAGTTTGTTCTACGCAACTGGCACAAGTTTCTTCGACGCAACTGGCACAAGTTTGTTTTATGCAACTGGCACAAGTTTGTTTGACACAACTGGCACAAGTTTGTTCTACGCAACAGGCACAAGTTTGTTCGACGCAATTGGCACAAGTTTGTCCGACACAACTGGCACAAGTTTGTTCAACGCAATTGGCACAAGTTTGTCCAACACAACTGGCACAAGTGTGTTCGACGCAACTGGCACAAGTTTGTTCTACGCAACTGGCACAAGTTTGTTCTATGCAACTGGCACAAGTTTGTTTGACGCAACTGGCAAAAGTCTGTTTGACTTAACTGGCACAAGTTTGTTTGACGCAACTGGCACAAGTTTGTTCGATGCAACTGGCACAAGTCTGTTTGACGCAACTGGCACAAGTTTTTTTTATGCAACTGGCACAAGTTTGTTCTATGCAACTGGCACAAGTTTGTTTTGACGCAACTGGCACAAGGTTGTTCTACAAAACTGGGAAAAGTTTGTTCTATGCAACTGGCACAAGTTTGTTTGACGCAACTGGCACAAGTTTGTTTTATGCAACTGGCACAAGTTTCTTTGACGTAACTGGCACAAGTTTGTTCGACACAACTGGCCCAAGTTTGTTTGACGCAACTGGCAAAAGTTTATTTGACACAACTGGCACAAGTTTGTTCTACGCAACTGGCACAAGTTTGTTCGACGAAACTGGCACAAGTTTGTCCGACGCAACTGGCACAAGTTTGTTCGACGCAACTGGCACAAGTTTGTTCTACGCAACTGGCACAAGTTTGTTCTGCTCAACTGGCATAAGTTTGTCTGACATAACTGGCACAAGTTTGTTCGACGCAACTGGCGCAAGTTTGTTCTGCGCAACTGGCACAAATTTGTTCTACGCAACTGGCAGAAGTTTGTTCTACGCAACTGGCACAAGTTTGTTCTACGTAACTGGCACAAGTTTGTTCTACGCAACTGGCAGAAGTTTGTTCTACGCAACTGGCACAAGTTTGTTCTAAGTAACTGGCACAAGTTTGTTCTACGCAACTGGCACAAGTTTGTTTGACACATCTGGCACAAGTTTGTTTGACACAACTGGCAAAAGTTTGTTCGATGCAACTGGCACAAGTTTGTTTGACGCAACTGGCACAAGGTTCTTTGACGTAACTGGCACAAGGTTATTCTACACAACTGGCACAAGTTTGTTCTATGCAACTGGCACAAGTTTGTTCTATGCAACTGGCACAAGTTTGTTCTACGCAACTGGCACAAGTTTCTTCGACACAACTGGCACAAGTTTGTTCGACGCAACTGGGCCAAGTTTGTTTGATGCAACTGGCACAAGTTTGTTTGACACAACTGGCACAAGTTTGTTCTACGCAACTGGCACAAGTTTGTTCAACGAAACTGCCACAAGATTGTTCGACACAACTGGAACAAGTTTGTTCGGTGCAACTGGCACAAGTTTGTTCTTCGCAACTGGAAAAAGTTTTTTCTATGCAACTGGCACAAGTTTGTTCTACACAACTGGCACAAGTTTGTCTGACACAACTGGCACAAGTTTGTTCTACGTAACTGGCCCAAGTTCGTTCTACGCAACTGGCACAAGTTTGTTCGACGCAACTGGCACAAGTTTGTTTGACACAACTGGCACAAGTTTGTTCTACGCAACTGGCAAAAGTTTGTTCTACGCAACTGGCACAAGTTTGTTCGACGCAAGTGGCACAAGTTTGTTCTATGCAACTGGCACAAGTTTGTTTGACACAACTGGCACAAGTTTGTTCTACGCAACTGGCACAAGTTTTTTCGATACAACTGGCACAAGTTTGTTCGACGCAACTGGCACAAGCTTGTTCGACGCAACTGGCACAAGTTTGTTCGATGCAAATGGCACAAGTTTGTTCGACGCAACTGGCACAAGTTTGTTTAACGCAACTGGCACAAGTTTATTCGACCCAACTGGCAAAAGTTTGTTTGACGCAACTGGCACAAGTTTTTTTGACGCAACTGGCACTAGTTTGTTTGACGCAACTGGCACAAGGTTGTTTGACGCAACTGGCACAAGGTTGTTCTACACAACTGGCACAAGTTTGTTCTATGCAACTGACACAAGTTTGTTTGATGCAACTGGCACAAGTTTGTTCTACGCAACTGGCACAAGTTTCTTTGACGAAACTGGCACAAGTTTGTTCGACGCAACTGGCCCAAGTTTGTTTGACACAACTGTCACAAGTTTGTTTGACAAAACTGGCACAAGTTTGTTCTACACAACTGGCACAAGTTTGTTCGACAAAACTGGCACAAGTTTGTTTTACGCAACTGGCACAAGTTTGTATTACGGAACTGGCACAAGTTTGTTCTACGCAACTGGCACAATTCTGTTCTACGTAACTGGCACAAGTTTGTTCTACGCAACTGGCACAAGTTTGTTTGACGCAACTGGCACAAGTTTGTTCTACGCAATTGGCACAAGTTTGTCCGACACAACTGGCACAAGTTTGTTTGACGCAATTGGCACAAGTTTGTCCGACACAACTGGCACAAGTGTGTTCGACGCAACTGGCACAAGGTTGGTCTACGCAACTGGCACAAGTTTGTTCTATGCAACTGGCACAAGTTTGTTTGACGCAACTGGCACAAGTCTGTTTGACTTAAGTGGCACAAGTTTGTTCTGCGCAACTGGCACAAGTTTGTTCGATGCAACTGGCACAAGTTTGTTCGACACAACTGGCAAAAGTTTGTTCTACGCAACTGGCACATGTTTGTTCGACACAAGTGGCACAAGTTTGTTCTATGCAACTGGCAGAAGTTTGTTTGACACAACTGGCACAAGTTTGTTTGACGCAACGGGCAAAAGTTTATTTGAAACAACTGGCACAAGTTTGTTCTACGCAACTGTCACAAGTTTGTTCAACGCATCTGGCACAAGTTTGTTCGATGCAACTGGCACAGGATTGTTCGATGCAACTGGCACAAGTTTGTTCGACGCAACTGGCACAAGTTTGTTCTACGCAACTGGCACAAATTTGTTCTACGCAACTGGCACAAGTTTGTTTTACGCAACTGGCACAAGTTTGTTTGATGCAATTGGCACAAGTTTGTTCTTCGCAACTGGCACAAGTTTGTTCTATGCAACTGGCCCAAGTTTGTTCTACGCAACTGGCACAAGTTTTTTCTATGCAACTGGAAGAAGTTTGTTTGAAAAAACTCGCACAAGTTTGTTCTACGCAACTGGCACAAGTTTGTTCTACGCAACTGGCACAAGTTTGTTCAACGCAACTGGCGCAAGTATGTTCGACGCAACTGGCACAAGTTTGTTCTACGCAACTGGCTCAAGTTTGTTCTATGCAACTGGCACAAGTTTGTTTGACGCAACTGGCACAAGTTTGTTTGACGCAACTGGCACAAGTTTGTTCTACGCAACTGGCCCAAGTTTGTTTGACGCAACTGGCAGAAGTTTGTTCTACGCAACTGGCACAAGTTTGTTCTACGTAACTGGCACAAGTTTGTTCTACGCAACTGGCAGAAGTTTGTTCTACGCAACTGGCACAAGTTTGTTCTACGTAACTGGCACAAGTTTGTTCTACGCAGCTGGCACAAGTTTGTTTGACACATCTGGCACAAGTTTGTTTGACACAACTGGCAAAAGTTTGTTCTACGCAACTGGCACAAGTTTGTTCGACGCAAGTGGCACAAGTTTGTTCTATGCAACTGGCACAAGTTTGTTTGACACAACTGGCAGAAGTTTGTTCTACGCAACTGGCACAAGTTTGTTCGACGCAACTGGCACAAGTTTGTTTGACGCAACTGGCACAAGTTTGTTCGACGCAACTGGCACAAGTTTGTTCGATGCAACTGGCACAAGTTTGTTCGACGAACTGGCACAAGTTTGTTTAACGCAACTGGCACAAGTTTATTCGACCCAACTGGCACAAGTTTGTTTGACGCAACTGGCACAAGTTTTTTTGACGCAACTGGCACAAGTTTGTTTGACGCAACTGGCACAAGGTTGTTTGACGCAACTGTTACAAGGTTATTCTACACAACTGGCACAAGTTTGTTCTACACAACTGACAAAAGTTTGTTCTACGCAACTGGCACAAATTTGTTCGACGCAAGTGGCACAAGTTTGTTCTATGCAACTGGCACAAGTTGTTTGACACAACTGGCACAAGTTTGTTCTACGCAACTGGCACAAGTTTGTTCGATGCAACTGGCACAAGTTTGTTTGACGCAACTGGCTCCAACTTGTTCGACCCAACTGGCACAAGTTTGTTCGATGCAAATGGCACAAATTTGTTTGACGCAAGTAGCATAAGTTTGTTTAACGCAACTGGCACAAGTTTATTCGACCCAACTGGCACAAGTTTGTTTGACGCAACTGGCACGAGTTTTTTTGATGCAACTGGCACAAGTTTGTTTGACGCAACCGGCACAAGGTTGTTTGGCGCAACTGGCACAAGGTTATTCTACACAACTGGCACAAGTTTGTTCTATGCAACTGACACAAGTTTGTTTGACGCAACTGGCACAAGTTTTCTACGCAACTGGCACAAGTTTCTTTGACGAAACTGGCACAAGTTTGTTCGACGCAACTGGCCCAAGTTTGTTTGATGCAACTGGCACAAGTTTGTTTGACAAAACTGGCACAAGTTTGTTCTACACAACTGGCACAAGTTTGTTCAACAAAACTGGCACAAGTTTGTTCAACGCAACTGGCACAATTTTGTTCAACGCAACTGGCACAAGTTTGTTTTACGGAACTGGCACAAGTTTATTTTACGGAACTGACACAAGTTTGTTCTACGCAACTGGCACAAGTTTGTCTGACACAACTGGCACAATTTTGTTCTACGTAACTGGCACAAGTTTGTTCTACGCAACTGGCACAAGTTTGTTCGACGCAACTGGCACAAGTTTGTTTTATGCAACTGGCACAAGTTTGTTTGACACAACTGGCAGAAGGTTGTTCTCCGCAACTGGCACAAATTTGTTCGACGCAATTGGCACAAGTTTGTCTGACACAACTGGCACAAGTTTGTTCTATGCAACTGGCACAAGTTTGTCCGACACAACTGGCACAAGTGTGTTCGACGCAACTGGCACAAGTTTGGTCTACGCAACTGGCACAAGTTTGTTCTACGCAACTGGCACAAGTTTGTTTGACACATCTGGCACAAGTTTGTTTGACACAACTGGCAAAAGTTTGTTCTACACAACTGGCACAAGTTTGTTTGACACAACTGGCAGAAGTTTGTTCTACGCAACTGGCACAAGTTTTTCGATGCAACTGGCACAAGTTTGTTTGACGCAACTGGCACAAGTTTGTTCGACGCAACTGGCACAAGTTTGTTCGATGCAACTGGCACAAGTTTGTTCGACGAACTGGCACAAGTTTGTTTAACGCAACTGGCACAAGTTTATTCGACCCAACTGGCACAAGTTTGTTTGACGCAACTGGCACAAGTTTTTTTGACGCAACTGGCACAAGTTTGTTTGACGCAACTGGCACAAGGTTGTTTGACGCAACTGTTACAAGGTTATTCTACACAACTGGCACAAGTTTGTTCTACACAACTGACGAAAGTTTGTTCTACGCAACTAGCACAAGTTTGTTCGACGCAACTGGCACAAGTTTGTTCGATGCAACTGGCACAAGTTTCTTCTACGCAACTGACACAAGTTTCTTCTACGCAACTGGCATAAATTTGTACGACGCAACTGGCACAAGTTTCTTTGACGCAACTGGCACAAGTTTGTTCTGCGCCACTTGCACAAGTTTGTTCAACGCAACTGGCACAAGTTTGTTTGACGCAACTGGCGCAAGTTTGTTCTGCGCAACTGGCACAAATTTGTTCTACGCAACTGGCACAAGTTTGTTTGACACAACTGGCAAAAGTTTGTTCTACGCAACTGGCACAAGTTTGTTCGACGCAAGTGGCATAAGTTTGTTCTATGCAACTGGCACAAGTTGTTTGACACAACTGGCACAAGTTTGTTCTACGCAACTGGCACAAGTTTGTTCGATGCAACTGGCACAAGTTTGTTTGACGCAACTGGCACCAACTTGTTCGACGCAACTGGCACAAGTTTGTTCGATGCAAATGGCACAAGTTTGTTTGACGCAACTGGTGCAAGTTTATTCGACCCAACTGGCACAAGTTTGTTTGACGCAACTGGCACAAGTTTTTTTGACGCAACTGGCACAAGTTTGTTTGACGCAACTGGCACAAGGTTGTTCTACACAACTGGCACAAGTTTGTTCTATGCAACTGACACAAGTTTGTTTGACGCAACTGGCACAAGTTTGTTCTACGCAACTGGCACAAGTTTCTTTGACGAAACTGGCACAAGTTTGTTCGACGCAACTGGCCCAAGTTTGTTTGACGCAACTGGCCCAAGTTTGTTTGACGCAACTGGCACAAGTTTGTTTGACTTAACTGGCACAAGTTTGTTCTACACAACTGGCACAAGATTGTTCAACAAAACTGGCACAAGTTTGTTCAACGCAACTGGCACAATTTTGTTCAACGCAACTGGCACAAGTTTGTTTTACGGAACTGGCACAAGTTTGTTTGACACAACTGGCACAAGTTTGTTCTACGCAACTGGCACAAGTTTGTCTGACACAAATGGCACAATTTTGTTCTACGTAACTGGCATAGGGTTTGTTCTACGCAACTGGCACAAGTTTGTTCGACGCAACTGGCACAAGTTTGTTTTATGCAACTGGCACACGCTTGTTTGACACAACTGGCAGAAGGTTGTTCTCCGCAACTGGCACAAATTTGTTCGACGCAATTGGCACAAGTTTGTCCGACACAACTGGCACAAGTTTGTTCGACGCAATTGGCACAAGTTTGTCCAACACAACTGGCACAAGTGTGTTCGACGCAACTGGCACAAGTTTGGTCTACGCAACTGGCACAAGTTTGTACTATGCAACTGGCAAAAGTTTGTTTGACGCAACTGGCACAAGTTTTTTTGACGCAACTGGCACAAGTTTGTTTGACGCAACTGGCACAAGGTTGTTTCACGCAACTGGCACAAGGTTGTTCTACACAACTGGCACAAGTTTGTTCTATGCAACTGACACAGGTTTGTTTGACACAACTGGCACAAGTTTGTTCTACGCAACTGGCACAAGTTTCTTTGACGAAACTGGCACAAGTTTGTTCGACGCAACTGGCCCAAGTTTGTTTGACGCAATTAGCACAAGTTTGTTTGACAAAACTGGCACAAGTTTTTTCTACACAACTGGCACAAGTTTGTTCAACAAAACTGGCACAAGTTTGTTCGACACAACTGGCACAAATTTGTTCGACGCAACTGGCACAAGTTTGTTCGACGCAACTGGCACAAGTTTGTTTTACGGAATTGGCACAAGTTTGTTCTACGCAACTGGCACAAGTTTGTCTGACACAACTGGCACAATTTTGTTCTACGTAACTGGCACAAGTTTGTTCGACGCAACTGGCACAAGTTTCTTCGACGCAACTGGCACAAGTTTGTTTTATGCAACTGGCACAAGTTTGTTTGACACAACTGGCAGAAGTTTGTTCTACGCAACAGGCACAAGTTTGTTCGACGCAATTGGCACAAGTTTGTCCGACACAACTGGCTCAAGTTTGTTCAACGCAATTGGCACAAGTTTGTCCAACACAACTGGCACAAGTGTGTTCGACGCAACTGGCACAAGTTTGTTCTACGCAACTGGCACAAGTTTGTTCTATGCAACTGGCACAAGTTTGTTTGACGCAACTGGCAAAAGTCTGTTTGACTTAACTGGCATAAGTTTGTTTGACGCAACTGGCACAAGTTTGTTCGATGCAACTGGCACAAGTCTGTTTGACGCAACTGGCACAAGTTTTTTTGATGCAACTGGCACAAGTTTGTTCTATGCAACTGGCACAAGTTTGTTTTGACGCAACTGGCACAAGGTTGTTCTACAAAACTGGCACAAGTTTGTTCTATGCAACTGGCACAAGTTTGTTTGACGCAACTGGCACAAGTTTGTTTTATGCAACTGGCACAAGTTTCTTTGACGCAACTGGCACAAGTTTGTTCGACTAAACTGGCCCAAGTTTTTTTGACGCAACTGGCACAAGTTTATTTGACACAACTGGCACAAGTTTGTTCGACGAAACTGGCACAAGTTTGTCCAACGCAACTGGCACAAGTTTGTTCGACGCAACTGGCACAAGTTTGTTCTACGCAACTGGCACAAGTTTGTTCTGCGCAACTGGCATAAGTTTGTCTGACATAACTGGCACAAGTTTGTTCTACGTAACTGGAACAAGTTTGTTCTACGCAACTGGCACAAGTTTGTTAGACGCAACTGGCACAAGATTGTTTTACGCAACTGGCACAAGTTTGTTTGACACAACTGGCACAAGTTTGTTCTACGCAACTGGCAAAAGTTTGTTCGACGCAATTGGCACAATTTTGTCCGACGCAACTGGCACAAGTTTGTTTGACGCAACTGGCACAAGTTTGTTCGATGCAACTGGCACAAGTTTCTTCTACGCAACTGACACAAGTTTGTTCTACGCAACTGGCATAAATTTGTACGACGCAACTGGCACAAGTTTCTTTGACGCAACTGGCACAAGTTTGTTCTGCGCAACTTGCACAAGTTTGTTCAACGCAACTGGCACAAGTTTGTTCGACGCAACTGGCGCAAGTTTGTTCTGCGCAACTGGCACAAATTTGTTCTACGCAACTGGCAGAAGTTTGTTCTACGCAACTGGCACAAGTTTGTTCTACGTAACTGGCACAAGTTTGTTCTACGCAACTGGCAGAAGTTTGTTCTACGCAACTGGCACAAGTTTGTTCTAAGTAACTGGCACAAGTTTGTTCTACGCAACTGGCACAAGTTTGTTTGACACATCTGGCACAAGTTTGTTTGACACAACTGGCAAAAGTTTGTTCGATGCAACTGGCACAAGTTTGTTTGACGCAACTGGCACAAGGTTCTTTGACGTAACTGGCACAAGGTTATTCTACACAACTGGCACAAGTTTGTTCTATGCAACTGGCACAAGTTTGTTCTATGCAACTGGCACAAGTTTGTTCTACGCAACTGGCAAAAGTTTCTTCGACACAACTGGCACAAGTTTGTTCGACGCAACTGGCCCAAGTTTGTTTGATGCAACTGGCACAAGTTTGTTTGACACAACTGGCACAAGTTTGTTCTACGCAACTGGCACAAGTTTGTTCAACGAAACTGCCACAAGATTGTTCGACGCAACTGGAACAAGTTTGTTCGGTGCAACTGGCACAAGTTTGTTCTTCGCAACTGGAAAAAGTTTTTTCTACGAAACTGGCACAAGTTTGTTCTACACAACTGGCACAAGTTTGTCTGACACAACTGGCACAAGTTTGTTCTACGTAACTGGCCCAAGTTTGTTCTATGTAACTGGCACAAGTTTGTTCGACGCAACTGGCACAAGTTTGTTTGACACAACTGGCACAAGTTTGTTCTATGCAACTGGCACAAGTTTATTCGATACAACTGGCACAAGTTTGTTTGACGCAACTGGCACAAGCTTGTTCGACGCAACTGGCACAAGATTGTTCGATGCAAATGGCACAAGTTTGTTCGACGCAACTGGCACAAGTTTGTTTAACGCAACTGGCACAAGTTTATTCGACCCAACTGGCAAAAGTTTGTTTGACGCAACTGGCACAAGTTTTTTTGACGCAACTGGCACAAGTTTGTTTGACGCAACTGGCACAAGGTTGTTTGACGCAACTGTCACAAGGTTGTTCTACACAACTGGCACAAGTTTGTTCTATGCAACTGACACAAGTTTGTTTGACGCAACTGGCACAAGTTTGTTCTACGCAACTGGCACAAGTTTCTTTGACGAAACTGGCACAAGTTTGTTCGACGCAAATGGCCCAAGTTTGTTTGACGCAACTGTCACAAGTTTGTTTGACAAAACTGGCACAAGTTTGTTCTACACAACTGGCACAAGTTTGTTCGACAAAACTGGCACAAGTTTGTTTTACGCAACTGGCACAAGTTTGTTTGACGCAACTGGCACAAGTTTGTTTTACGGAACTGGCACAAGTTTGTATTACGGAACTGGCACAAGTTTGTTCTACGCAACTGGCACAATTCTGTTCTACGTAACTGGCACAAGTTTGTTCTACGCAACTGGCACAAGTTTGTTTGACGCAACTGGCACAAGTTTGTTCTACGCAATTGGCACAAGTTTGTCCGACACAACTGGCACAAGTTTGTTCGATGCAATTGGCACAAGTTTGTCCGACACAACTGGCACAAGTGTGTTCGACGCAACTGGCACAAGGTTGGTCTACGCAACTGGCACAAGTTTGTTCTATGCAACTGGCACAAGTTTGTTTGACGCAACTGGCACAAGTCTGTTTGACTTAACTGGCACAAGTTTGTTCTGCGCAACTGGCACAAGTTTGTTTGATGCAACTGGCACAAGTTTGTTCGACACAACTGGCAAAAGTTTGTTCTGCGCAACTGGCACAAGTTTGTTCGACACAAGTGGCACAAGTTTGTTCTATGCAACTGGCAGAAGTTTGTTTGACACAACTGGCAGAAGTTTGTTTGACGCAACGGGCAAAAGTTTATTTGAAACAACTGGCACAAGTTTGTTCTATGCAACTGTCACAAGTTTGTTCAACGCATCTGGCACAAGTTTGTTCGATGCAACTGGCACAGGTTTGTTCGATGCAACTGGCACAAGTTTGTTTTACGCAACTGGCACAAGTTTGTTCTACGCAACTGGCACAAATTTGTTCTACGCAACTGGCACAAGTTTGTTTTACGCAACTGGCACAAGTTTGTTTGATGCAATTGGCACAAGTTTGTTCTTCGCAACTGGCACAAGTTTGTTCTATGCAACTGGCCCAAGTTTGTTCTACGCAACTGGCACAAGTTTTTTCTACGCAACTGGCAGAAGTTTGTTTGAAACAACTCACACAAGTTTGTTCTACGCAACTGGCACAAGTTTGTTCTACGCAACTGGCACAAGTTTGTTCAGCGCAACTGGCGCAAGTATGTTCGACGCAACTGGCACAAGTTTGTTCTACGCAACTGGCTCAAGTTTGTTCTATGCAACTGGCACAAGTTTGTTTGACGCAACTGGCACAAGTTTGTTTGACGCAACTGGCACAAGTTTGTTCTACGCAACTGGCCCAAGTTTGTTTGACGCAACTGGCAGAAGTTTGTTCTACGCAACTGGCACAAGTTTGTTCTACGTAACTGGCACAAGTTTGTTCTACGCAACTGGCAGAAGTTTGTTCTACGCAACTGGCACAAGTTTGTTCTACGTAACTGGCACAAGTTTGTTCTACGCAACTGGCACAAGTTTGTTTGACACATCTGGCACAAGTTTGTTTGACACAACTGGCAAAAGTTTGTTCTACGCAACTGGCACAAGTTTGTTCGACGCAAGTGGCACAAGTTTGTTCTATGCAACTGGCACAAGTTTGTTTGACACAACTGGCAGAAGTTTGTTCTACGCAACTGGCACAAGTTTGTTCGATGCAACTGGCACAAGTTTGTTTGACGCAACTGGCACAAGATTGTTCGACGCAACTGGCACAAGTTTGTTCGATGCAACTGGCACAAGTTTGTTCGACGAACTGGCACATGTTTGTTTAACGCAACTGGCACAAGTTTATTCGACCCAACTGGCACAAGTTTGTTTGACGCAACTGGCACAAGTTTTTTTGACGCAACTGGCACAAGTTTGTTTGACGCAACTGGCACAAGGTTGTTTGACGCAACTGTTACAAGGTTATTCTACACAACTGGCACAAGTTTGTTCTACACAACTGACAAAAGTTTGTTCGACGCAACTGGCACAAATTTGTTCGACGCAAGTGGCACAAGTTTGTTCTATGTAACTGGCACAAATTGTTTGACACAACTGGCACAAGTTTGTTCTACGCAACTGGCACAAGTTTGTTCGATGCAACTGGCACAAGTTTGTTTGACGCAACTGGCACCAACTTGTTCGACGCAACTGGCACAAGTTTGTTCGATGCAAATGGCACAAGTTTGTTTGACGCAACTAGCATAAGTTTGTTTAACGCAACTGGCACAAGTTTATTCGACCCAACTGGCACAAGTTTGTTTGACGCAACTGGCACGAGTTTTTTTGATGCAACTGGCACAAGTTTGTTTGACGCAACCGGCACAAGGTTGTTTGACGCAACTGGCACAAGGTTGTTCTACACAACTGGCACAAGTTTGTTCTATGCAACTGACACAAGTTTGTTTGACGCAACTGGCACAAGTTTGTTCTACGCAACTGGCACAAGTTTCTTTGACGAAACTGGCACAAGTTTGTTCGACGCAACTGGCCCAAGTTTGTTTGACGCAACTGGCACAAGTTTGTTTGACAAAACTGGCACAAGTTTGTTCTACACAACTGGCACAAGTTTGTTCAACAAAACTGGCACAAGTTTGTTCGATGCAACTGGCACAAGTTTGTTCGACGCAACTGACACAAGTTTGTTTAACGCAACTGGCACAAGTTTATTCGACCCAACTGGCAAAAGTTTGTTTGACGCAACTGGCACAAGTTTTTTTGACGCAACTGGCACAAGTTTGTTTGACGCAACTGGCACAAGGTTGTTTGACGCAACTGGCACAAGGTTGTTCTACACAACTGGCACAAGTTTGTTCTATGCAACTGACACAAGTTTGTTTGACGCAACTGGCACAAGTTTGTTCTACGCAACTGGCACAAGTTTCTTTGACGAAACTGGCACAAGTTTGTTCGACGCAACTGGCCCAAGTTTGTTTGACGCAACTGGCACAAGTTTGTTTGACAAAACTGGCACAAGTTTGTTCTACACAACTGGCACAAGTTTGTTCGACAAAACTGGCACAAGTTTGTTCAACGCAACTGGCACAATTTTGTTCAACGCAACTGGCACAAGTTTGTTTTACGGAACTGGCACAAGTTTGTTTTACGGAACTGACACAAGTTTGTTCTACGCAACTGGCACAAGTTTGTCTGACACAACTGGCACAATTTTGTTCTACGTAACTGGCACAAGTTTGTTCTACGCAACTGGCACAAGTTTCTTCAACGCAACTGGCACAAGTTTGTTTTATGCAACTGGCACAAGTTTGTTTGACACAACTGGCAGAAGGTTGTTCTCCGCAACTGGCACAAATTTGTTCGACGCAATTGGCACAAGTTTGTCTGACACAACTGGCACAAGTTTGTTCGACGCAATTGGCACAAGTTTATCCGACACAACTGGCACAAGTGTGTTCGACGCAACTGGCACAAGTTTGGTCTACGCAACTGGCACAAGTTTGTTCTATGCAACTGGCACAAGTTTGTTTGACGCAACTGGCATAAGTTTTTTTGACGCAACTGGCACAAGTTTGTTTGACGCAACTAGCACAAAGTTGTTTCTCGCAACTGGCACAAGGTTGTTCTACACAACTGGCACAAGTTTCTTCTATGCAACTGACACAAGTTTGTTTGACGCAACTGGCACAAGTTTGTTCTACGCAACTGGCACAAGTTTCTTTGACGAAACTGGCACAAGTTTGTTCGACGCAACTGGCCCAAGTTTGTTTGACGCAACTGGCACAAGTTTCTTTGACAAAACTGGCACAAGTTTGTTTGACAAAACTGGCACAAGTTTTTTCTACACAACTGGCACAAGTTTGTTCAACAAAACTGGCACAAGTTTGTTCGACGCAACTGGCACAAGTTTGTTCAACGCAACTGGCACAAGTTTGTTTTATGGAACTGGCACAAGTTTGTTTTACGGAACTGGCACAAGTTTGTTCTACGCTACTGGCACAAGTTTGTCTGACACAACTGGCACAATTTTGTTCTACGTAACTGGCACAAGTTTGTTCTACGCAACTGGCACAAGTTTGTTCGACGCAACTGGCACAAGTTTGTTTTATGCAACTGGCACAAGTTTGTTTGACACAACTGGCAGAAGTTTGTTCTACGCAACAGGCACAAGTTTGTTCGACGCAATTGGCACAAGTTTGTCCGACACAACTGGCACAAGTTTGTTCAACGCAATTGGCACAAGTTTGTCCAACACAACTGGCACAAGTGTGTTCGACGCAACTGGCACAAGTTTGTTCTACGCAACTGGCACAAGTTTGTTCTATGCAACTGGCACAAGTTTGTTTGACGCAACTGGCAAAAGTCTGTTTGACTTAACTGGCACAAGTTTGTTTGACGCAACTGGCACAAGTTTGTTCGATGCAACTGGCACAAGTCTGTTTGACGCAACTGGCACAAGTTTTTTTGATGCAACTGGCACAAGTTTGTTCTATGCAACTGACACAAGTTTGTTTTGACGCAACTGGCACAAGGTTGTTCTACAAAACTGACACAAGTTTGTTCTATGCAACTGGCACAAGCTTGTTTGACGCAACTGGCACATGTTTGTTTTACGCAACTGGCACAAGTTTCTTTGACGCAACTGGCACTAGTTTGTTCGACACAACTGGCCCAAGTTTGTTTGACGCAACTGGCACAAGTTTATTTGACACAACTGGCACAAGTTTGTTCTACGCAACTGGCACAAGTTTGTTCAACGAAACTGGCACAAGTTTGTCCGACGCAACTGGCACAAGTTTGTTCGACGCAACTGGCACAAGTTTGTTCTACGCAACTGGCACAAGTTTGTTCTGCGCAACTGGCATAAGTTTGTCTGACATAACTGGCACAAGTTTGTTCTACGTAACTGGCACAAGTTTGTTCTACGCAACTGGCACTAGTTTGTTCGACGCAACTGGCACAAGTTTGTTTTACGCAACTGGCACAAGTTTGTTTGACACAACTGGCACAAGTTTGTTCTACGCAACTGGCAAAAGTTTATTCAACGCAATTGGCACAATTTTGTCCGACGCAACTGGCACAAGTTTGTTCGACGCAACTGGCACAAGTTTGTTCGATGCAACTGGCACAATTTTGTTCTACGTAACTGACACAAGTTTGTTCTACGCAACTGGCATAAATTTGTTTGACGCAACTGGCACAAGTTTGTTTGACGCAACTGGCACAAGTTTATTCTGCGCAACTTGCACAAGTTTGTTCAACGCAACTGGCACAAGTTTGTTCGACGCAACTGGCACAAGTTTGTTCTACGCAACTGGCACAAATTTGTTCTACGCAACTGGCACAAGTTTGTTCTACGCAACTGGCACAAATTTGTTCTACGCAACTGGCACAAGTTTGATTGACGCAACTGGCACAAGTTTGTTTGACGCAATTGGCACAAGTTTGTTCTTCGCAACTGGCACAAGTTTGTTCTATGCAACTGGCTCAAGTTTGTTCTGCGCAACTGGCACAACTTTGTTCTATGCAACTGGCAGAAGTTTGTTTGACACAACTCGCACAAGTTTGTTCTACGCAACTGGCACAAGTTTGTTCTACGCAACTGGCACAAGTTTGGTCAACGCAACTGGCGCAAGTATGTTCGACGCAACTGGCGCAAGTTTGTTCTACGCAACTGGCTCAAGTTTGTTCTATGCAACTGGCACAAGTTTGTTTGACGCAACTGGCACAAGTTTGTTTGACGCAACTGGCACAAGTTTGTTCTACGAAACTGGCCCAAGTTTGTTTGACGCAACTGGCAGAAGTTTGTTCTACGCAACTGGCACAAGTTTCTTTGACACAACTGGCACAAGTTTGTTCTACGCAACTGGCAGAAGTTTGTTCTACGCAACTGGCACAAGTTTGTTCTACGTAACTGGCACAAGTTTGTTCTACGCAACTGGCACAAGTTTGTTTGACACATCTGGCACAAGTTTGTTTGACACAACTGGCAAAAGTTTGTTCTACGCAACTGGCACAAGTTTGTTCGACTTAAGTGGCATAAGTTTGTTCTATGCAACTGGCACAAGTTTGTTTGACACAACTGGCACAAGTTTGTTCTACGCAACTGGCACAAGTTTGTTCGATGCAACTGGCACAAGTTTGTTTGACGCAACTGGCACAAGTTTGTTCGACGCAACTGGCACAAGTTTGTTCTATGCAACTGGCACAAGTTTGTTCGACGAACTGGAACAAGTTTGTTTAACGCAACTGGTACAAGTTTATTCGACCCAACTGGCACAAGTTTGTTTGACGCAACTGGCACAAGTTTTTTTGACGCAACTGGCACAAGTTTGTTTGACGCAACTGGCACAAGGTTGTTTGACGCAACTGGCACAAGGTTATTCTACACAACTGGCACAAGTTTGTTCTATGCAACTGGCACAAGTTTGTTTGACGCAACTGGCACAAGTTTGTTCTACGCAACTGGCACAAGTTTCTTTGACAAAACTGGCACAAGTTTGTTCGACGCAACTGGCCCAAGTTTGTTTGACGCAACTGGCACAAGTTTGTTTGACAAAACTGGCACAAGTTTGTTCTACACAACTGGCACAAGTTTGTTCGACGCAACTGGCAGAAGTTTGTTCTGCGCAACTGGCACAAGTTTGTTTGACACAACTGGCACAAGTTTGTTCTACGCAACTGGCACAAATTTGTTCGACGAAACTGGCACAAGATTGTTCGACGCAACTGGAACAAGTTTGTTCGGCGCCACTGGCACAAGTTTGTTCTTCGCAACTGGTACAAGTTTTTTCTACGCAACTGGCACAAGTTTGTTCTACGAAACTGGCACAAGTTTGTTCTACACAACTGGCACAAGTTTGTCTGACACAACTGGCACAAGTTTGTTCTACGTAACTGGCACAAGTTTGTTCTACGCAACTGGCACAAGTTTGTTCGACGCAACTGGCACAAGTTTGTTTGACACAACTGGCACAAGTTTGTTCTACGCAACTGGCAAAAGTTTGTTTTACGCAACTGGCACAAGTTTGTTCGACGCAAGTGGCACAAGTTTGTTCTATGCAACTGGCATAAGTTTGTTTGACACAACTGGCACAAGTTTGTTCTACGCAACTGGCACAAGTTTGTTCGATACAACTGGCACAAGTTTGTTTGACGCAACTGGCACAAACTTATTCGACGCAACTGGCACAAGTTTGTTCGATGCAAATGGCACAAGTTTGTTCGACGCAACTGGCACAAGTTTGTTTAACGCAACTGGCACAAGTTTATTCGACCTAACTGGCAAAAGTTTGTTTGACGCAACTGGCACAAGTTTTTTTGACGCAACTGGCACAAGTTTGTTTGACGCAACTGGCACAAGGTTGTTTGACGCAACTGGCACAAGGTTGTTGTACACAACTGGCACAAGTTTGTTCTAAGCAACTGACACAAGTTTGTTTGACGCAACTGGCACAAGTTTGTTCTACGCAACTGTCACAAGTTTGTTCAATGCATCTGGCACAAGTTTGTTCGATGCAACTGGCACAGGTTTGTTCGATGCAACTGGCACAAATTTGTTCGACGCAACTGGCACAAGTTGTTCTACGCAACTGGCACAAATTTGTTCTACGCAACTGGCACAAGTTTGTTTTACGCAACTGTCACAAGTTTGTTTGATGCAATTGGCACAAGTTTGTTCTTCGCAACTGGCACAAGTTTGTTCTATGCAATTGGCCCAAGTTTGTTCTACGCAACTGGCACAAGTTTTTTCTATGCAACTGGCAGAAGTTTGTTTGAAACAACTCGCACAAGTTTGTTCTACGCAACTGGCACAAGTTTGTTCTACGCAACTGGCACAAGTTTGTTCAACGCAACTGGCACAAGTATGTTCGATGCAACTGGCACAAGTTTGTTCTACGCAACTGGCTCAAGTTTGTTCTATGCAACTGGCACAAGTTTGTTTGACGCAACTGGCACAAGTTTGTTTGACGCAATTGGCACAAGTTTGTTCTACGCAACTGGCCCAAGTTTGTTTGACGCAACTGGCAGAAGTTTGTTCTACGCAACTGGCACAAGTTTGTTCCACGTAACTGGCACAAGTTTGTTCTACGCAACTGGCAGAAGTTTGTTCTACGCAACTGGCACAAGTTTGTTCTACGTAACTGGCACAAGTTTGTTCTACGCAACTGGCACAAGTTTGTTTGACACATCTGGCACAAGTTTGTTTGACACAACTGGCAAAAGTTTGTTCTACGCAACTGGCACAAGTTTGTTTGACACAACTGGCAGAAGTTTGTTCTACGCAACTGGCACAAGTTTTTCGATGCAACTGGCACAAGTTTGTTTGACGCAACTTGCACAAGTTTGTTCGACGCAACTGGCACAAGTTTGTTCGATGCAACTGGCACAAGTTTGTTCGACGAACTGGCACAAGTTTGTTTAACGCAACTGGCACAAGTTTATTCGACCCAACTGGCACAAGTTTGTTTGACGCAACTGGCACAAGTTTTTTTGACGCAACTGGCACAAGTTTGTTTGACGCAACTGGCACAAGGTTGTTTGACGCAACTGTTACAAGGTTATTCTACACAACTGGCACAAGTTTGTTCTACACAACTGACAAAAGTTTGTTCTACGCAACTGGCACAAGTTTGTTCGACGCAACTGGCACAAGTTTGTTCGATGCAACTGGCACAAGTTTCTTCTACGCAACTGACACAAGTTTGTTCTACGCAACTGGCATAAATTTGTACGACGCAACTGGCACAAGTTTCTTTGACGCAACTGGCACAAGTTTGTTCTGCGCAACTTGCACAAGTTTGTTCAACGCAACTGGCACAAGTTTGTTCGACGCAACTGGCGTAAGTTTGATCTGCACAACTGGCACAAATTTGTTCTACGCAACTGGCACAAGTTTGTTTGACACAACTGGCAAAAGTTTGTTCTACGCAACTGGCACAAGTTTGTTCGACGCAATTGGCACAAGTTTGTTCTATGCAACTGGCACAAGTTGTTTGACACAACTGGCACAAGTTTGTTCTACGCAACTGGCACAAGTTTGTTCGATGCAACTGGCACAAGTTTGTTTGACGCAACTGGCACCAACTTGTTCGACGCAACTGGCACAAGTTTGTTCGATGCAAATGGCACAAGTTTGTTTGACGCAATTAGCATAAGTTTGTTTAACGCAACTGGCACAAGTTTATTCGACCCAACTGGCACAAGTTTGTTTGACGCAACTGGCACAAGTTTTTTTGACGCAACTGGCACAAGTTTGTTTGACGCAACTGGCACAAGGTTGTTCTACACAACTGGCACAAGTTTGTTCTATGCAACTGACACAAGTTTGTTTGACGCAACTGGCACAAGTTTGTTCTACGCAACTGGCACAAGTTTCTTTGACAAAACTGGCACAAGTTTGTTCGACGCAACTGGCCCAAGTTTGTTTGACGCAACTGGCACAAGTTTGTTTGACAAAACTGGCACAAGTTTGTTCTACACAACTGGCACAAGTTTGTTCAACAAAACTGGCACAAGTTTGTTCAACACAACTGGCACAATTTTGTTCGACGCAACTGGCACAAGTTTGTTTTACGGAACTGGCACAAGTTTCTTTACGGAACTGGCACAAGTTTGTTCTACGCAACTGGCACAAGTTTGTCTGACACAACTGGCACAATTTTGTTCTACGTAACTGGCACAAGTTTGTTCTACGCAACTGGCACAAGTTTGTTTTATGCAACTGGCACAAGTTTGTTTGACACAACTGGCAGAAGGTTGTTCTCCGCAACTGGCACAAATTTGTTCGACGCAATTGGCACAAGTTTGTCCGACACAACTGGCACAAGTTTTTTTGACGCAACTGGCACAAGTTTGTTTGACGCAACTGGCACAAGGTTGTTTCACGCAACTGGCACAAGGTTGTTCTACACAACTGGCACAAGTTTGTTCTATGCAACTGACACAAGTTTGTTTGACGCAACTGGCACAAGTTTGTTCTACGCAACTGGCACAAGTTTCTTTGACGAAACTGGCACAAGTTTGTTCGACGCAACTGGCCCAAGTTTGTTTGATGCAATTGGCACAAGTTTGTTTGACAAAACTGGCACAAGTTTTTTCTACACAACTGGTACAAGTTTGTTCAACAAAACTGGCACAAGTTTGTTCGACGCAACTGGCACAAGTTTGTTCGACGCAACTGGCACAAGTTTGTTCGACGCAACTGGCACAAGTTTGTTTTACGGAACTGGCACAAGTTTGTTCTACGCAACAGGCACAAGTTTGTCTGACACAACTGGCACAATTTTGTTCTACGTAACTGGCACAAGTTTGTTCTACGCAACTGGCACAAGTTTCTTCGACGCAACTGTCACAAGTTTGTTTTATGCAACTGGCACAAGTTTGTTTGACACAACTGGCAGAAGTTTGTTCTACGCAACAGGCACAAATTTGTTCGACGCAATTGGCACAAGTTTGTCCGACACAACTGGCACAAGTTTGTTCAACGCAATTGGCACAAGTTTGTCCAACACAACTGGCACAAGTGTGTTCGACGCAACTGGCACAAGTTTGTTCTACGCAACTGGCACAAGTTTGTTCTATGCAATTGGCACAAGTTTGTTTGACGCAACTGGCAAAAGTCTGTTTGACTTAACTGGCACAAGTTTGTTTGACGCAACTGGCACAAGTTTGTTCGATGCAACTGGCACAAGTCTGTTTGACGCAACTGGCACAAGTTTTTTTGATGCAACTGCCACAAGTTTGTTCTATGCAACTGGCACAAGTTTGTTTTGACGCAACTGGCACAAGGTTGTTCTACAAAACTGGCACAAGTTTGTTCTATGCAACTGGCACAAGTTTGTTTGACGCAACTGGCACAAGTTTGTTTTATGCAATTGGCACAAGTTTCTTTGACGCAACTGGCACAAGTTTGTTCGACACAACTGGCCCAAGTTTGTTTGACGCAACTGGCACAAGTTTATTTGACACAACTGGCACAAGTTTGTTCTACGCAACTGGCCCAAGTTTGTTCGACGAAACTGGCACAAGTTTGTCCGACGCAACTGGCACAAGTTTGTTCGACGCAACTGGCACAAGTTTGTTCTACGCAACTGGCACAAGTTTGTTCTGCGCAACGGGCATAAGTTTGTCTGACATAACTGGCACAAGTTTGTTCTACGTAACTGGCACAAGTTTGTTCTACGCAACTGGCACAAGTTTGTTCGACGCAACTGGCACAAGTTTGTTTTACGCAACTGGCACAAGTTTGTTTGACACAACTGGCACAAGTTTGTTCTACGCAACTGGCAAAAGTTTGTTCGACGCAATTGGCACAATTTTGTCCGACGCAACTGGCACAAGTTTGTTCAACGCAACTGGCACAAGTTTGTTCGATGCAACTGGCACAAGTTTCTTCTACGCAACTGACACAAGTTTGTTCTACGCAACTGGCATAAATTTGTACGACGCAACTGGCACAAGTTTCTTTGACGCAACTGGCACAAGTTTGTTCTGCATAACTTGCACAAGTTTGTTCAACGCAACTGGCACAAGTTTGTTCGACGCAACTGGCGCAAGTTTGTTCTGCGCAACTGGCACAAATTTGTTCTACCCAACTGGCAGAAGTTAGTTCTACGCAACTGGCACAAGTTTGTTCTACGTAACTGGCACAAGTTTGTTCTACGCAACTGGCAGAAGTTTGTTCTACGCAACTGGCACAAGTTTGTTCTAAGTAACTGGCACAAGTTTGTTCTATGCAACTGGCACAAGTTTGTTTGACACATCTGGCACAAGTTTGTTTGACACAACTGGCAAAAGTTTGTTCGATGCAACTGGCACAAGTTTGTTTGACGCAACTGGCACAAGGTTCTTTGACGTAACTGGCACAAGGTTATTCTACACAACTGGCACAAGTTTGTTCTATGCAACTGGCAGAAGTTTGTTTGACGCAACTGGCACAAGTTTGTTCTACGCAACTGGCACAAGTTTCTTCGACACAACTGGCACAAGTTTGTTCGACGCAACTGGCCCAAGTTTGTTTGATGCAACTGGCACAAGTTTGTTTGACACAACTGGCACAAGTTTGTTCTAAGCAACTGGCACAAGTTTGTTCAACGAAACTGCCACAAGATTGTTCGACGCAACTGGAACAAGTTTGTTCGGCGCAACTGGAAAAAGTTTTTTCTACGCAACTGGCACAAGTTTGTTCTACACAACTGGCACAAGTTTGTCTGACACAACTGGCACAAGTTTGTTCTACGTAACTGGCCCAAGTTTGTTCTACGCAACTGGCACAAGTTTGTTCGACGCAACTGGCACAAGTTTGTTTGACACAACTGGCACAAGTTTGTTCTACGCAACTGGCAAAAGTTTGTTCTACGCAACTGGCACAAGTTTGTTCGATGCAAGTGGCACAAGTTTGTTCTATGCAACTGGCACAAGTTTGTTTGACACAACTGGCACAAGTTTGTTCTACGCAACTGGCACAAGTTTATTTGATACAACTGGCACAAGTTTGTTTGACGCAACTGGCACAAGCTTGTTCGACGCAACTAGCACAAGTTTGTTCGATGCAAATGGCACAAGTTTGTTCGACGCAACTGGCACAAGTTTGTTTAACGCAACTGGCACAAGTTTATTCGACCCAACTGGCAAAAGTTTCTTCGACGCAACTGGCACAAGTTTTTTTGACGCAACTGGCACAAGTTTGTTTGACGCAACTGGCACAAGGTTGTTTGACGCAACTGGCACAAGGTTGTTCTACACAACTGGCACAAGTTTGTTCTATGCAACTGACACAAGTTTGTTTGACGCAACTGGCACAAGTTTGTTCTACGCAACTGGCACAAGTTTCTTTGACGAAACTGGCACAAGTTTGTTCGGCGCAACTGGCCCAAGTTTGTTTGACGCAACTGTCACAAGTTTGTTTGACAAAACTGGCACAAGTTTGTTCTACACAACTGGCACAAGTTTGTTCGACAAAACTGGCACAAGTTTGTTTTACGCAACTGGCACAAGTTTGTTTGACGCAACTGGCACAAGTTTGTTTTACGGAACTGGCACAAGTTTGTATTACGGAACTGGCACAAGTTTGTTCTACGCAACTGGCACAATTCAGTTCTACGTAACTGGCACAAGTTTGTTCTACACAACTGGCACAAGTTTGTTTGACGCAACTGGCACAAGTTTGTTCTACGCAATTGGCACAAGTTTGTCCGACACAACTGGCACAAGTTTGTTCGACGCAATTGGCACAAGTTTGTCCGACACAACTGGCACAAGTGTTTTCGACGCAACTGGCACAAGTTTGGTCTACGCAACTGGCACAAGTTTGTTCTATGCAACTGGCACAAGTTTGTTTGACGCAACTGGCACAAGTTTGTTTGACTTAACTGGCACAAGTTTGTTCTGCGCAACTGGCACAAGTTTGTTCGATGCAACTGGCACAAGTTTGTTCGACACAACTGGCAAAAGTTTGTTCTACGCAACTGGCACAAGTTTGTTCGACACAAGTGGCACAAGTTTGTTCTATGCAACTGGCAGAAGTTTGTTTGACACAACTGGCACAAGTTTATTTGACGCAACGGGCAAAAGTTTATTTGAAACAACTGGCACAAGTTTGTTCTACACAACTGTCACAAGTTTGTTCAACGCATCTGGCACAAGTTTGTTCGATGCAACTGGCACAGGTTTGTTCGATGCAACTGGCACAAGTTTGTTCGACGCAACTGGCACAAGTTTGTTCTACGCAACTGGCACAAATTTGTTCTACGCAACTGGCACAAGTTTGTTTTACGCAACTGGCACAAGTTTGTTTGATGCAATTGGCACAAGTTTGTTCTTCGCAACTGGCACAAGTTTGTTCTATGCAACTGGCACAAGTTTGTTCTACGCAACTGGCACAAGTTTTTTCTATGCGACTGGCAGAAGTTTGTTTGAAAGAACTCGCACAAGTTTGTTCTACGCAACTGGCACAAGTTTGTTCTACGCAACTGGCACAAGTTTGTTCAACGCAACTGGCGCAAGTATGTTCGACGCAACTGGCACAAGTTTGTTCTACGCAACTGGCTCAAGTTTGTTCTATGCAACTGGCACAAGTTTGTTTGACGCAACTGGCACAAGTTTGTTTGACGCAACTGGCACAAGTTTGTTCTACGCAACTGGCCCAAGTTTGTTTGACGCAACTGGCAGAAGTTTGTTCTACGCAACTGGCACAAGTTTGTTCTACGTAACTGGCACAAGTTTGTTCTACGCAACTGGCAGAATTTGTTCTACGCAACTGGCACAAGTTTGTTCTACGTAACTGGCACAAGTTTGTTCTACGCAACTGGCACAAGTTTGTTCAACGCAACTGGCACAAGTATGTTCGACGCAACTGGCACAAGTTTGTTCTACGCAACTGGCTCAAGTTTGTTCTATGCAACTGGCACAAGTTTGTTTGACGCAACTGGCACAAGTTTGTTTGACGCAACTGGCACAAGTTTGTTCTACGCAACTGGCCCAAGTTTGTTTGACGCAACTGGCAGAAGTTTGTTCTACGCAACTGGCACAAGTTTGTTCCACGTAACTGGCACAAGTTTGTTCTACGCAACTGGCAGAAGTTTGTTCTACGCAACTGGCACAAGTTTGTTCTACGTAACTGGCACAAGTTTGTTCTACGCAACTGGCACAAGTTTGTTTGACACATCTGGCACAAGTTTGTTTGACACAACTGGCAAAAGTTTGTTCTACGCAACTGGCACAAGTTTGTTTGACACAACTGGCAGAAGTTTGTTCTACACAACTGGCACAAGTTTTTCGATGCAACTGGCACAAGTTTGTTTGACGCAACTTGCACAAGTTTGTTCGACGCAACTGGCACAAGTTTGTTCGATGCAACTGGCACAAGTTTGTTCGACGAACTGGCACAAGTTTGTTTAACGCAACTGGCAAAGGTTTATTCGACCCAACTGGCACAAGTTTCTTCTACGCAACTGACACAAGTTTGTTCTACGCAACTGGCATAAATTTGTACGATGCAACTGGCACAAGTTTGTTCTGCGCAACTTGCACAAGTTTGTTCAATGCAACTGGCACAAGTTTGTTCAACGCAACTGGCGTAAGTTTGATCTGCGCAACTGGCACAAATTTGTTCTACGCAACTGGCACAAGTTTGTTTGACACAACTGGCAAAAGTTTGTTCTACGCAACTGGCTCAAGTTTGTTCGACGCAAGTGGCACAAGTTTGTTCTATGCAACTGGCACAAGTTGTTTGACACAACTGGCACAAGTTTGTTCTACGCAACTGGCACAAGTTTGTTCGATGCAACTGGCACAAGTTTGTTTGACGCAACTGGCACCAACTTGTTCGACGCAACTGGCACAAGTTTGTTCGATGCAAATGGCACAAGTTTGTTTGACGCAACTAGCATAAGTTTGTTTAACGCAACTGGCACAAGTTTATTCGACCCAACTGGCACAAGTTTGTTTGACGCAACTGGCACAAGTTTTTTTGACGCAACTGGCACAAGTTTGTTTGACGCAACTGGCACAAGGTTGTTCTACACAACTGGCACAAGTTTGTTCTATGCAACTGACACAAGTTTGTTTGACGCAACTGGCACAAGTTTGTTCTACGCAACTGGCACAAGTTTCTTTGACAAAACTGGCACAAGTTTGTTCGACGCAACTGGCCCAAGTTTGTTTGACGCAACTGGCACAAGTTTGTTTGACAAAACTGGCACAAGTTTGTTCTACACAACTGGCACAAGTTTGTTCAACAAAACTGGCACAAGTTTGTTCAACCCAACTGGCACAATTTTGTTCGACGCAACTGGCACAAGTTTGTTTTACGGAACTGGCACAAGTTTCTTTACGGAACTGGCACAAGTTTGTTCTACGCAACTGGCACAAGTTTGTCTGACACAACTGGCACAATTTTGTTCTACGTAACTGGCACAAGTTTGTTCTACGCAACTGGCACAAGTTTGTTTTATGCAACTGGCACAAGTTTGTTTGACACAACTGGCAGAAGGCTGTTCTCCGCAACTGGCACAAATTTGTTCGACGCAATTGGCACAAGTTTGTCCGACACAACTGGCACAAGTTTGTTCGACGCAATTGGCACAAGTTTGTCCGACACAAATGGCACAAGTGTGTTCGACGCAACTGGCACAAGTTTGGTCTACGCAACTGGCACAAGTTTGTTCTATGCAACTGGCACAAGTTTGTTTGACGCAACTGGCACAAGTTTTTTTGACGCAACTGGCACAAGTTTGTTTGACGCAACTGGCACAAGGTTGTTTCACGCAACTGGCACAAGGTTGTTCTACACAACTGGCACAAGTTTGTTCTATGCAACTGACACAAGTTTGTTTGACACAACTGGCACAAGTTTGTTCTACGCAACTGGCACAAGTTTCTTTGACGAAACTGGCACAAGTTTGTTCGACGCAACTGGCCCAAGTTTGTTTGACGCAATTGGCACAAGTTTGTTTGACAAAACTGGCACAAGTTTTTTCTACACAACTGGCACAAGTTTGTTCAACAAAACTGGCACAAGTTTGTTCGACGCAACTGGCACAAGTTTGTTCGACGCAACTGGCACAAGTTTGTTTTACGGAGCTGGCACAAATTTGTTCTACGCAACAGGCACAAGTTTGTCTGACACAACTGGCACAATTTTGTTCTACGTAACTGGCACAAGTTTGTTCTACGCAACTGGCACAAGTTTCTTCGACGCAACTGTCACAAGTTTGTTTTATGCAACTGGCACAAGTTTGTTTGACACAACTGGCAGAAGTTTGTTCTACGCAACAGGCACAACTTTGTTCGACGCAATTGGCACAAGTTTGTCCGACACAGCGGGCACAAGTTTGTTCAACGCAATTGGCACAAGTTTGTCCAACACAACTGGCACAAGTGTGTTCGACGCAACTGGCACAAGTTTGTTCTACGCAACTGGCACAAGTTTGTTCTATGCAACTGGCACAAGTTTGTTTGACGCAACTGGCAAAAGTCTGTTTGACTTAACTGGCACAAGTTTGTTTGACGCAACTGGCACAAGTTTGTTCGATGCAACTGGCACAAGTCTGTTTGACGCAACTGGCACAAGTTTTTTTGATGCAACTGGCACAAGTTTGTTCTATGCAACTGGCACAAGTTTGTTTTGACGCAACTGGCACAAGGTTGTTCTACAAAACTGGCACAAGTTTGTTCTATGCAACTGGCACAAGTTTGTTTGACGCAACTGGCACATGTTTGTTTTATGCAACTGGCACAAGTTTGTTTTATGCAACTGGCACAAGTTTCTTTGACGCAACTGGCACAAGTTTGTTCGACACAACTGGCCAAAGTTTGTTTGACGCAACTGGCACAAGTTTATTTGACACAACTGGCACAAGTTTGTTCTACGCAACTGGCACAAGTTTGTTCGACGAAACTGGCACAAGTTTGTCCGACGCAACTGGCACAAGTTTGTTCGACGCAACTGGCACAAGTTTGTTCTACGCAACTGGCACAAGTTTGTTCTGCGCAACTGGCATAAGTTTGTCTGACATAACTGGCACAAGTTTGTTCTACGTAACTGGCACAAGTTTGTTCTACGCAACTGGCACAAGATTGTTCGACGCAACTGGCACAAGTTTGTTTTACACAACTGGCACAAGTTTGTTTGACACAACTGGCACAAGTTTGTTCTACGCAACTGGCAAAAGTTTGTTCGACGCAATTGGCACAATTTTGTCTGACGCAACTGGCACAAGTTTGTTCGACGCAACTAGCACAAGTTTGTTCGATGCAACTGGCACAAGTTTCTTCTACGCAACTGACACAAGTTTGTTCTACGCAACTTGCACAAGTTTGTTCAACGCAACTGGCACAAGTTTGTTCGACGCAACTGGCGCAAGTTTGTTCTGCGCAACTGGCACAAATTTGTTCTACGCAACTGGCAGAAGTTTGTTCTACGCAACTGGCACAAGTTTGTTCTACGTAACTGGCACAAGTTTGTTCTACGCAACTGGCAGAAGTTTGTTCTACGCAACTGGCACAAGTTTGTTCTAAGTAACTGGCACAAGTTTGTTCTATGCAACTGGCACAAGTTTGTTTGACACATCTGGCACAAGTTTGTTTGAAACAACTGGCAAAAGTTTGTTCGATGCAACTGGCACAAGTTTGTTTGACGCAACTGGCACAAGGTTCTTTGACGTAACTGGCACAAGGTTATTCTACACAACTGGCACAAGTTTGTTCTATGCAACTGGCACAAGTTTGTTTGACGCAACTGGCACAAGTTTGTTCTACGCAACTGGCACAAGTTTCTTCGACACAACTGGCACAAGTTTGTTCGACGCAACTGGCCCAAGTTTGTTTGATGCAACTGGCACAAGTTTGTTTGACACAACTGGCACAAGTTTGTTCTAAGCAACTGGCACAAGTTTGTTCAACGAAACTGCCACAAGATTGTTCGACGCAACTGGAACAAGTTTGTTCGGCGCAACTGGAAAAAGTTTTTTCTACGCAACTGGCACAAGTTTGTTCTACACAACTGGCACAAGTTTGTCTGACACAACTGGCACAAGTTTGTTCTACGTAACTGGCCCAAGTTTGTTCTACGCAACTGGCACAAGTTTGTTCGACGCAACTGGCACAAGTTTGTTTGACACAACTGGCACAAGTTTGTTCTACGCAACTGGCAAAAGTTTGTTCTACGCAACTGGCACAAGTTTGTTCCATGCAAGTGGCACAAGTTTGTTCTATGCAACTGGCACAAGTTTGTTTGACACAACTGGCACAAGTTTGTTCTACGCAACTGGCACAAGTTTATTTGATACAACTGGCACAAGTTTGTTTGACGCAACTGGCACAAGCTTCTTCGACGCAACTAGCACAAGTTTGTTCGATGCAAATGGCACAAGTTTGTTCGACGCAACTGGCACAAGTTTGTTTAACGCAACTGGCACAAGTTTATTCGACCCAACTGGCAAAAGTTTCTTTGACGCAACTTGCACAAGTTTTTTTGACGCAACTGGCACAAGTTTGTTTGACGCAACTGGCACAAGGTTGTTTGACGCAACTGGCACAAGGTTGTTCTACACAACTGGCACAAGTTTGTTCTATGCAACTGACACAAGTTTGTTTGACGCAACTGGCACAAGTTTGTTCTACGCAACTGGCACAAGTTTCTTTGACGAAACTGGCACAAGTTTGTTCGACGCAACTGGCCCAAGTTTGTTTGACGCAACTGTCACAAGTTTGTTTGACAAAACTGGCACAAGTTTGTTCTACACAACTGGCACAAGTTTGTTCGACAAAACTGGCACAAGTTTGTTTTACGCAACTGGCACAAGTTTGTTTGACGCAACTGGCACAAGTTTGTTTTACGGAACTGGCACAAGTTTGTATTACGGAACTGGCACAAGTTTGTTCTACGCAACTGGCACAATTCTGTTCTACGTAACTGGCACAAGTTTGTTCTACACAACTGGCACAAGTTTGTTTGACGCAACTGGCACAAGTTTGTTCTACGCAATTGGCACAAGTTTGTCCGACACAACTGGCACAAGTTTGTTCGATGCAATTGGCACAAGTTTGTCCGACACAACTGGCACAAGTGTGTTCGACGCAACTGGCACAAGTTTGGTCTACGCAACTGGCACAAGTTTGTTCTATGCAACTGGCACAAGTTTGTTTGACGCAACTGGCACAAGTCTGTTTGACTTAACTGGCACAAGTTTGTTCTGCGCAACTGGCACAAGTTTGTTCGATGCAACTGGCACAAGTTTGTTCGACACAACTGGCAAAAGTTTGTTCTACGCAACTGGCACAAGTTTGTTCGACACAAGTGGCACAAGTTTGTTCTATGCAACTGGCAGAAGTTTGTTTGACACAACTGGCACAAGTTTGTTTGACGCAACGGGCAAAAGTTTATTTGAAACAACTTGCACAAGTTTGTTCTACGCAACTGTCACAAGTTTGTTCAACGCATCTGGCACAAGTTTGTTCGATGCAACTGGCACAGGTTTGTTCGATGCAACTGGCACAAGTTTGTTCGACGCAACTGGCACAAGTTTGTTCTACGCAACTGGCACAAATTTGTTCTACGCAACTGGCACAAGTTTGTTTTACGCAACTGGCACAAGTTTGTTTGATGCAATTGGCACAAGTTTGTTCTTCGCAACTGGCACAAGTTTTTTCTATGCAACTGGCACAAGTTTGTTCTACGCAACTGGCACAAGTTTTTTCTATGCAACTGGCAGAAGTTTGTTTGAAACAACTCGCACAAGTTTGTTCTACGCAACTGGCACAAGTTTGTTCTACGCAACTGGCACAAGTTTGTTCAACGCAACTGGCGCAAGTATGTTCGACGCAACTGGCACAAGTTTGTTCTACGCAACTGGCTCAAGTTTGTTCTATGCAACTGGCACAAGTTTGTTTGACGCAACTGGCACAAGTTTGTTTGACGCAACTGGCACAAGTTTGTTCTACGCAACTGGCCCAAGTTTGTTTGACGCAACTGGCGGAAGTTTGTTCTACGCAACTGGCACAAGTTTGTTCTACGTAACTGGCACAAGTTTGTTCTACGCAACTGGCACAAGTTTGTTCTACGCAACTGGCACAAGTTTGTTCTACGTAACTGGCACAAGTTTGTTCTACGCAACTGGCACAAGTTTGTTTGACACATCTGGCACAAGTTTGTTTGACACAACTGGCAAAAGTTTGTTCTACGCAACTGGCACAAGTTTGTTCTATACAACTGGCACAAGTTTGTTTGACACAACTGGCAGAAGTTTGTTCTACGCAACTGGCACAAGTTTGTTCGATGCAACTGGCACAAGTTTGTTTGACGGAACTGGCACAAGTTTGTTCGACGCAACTGGCACAAGTTTGTTCGATGCAACTGGCACAAGTTTGTTCGACGAACTGGCACAAGTTTGTTTAACGCAACTGGCAATAGTTTATTCGACCCAACAGGCACAAGTTTGTTTGACGCAACTGGCACAAGTTTTTTTGACGCAACTGGCACAAGTTTGTTTGACGCAACTGGCACAAGGTTGTTTGACGCAACTGTTACAAGGTTATTCTACACAACTGGCACAAGTTTCTTCTACACAACTGACAAAAGTTTGTTCTACGCAACTGGCACAAATTTGTTCGACGCAAGTGGCACAAGTTTGTTCTATGCAACTGGCACAAGTTGTTTGACACAACTGGCACAAGTTTGTTCTACGCAACTGGCACAAGTTTGTTCAATGCAACTGGCACAAGTTTGTTTGACGCAACTGGCACCAAGTTGTTTGACGCAACTGGCACAAGTTTGTTCGATGCAAATGGCTCAAGTGTGTTTGACGCAACTAGCAGAAGTTTGTTTAACGCAACTGGCACAAGTTTATTCGACCCAACTGGCACAAGTTTGTTTGATGCAACTGGCCCGAGTTTTTTTGACGCAACTGGCACAAGTTTGTTTGACGCAACCGGCACAAGGTTGTTTGACGCAACTGGCACAAGGTTGTTCTACACAACTGGCACAAGTTTGTTCTATGCAACTGACACAAGTTTGTTTGACGCAACTGGCACAAGTTTGTTCTACGCAACTGGCACAAGTTTCTTTGACGAAACTGGCACAAGTTTGTTCGACGCAACTGGCCCAAGTTTGTTTGACGCAACTGGCACAAGTTTGTTTGACAAAACTGGCACAAGTTTGTTCTACACAACTGGCACAAGTTTGTTCAACAAAACTGGCACAAGTTTGTTCAACGCAACTGGCACAATTTTGTTCGACGCAACTGGCACAAGTTTGTTTTACGTAACTGGCACAAGTTTGTTTTACGGAACTGACACAAGTTTGTTCTACGCAACTGGCACAAGTTTGTCTGACACAACTGGCACAATTTTGTTCTACGTAACTGGCACAAGTTTGTTCTACGCAACTGGCACAAGTTTGTTCGACGTAACTGGCACAAGTTTGTTTTATGCAACTGGCACAAGTTTGTTTGACACAACTGGCAGAAGGTTGTTCTAAGCAACTGGCACAAATTTGTTCGACGCAATTGGCACAAGTTTGTCCGACACAACTGGCACAAGTTTGTTCGACGCAATTGGCACAAGTTTGTCCGACACAACTGGCACAAGTGTGTTCGACGCAACTGGCACAAGTTTGGTCTACGCAACTGGCACAAGTTTGTTCTATGCAACTGGCACAAGTTTGTTTGACGCAACTGGCACAAGTTTTTTTGACGCAACTGGCACAAGTTTGTTTGACGCAACTGGCACAAGGTTGTTTCACGCAACTGGCACAAGTTTGTTCTACGCAACTGGCACAAATTTGTTCTACGCAACTGGCACAAGTTTGTTCTATGCAACTGGCACAAGTTTGTTTGACGCAATTGGCACAAGTTTGTTCTTCGCAACTGGCACAAGTTTGTTCTATGCAACTGGCTCAAGTTTGTTCTGCGCAACTGGCACAACTTTGTTCTATGCAACTGGCAGAAGTTTGTTTGACACAACTCGCACAAGTTTGTTCTACGCAACTGGCACAAGTTTGTTCTACGCAACTGGCACAAGTTTGTTCAACGCAACTGGCGCAAGTATGTTCGACGCAACTGGCGCAAGTTTGTTCTACGCAACTGGCTCAAGTTTGTTCTATGCAACTGGCACAAGTTTGTTTGACGCAACTGGCACAAGTTTGTTTGACGCAACTGGCACAATTTTGTTCTACGAAACTGGACCAAGTTTGTTTGACGCAACTGGCAGAAGTTTGTTCTACGCAACTGGCACAAGTTTGTTTGACACAACTGGCACAAGTTTGTTCTACGCAACTGGCAGAAGTTTGTTCTGCGCAACTGGAACAAGTTTGTTCTACGTAACTGGCACAAGTTTGTTCTACGCAACTGGCACAAGTTTGTTTGACACATCTGGCACAAGTTTGTTTGACACAACTGGCAAAAGTTTGTTCTACGCAACTGGCACAAGTTTGTTCGACTTAAGTGGCATAAGTTTGTTCTATGCAACTGGCACAAGTTTGTTTGACACAACTGGCACAAGTTTGTTCTACGCAACTGGCACAAGTTTGTTCGATGCAACTGGCACAATTTTGTTTGACGCAACTGGCACAAGTTTGTTCGACGCAACTGGCACAAGTTTGTTCTATGCAACTGGCACAAGTTTGTTCGACGAACTGGAACAAGTTTGTTTAACGCAACTGGTACAAGTTTATTCGACCCAACTGGCACAAGTTTGTTTGACGCAACTGGCACAAATTTTTTTGACGCAACTGGCACAAGTTTGTTTGACGCAACTGGCACAAGGTTGTTTGACGCAACTGGCACAAGGTTATTCTACACAACTGGCACAAGTTTGTTCTATGCAACTGGCACAAGTTTGTTTGACGCAACTGGCACAAGTTTGTTCTACGCAACTGGCACAAGTTTCTTCGACACAACTGGCACAAGTTTGTTCGACGCAACTGGCAGAAGTTTGTTCTACGCAACTGGCACAAGTTTGTTTGACACAACTGGCACAAGTTTGTTCTGTGCAACTGGCACAAATTTGTTCGACGAAACTGGCACAAGATTGTTTGACGCAACTGGAACAAGTTTGTTCGGCGCAACTGGCACAAGTTTGTTCTTCGCAACTGGTACAAGTTTTTTCTACGCAACTGGCACAAGTTTGTTCTACGAAACTGGCACAAGTTTGTTCTACGCAACTGGCACAAGTTTTTTCTATGCAACTGGCAGAAGTTTGTTTGAAACAACTCGCACAAGTTTGTTCTACGCAACTGGCACAAGTTTGTTCTACGCAACTGGCACAAGTTTGTTCAACGCAACTGGCGCAAGTATGTTCGACGCAACTGGCACAAGTTTGTTCTACGCAACTGGCTCAAGTTTGTTCTATGCAACTGGCACAAGTTTGTTTGACGCAACTGGCACAAGTTTGTTTGACGCAACTGGCACAAGTTTGTTCTACGCAACTGGCCCAAGTTTGTTTGACGCAACTGGCAGAAGTTTGTTCTACGCAACTGGCACAAGTTTGTTCTACGTAACTGGCACAAGTTTGTTCTACGCAACTGGCAGAAGTTTGTTCTACGCAACTGGCACAAGTTTGTTGTACGTAACTGGCACAAGTTTGATATACGCAACTGGCACAAGTTTGTTTGACACATCTGGCACAAGTTTGTTTGACACAACTGGCACAAGTTTGTTCTACGCAACTGGCAAAAGTTTGTTCGACGCAATTGGCACAATTTTGTCTGACGCAACTGGCACAAGTTTGTTCGACGCAACTAGCACAAGTTTGTTCGATGCAACTGGCACAAGTTTCTTCTACGCAACTGACACAAGTTTGTTCTACGCAACTTGCACAAGTTTGTTCAACGCAACTGGCACAAGTTTGTTCGACGCAACTGGCGCAAGTTTGTTCTGCGCAACTGGCACAAATTTGTTCTACGCAACTGGCAGAAGTTTGTTCTACGCAACTGGCACAAGTTTGTTCTACGTAACTGGCACAAGTTTGTTCTACGCAACTGGCAGAAGTTTGTTCTACGCAACTGGCACAAGTTTGTTCTAAGTAACTGGCACAAGTTTGTTCTATGCAACTGGCACAAGTTTGTTTGACACATCTGGCACAAGTTTGTTTGACACAACTGGCAAAAGTTTGTTCGATGCAACTGGCACAAGTTTGTTTGACGCAACTGGCACAAGGTTCTTTGACGTAACTGGCACAAGGTTATTCTACACAACTGGCACAAGTTTGTTCTATGCAACTGGCACAAGTTTGTTTGACGCAACTGGCACAAGTTTGTTCTACGCAACTGGCACAAGTTTCTTCGACACAACTGGCACAAGTTTGTTCGACGCAACTGGCCCAAGTTTGTTTGATGCAACTGGCACAAGTTTGTTTGACACAACTGGCACAAGTTTGTTCTAAGCAACTGGCACAAGTTTGTTCAACGAAACTGCCACAAGATTGTTCGACGCAACTGGAACAAGTTTGTTCGGCGCAACTGGAAAAAGTTTTTTCTACGCAACTGGCACAAGTTTGTTCTACACAACTGGCACAAGTTTGTCTGACACAACTGGCACAAGTTTGTTCTACGTAACTGGCCCAAGTTTGTTCTACGCAACTGGCACAAGTTTGTTCGACGCAACTGGCACAAGTTTGTTTGACACAACTGGCACAAGTTTGTTCTACGCAACTGGCAAAAGTTTGTTCTACGCAACTGGCACAAGTTTGTTCCATGCAAGTGGCACAAGTTTGTTCTATGCAACTGGCACAAGTTTGTTTGACACAACTGGCACAAGTTTGTTCTACGCAACTGGCACAAGTTTATTTGATACAACTGGCACAAGTTTGTTTGACGCAACTGGCACAAGCTTCTTCGACGCAACTAGCACAAGTTTGTTCGATGCAAATGGCACAAGTTTGTTCGACGCAACTGGCACAAGTTTGTTTAACGCAACTGGCACAAGTTTATTCGACCCAACTGGCAAAAGTTTCTTTGACGCAACTTGCACAAGTTTTTTTGACGCAACTGGCACAAGTTTGTTTGACGCAACTGGCACAAGGTTGTTTGACGCAACTGGCACAAGGTTGTTCTACACAACTGGCACAAGTTTGTTCTATGCAACTGACACAAGTTTGTTTGACGCAACTGGCACAAGTTTGTTCTACGCAACTGGCACAAGTTTCTTTGACGAAACTGGCACAAGTTTGTTCGACGCAACTGGCCCAAGTTTGTTTGACGCAACTGTCACAAGTTTGTTTGACAAAACTGGCACAAGTTTGTTCTACACAACTGGCACAAGTTTGTTCGACAAAACTGGCACAAGTTTGTTTTACGCAACTGGCACAAGTTTGTTTGACGCAACTGGCACAAGTTTGTTTTACGGAACTGGCACAAGTTTGTATTACGGAACTGGCACAAGTTTGTTCTACGCAACTGGCACAATTCTGTTCTACGTAACTGGCACAAGTTTGTTCTACACAACTGGCACAAGTTTGTTTGACGCAACTGGCACAAGTTTGTTCTACGCAATTGGCACAAGTTTGTCCGACACAACTGGCACAAGTTTGTTCGATGCAATTGGCACAAGTTTGTCCGACACAACTGGCACAAGTGTGTTCGACGCAACTGGCACAAGTTTGGTCTACGCAACTGGCACAAGTTTGTTCTATGCAACTGGCACAAGTTTGTTTGACGCAACTGGCACAAGTCTGTTTGACTTAACTGGCACAAGTTTGTTCTGCGCAACTGGCACAAGTTTGTTCGATGCAACTGGCACAAGTTTGTTCGACACAACTGGCAAAAGTTTGTTCTACGCAACTGGCACAAGTTTGTTCGACACAAGTGGCACAAGTTTGTTCTATGCAACTGGCAGAAGTTTGTTTGACACAACTGGCACAAGTTTGTTTGACGCAACGGGCAAAAGTTTATTTGAAACAACTTGCACAAGTTTGTTCTACGCAACTGTCACAAGTTTGTTCAACGCATCTGGCACAAGTTTGTTCGATGCAACTGGCACAGGTTTGTTCGATGCAACTGGCACAAGTTTGTTCGACGCAACTGGCACAAGTTTGTTCTACGCAACTGGCACAAATTTGTTCTACGCAACTGGCACAAGTTTGTTTTACGCAACTGGCACAAGTTTGTTTGATGCAATTGGCACAAGTTTGTTCTTCGCAACTGGCACAAGTTTTTTCTATGCAACTGGCACAAGTTTGTTCTACGCAACTGGCACAAGTTTTTTCTATGCAACTGGCAGAAGTTTGTTTGAAACAACTCGCACAAGTTTGTTCTACGCAACTGGCACAAGTTTGTTCTACGCAACTGGCACAAGTTTGTTCAACGCAACTGGCGCAAGTATGTTCGACGCAACTGGCACAAGTTTGTTCTACGCAACTGGCTCAAGTTTGTTCTATGCAACTGGCACAAGTTTGTTTGACGCAACTGGCACAAGTTTGTTTGACGCAACTGGCACAAGTTTGTTCTACGCAACTGGCCCAAGTTTGTTTGACGCAACTGGCGGAAGTTTGTTCTACGCAACTGGCACAAGTTTGTTCTACGTAACTGGCACAAGTTTGTTCTACGCAACTGGCAGAAGTTTGTTCTACGCAACTGGCACAAGTTTGTTCTACGTAACTGGCACAAGTTTGTTCTACGCAACTGGCACAAGTTTGTTTGACACATCTGGCACAAGTTTGTTTGACACAACTGGCAAAAGTTTGTTCTACGCAACTGGCACAAGTTTGTTCTATACAACTGGCACAAGTTTGTTTGACACAACTGGCAGAAGTTTGTTCTACGCAACTGGCACAAGTTTGTTCGATGCAACTGGCACAAGTTTGTTTGACGGAACTGGCACAAGTTTGTTCGACGCAACTGGCACAAGTTTGTTCGATGCAACTGGCACAAGTTTGTTCGACGAACTGGCACAAGTTTGTTTAACGCAACTGGCAATAGTTTATTCGACCCAACAGGCACAAGTTTGTTTGACGCAACTGGCACAAGTTTTTTTGACGCAACTGGCACAAGTTTGTTTGACGCAACTGGCACAAGGTTGTTTGACGCAACTGTTACAAGGTTATTCTACACAACTGGCACAAGTTTCTTCTACACAACTGACAAAAGTTTGTTCTACGCAACTGGCACAAATTTGTTCGACGCAAGTGGCACAAGTTTGTTCTATGCAACTGGCACAAGTTGTTTGACACAACTGGCACAAGTTTGTTCTACGCAACTGGCACAAGTTTGTTCAATGCAACTGGCACAAGTTTGTTTGACGCAACTGGCACCAAGTTGTTCGACGCAACTGGCACAAGTTTGTTCGATGCAAATGGCTCAAGTGTGTTTGACGCAACTAGCAGAAGTTTGTTTAACGCAACTGGCACAAGTTTATTCGACCCAACTGGCACAAGTTTGTTTGATGCAACTGGCCCGAGTTTTTTTGACGCAACTGGCACAAGTTTGTTTGACGCAACCGGCACAAGGTTGTTTGACGCAACTGGCACAAGGTTGTTCTACACAACTGGCACAAGTTTGTTCTATGCAACTGACACAAGTTTGTTTGACGCAACTGGCACAAGTTTGTTCTACGCAACTGGCACAAGTTTCTTTGACGAAACTGGCACAAGTTTGTTCGACGCAACTGGCCCAAGTTTGTTTGACGCAACTGGCACAAGTTTGTTTGACAAAACTGGCACAAGTTTGTTCTACACAACTGGCACAAGTTTGTTCAACAAAACTGGCACAAGTTTGTTCAACGCAACTGGCACAATTTTGTTCGACGCAACTGGCACAAGTTTGTTTTACGTAACTGGCACAAGTTTGTTTTACGGAACTGACACAAGTTTGTTCTACGCAACTGGCACAAGTTTGTCTGACACAACTGGCACAATTTTGTTCTACGTAACTGGCACAAGTTTGTTCTACGCAACTGGCACAAGTTTGTTCGACGTAACTGGCACAAGTTTGTTTTATGCAACTGGCACAAGTTTGTTTGACACAACTGGCAGAAGGTTGTTCTAAGCAACTGGCACAAATTTGTTCGACGCAATTGGCACAAGTTTGTCCGACACAACTGGCACAAGTTTGTTCGACGCAATTGGCACAAGTTTGTCCGACACAACTGGCACAAGTGTGTTCGACGCAACTGGCACAAGTTTGGTCTACGCAACTGGCACAAGTTTGTTCTATGCAACTGGCACAAGTTTGTTTGACGCAACTGGCACAAGTTTTTTTGACGCAACTGGCACAAGTTTGTTTGACGCAACTGGCACAAGGTTGTTTCACGCAACTGGCACAAGGTTGTTCTACACAACTGGCACAAGTTTGTTCTATGCAACTGACACAAGTTTGTTTGAAGCAACTGGCACAAGTTTGTTCTACGCAACTGGCACAAGTTTGTTTGACGCAACTGGCACAAGTTTGTTTGACAAAACTGGCGCAAGTTTTTTCTACACAACTGGCACAAGTTTGTTCAACAAAACTGGCACAAGTTTGTTCGACGCAACTGGCACAAGTTTGTTCGACGCAACTGGCACAAGTTTGTTTTATGGAACTGGCACAAGTTTGTTTTACGGAACTGGCACAAGTTTGTTCTACGCAACTGGCACAAGTTTGTCTGACACAACTGGCACAATTTAGTTCTACGTAACTGGCACAAGTTTGTTCTACGCAACTGGCACAAGTTTCTTCGACGCAACTGGCACAAGTTTGTTTTATGCAATTGGCACAAGTTTGTTTGACACAACTGGCAGAAGTTTGTTCTACGCAACAGGCACAAGTTTGTTCGACGCAATTGGCACAAGTTTGTCCGACACAACTGGCACAAGTTTGTTCAACGCAATAGGCACAAGTTTGTCCAACACAAATGGCACAAGTGTGTTAGACGCAACTGGCACAAGTTTGTTCTACGCAACTGGCACAAGTTTGTTCTATGCAACTGGCACAAGTTTGTTTGACACAACTGGCAAAAGTCTGTTTGACTTAACTGGCGCAAGTTTGTTTGACGCAACTGGCACAAGTTTGTTCGATGCAACAGGCACAAGTCTGTTTGACGCAACTGGCATAAGTTTTTTTGATGCAACTGGCACAAGTTTGTTCTATGCAACTGGCACAAGTTTGTTTTGACGCAACTGGCACAAGGTTGTTCTACAAAACTGGCACAAGTTTGTTCTATGCAACTGGCACAAGTTTGTTTGACGCAACTGGCACATGTTTGTTTTACGCAACTGGAACAAGTTTCTTTGACGCAACTGGCACAAGTTTGTTCGACACAACTGGCCCAAGTTTGTTTGACGCAACTGGCACAAGTTTATTTGACACAACTGGCACAAGTTTGTTCTACGCAACTGGTACAAGTTTGTTCGACGAAACTGGCACAAGTTTGTCCGACGCAACTGGCACAAGTTTGTTCGATGCAACTGGCACAAGTTTGTTCTACGCAACTGGCACAAGTTTGTTCTGCGCAACTGGCATAAGTTTGTCTGACATAACTGGCACAAGTTTGTTCTACGTAACTGGCACAAGTTTGTTCTACGCAACTGGCACAAGTTTGTTCGCCGCAACTGGCACAAGTTTGTTTTACGCAACTGGCACAAGTTTGTTTGACACAACTGGCACAAATTTGTTCTACGCAACTGGCAAAAGTTTGTTCAACGCAATTGGCACAATTTTGTCCGACGCTACTGGCACAAGTTTGTTCGACGCAACTGGCACAAGTTTGTTCGATGCAACTGGCACAATTTTGTTCTACGTAACTGACACAAGTTTGTTCTACGCAACTGGCATAAATTTGTTTGACGCAACTGGCACAAGTTTGTTTGACGCAACTGGCACAAGTTTGTTCTGCGCAACTTGCACAAGTTTGTTCAACGCAACTGGCACAAGTTTGTTCGACGCAACTGGCACAAGTTTGTTCTACGCAACTGGCACAAATTTGTTCTACGCAACTGGCACAAGTTTGTTCTATACAACTGGCACAAGTTTGTTTGACGCAATTGGCACAAGTTTGTTCTTCGCAACTGGCACAAGTTTGTTCTATGCAACTGGCTCAAGATTGTTCTGCGCAACTGGCACAACTTTGTTCTATGCAACTGGCAGAAGTTTGTTTGACACAACTCGCACAAGTTTGTTCTACGCAACTGGCACAAGTTTGTTCTACGCAACTGGCACAAGTTTGTTCAACGCAACTGGCGCAAGTATGTTCGACGCAACTGGCGCAAGTTTGTTCTACGCAACTGGCTCAAGTTTGTTCTATGCAACTGGCACAAGTTTGTTTGGCGCAACTGGCACAAGTTTGTTTGACGCAACTGGCACAAGTTTGTTCTACGAAACTGGACCAAGTTTGTTTGACGCAACTGGCAGAAGTTTGTTCTACGCAACTGGCACAAGTTTGTTTGACACAACTGGCACAAGTTTGTTCTACGCAACTGGCAGAAGTTTGTTCTACGCAACTGGCACAAGTTTGTTCTACGTAACTGGCACAAGTTTGTTCTACGTAACTGGCACAAGTTTGTTCTACGCAACTGGCACAAGTTTGTTTGACACATCTGGCACAAGTTTGTTTGACACAACTGGCAAAAGTTTGTTCTACGCAACTGGCACAAGTTTGTTCGACTTAAGTGGCATAAGTTTGTTCTATGCAACTGGCACAAGTTTGTTTGACACAACTGGCACAAGTTTGATCTACGCAACTGGCACAAGTTTGTTCGATGCAACTGGCACAAGTTTGTTTGACGCAACTGGCACAAGTTTGTTCGACGCAACTGGCACAAGTTTGTTCTATGCAACTGGCACAAGTTTGTTCAACGAACTGGAACAAGTTTGTTTAACGCAACTGGTACAAGTTTATTCGACCCAACTGGCACAAGTTTGTTTGACGCAACTGGCACAAGTTTTTTTGACCCAACTGGCACAAGTTTGTTTGACGCAACTGGCACAAGGTTGTTTGACGCAACTGGCACAAGGTTATTCTACACAACTGGCACAAGTTTGTTCTATGCAACTGGCACAAGTTTGTTTGACGCAACTGGCACAAGTTTGTTCTACGCAACTGGCACAAGTTTCTTCGACACAACTGGCACAAGTTTGTTCGACGCAACTGGCAGAAGTTTGTTCTACGCAACTGGCACAAGTTTGTTTGACACAACTGGCACAAGTTTGTTCTACGCAACTGGCACAAATTTGTTCGACGAAACTGGCACAAGATTGTTCGACGCAACTGGAACAAGTTTGTTCGGCGCAACTGGCACAAGTTTGTTCTTCGCAACTGGTACAAGTTTTTTCTACGCAACTGGCACAAGTTTGTTCAACGAAACTGGCACAAGTTTGTTCTACGCAACTGGCACAAGTTTGTCTGACACAACTGGCACAAGTTTGTTCTACGTAACTGGCACAAGTTTGTTCTACGCAACTGGCACAAGGTTGTTCGACGCAACTGGCACAAGTTTGTTTGACACAACTGGCACAAGTTTGTTCTACGCAACTGGCAAAAGTTTGTTTTACGCAACTGGCACAAGTTTGTTCGACGCAAGTGGCACAAGTTTGTTCTATGCAACTGGCACAAGTTTGTTTGACACAACTGGCACAAGTTTGTTCTACGCAACTGGCACAAGTTTGTTCGATACAACTGGCACAAGTTTGTTTGACGCAACTGGCACAAGTTTGTTCGATGCAAATGGCACAAGTTTGTTCGACGCAACTGGCACAAGTTTGTTTAACGCAACTGGCACAAGTTTATTCGACCTAACTGGCAAAAGTTTGTTTGACGCAACTGGCACAAGTTTTTTTGACGCAACTGGCACAAGTTTGTTTGACGCAACTGGCACAAGGTTGTTTGACGCAACTGGCACAAGGTTGTTGTACACAACTGGCACAAGTTTGTTCTATGCAACTGACACAAGTTTGTTTGATGCAACTGGCACAAGTTTGTTCTACGCAACTGTCACAAGTTTGTTCAACGCATCTGGCACAAGTTTGTTCGATGCAACTGGCACAGGTTTGTTCGATGCAACTGGCACAAGTTTGTTCGACGCAACTGGCACAAGTTTGTTCTACGCAACTGGCACAAATTTGTTCTACGCAACTGGCACAAGTTTGTTTTACGCAACTGGCACATGTTTGTTTGATGCAATTGGCAGAAGTTTGTTCTTCGCAACTGGCACAAGTTTGTTCTATGCAACTGGCCCAAGTTTGTTCTACGCAACTGGCACAAGTTTTTTCTATGCAACTGCCAAAAGTTTGTTTGAAACAACTCGCACAAGTTTGTTCTACGCAACTGGCACAAGTTTGTTCTATGCAACTGGCACAAGTTTGTTCAACTCAACTGGCGCAAGTATGTTCGAGGCAACTTGCACATGTTTGTTCTACGCAACTGGCTCAAGTTTGTTCTATGCAACTGGCACAAGTTTGTTTGACGCAACTGGCACAAGTTTGTTTGACGCAACTGGCACAAGTTTGTTCTACGCAACTGGCCCAAGTTTGTTTGACGCAACTGGCAGAAGTTTGTTCTACGCAACTGGCACAAGTTTGTTCTACGTAACTGGCACAAGTTTGTTCTACGCAACTGGCATAAGTTTGTTCTACGCAACTGGCACAAGTTTGTTCTACGTAACTGGCACAAGTTTGTTCTACGCAACTGGCACAAGTTTGTTTGACACATCTGGCACAAGTTTGTTTGACACAACTGGCAAAAGTTTGTTCTACGCAACTGGCACAAGTTTGTTCGACGCAAGTGGCACAAGTTTGTTCTATGCAACTGGCACAAGTTTGTTTGACACAACTGGCAGAAGTTTGTTCTACGCAACTGGCACAAGTTTGTTCGATGCAACTGGCACAAGTTTGTTTGACGCAACTGGCACAAGTTTGTTCGACGCAACTGGCACAAGTTTGTTCGATGCAACTGGCACAAGTTTGTTCGACGAACTGGCACAAGTTTGTTTAACGCAACTGGCACAAGTTTATTCGACCCAACTGGCACAAGTTTGTTTGACGCAACTGGCACAAGTTTTTTTGACGCAACTGGCACAAGTTTGTTTGACGCAACTGGCACAAGGTTGTTTGACGCAACTGTTACAAGGTTATTCTACACAACTGGCACAAGTTTGTTCTACACAACTGACAAAAGTTTGTTCTACGCAACTGGCACAAGTTTGTTCGACGCAACTGGCAAAAGTTTGTTCGATGCAACTGGCACAAGTTTCTTCTACGCAACTGACACAAGTTTGTTCTACGCAACTGGCATAAATTTGTACGACGCAACTGGCACAAGTTTCTTTGACGCAACTGGCACAAGTTTGTTCTGCGCAACTTGCACAAGTTTGTTCAACGCAACTGGCACAAGTTTGTTCGACGCAACTGGCGCAAGTTTCTTCTGCGCAACTGGCACAAATTTGTTCTACGCAACTGACACAAGTTTGTTTGACACAACTGGCAAAAGTTTGTTCTACGCAACTTGCACAAGTTTGTTCGACGCAAGTGGCACAAGTTTGTTCTATGCAACTGGCACAAGTTGTTTGACACAACTGGCACAAGTTTGTTCTACGCAACTGGCACAAGTTTGTTCGATGCAACTGGCACAAGTTTGTTTGACGCAACTGGCACCAACTTGTTCGACACAACTGGCACAAGTTTGTTCGATGCAAATGGCACAAGTTTGTTTGACGCAACTAGCATAAGTTTGTTTAACGCAACTGGCACAAGTTTATTCGACCATACTGGCACAAGTTTGTTTGACGCAACTGGCACAAGTTTTTTTGACGCAACTGGCACAAGTTTGTTTGACGCAACTGGCACAAGGTTGTTCTACACAACTGGCACAAGTTTGTTCTATGCAACTGACACAAGTTTGTTTGACGCAACTGGCACAAGTTTGTTCTACGCAACTGGCAAAAGTTTCTTTGACGAAACTGGCACAAGTTTGTTCGACGCAACTGGCCCAAGTTTGTTTGACGCAACTGGCACAAGTTTGTTTGACTTAACTGGCACAAGTTTGTTCTACACAACTGGCACAAGTTTGTTCAACAAAACTGGCACAAGTTTGTTCAACGCAACTGGCACAATTTTGTTCGACGCAACTGGCACAAGTTTGTTTTACGGAACTGGCACAAGTTTGTTTTACGGAACTGGCACAAGTTTGTTCTACGCAACTGGCACAAGTTTGTCTGACACAACTGGCACAATTTTGTTCTACGTAACTGGCACAAGTTTGTTCTACGCAACTGGCACAAGTTTCTTCGACGCAACTGGCACAAGTTTGTTTTATGCAACTGGCACAAGTTTGTTTGACACAACTGGCAGAAGTTTGTTCTACGCAACAGGCACAAGTTTGTTCGACGCAATTGGCACAAGTTTGTCCGACACAACTGGCACAAGTTTGTTCAACGCAATTGGCACAAGTTTCTCCAACACAACTGGCACAAGTGTGTTCGACGCAACTGGCACAAGTTTGTTCTACGCAACTGGCACAAGTTTGTTCTATGCAACTGGCACAAGTTTGTTTGACGCAACTGGCAAAAGTCTGTTTGACTTAGCTGGCACAAGTTTGTTTGATGCAACTGGCACAAGTTTGTTCGATGCAACTGGCACAAGTCTGTTTGACGCAACTGGCACAAGTTTTTTTGATGCAACTGGCATAAGTTTGTTCTATGCAACTGGCACAAGTTTGTTTTGACGCAACTGGCACAAGGTTGTTCTACAAAACTAGCACAAGTTTGTTCTATGCAACTGGCACAAGTTTCTTCGACGCAACTGGCACAAGTTTGTTTTATGCAACTAGCACAAGTTTGTTTGACACAACTGGCAGAAGTTTGTTCTACGCAACTGGCACAAGTTTGTTCGATGCAACTGGCACAAGTTTGTTTGACGCAACTGGCACAAGTCTGTTTGACTTAACTGGCACAAGTTTGTTTGACGCAACTGGCACAAGTTTGTTCGATGCAACTGGCACAAGTCTGTTTGACGCAACTGGCACAAGTTTTTTTGATGCAACTGGCACAAGTTTGTTCTATGCAACTGGCAAAAGTTTGTTTTGACGCAACGGGCACAAGGTTGTTCTACAAAACTGGCACAAGTTTGTTCTATACAACTGGCACAAGTTTGTTTGACGCAACTGGCACATGTTTGTTTTACGCAACTGGCACAAGTTTCTTTGACGCAACTGGCACAAGTTTGTTTGACACAACTGGCCCAAGTTTGTTTGACGCAACTGGCACAAGTTTATTTGACATAACTGGCACAAGTTTGCTCTACGCAACTGGCACAAGTTTGTTCGACGAAACTGGCACAAGTTTGTACGACGCAACTGGCACAAGTTTGTTCGACGCAACTGGCACAAGTTTGTTCTACGCAACAGGCACAAGTTTGTTCTGCGCAACTGGCATAAGTTTGTCTGACATAACTGGCACAAGTTTGTTCTACGTAACTGGCACAAGTTTGTTCTACGCAACTGGCACAAGTTTGTTCTACGCAACTGGCACAAGTTTGTTCGACGCAACTGGCACAAGTTTGTTTCACGCAACTGGCACAAGTTTGTTTGACACAACTGGCACAAGTTTGTTCTACGCAACTGGCAAAAGCTTGTTCAACGCAATTGGCACAATTTTGTCCAACGCAACTGGCACAAGTTTGTTCGACGCAACTGGCACAAGTTTGTTCGATGCAACTGGCACAAGTTTGTTGTACGTAACTGACACAAGTTTGTTCTACGCAACTGGCATAAATTTGTTTGACGCAACTGGCACAAGTTTGTTTGACGCAACTGGCACAAGTTTGTTCTGCGCAACTTGCACAAGGTTGTTCAACGCAACTGGCACAAGTTTGTTCGACGCAACTGGCACAAGTTTGTTCTACGCAACTGGCACAAATTTGTTCTACGCAACTGGCACAAGTTTGTTCTATGCAACTGGCACAAGTTTGTTTGACGCAATTGGCACAAGTTTGTTCTTCGCAACTGGCACAAGTTTGTTCTATGCAACTGGCTCAAGTTTGTTCTGCGCAACTGGCACAACTTTGTTCTATGCAACTGGCAGAAGTTTGTTTGACACAACTCGCACAAGTTTGTTCTACGCAACTGGCACAAGTTTGTTCTACGCAACTGGCACAAGTTTGTTCAACGCAACTGGCGCAAGTATGTTCGACGCAACTGGCGCAAGTTTGTTCTACGCAACTGGCTCAAGTTTGTTCTATGCAACTGGCACAAGTTTGTTTGACGCAACTGGCACAAGTTTGTTTGACGCAACTGTCACAATTTTGTTCTACGAAACTGGACCAAGTTTGTTTGACGCAACTGGCAGAAGTTTGTTCTACGCAACTGGCACAAGTTTGTTTGACACAACTGGCACAAGTTTGTTCTACGCAACTGGCACAAGTTTGTTTGACACATCTGGCAGAAGTTTGTTCTGCGCAACTGGAACAAGTTTGTTCTACGTAACTGGCACAAGTTTGTTCTACGCAACTGGCACAAGTTTGTTTGACACATCTGGCACAAGTTTGTTTGACACAACTGGCAAAAGTTTGTTCTACGCAACTGGCACAAGTTTGTTCGACTTAAGTGGCATAAGTTTGTTCTATGCAACTGGCACAAGTTTGTTTGACACAACTGGCACAAGTTTGTTCTACGCAACTGGCACAAGTTTGTTCGATGCAACTGGCACAATTTTGTTTGACGCAACTGGCACAAGTTTGTTCGACGCAACTGGCACAAGTTTGTTCTATGCAACTGGCACAAGTTTGTTCGACGAACTGGAACAAGTTTGTTTAACGCAACTGGTACAAGTTTATTCGACCCAACTGGCACAAGTTTGTTTGACGCAACTGGCACAAATTTTTTTGACGCAACTGGCACAAGTTTGTTTGACGCAACTGGCACAAGGTTGTTTGACGCAACTGGCACAAGGTTATTCTACACAACTGGCACAAGTTTGTTCTATGCAACTGGCACAAGTTTGTTTGACGCAACTGGCACAAGTTTGTTCTACGCAACTGGCACAAGTTTCTTCGACACAACTGGCACAAGTTTGTTCGACGCAACTGGCAGAAGTTTGTTCTACGCAACTGGCACAAGTTTGTTTGACACAACTGGCACAAGTTTGTTCTGTGCAACTGGCACAAATTTGTTCGACGAAACTGGCACAAGATTGTTTGACGCAACTGGAACAAGTTTGTTCGGCGCAACTGGCACAAGTTTGTTCTTCGCAACTGGTACAAGTTTTTTCTACGCAACTGGCACAAGTTTGTTCTACGAAACTGGCACAAGTTTGTTCTACGCAACTGGCACAAGTTTTTTCTATGCAACTGGCAGAAGTTTGTTTGAAACAACTCGCACAAGTTTGTTCTACGCAACTGGCACAAGTTTGTTCTACGCAACTGGCACAAGTTTGTTCAACGCAACTGGCGCAAGTATGTTCGACGCAACTGGCACAAGTTTGTTCTACGCAACTGGCTCAAGTTTGTTCTATGCAACTGGCACAAGTTTGTTTGACGCAACTGGCACAAGTTTGTTTGACGCAACTGGCACAAGTTTGTTCTACGCAACTGGCCCAAGTTTGTTTGACGCAACTGGCAGAAGTTTGTTCTACGCAACTGGCACAAGTTTGTTCTACGTAACTGGCACAAGTTTGTTCTACGCAACTGGCAGAAGTTTGTTCTACGCAACTGGCACAAGTTTGTTGTACGTAACTGGCACAAGTTTGATATACGCAACTGGCACAAGTTTGTTTGACACATCTGGCACAAGTTTGTTTGACACAACTGGCAAAAGTTTGTTCTACGCAACTGGCACAAGTTTGTTCGACGCAAGTGGCACAAGTTTGTTCTATACAACTGGTACAAGTTTGTTTGACACAACTGGCAGAAGTTTGTTCTACGCAACTGGCACAAGTTTGTTCGATGCAACTGGCACAAGTTTGTTTGACGCAACTGGCACAAGTTTGTTCGACGCAACTGGCACAAGTTTGTTCGATGCAACTGGCACAAGTTTGTTCGACGAACTGGCACAAGTTTGTTTAACGCAACTGGCACAAGTTTATTCGACCCAACAGGCACAAGTTTGTTTGACGCAACTGGCACAAGTTTTTTTGACGCAACTGGCACAAGTTTGTTTGACGCAACTGGCACAAGGTTGTTTGACGCAACTGTTACAAGGTTATTCTACACAACTGGCACAAGTTTGTTCTACACAACTGACAAAAGTTTGTTCTACGCAACTGGCACAAATTTGTTCGACGCAAGTGGCACAAGTTTGTTCTATGCAACTGGCACAAGTTGTTTGACACAACTGGCACAAGTTTGTTCTACGCAACTGGCACAAGTTTGTTCGATGCAACTGGCACAAGTTTGTTTGACGCAACTGGCACCAACTTGTTCGACGCAACTGGCACAAGTTTGTTCGATGCAAGTGGCTCAAGTGTGTTTGACGCAACTAGCAGAAGTTTGTTTAACGCAACTGGCACAAGTTTATTCGACCCAACTGGCACAAGTTTGGTTGACGCAACTGGCACGAGTTTTTTTGACGCAACTGGCACAAGTTTGTTTGACGCAACCGGCACAAGGTTGTTTGACGCAACTGGCACAAGGTTGTTCTACACAACTGGCACAAGTTTGTTCTATGCAACTGACACAAGTTTGTTTGACGCAACTGGCACAAGTTTGTTTTACGCAACTGGCACAAGTTTCTTTGACGAAACTGGCACAAGTTTGTTCGACGCAACTGGCCCAAGTTTGTTTGACGCAACTGGCACAAGTTTGTTTGACAAAACTGGCACAAGTTTGTTCTACACAACTGGCACAAGTTTGTTCAACAAAACTGGCACAAGTTTGTTCAACGCAACTGGCACAATTTTGTTCGACGCAACTGGCACAAGTTTGTTTTACGGAACTGGCACAAGTTTGTTTTACGGAACTGACACAAGTTTGTTCTACGCAACTGGCACAAGTTTGTCTGACACAACTGGCACAATTTTGTTCTACGTAACTGGCACAAGTTTGTTCTACGCAACTGGCACAAGTTTGTTCGACGTAACTGGCACAAGTTTGTTTTATGCAACTGGCACAAGTTTGTTTGACACAACTGGCAGAAGGTTGTTCTCCGCAACTGGCACAAATTTGTTCGACGCAATTGGCACAAGTTTGTCCGACACAACTGGCACAAGTTTGTTCGACGCAATTGGCACAAGTTTGTCCGACACAACTGGCACAAGTGTGTTCGACGCAACTGGCACAAGTTTGGTTTACGCAACTGGCACAAGTTTGTTCTATGCAAATGGCACAAGTTTGTTTGACGCAACTGGCACTAGTTTTTTTGACGCAACTGGCACAAGTTTGTTTGACGCAACTGGCACAAGGTTGTTTCACGCAACTGGCACAAAGTTGTTCTACACAACTGGCACAAGTTTGTTCTATGCAACTGACACAAGTTTGTTTGACGCAACTGGCACAAGTTTGTTCTACGCAACTGGCACAAGTTTCTTTGACGAAACTGGCACAAGTTTGTTTGACGCAACTGGCCCAAGTTTGTTTGACGCAACTGGCACAAGTTTGTTTGACAAAACTGGCACAAGTTTTTTCTACACAACTGGCACAAGTTTGTTCAACAAAACTGGCACAAGTTTGTTCGACGCAACTGGCACAAGTTTGTTCGACGCAACTGGCACAAGTTTGTTTTATGGAACTGGCACAAGTTTGTTTTACGGAAATGGCACAAGTTTGTTCTACGCAACTGGCACAAGTTTGTCTGACACAACTGGCACAATTTTGTTCTACGTAACTGGCACAAGTTTGTTCTACGCAACTGGCACAAGTTTCTTCGACGCAACTGGCACAAGTTTGTTTTATGCAACTGGCACAAGTTTGTTTGACACAACTGGCAGAAGTTTGTTCTACGCAACAGGCACAAGTTTGTTCGACGCAATTGGCACAAGTTTGTCCGACACAACTGGCACAAGTTTGTTCAATGCAATTGGCACAAGTTTGTCCAACACAAATGGCACAAGTGTGTTCGACGCAACTGGCACAAGTTTGTTCTACGCAACTGGCACAAGTTTGTTCTATGCAACTGGCACAAGTTTGTTTGACACAACTGGCAAAAGTCTGTTTGACTTAACTGGCACAAGTTTGTTTGACGCAACTGGCACAAGTTTGTTCGATGCAACTGGCACAAGTCTGTTTGACGCAACTGGCACAAGTTTTTTTGATGCAACTGGCACAAGTTTGTTCTATGCAACTGGCACAAGTTTGTTTTGACGCAACTGGCACAAGGTTGTTCTACAAAACTGGCACAAGTTTGTTCTATGCAACTGGCACAAGTTTGTTTGACGCAACTGGCACATGTTTGTTTTACGCAACTGGCACAAGTTTCTTTGACGCAACTGGCACAAGTTTGTTCGACACAACTGGCCCAAGTTTGTTTGACGCAACTGGCACAAGTTTATTTGACACAACTGGCACAAGTTTGTTCTACGCAACTGGCACAAGTTTGTTCGACGAAACTGGCACAAGTTTGTCCGACGCAACTGGCACAAGTTTGTTCGATGCAACTGGCACAAGTTTGTTCTACGCAACTGGCACAAGTTTGTTCTGCGCAACTGGCATAAGTTTGTCTGACATAACTGGCACAAGTTTGTTCTACGTAACTGGCACAAGTTTGTTTCTTCGCAACTGGCACAAGTTTGTTCGCCGCAACTGGCACAAGTTTGTTTTACGCAACTGGCACAAGTTTGTTTGACACAACTGGCACAAGTTTGTTCTACGCAACTGGCAAAAGTTCGTTCATCGCAATTGGCACAATTTTGTCCGACGCTACTGGCACAAGTTTGTTCGACGCAACTGGCACAAGTTTGTTCGATGCAACTGGCACAATTTTGTTCTACGTAACTGACACAAGTTTGTTCTACGCAACTGGCATAAATTTGTTTGACGCAACTGGCACAAGTTTGTTTGACGCAACTGGCACAAGTTTGTTCTGCGCAACTTGCACAAGTTTGTTCAACGCAACTGGCACAAGTTTGTTCGACGCAACTGGCACAAGTTTGTTCTACGCAACTGGCACAAATTTGTTCTACGCAACTGGCACAAGTTTGTTCTATGCAACTGGCACAAGTTTGTTTGACGCAATTGGCACAAGTTTGTTTTTCGCAACTGGCACAAGTTTGTTCTATGCAACTGGCTCAAGTTTGTTCTGCGCAACTGGCACAACTTTGTTCTATGCAACTGGCAGAAGTTTGTTTGACACAACTCGCACAAGTTTGTTCTACGCAACTGGCACAAGTTTGTTCTACGCAACTGGCACAAGTTTGTTCAACGCAACTGGCGCAAGTATGTTCGACGCAACTGGCGCAAGTTTGTTCTACGCAACTGGCTCAAGTTTGTTCTATGCAACTGGCACAAGTTTGGCGCAACTGGCACAAGTTTGTTTGACGCAACTGGCACAAGTTTGTTCTACGAAACTGGACCAAGTTTGTTTGACGCAACTGGCAGAAGTTTGTTCTACGCAACTGGCACAAGTTTGTTTGACACAACTGGCACAAGTTTGTTCTACGCAACTGGCAGAAGTTTGTTCTACGCAACTGGCACAAGTTTGTTCTACGTAACTGGCACAAGTTTGTTCTACGCAACTGGCACAAGTTTGTTTGACACATCTGGCACAAGTTTGTTTGACACAACTGGCAAAAGTTTGTTCTACGCAACTGGCACAAGTTTGTTCGACTTAAGTGGCATAAGTTTGTTCTATGCAACTGGCACAAGTTTGTTTGACACAACTGGCACAAGTTTGTTCTACGCAACTGGCACAAGTTTGTTCGATGCAACTGGCACAAGTTTGTTTGACGCAACTGGCACAAGTTTGTTCGACGCAACTGGCACAAGTTTGTTCTATGCAACTGGCACAAGTTTGTTCGACGAACTGGAACAAGTTTGTTTAACGCAACTGGTACAAGTTTATTCGACCCAACTGGCACAAGTTTGTTTGACGCAACTGGCACAAGTTTTTTTGACCCAACTGGCACAAGTTTGTTTGACGCAACTGGCACAAGGTTGTTTGACGCAACTGGCACAAGGTTATTCTACACAACTGGCACAAGTTTGTTCTATGCAACTGGCACAAGTTTGTTTGACGCAACTGGCACAAGTTTGTTCTACGCAACTGGCACAAGTTTCTTCGACACAACTGGCACAAGTTTCTTCGACGCAACTGGCAGAAGTTTGTTCTACGCAACTGGCACAAGTTTGTTTGACACAACTGGCACAAGTTTGTTCTACGCAACTGGCACAAATTTGTTCGACGAAACTGGCACAAGATTGTTCGACGCAACTGGAACAAGTTTGTTGGGCGCAACTGGCACAAGTTTGTTCTTCGCAACTGGTACAAGTTTTTTCTACGCAACTGGCACAAGTTTGTTCAACGAAACTGGCACAAGTTTGTTCTACGCAACTGGCACAAGTTTGTCTGACACAACTGGCACAAGTTTGTTCTACGTAACTGGCACAAGTTTGTTCTACGCAACTGGCACAAGTATGTTCGACGCAACTGGCACAAGTTTGTTTGACACAACTGGCACAAGTTTGTTCTACGTAACTGGCAAAAGTTTGTTTTACGCAACTGGCACAAGTTTGTTCGACGCAAGTGGCACAAGTTTGTTCTATGCAACTGGCACAAGTTTGTTTGACACAACTGGCACAAGTTTGTTCTACGCAACTGGCACAAGTTTGTTCGATACAACTGGCACAAGTTTGTTTGACGCAACGGGCACAAACTTATTCGACGCAACTGGCACAAGTTTGATCGATGCAAATGGAACAAGTTTGTTCGACGCAACTGGCACAAGTTTGTTTAACGCAACTGGCACAAGTTTATTCGACCTAACTGGCAAAAGTTTGTTTGACGCAACTGGCACAAGTTTTTTTGACGCAACTGGCACAAGTTTGTTTGACGCAACTGGCACAAGGTTGTTTGACGCAACTGGCACAAGGTTGTTGTACACAACTGGCACAAGTTTGTTCTATGCAACTGACACAAGTTTGTTTGACGCAACTGGCACAAGTTTGTTCTACGCAACTGTCACAAGTTTGTTCAACGCATCTGGCACAAGTTTGTTCGATGCAACTGGCACAGGTTTGTTCGATGCAACTGGCACAAGTTTGTTCGACGCAACTGGCACAAGTTTGTTCTACGCAACTGGCACAAATTTGTTCTACGCAACTGGCACAAGTTTGTTTTACGCAACTGGCACAAGTTTGTTTGATGCAATTGGCAGAAGTTTGTTCTTCGCAACTGGCACAAGTTTGTTCTATGCAACTGGCCCAAGTTTGTTCTACGCAACTGGCACAAGTTTTTTCTATGCAACTGCCAGAAGTTTGTTTGAAACAACTCGCACAAGTTTGTTCTGCGCAACTGGCACAAGTTTGTTCTACGCAACTGGCACAAGTTTGTTCAACGCAACTGGCGCAAGTATGTTCGACGCAACTTGCACATGTTTGTTCTACGCAACTGGCTCAAGTTTGTTCTATGCAACTGGCACAAGTTTGTTTGACGCAACTGGCACAAGTTTGTTTGACGCAACTGGCACAAGTTTGTTCTACGCAACTGGCCCAAGTTTGTTTGACGCAACTGGCAGAAGTTTGTTCTACGCAACTGGCACAAGTTTGTTCTACGTAACTGGCACAAGTTTGTTCTACGCAACTGGCATAAGTTTGTTCTACGCAACTGGCACAAGTTTGTTCTACGTAACTGGCACAAGTTTGTTCTACGCAACTGGCACAAGTTTGTTTGACACATCTGGCACAAGTTTGTTTGACGCAACTGGCAAAAGTTTGTTCTACGCAACTGGCACAAGTTTGTTCGACGCAAGTGGCACAAGTTTGTTCTATGCAACTGGCACAAGTTTGTTTGACACAACTGGCAGAAGTTTGTTCTACACAACTGGCACAAGTTTGTTCGATGCAACTGGCACAAGTTTGTTTGACGCAACTGGCACAAGTTTGTTCGACGCAACTGGCACAAGTTTGTTCGATGCAACTGGCACAAGTTTGTTCGACGAACTGGCACAAGTTTGTTTAACGCAACTGGCACAAGTTTATTCGACCCAACTGGCACAAGTTTGTTTGACGCAACTGGCACAAGTTTTTTTGACGCAACTGGCACAAGTTTGTTTGACGCAACTGGCACAAGGTTGTTTGACGCAACTGTTACAAGGTTATTCTACACAACTGGCACAAGTTTGTTCTACACAACTGACAAAAGTTTGTTCTACGCAACTGGCACAAGTTTGTTCGACGCAACTGGCACAAGTTTGTTCGATGCAACTGGCACAAGTTTCTTCTACGCAACTGACACAAGTTTGTTCTATGCAACTGGCATAAATTTGTACGACGCAACTGGCACAACTTTCTTTGACGCAACTGGCACAAGTTTGTTCTGCGCAACTTGCACAAGTTTGTTCAACGCAACTGGCACAAGTTTGTTCGACGCAACTGGCGCAAGTTTCTTCTGCGCAACTGGCACATATTTGTTCTACGCAACTGGCACAAGTTTGTTTGACACATCTGGCAAAAGTTTGTTCTACGCAACTGGCACAAGTTTGTTCGACGCAAGTGGCACAAGTTTGTTCTATGCAACTGGCACAAGTTGTTTGACACAACTGGCACAAGTTTGTTCTACGCAACTGGCACAAGTTTGTACTATGCAACTGGCACAAGTTTGTTTGACGCAACTGGCACCAACTTGTTCGACGCAACTGGCACAAGTTTGTTCGATGCAAATGGCACAAGTTTGTTTAACGCAACTGGCACAAGGTTATTCGACCATACTGGCACAAGTTTGTTTGACACAACTGGCACAAGTTTTTTTGACGCAACTGGCACAAGTTTGTTTGACGCAACTGGCACAAGGTTGTTCTACACAACTGGCACAAGTTTGTTCTATGCAACTGACACAAGTTGTTTGACGCAACTGGCACAAGTTTGTTCTACGCAACTGGCACAAGTTTCTTTGACGAAACTGGCACAAGTTTGTTCGACGCAACTGGCCCAAGTTTGTTTGACGCAACTGGCACAAGTTTGTTTGACTTAACTGGCACAAGTTTGTTCTACACAACTGGCACAAGTTTGTTCAACAAAACTGGCACAAGTTTGTTCAACGCAACTGGCACAATTTTGTTCGACGCAACTGGCACAAGTTTGTTTTACGGAACTGGCACAAGTTTGTTTTACGGAACTGGCACAAGTTTGTCTGACACAACTGGCACAATTTTGTTCTACGTAACTGGCACAAGTTTGTTCTACGCAACTGGCACAAGTTTGTTCGACGCAACTGGCACAAGTTTGCTTTATACAACTGGCACAAGTTTGTTTGACACAACTGGCAGAAGGTTGTTCTCCGCAACTGGCACAAATTTGTTCGACACAATTCGCACAAGTTTGTCCGACACAACTGGCACAAGTTTGTTCGACTCATTGGCACAAGTTTGTCCGACACAACTGGCACAAGTGTGTTCGACGCAACTGGCACAAGTTTGGTCTACGCAACTGGCACAAGTTTGTTCTATGCAACTGGCACAAGTTTGTTTGACGCAACTGGCACAAGTTTGTTCTACGCAACTGGCACAAGTTTGTTTGACGCAACTGGCACAAGGTTGTTTCACGCAACTGGCACAAGGTTGTTCTACACAACTGGCACAAGTTTGTTCTATGCAACTGACACAAGTTTGTTTGACGCAACTGGCACAAGTTTGTTCTACGCAACTGGCACAAGTTTTTTTGACGAAACTGGCACAAGTTTGTTCGACGCAACTGGCCCAAGTTTGTTTGACGCAACTGGCACAAGTTTGTTTGACAAAACTGGCACAAGTTTTTTCTACACAACTGGCACAAGTTTGTTCAACAAAACTGGCACAAGTTTGTTCGACGCAACTGGCACAAGTTTGTTCGACGCAACTGGCACAAGTTTGTTTTATGGAACTGGCACAAGTTTGTTTTACGGAAATGGCACAAGTTTGTTCTACGCAACTGGCACAAGTTTGTCTGACACAACTGGCACAATTTTGTTCTACGTAACTGGCACAAGTTTGTTCTACGCAACTGGCACAAGTTTCTTCGACGCAACTGGCACAAGTTTGTTTTATGCAACTGGCACAAGTTTGTTTGACACAACTGGCAGAAGTTTGTTCTACGCAACAGGCACAAGTTTGTTCGACGCAATTGGCACAAGTTTGTCCGACACAACTGGCACAAGTTTGTTCAACGCAATTGGCACAAGTTTGTCCAACACAACTGGCACAAGTGTGTTCGACGCAACTGGCACAAGTTTGTTCTACGCAACTGGCACAAGGTTGTTCTATGCAACTGGCACAAGTTTGTCTGACGCAACTGGCAAAAGTCTGTTTGACTTACCTGGCACAAGTTTGTTTGACGCAACTGGCACAAGTTTGTTCGATGCAACTGGCACAAGTCTGTTTGACGCAACTGGCACAAGTTTTTTTGATGCAACTGGCATAAGTTTGTTCTATGCAACTGGCACAAGTTTGTTTTGACGCAACTGGCACAAGGTTGTTCTACAAAACTAGCACAAGTTTGTTCTATGCAACTGGCAGAAGTTTGTTTGACGCAACTGGCACATGTTTGTTTTACGCAACTGGCACAAGTTTCTTTGACGCAACTGGCACAAGTTTGTTCGAAACAACTGGCCCAAGTTTGTTTGACGCAACTGGCACAAGTTTATTTGACACAACTGGCACAAGTTTGTTCTACGCAACTGGCACAAGTTTGTTCGACGAAACTGGCACAAGTTTGTCCAACGCAACTGGCACAAGTTTGTTCGACGCAACTGGCACAAGTTTGTTCTACGCAACTGGCACAAGTTTGTTCTGCGCAACTGGCATAAGTTTGTCTGACATAACTGGCACAAGTTTGTTCTAAGTAACTGGCACAAGTTTGTTCTACGCAACTGGCACAAGTTTGTTCTACGCAACTGGCACAAGTTTGTTCGACGCAACTGGCACAAGTTTGTTTTACGCAACTGGCACAAGTTTGTTTGACACAACTGGCACAAGTTTGTTCTACGCAACTGGCAAAAGTTTGTTCAACGCAATTGGCACAATTTTGTCCGACGCAACTGGCACAAGTTTGTTCGACGCAACTGGCACAAGTTTGTTCGATGCAACTGGCACAATTTTGTTCTACGTAACTGACACAAGTTTGTTCTACGCAACTGCCATAAATTTGTTTGACGCAACTGGCACAAGTTTGTTTGACGCAACTGGCACAAGTTTGTTCTGCGCAACTTGCACAAGTTTGTTCAACGCAACTGGCACAAGTTTGTTCGACGCAACTGGCACAAGTTTGTTCTACAAAACTGGCACAAGTTTGTTCTACGCAACTGGCACAAGTTTGTCTGACACAACTGGCACAAGTTTGTTCTACGCAACTGGCACAAGTTTGTTTGACACAACTGGCACAAGTTTGTTCTACGCAACTGGCAAAAGTTTGTTTTACGCAACTGGCACAAGTTTGTTCGACGCAAGTGGCACAAGTTTGTTCTATGCAACTGGCACAAGTTTGTTTGACACAACTGGCACAAGTTTGTTCTACGCAACTGGCACAAGTTTGTTCGATACAACTGGCACAAGTTTGTTTGACGCAACTGGCACAAACTTATTCGACGCAACTGGCACAAGTTTGTTCGATGCAAATGGCACAAGTTTGTTCGACGCAACTGGCACAAGTTTGTTTAACGCAACTGGCACAAGTTTATTCGACCTAACTGGCAAAAGTTTGTTTGACGCAACTGGCACAAGTTTTTTTGACGCAACTGGCACAAGGTTGTTTGACGCAACTGGCACAAGGTTGTTTGACGCAACTGGCACAAGGTTGTTGTACATAACTGGCACAAGTTTGTTCTATGCAACTGACACAAGTTTGTTTGACGCAACTGGCACAAGTTTGTTCTACGCAACTGTCACAAGTTTGTTCAACGCATCTGGCACAAGTTTGTTCGATGCAACTGGCACAGGTTTGTTCGATGCAACTGGCACAAGTTTGTTCGACGCAACTGGCACAAGTTTGTTCTACGCAACTGGCACAAATTTGTTCTACGCAACTGGCACAAGTTTGTTTTACGCAACTGGCACAAGTTTGTTTGATGCAATTGGCACAAGTTTGTTCTTCGCAACTGGCACAAGTTTGTTCTATGCAACTGGCCCAAGTTTGTTCTATGCAACTGGCACAAGTTTTTTCTATGCAACTGCCAGAAGTTTGTTTGAAACAACTCGCACAAGTTTGTTCTACGCAACTGGCACAAGTTTGTTCTACGCAACTGGCACAAGTTTGTTCAACGCAACTGGCGCAAGTATGTTCGACGCAACTGGCACAAGTTTGTTCTACGCAACTGGCTCAAGTTTGTTCTATGCAACTGGCACAAGTTTGTTTGACGCAACTGGCACAAGTTTGTTTGACGCAACTGGCACAAGTTTGTTCTACGCAACTGGCCCAAGTTTGTTTGACGCAACTGGCAGAAGTTTGTTCTACGCAACTGGCACAAGTTTGTTCTACGTAACTGGCACAAGTTTGTTCTACGCAACTGGCATAAGTTTGTTCTACGCAACTGGCACAAGTTTGTTCTACGTAACTGGCACAAGTTTGTTCTACGCAACTGGCACAAGTTTGTTTGACACATCTGGCACAAGTTTGTTTGACACAACTGGCAAAAGTTTGTTCTACGCAACTGGCACAAGTTTGTTCGACGCAAGTGGCACAAGTTTGTTTTATGCAACTGGCACAAGTTTGTTTGACACAACTGGCAGAAGTTTGTTCTACGCAACTGGCACAAGTTTGTTCGATGCAACTGGCACAAGTTTGTTTGACGCAACTGGCACAAGTCTGTTTGACTTAACTGGCACAAGTTTGTTTGACGCAACTGGCACAAGTTTGTTCGATGCAACTGGCACAAGTCTGTTTGACGCAACTGGCACAAGTTTTTTTGATGCAACTGGCACAAGTTTGTTCTATGCAACTGGCAAAAGTTTGTTTTGACGCAACGGGCACAAGGTTGTTCTACAAAACTGGCACAAGTTTGTTCTATACAACTGGCACAAGTTTGTTTGACGCAACTGGCACATGTTTGTTTTACGCAACTGGCACAAGTTTCTTTGACGCAACTGGCACAAGTTTGTTCGACACAACTGGCCCAAGTTTGTTTGACGCAACTGGCACAAGTTTATTTGACACAACTGGCACAAGTTTGTTTACGCAACTGGCACAAGTTTGTTCGACGAAACTGGCACAAGTTTGTCCGACGCAACTGGCACAAGTTTGTTCGACGCAACTGGCACAAGTTTGTTCTACGCAACTGGCACAAGTTTGTTCTGCGCAACTGGCATAAGTTTGTCTGACATAACTGGCACAAGTTTGTTCTACGTAACTGGCACAAGTTTGTTCTACGCAACTGGCACAAGTTTGTTCTACGCAACTGGCACAAGTTTGTTCGACGCAACTGGCACAAGTTTGTTTTACGCAACTGGCACAAGTTTGTTTGACACAACTGGCACAAGTTTGTTCTATGCAACTGGCAAAAGTTTGTTCAATGCAATTGGCACAATTTTGTCCGACGCAACTGGCACAAGTTTGTTCGACGCAACTGGCACAAGTTTGTTCGATGCAACTGGCACAATTTTGTTCTACGTAACTGACACAAGTTTGTTCTACGCAACTGGCATAAATTTGTTTGACGCAACTGGCACAAGTTTGTTTGACGCAACTGGCACAAGTTTGTTCTTCGCAACTTGCACAAGTTTGTTCAACGCAACTGGCACAAGTTTGTTCGACGCAACTGGCACAAGTTTGTTCTACGCAACTGGCACAAATTTGTTCTACGCAACTGGCACAAGTTTGTTCTATGCAACTGGCACAAGTTTGTTTGACGCAATTGGCACAAGTTTGTTCTTCGCAACTGGCACAAGTTTGTTCTATGCAACTGGCTCAAGTTTGTTCTGCGCAACTGGCACAACTTTGTTCTATGCAACTGGCAGAAGTTTGTTTGACACAACTCGCACAAGTTTGTTCTACGCAACTGGCACAAGTTTGTTCTACGCAACTGGCACAAGTTTGTTCAACGCAACTGGCGCAAGTATGTTCGACGCAACTGGCGCAAGTTTGTTCTACGCAACTGGCTCAAGTTTGTTCTATGCAACTGGCACAAGTTTGTTTGACGCAACTGGCACAAGTTTGTTTGACGCAACTGGCACAAGTTTGTTCTACGAAACTGGACCAAGTTTGTTTGACGCAACTGGCAGAAGTTTGTTCTACGCAACTGGCACAAGTTTGTTTGACACAACTGGCACAAGTTTGTTCTACGCAACTGGCAGAAGTTTGTTCTACGCAACTGGCACAAGTTTGTTCTACGTAACTGGCACAAGTTTGTTCTACGCAACTGGCACAAGTTTGTTTGACACATCTGGCACAAGTTTGTTTGACACAACTGGCAAAAGTTTGTTCTACGCAACTGGCACAAGTTTGTTCGACTTAAGTGGCATAAGTTTGTTCTATGCAACTGGCACAAGTTTGTTTGACACAACTGGCACAAGTTTGTTCTACGCAACTGGCACAAGTTTGTTCGATGCAACTGGCACAAGTTTGTTTGACGCAACTGGCACAAGTTTGTTCGACGCAACTGGCACAAGTTTGTTCTATGCAACTGGCACAAGTTTGTTCGACGAACTGGAACAAGTTTGTTTAACGCAACTGGTACAAGTTTATTCGACCCAACTGGCACAAGTTTGTTTGACGCAACTGGCACAAATTTTTTTGACGCAACTGGCACAAGTTTGTTTGACGCAACTGGCACAAGGTTGTTTGACGCAACTGGCACAAGGTTATTCTACACAACTGGCACAAGTTTGTTCTATGCAACTGGCACAAGTTTGTTTGACGCAACTGGCACAAGTTTGTTCTACACAACTGGCACAAGTTTCTTCGACACAACTGGCACAAGTTTGTTCGACGCAACTGGCAGAAGTTTGTTCTACGCAACTGGCACAAGTTTGTTTGACACAACTGGCACAAGTTTGTTCTGTGCAACTGGCACAAATTTGTTCGACGAAACTGGCACAAGATTGTTCGACGCAACTGGAACAAGTTTCTTCGGCGCAACTGGCACAAGTTTGTTCTTCGCAACTGGTACAAGTTTTTTCTACGCAACTGGCACAAGTTTGTTCTACGAAACTGGCACAAGTTTGTTCTACGCAACTGGCACAAGTTTGTCTGACACAACTGGCACAAGTTTGTTCTACGTAACTGGCACAAGTTTGTTCTATGCAACTGGCACAAGTATGTTCGACGCAACTGGCACAAGTTTGTTTGACACAACTGGCACAAGTTTGTTCTACGCAACTGGCAAAAGTTTGTTCGACGCAACTGGCACAAGTTTGTTCTACGCAACTGGCACAAGTTTGTTCTGCGCAACTGGCATAAGTTTGTCTGACATAACTGGCACAAGTTTGTTCTAAGTAACTGGCACAAGTTTGTTCTACGCAACTGGCACAAGTTTGTTCTACGCAACTGGCACAAGTTTGTTCGACGCAACTGGCACAAGTTTGTTTTACGCAACTGGCACAAGTTTGTTTGACACAACTGGCACAAGTTTGTTCTACGCAACTGGCAAAAGTTTGTTCAACGCAATTGGCACAATTTTGTCCGACGCAACTGGCACAAGTTTGTTCGACGCAACTGGCACAAGTTTGTTCGATGCAACTGGCACAATTTTGTTCTACGTAACTGACACAAGTTTGTTCTACGCAACTGCCATAAATTTGTTTGACGCAACTGGCACAAGTTTGTTTGACGCAACTGGCACAAGTTTGTTCTGCGCAACTTGCACAAGTTTGTTCAACGCAACTGGCACAAGTTTGTTCGACGCAACTGGCACAAGTTTGTTCTACGAAACTGGCACAAGTTTGTTCTACGCAACTGGCACAAGTTTGTCTGACACAACTGGCACAAGTTTGTTCTACGCAACTGGCACAAGTTTGTTTGACACAACTGGCACAAGTTTGTTCTACGCAACTGGCAAAAGTTTGTTTTACGCAACTGGCACAAGTTTGTTCGACGCAACTGGCACAAGTTTGTTCTATGCAACTGGCACAAGTTTGTTTGACACAACTGGCACAAGTTTGTTCTACGCAACTGGCACAAGTTTGTTCGATACAACTGGCACAAGTTTGTTTGACGCAACTGGCACAAACTTATTCGACGCAACTGGCACAAGTTTGTTCGATGCAAATGGCACAAGTTTGTTCGACGCAACTGGCACAAGTTTGTTTAACGCAACTGGCACAAGTTTATTCGACCTAACTGGCAAAAGTTTGTTTGACGCAACTGGCACAAGTTTTTTTGACGCAACTGGCACAAGGTTGTTTGACGCAACTGGCACAAGGTTGTTTGACGCAACTGGCACAAGGTTGTTGTACATAACTGGCACAAGTTTGTTCTATGCAACTGACACAAGTTTGTTTGACGTAACTGGCACAAGTTTGTTCTACGCAACTGTCACAAGTTTGTTCAACGCATCTGGCACAAGTTTGTTCGATGCAACTGGCACAGGTTTGTTCGATGCAACTGGCACAAGTTTGTTCGACGCAACTGGCACAAGTTTGTTCTACGCAACTGGCACAAATTTGTTCTACGCAACTGGCACAAGTTTGTTTTACGCAACTGGCACAAGTTTGTTTGATGCAATTGGCACAAGTTTGTTCTTCGCAACTGGCACAAGTTTGTTCTATGCAACTGGCCCAAGTTTGTTCTATGCAACTGGCACAAGTTTTTTCTATGCAACTGCCAGAAGTTTGTTTGAAACAACTCGCACAAGTTTGTTCTACGCAACTGGCACAAGTTTGTTCTACGCAACTGGCACAAGTTTGTTCAACGCAACTGGCGCAAGTATGTTCGACGCAACTGGCACAAGTTTGTTCTACGCAACTGGCTCAAGTTTGTTCTATGCAACTGGCACAAGTTTGTTTGACGCAACTGGCACAAGTTTGTTTGACGCAACTGGCACAAGTTTGTTCTACGCAACTGGCCCAAGTTTGTTTGACGCAACTGGCAGAAGTTTGTTCTACGCAACTGGCACAAGTTTGTTCTACGTAACTGGCACAAGTTTGTTCTACGCAACTGGCATAAGTTTGTTCTACGCAACTGGCACAAGTTTGTTCTACGTAACTGGCACAAGTTTGTTCTACGCAACTGGCACAAGTTTGTTTGACACATCTGGCACAAGTTTGTTTGACACAACTGGCAAAAGTTTGTTCTACGCAACTGGCACAAGTTTGTTCGACGCAAGTGGCACAAGTTTGTTTTATGCAACTGGCACAAGTTTGTTTGACACAACTGGCAGAAGTTTGTTCTACGCAACTGGCACAAGTTTGTTCGATGCAACTGGCACAAGTTTGTTTGACGCAACTGGCACAAGTCTGTTTGACTTAACTGGCACAAGTTTGTTTGACGCAACTGGCACAAGTTTGTTCGATGCAACTGGCACAAGTCTGTTTGACGCAACTGGCACAAGTTTTTTTGATGCAACTGGCACAAGTTTGTTCTATGCAACTGGCAAAAGTTTGTTTTGACGCAACGGGCACAAGGTTGTTCTACAAAACTGGCACAAGTTTGTTCTATACAACTGGCACAAGTTTGTTTGACGCAACTGGCACATGTTTGTTTTACGCAACTGGCACAAGTTTCTTTGACGCAACTGGCACAAGTTTGTTCGACACAACTGGCCCAAGTTTGTTTGACGCAACTGGCACAAGTTTATTTGACACAACTGGCACAAGTTTGTTCTACGCAACTGGCACAAGTTTGTTCGACGAAACTGGCACAAGTTTGTCCGACGCAACTGGCACAAGTTTGTTCGACGCAACTGGCACAAGTTTGTTCTACGCAACTGGCACAAGTTTGTTCTGCGCAACTGGCATAAGTTTGTCTGACATAACTGGCACAAGTTTGTTCTACGTAACTGGCACAAGTTTGTTCTACGCAACTGGCACAAGTTTGTTCTACGCAACTGGCACAAGTTTGTTCGACGCAACTGGCACAAGTTTGTTTTACGCAACTGGCACAAGTTTGTTTGACACAACTGGCACAAGTTTGTTCTATGCAACTGGCAAAAGTTTGTTCAATGCAATTGGCACAATTTTGTCCGACGCAACTGGCACAAGTTTGTTCGACGCAACTGGCACAAGTTTGTTCGATGCAACTGGCACAATTTTGTTCTACGTAACTGACAGAAGTTTGTTCTACGCAACTGGCATAAATTTGTTTGACGCAACTGGCACAAGTTTGTTTGACGCAACTGGCACAAGTTTGTTCTTCGCAACTTGCACAAGTTTGTTCAACGCAACTGGCACAAGTTTGTTCGACGCAACTGGCACAAGTTTGTTCTACGCAACTGGCACAAATTTGTTCTACGCAACTGGCACAAGTTTGTTCTATGCAACTGGCACAAGTTTGTTTGACGCAATTGGCACAAGTTTGTTCTTCGCAACTGGCACAAGTTTGTTCTATGCAACTGGCTCAAGTTTGTTCTGCGCAACTGGCACAACTTTGTTCTATGCAACTGGCAGAAGTTTGTTTGACACAACTCGCACAAGTTTGTTCTACGCAACTGGCACAAGTTTGTTCTACGCAACTGGCACAAGTTTGTTCAACGCAACTGGCGCAAGTATGTTCGACGCAACTGGCGCAAGTTTGTTCTACGCAACTGGCTCAAGTTTGTTCTATGCAACTGGCACAAGTTTGTTTGACGCAACTGGCACAAGTTTGTTTGACGCAACTGGCACAAGTTTGTTCTACGAAACTGGACCAAGTTTGTTTGACGCAACTGGCAGAAGTTTGTTCTACGCAACTGGCACAAGTTTGTTTGACACAACTGGCACAAGTTTGTTCTACGCAACTGGCAGAAGTTTGTTCTACGCAACTGGCACAAGTTTGTTCTACGTAACTGGCACAAGTTTGTTCTACGCAACTGGCACAAGTTTGTTTGACACATCTGGCACAAGTTTGTTTGACACAACTGGCAAAAGTTTGTTCTACGCAACTGGCACAAGTTTGTTCGACTTAAGTGGCATAAGTTTGTTCTATGCAACTGGCACAAGTTTGTTTGACACAACTGGCACAAGTTTGTTCTACGCAACTGGCACAAGTTTGTTCGATGCAACTGGCACAAGTTTGTTTGACGCAACTGGCACAAGTTTGTTCGACGCAACTGGCACAAGTTTGTTCTATGCAACTGGCACAAGTTTGTTCGACGAACTGGAACAAGTTTGTTTAACGCAACTGGTACAAGTTTATTCGACCCAACTGGCACAAGTTTGTTTGACGCAACTGGCACAAATTTTTTTGACGCAACTGGCACAAGTTTGTTTGACGCAACTGGCACAAGGTTGTTTGACGCAACTGGCACAAGGTTATTCTACACAACTGGCACAAGTTTGTTCTATGCAACTGGCACAAGTTTGTTTGACGCAACTGGCACAAGTTTGTTCTACGCAACTGGCACAAGTTTCTTCGACACAACTGGCACAAGTTTGTTCGACGCAACTGGCAGAAGTTTGTTCTACGCAACTGGCACAAGTTTGTTTGACACAACTGGCACAAGTTTGTTCTGTGCAACTGGCACAAATTTGTTCGACGAAACTGGCACAAGATTGTTCGACGCAACTGGAACAAGTTTCTTCGGCGCAACTGGCACAAGTTTGTTCTTCGCAACTGGTACAAGTTTTTTCTACGCAACTGGCACAAGTTTGTTCTACGAAACTGGCACAAGTTTGTTCTACGCAACTGGCACAAGTTTGTCTGACACAACTGGCACAAGTTTGTTCTACGTAACTGGCACAAGTTTGTTCTATGCAACTGGCACAAGTATGTTCGACGCAACTGGCACAAGTTTGTTTGACACAACTGGCACAAGTTTGTTCTACGCAACTGGCAAAAGTTTGTTTTACGCAACTGGCACAAGTTTGTTTGACGCAAGTGGCACAAGTTTGTTCTATGCAACTGGCACAAGTTTGTTTGACACAACTGGCACAAGTTTGTTCTACGCAACTGGCACAAGTTTGTTCGATACAACTGGCACAAGTTTGTTTGACGCAACTGGCACAAACTTATTCGACGCAACTGGCACAAGTTTGTTCGATGCAAATGGCACAAGTTTGTTCGACGCAACTGGCACAAGTTTGTTTAACGCAACTGGCACAAGTTTATTCGACCTAACTGGCAAAAGTTTGTTTGACGCAACTGGCACAAGTTTTTTTGACGCAACTGGCACAAGTTTGTTTGACGCAACTGGCACAAGGTTGTTTGACGCAACTGGCACAAGGTTGTTGTACACAACTGGCACAAGTTTGTTCTATGCAACTGACACAAGTTTGTTTGACTCAACTGGCACAAGTTTGTTCTACGCAACTGTCACAAGTTTGTTCAATGCATCTGGCACAAGTTTGTTCGATGCAACTGGCACAGGTTTGTTCGATGCAACTGGCACAAGTTTGTTCGACGCAACTGGCACAAGTTTGTTCTACGCAACTGGCACAAATTTGTTCTACGCAACTGGCACAAGTTTGTTTTACGCAACTGGCACAAGTTTGTTTGATGCAATTGGCAAAAGTTTGTTCTTCACAACTGGCACAAGTTTGTTCTATGCAACTGGCCCAAGTTTGTTCTACGCAACTGGCACAAGTTTTTTCTATGCAACTGCCAGAAGTTTGTTTGAAACAACTCGCACAAGTTTGTTCTACGCAACTGGCACAAGTTTGTTCTACGCAACTGGCACAAGTTTGTTTGACGCAACTGGCACAAACTTATTCGACGCAACTGGCACAAGTTTGTTCTACGCAACTGGCACAAGTTTGTTCGACGCAACTGGCACAAGTTTGTTTTACGCAACTGGCACAAGTTTGTTTGACACAACTGGCACAAGTTTGTTCTACGCAACTGGCAAAAGTTTGTTCAACGCAATTGGCACAATTTTGTCCGACGCAACTGGCACAAGTTTGTTCGACGCAACTGGCACAAGTTTGTTCGATGCAACTGGCACAATTTTGTTCTACGTAACTGACACAAGTTTGTTCTACGCAACTGCCATAAATTTGTTTGACGCAACTGGCACAAGTTTGTTTTACGCAACTGGCACAAGTTTGTTCTGCGCAACTTGCACAAGTTTGTTCAACGCAACTGGCACAAGTTTGTTCGACGCAACTGGCACAAGTTTGTTCTACGAAACTGGCACAAGTTTGTTCTACGCAACTGGCACAAGTTTGTCTGACACAAATGGCACAAGTTTGTTCTACGTAACTGGCACAAGTTTGTTCTACGCAACTGGCACAAGTATGTTCGACGCAACTGGCACAAGTTTGTTTGACACAACTGGCACAAGTTTGTTCTACGCAACTGGCAAAAGTTTGTTTTACGCAACTGGCACAAGTTTGTTCGACGCAAGTGGCACAAGTTTGTTCTATGCAACTGGCACAAGTTTGTTTGACACAACTGGCACAAGTTTGTTCTACGCAACTGGCACAAGTTTGTTCGATACAACTGGCACAAGTTTGTTTGACGCAACTGGCACAAACTTATTCGACGCAACTGGCACAAGTTTGTTCGATGCAAATGGCACAAGTTTGTTCGACGCAACTGGCACAAGTTTGTTTAACGCAACTGGCACAAGTTTATTCGACCTAACTGGCAAAAGTTTGTTTGACGCAACTGGCACAAGTTTTTTTGACGGCAACTGGCACAAGTTTGTTTGACGCAACTGGCACAAGGTTGTTTGACGCAACTGGCGCAAGGTTGTTGTACACAACTGGCACAAGTTTGTTCTATGCAACTGACACAAGTTTGTTTGACGCAACTGGCACAAGTTTGTTCTACGCAACTGTCACAAGTTTGTTCAACGCATCTGGCACAAGTTTGTTCGATGCAACTGGCACAGGTTTGTTCGATGCAACTGGCACAAGTTTGTTCGACGCAACTGGCACAAGTTTGTTCTACGCAACTGGCACAAATTTGTTCTATGCAACTGGCACAAGTTTGTTTTACGCAACTGGCACAAGTTTGTTTGATGCAATTGGCACAAGTTTGTTCTTCGCAACTGGCACAAGTTTGTTCTATGCAACTGGCCCAAGTTTGTTCTACGCAACTGGCACAAGTTTTTTCTATGCAACTGCCAGAAGTTTGTTTGAAACAACTCGCACAAGTTTGTTCTACGCAACTGGCACAAGTTTGTTCAACGCAACTGGCGCAAGTATGTTCGACGCAACTGGCACAAGTTTGTTCTACGCAACTGGCTCAAGTTTGTTCTATGCAACTGGCACAAGTTTGTTTGACGCAACTGGCACAAGTTTGTTTGACGCAACTGGCACAAGTTTGTTCTACGCAACTGGCCCAAGTTTGTTTGACGCAACTGGCAGAAGTTTGTTCTACGCAACTGGCACAAGTTTGTTCTACGCAACTGGCATAAGTTTGTTCTACGCAACTGGCACAAGTTTGTTCTACGTAACTGGCACAAGTTTGTTCTACGCAACTGGCACAAGTTTGTTTGACACATCTGGCACAAGTTTGTTTGACACAACTGGCAAAAGTTTGTTCTACGCAACTGGCACAAGTTTGTTCGACGCAAGTGGCACAAGTTTGTTTTATGCAACTGGCACAAGTTTGTTTGACACAACTGGCAGAAGTTTGTTCTACGCAACTGGCACAAGTTTGTTCGATGCAACTGGCACAAGTTTGTTTGACGCAACTGGCACAAGTCTGTTTGACTTAACTGGCACAAGTTTGTTTGACGCAACTGGCACAAGTTTGTTCGATGCAACTGGCACAAGTCTGTTTGACGCAACTGGCACAAGTTTTTTTGATGCAACTGGCACAAGTTTGTTCTATGCAACTGGCAAAAGTTTGTTTTGACGCAACGGGCACAAGGTTGTTCTACAAAACTGGCACAAGTTTGTTCTATACAACTGGCACAAGTTTGTTTGACGCAACTGGCACATGTTTGTTTTACGCAACTGGCACAAGTTTCTTTGACGCAACTGGCACAAGTTTGTTCGACACAACTGGCCCAAGTTTGTTTGACGCAACTGGCACAAGTTTATTTGACACAACTGGCACAAGTTTGTTCTACGCAACTGGCACAAGTTTGTTCGACGAAACTGGCACAAGTTTGTCCGACGCAACTGGCACAAGTTTGTTCGACGCAACTGGCACAAGTTTGTTCTACGCAACTGGCAAAAGTTTGTTCTGCGCAACTGGCATAAGTTTGTCTGACATAACTGGCACAAGTTTGTTCTACGTAACTGGCACAAGTTTGTTCTACGCAACTGGCACAAGTTTGTTCTACGCAACTGGCACAAGTTTGTTCGACGCAACTGGCACAAGTTTGTTTTACGCAACTGGCACAAGTTTGTTTGACACAACTGGCACAAGTTTGTTCTACGCAACTGGCAAAAGTTTGTTCAACGCAATTGGCACAATTTTGTCCGACGCAACTGGCACAAGTTTGTTCGACGCAACTGGCATAAATTTGTTTGACGCAACTGGCACAAGTTTGTTTGACGCAACTGGCACAAGTTTGTTCTGCGCAACTTGCACAAGTTTGTTCAACGCAACTGGCACAAGTTTGTTCGACGCAACTGGCACAAGTTTGTTCTACGCAACTGGCACAAATTTGTTCTACACAACTGGCACAAGTTTGTTCTATGCAACTGGCACAAGTTTGTTTGACGCAATTGGCACAAGTTTGTTCTTCGCAACTGGCACAAGTTTGTTCTATGCAACTGGCTCAAGTTTGTTCTGCGCAACTGGCACAACTTTGTTCAATGCAACTGGCAGAAGTTTGTTTGACACAACTCGCACAAGTTTGTTCTACACAACTGGCACAAGTTTGTTCTACGCAACTGGCACAAGTTTGTTCAACGTAACTGGCGCAAGTATGTTCGACGCAACTGGCGCAAGTTTGTTCTACGCAACTGGCTCAAGTTTGTTCTATGCAACTGGCACAAGTTTGTTTGACGCAACTGGCACAAGTTTGTTTGACGCAACTGGCACAAGTTTGTTCTACGAAACTGGACCAAGTTTGTTTCACGCAACTGGCAGAAGTTTGTTCTACGCAACTGGCACAAGTTTGTTTGACACAACTGGCACAAGTTTGTTCTACGCAACTGGCAGAAGTTTGTTCTACGCAACTGGCACAAGTTTGTTCTACGTAACTGGCACAAGTTTGTTCTACGCAACTGGCACAAGTTTGTTTGACACATCTGGCACAAGTTTGTTTGACACAACTGGCAAAAGTTTGTTCTACGCAACTGGCACAAGTTTGTTCGACTTAAGTGGCATAAGTTTGTTCTATGCAACTGGCACAAGTTTGTTTGACACAACTGGCACAAGTTTGTTCTACGCAACTGGCACAAGTTTGTTCGATGCAACTGGCACAAGTTTGTTTGACGCAACTGGCACAAGTTTGTTCGACGCAACTGGCACAAGTTTGTTCTATGCAACTGGCACAAGTTTGTTCGACGAACTGGAACAAGTTTGTTTAACGCAACTGGTACAAGTTTATTCGACCCAACTGGCACAAGTTTGTTTGACGCAACTGGCACAAATTTTTTTGACGCAACTGGCACAAGTTAGTTTGACGCAACTGGCACAAGGTTGTTTGACGCAACTGGCACAAGGTTATTCTACACAACTGGCACAAGTTTGTTCTATGCAATTGGCACAAGTTTGTTTGACGCAACTGGCACAAGTTTGTTCTACGCAACTGGCACAAGTTTCTTCAACACAACTGGCACAAGTTTGTTCGACGCAACTGGCAGAAGTTTGTTCTACGCAACTGGCACAAGTTTGTTTGACACAACTGGCACAAGTTTGTTCTGTGCAACTGGCACAAATTTGTTCGACGAAACTGGCACAAGATTGTTCGACGCAACTGGAACAAGTTTGTTCGGCGCAACTGGCACAAGTTTGTTCTTCGCAACTGGTACAAGTTTTTTCTACGAAACTGGCACAAGTTTGTTCTACGCAACTGGCACAAGTTTGTCTGACACAACTGGCACAAGTTTGTTCTACGTAACTGGCACAAGTTTGTTCTACGCAACTGGCACAAGTATGTTTGACGCAACTGGCACAAGTTTGTTTGACACAACTGGCACAAGTTTGTTCTACGCAACTGGCAAAAGTTTGTTTTACGCAACTGGCACAAGTTTGTTTGACGCAAGTGGCACAAGTTTGTTCTATGCAACTGGCACAAGTTTGTTTGACACAACTGGCACAAGTCTGTTTGACTTAACTGGCACAAGTTTGTTCGATACAACTGGCACAAGTTTGTTTGACGCAACTGGCACAAACTTATTCGACGCAACTGGCACAAGTTTGTTCGATGCAAATGGCACAAGTTTGTTCGATGCAACTGGCACAAGTTTGTTTAACGCAACTGGCACAAGTTTATTCGACCTAACTGGCAAAAGTTTGTTTGACGCAACTGGCACAAGTTTTTTTGACGCAACTGGCACAAGTTTGTTTGACGCAGCTGGCACAAGGTTGTTTGACGCAACTGGCACAAGGTTGTTGTACACAACTGGCACAAGTTTGTTCTATGCAACTGACACAAGTTTGTTTGACGCAACTGGCACAAGTTTGTTCTACGCAACTGTCACAAGTTTGTTCAACGCATCTGGCACAAGTTTGTTCGATGCAACTGGCACAGGTTTGTTCGATGCAACTGGCACAAGTTTGTTCGACGCAACTGGCACAAGTTTGTTCTACGCAACTGGCACAAGTTTGTTCTACGCAACTGGCACAAGTTTGTTCAACGCAACTGGCGCAAGTATGTTCGACGCAACTGGCACAAGTTTGTTCTACGCAACTGGCACAAGTTTGTTCGACGCAACTGGCACAAGTTTGTTTTACGCAACTGGCACAAGTTTGTTTGACACAACTGGCACAAGTTTGTTCTACGCAACTGGCAAAAGTTTGTTCAACGCAATTGGCACAATTTTGTCCGACGCAACTGGCACAAGTTTGTTCGACGCAACTGGCACAAGTTTGTTCGATGCAACTGGCACAATTTTGTTCTACGTAACTGACACAAGTTTGTTCTACGCAACTGCCATAAATTTGTTTGACGCAACTGGCACAAGTTTGTTTGACGCAACTGGCACAAGTTTGTTCTGCGCAACTTGCACAAGTTTGTTCAACGCAACTGGCACAAGTTTGTTTGACGCAACTGGCACAAGTTTGTTCTACGAAACTGGCACAAGTTTGTTCTACGTAACTGGCACAAGTTTGTCTGACACAACTGGCACAAGTTTGTTCTACGTAACTGGCACAAGTTTGTTCTACGCAACTGGCACAAGTATGTTCGACGCAACTGGCACAAGTTTGTTTGACACAACTGGCACAAGTTTGTTCTACGCAACTGGCAAAAGTTTGTTTTACGCAACTGGCACAAGTTTGTTCGACGCAAGTGGCACAAGTTTGTTCTATGCTACTGGCACAAGTTTGTTTGACACAACTGGCACAAGTTTGTTCTACGCAACTGGCACAAGTTTGTTCGATACAACTGGCACAAGTTTGTTTGACGCAACTGGCACAAACTTATTCGACGCAACTGGCACAAGTTTGTTCGATGCAAATGGCACAAGTTTGTTCGACGCAACTGGCACAAGTTTGTTTAATGCAACTGGCACAAGTTTATTCGACCTAACTGGCAAAAGTTTGTTTGACGCAACTGGCACAAGTTTTTTTGACGCAACTGGCACAAGTTTGTTTGACGCAACTGGCAAAAGGTTGTTTGACGCAACTGGCACAAGGTTGTTGTACACAACTGGCACAAGTTTGTTCTATGCAACTGACACAAGTTTGTTTGACGCAACTGGCACAAGTTTGTTCTACGCAACTGTCACAAGTTTTTTCAACGCATCTGGCACAAGTTTGTTCGATGCAACTGGCACAGGTTTGTTCGATGCAACTGGCACAAGTTTGTTCGACGCAACTGGCACAAGTTTGTTCTACGCAACTGGCACAAATTTGTTCTACGCAACTGGCACAAGTTTGTTTTACGCAACTGGCACAAGTTTGTTTGATGCAATTGGCACAAGTTTGTTCTTCGCAACTGGCACAAGTTTGTTCTATGCAACTGGCCCAAGTTTGTTCTACGCAACTGGCACAAGTTTGTTCAACGCAACTGGCGCAAGTATGTTCGACGCAACTGGCACAAGTTTGTTCTACGCAACTGGCTCAAGTTTGTTCTATGCAACTGGCACAAGTTTGTTTGACGCAACTGGCACAAGTTTGTTTGACGCAACTGGCACAAGTTTGTTCTACGCAACTGGCCCAAGTTTGTTTGACGCAACTGGCAGAAGTTTGTTCTACGCAACTGGCACAAGTTTGTTCTACGTAACTGGCACAAGTTTGTTCTACGCAACTGGCATAAGTTTGTTCTACGCAACTGGCAAAAGTTTGTTCTACGTAACTGGCACAAGTTTGTTCTACGCAACTGGCACAAGTTTGTTTGACACATCTGGCACAAGTTTGTTTGACACAACTGGCAAAAGTTTGTTCTACGCAACTGGCACAAGTTTGTTCGACGCAAGTGGCACAAGTTTGTTTTATGCAACTGGCACAAGTTTGTTTGACGCAACTGGCACAAGTTTGTTCGATGCAACTGGCACAAGTCTGTTTGACGCAACTGGCACAAGTTTTTTTGATGCAACTGGCACAAGTTTGTTCTATGCAACTGGCAAAAGTTTGTTTTGACGCAACGGGCACAAGGTTGTTCTACAAAACTGGCACAAGTTTGTTCTATACAACTGGCACAAGTTTGTTTGACGCAACTGGCACATGTTTGTTTTACGCAACTGGCACAAGTTTCTTTGACGCAACTGGCACAAGTTTGTTCGACACAACTGGCCCAAGTTTGTTTGACGCAACTGGCACAAGTTTATTTGACACAACTGGCACAAGTTTGTTCTACGCAACTGGCACAAGTTTGTTCGACGAAACTGGCACAAGTTTGTCCGACGCAACTGGCACAAGTTTGTTTTATGCAACTGGCACAAGTTTCTTTGACGCAACTGGCACAAGTTTGTTCTGCGCAACTGGCATAAGTTTGTCTGACATAACTGGCACAAGTTTGTTCTACGTAACTGGCACAAGTTTGTTCTACGCAACTGGCACAAGTTTGTTCTACGCAACTGGCACAAGTTTGTTCGACGCAACTGGCACAAGTTTGTTTTACGCAACTGGCACAAGTTTGTTTGACACAACTGGCACAAGTTTGTTCTACGCAACTGGCAAAAGTTTGTTCAACGCAATTGGCACAATTTTGTCCGACGCAACTGGCACAAGTTTGTTCGACGCAACTGGCACAAGTTTGTTCGATGCAACTGGCACAATTTTGTTCTACGTAACTGACACAAGTTTGTTCTATTAACTGGCATAAATTTGTTTGACGCAACTGGCACAAGTTTGTTTGACGCAACTGGCACAAGTTTGTTCTGCGCAACTTGCACAAGTTTGTTCAACGCAACTGGCACAAGTTTGTTCGACGCAACTGGCACAAGTTTGTTCTACGCAACTGGCACAAATTTGTTCTACGCAACTGGCACAAGTTTGTTCTATGCAACTGGCACAAGTTTGTTTGACGCAATTGGCACAAGTTTGTTCTTCGCAACTGGCACAAGTTTGTTCTATGCAACTGGCTCAAGTTTGTTCTGCGCAACTGGCACAACTTTGTTCTATGCAACTGGCAGAAGTTTGTTTGACACAACTCGCACAAGTTTGTTCTACGCAACTGGCACAAGTTTGTTCTACGCAACTGGCACAAGTTTGTTCAACGCAACTGGCGCAAGTATGTTCGACGCAACTGGCGCAAGTTTGTTCTACGCAACTGGCTCAAGTTTGTTCTATGCAACTGGCACAAGTTTGTTTGACGCAACTGGCACAAGTTTGTTTGACGCAACTGGCACAAGTTTGTTCTACGAAACTAGACCAAGTTTGTTTGACGCAACTGGCAGAAGTTTGTTCTACGCAACTGGCACAAGTTTGTTTAACACAACTGGCACAAGTTTGTTCTACGCAACTGGCAGAAGTTTGTTCTACGCAACTGGCACAAGTTTGTTCTACGTAACTGGCACAAGTTTGTTCTACGCAACTGGCACAAGTTTGTTTGACACATCTGGCACAAGTTTGTTTGACACAACTGGCAAAAGTTTGTTCTACGCAACTGGCACAAGTTTGTTCGACTTAAGTGGCATATGTTTGTTCTATGCAACTGGCACAAGTTTGTTCTACGCAACTGGCACAAGTTTGTTCGATGCAACTGGCACAAGTTTGTTTGACGCAACTGGCACAAGTTTGTTCGACGCAACTGGCACAAGTTTGTTCTATGCAACTGGCACAAGTTTGTTCGACGAACTGGAACAAGTTTGTTTAACGCAACTGGTACAAGTTTATTCGACCCAACTGGCACAAGTTTCTTTGACGCAACTGGCACAAATTTTTTTGACGCAACTGGCACAAGTTTGTTTGACGCAACTGGCACAAGGTTGTTTGACGCAACTGGCACAAGTTTGTTCTACGCAACTGGCACAAGTTTCTTCGACACAACTGGCACAAGTTTGTTCGACGCAACTGGCAGAAGTTTGTTCTACGCAACTGGCACAAGTTTGTTTGACACAACTGGCACAAGTTTGTTCTGTGCAACTGGCACAAATTTGTTCGACGAAACTGGCACAAGATTGTTCGACGCAACAGGAACAAGTTTGTTCGGCGCAACTGGCACAAGTTTGTTCTTCGCAACTGGTACAAGTTTTTTCTACGCAACTGGCACAATTTTGTTCTACGAAACTGGCACAAGTTTGTTCTACGCAACTGGCACAAGTTTGTCTGACACAACTGGCACAAGTTTGTTCTACGTAACTGGCACAAGTTTGTTCTACGCAACTGGCACAAGTATGTTCGACGCAACTGGCACAAGTTTGTTTGACACAACTGGCACAAGTTTGTTCTACGCAACTGGCAAAAGTTTGTTTTACGCAACTGGCACAAGTTTGTTTGACGCAAGTGGCACAAGTTTGTTCTATGCAACTGGCACAAGTTTGTTTGACACAACTGGCACAAGTTTGTTCTACGCAACTGGCACAAGTTTGTTCGATACAACTGGCACAAGTTTGTTTGACGCAACTGGCACAAACTTATTCGACGCAACTGGCACAAGTTTGTTCGATGCAAATGGCACAAGTTTGTTCGACGCAACTGGCACAAGTTTGTTTAACACAACTGGCACAAGTTTATTCGACCTAACTGGCAAAAGTTTGTTTGACGCAACTGGCACAAGTTTTTTTGACGCAACTGGCACAAGTTTGTTTGACGCAACTGGCACAAGGTTGTTTGACGCAACTGGCACAAGGTTGTTGTACACAACTGGCACAAGTTTGTTCTATGCAACTGACACAAGTTTGTTTGACGCAACTGGCACAAGTTTGTTCTACGCAACTGTCACAAGTTTGTTCAACGCATCTGGCACAAGTTTGTTCGATGCAACTGGCACAGGTTTGTTCGATGCAACTGGCACAAGTTTGTTCGACGCAACTGGCACAAGTTTGTTCTACGCAACTGGCACAAGTTTGTTCTACGCAACTGGCACAAGTTTGTTCAACGCAACTGGCGCAAGTATGTTCGACGCAACTGGCACAAGTTTGTTCTACGCAACTGGCACAAGTTTGTTCGACGCAACTGGCACAAGTTTGTTTTACGCAACTGTCACAAGTTTGTTTGACACAACTGGCACAAGTTTGTTCTACGCAACTGGCAAAAGTTTGTTCAACGCAATTGGCACAATTTTGTCCGACGCAACTGGCACAAGTTTGTTCGACGCAACTGGCACAAGTTTGTTCGATGCAACTGGCACAATTTTGTTCTACGTAACTGACACAAGTTTGTTCTACGCAACTGCCATAAATTTGTTTGACGCAACTGGCACAAGTTTGTTTGACGCAACTGGCACAAGTTTGTTCTGCGCAACTTGCACAAGTTTGTTCAACGCAACTGGCACAAGTTTGTTCGACGCAACTGGCACAAGTTTGTTCTACGAAACTGGCACAAGTTTGTTCTACGTAACTGGCACAAGTTTGTCTGACACAACTGGCACAAGTTTGTTCTACGTAACTGGCACAAGTTTGTTCTACGCAACTGGCACAAGTATGTTCGACGCAACTGGCACAAGTTTGTTTGACACAACTGGCACAAGTTTGTTCTACGCAACTGGCAAAAGTTTGTTTTACGCAACTGGCACAAGTTTGTTCGACGCAAGTGGCACAAGTTTGTTCTATGCAACTGGCACAAGTTTGTTTGACACAACTGGCACAAGTTTGTTCTACGCAACTGGCACAAGTTTGTTCGATACAACTGGCACAAGTTTGTTTGACGCAACTGGCACAAACTTATTCGACGCAACTGGCACAAGTTTGTTCTATGCAAATGGCACAAGTTTGTTCGACGCAACTGGCACAAGTTTGTTTAACGCAACTGGCACAAGTTTATTCGACCTAACTGGCAAAAGTTTGTTTGACGCAACTGGCACAAGTTTTTTTGACGCAACTGGCACAGGTTTGTTTGACGCAACTGGCACAAGGTTGTTTGACGCAACTGGCACAAGGTTGTTGTACACAACTGGCACAAGTTTGTTCTAAGCAACTGACACAAGTTTGTTTGACGCAACTGGCACAAGTTTGTTCTACGCAACTGTCACAAGTTTGTTCAACGCATCTGGCACAAGTTTGTTCGATGCAACTGGCACAGGTTTGTTCGATGCAACTGGCACAAGTTTGTTCGACGCAACTGGCACAAGTTTGTTCTACGCAACTGGCACAAATTTGTTCTACGCAACTGGCACAAGTTTGTTTTACGCAACTGGCACAAGTTTGTTTGATGCAATTGGCACAAGTTTGTTCTTCGCAACTGGCACAAGTTTGTTCTATGCAACTGGCCCAAGTTTGTTCTACGCAACTGGCACAAGTTTTTTCTATGCAACTGCCAGAAGTTTGTTTGATGCAATTGGCACAAGTTTGTTCTTCGCAACTGGCACAAGTTTGTTCTATGCAACTGGCCCAAGTTTGTTTGACGCAACTGGCACAAGTTTGTTCTTCGCAACTGGCACAAGTTTGTTCTACGCAACTGGCACAAGTTTGTTCTACGCAACTGGCACAAGTTTGTTCAACGCAACTGGCGCAAGTATGTTCGACGCAACTGGCACAAGTTTGTTCTACGCAACTGGCTCAAGTTTGTTCTATGCAACTGGCACAAGTTTGTTTGACGCAACTGGCACAAGTTTGTTTGACGCAACTGGCACAAGTTTGTTCTACGCAACTGGCCCAAGTTTGTTTGACGCAACTGGCAGAAGTTTGTTCTACGCAACTGGCACAAGTTTGTTCTACGTAACTGGCACAAGTTTGTTCTACGCAACTGGCATAAGTTTGTTCTACGCAACTGGCACAAGTTTGTTCTACGTAACTGGCACAAGTTTGTTCTACGCAACTGGCACAAGTTTGTTTGACACATCTGGCACAAGTTTGTTTGACACAACTGGCAAAAGTTTGTTCTACGCAACTGGCACAAGTTTGTTCGACGCAAGTGGCACAAGTTTGTTTTATGCAACTGGCACAAGTTTGTTTGACAAAACTGGCAGAAGTTTGTTCTACGCAACTGGCACAAGTTTGTTCGATGCAACTGGCACAAGTTTGTTTGACGCAACTGGCACAAGTCTGTTTGACTTAACTGGCACAAGTTTGTTTGACGCAACTGGCACAAGTTTGTTCGATGCAACTGGCACAAGTCTGTTTGACGCAACTGGCACAAGTTTTTTTGATGCAACTGGCACAAGTTTGTTCTATGCAACTGGCAAAAGTTTGTTTTGACGCAACGGGCACAAGGTTGTTCTACAAAACTGGCACAAGTTTGTTCTATACAACTGGCACAAGTTTGTTTGACGCAACTGGCACATGTTTGTTTTACGCAACTGGCACAAGTTTCTTTGACGCAACTGGCACAAGTTTGTTCGACACAACTGGCCCAAGTTTGTTTGACGCAACTGGCACAAGTTTATTTGACACAACTGGCACAAGTTTGTTCTACGCAACTGGCACAAGTTTGTTCGACGAAACTGGCACAAGTTTGTCCGACGCAACTGGCACAAGTTTGTTCGACGCAACTGGCACAAGTTTGTTCTACGCAACTGGCACAAGTTTGTTCTGCGCAACTGGCATAAGTTTGTCTGACATAACTGGCACAAGTTTGTTCTACGTAACTGGCACAAGTTTGTTCTACGCAACTGGCACAAGTTTGTTCTACGCAACTGGCACAAGTTTGTTCGACGCAACTGGCACAAGTTTGTTTTACGCAACTGGCACAAGTTTGTTTGACACAACTGGCACAAGTTTGTTCTACGCAACTGGCAAAAGTTTGTTCAATGCAATTGGCACAATTTTGTCCGACGAAACTGGCACAAGTTTGTTCGACGCAACTGGCACAAGTTTGTTCGATGCAACTGGCACAATTTTGTTCTACGTAACTGACACAAGTTTGTTCTACGCAACTGGCATAAATTTGTTTGACGCAACTGGCACAAGTTTGTTTGATGCAACTGGCACAAGTTTGTTCTGCGCAACTTGCACAAGTTTGTTCAACGCAACTGGCACAAGTTTGTTCGACGCAACTGGCACAAGTTTGTTCTACGCAACTGGCACAAATTTGTTCTACGCCACTGGCACAAGTTTGTTCTATGCAACTGGCACAAGTTTGTTTGACGCAATTGGCACAAGTTTGTTCTTCGCAACTGGCACAAGTTTGTTCTATGCAACTGGCTCAAGTTTGTTCTGCGCAACTGGCACAACTTTGTTCTATGCAACTGGCACAAGTTTGTTTGACGCAACTGGCAAAAGTTTGTTTGACGCAACTGGCACAAGTTTGTTCTACGCAACTGGCCCAAGTTTGTTTGACGCAACTGGCAGAAGTTTGTTCTACGCAACTGGCACAAGTTTGTTCTACGTAACTGGCACAAGTTTGTTCTACGCAACTGGCATAAGTTTGTTCTACGCAACTGGCACAAGTTTGTTCTACGTAACTGGCACAAGTTTGTTCTACGCAACTGGCACAAGTTTGTTTGACACATCTGGCACAAGTTTGTTTGACACAACTGGCAAAAGTTTGTTCTACGCAACTGGCACAAGTTTGTTCGACGCAAGTGGCACAAGTTTGTTTTATGCAACTGGCACAAGTTTGTTTGACACAACTGGCAGAAGTTTGTTCTACGCAACTGGCACAAGTTTGTTCGATGCAACTGGCACAAGTTTGTTTGACGCAACTGGCACAAGTCTGTTTGACTTAACTGGCACAAGTTTGTTTGACGCAACTGGCACAAGTTTGTTCGATGCAACTGGCACAAGTCTGTTTGACGCAACTGGCACAAGTTTTTTTGATGCAACTGGCACAAGTTTGTTCTATGCAACTGGCAAAAGTTTGTTTTGACGCAACGGGCACAAGGTTGTTCTACAAAACTGGCACAAGTTTGTTCTATACAACTGGCACAAGTTTGTTTGACGCAACTGGCACATGTTTGTTTTACGCAACTGGCACAAGTTTCTTTGACGCAACTGGCACAAGTTTGTTCGACACAACTGGCCCAAGTTTGTTTGACGCAACTGGCACAAGTTTATTTGACACAACTGGCACAAGTTTGTTCTACGCAACTGGCACAAGTTTGTTCGACGAAACTGGCACAAGTTTGTCCGACGCAACTGGCACAAGTTTGTTCGACGCAACTGGCACAAGTTTGTTCTACGCAACTGGCACAAGTTTGTTCTGCGCAACTGGCATAAGTTTGTCTGACATAACTGGCACAAGTTTGTTCTACGTAACTGGCACAAGTTTGTTCTACGCAACTGGCACAAGTTTGTTCTACGCAACTGGCACAAGTTTGTTCGACGCAACTGGCACAAGTTTGTTTTACGCAACTGGCACAAGTTTGTTTGACACAACTGGCACAAGTTTGTTCTACGCAACTGGCAAAAGTTTGTTCAATGCAATTGGCACAATTTTGTCCGACGCAACTGGCACAAGTTTGTTCGACGCAACTGGCACAAGTTTGTTCGATGCAACTGGCACAATTTTGTTCTACGTAACTGACACAAGTTTGTTCTACGCAACTGGCATAAATTTGTTTGACGCAACTGGCACAAGTTTGTTTGACGCAACTGGCACAAGTTTGTTCTGCGCAACTTGCACAAGTTTGTTCAACGCAACTGGCACAAGTTTGTTCGACGCAACTGGCACAAGTTTGTTCTACGCAACTGGCACAAATTTGTTCTACGCAACTGGCACAAGTTTGTTCTATGCAACTGGCACAAGTTTGTTTGACGCAATTGGCACAAGTTTGTTCTTCGCAACTGGCACAAGTTTGTTCTATGCAACTGGCTCAAGTTTGTTCTGCACAACTGGCACAACTTTGTTCTATGCAACTGGCAGAAGTTTGTTTGACACAACTCGCACAAGTTTGTTCTACGCAACTGGCACAAGTTTGTTCTACGCAACTGGCACAAGTTTGTTCAACGCAACTGGCGCAAGTATGTTCGACGCAACTGGCGCAAGTTTGTTCTACGCAACTGACTCAAGTTTGTTCTATGCAACTGGCACAAGTTTGTTTGACGCAACTGGCACAAGTTTGTTTGACGCAACTGGCACAAGTTTGTTCTACGAAACTGGACCAAGTTTGTTTGACGCAACTGGCAGAAGTTTGTTCTACGCAACTGGCACAAGTTTGTTTGACACAACTGGCACAAGTTTGTTCTACGCAACTGGCAGAAGTTTGTTCTACGCAACTGGCACAAGTTTGTTCTACGTAACTGGCACAAGTTTGTTTGACACATCTGGCACAAGTTTGTTTGACACAACTGGCAAAAGTTTGTTCTACGCAACTGGCACAAGTTTGTTCGACTTAAGTGGCATAAGTTTGTTCTATGCAACTGGCACAAGTTTGTTTGACACAACTGGCACAAGTTTGTTCTACGCAACTGGCACAAGTTTGTTCGATGCAACTGGCACAAGTTTGTTTGACGCAACTGGCACAAGTTTGTTCGACGCAACTGGCACAAGTTTGTTCTATGCAACTGGCACAAGTTTGTTCGACGAACTGGAACAAGTTTGTTTAACGCAACTGGTACAAGTTTATTCGACCCAACTGGCACAAGTTTGTTTGACGCAACTGGCACAAATTTTTTTGACGCAACTGGCACAAGTTTGTTTGACGCAACTGGCACAAGGTTGTTTGACGCAACTGGCACAAGGTTATTCTACACAACTGGCACAAGTTTGTTCTATGCAACTGGCACAAGTTTGTTTGACGCAACTGGCACAAGTTTGTTCTACGCAACTGGCACAAGTTTCTTCGACACAACTGGCACAAGTTTGTTCGACGCAACTGGCACAAGTTTGTTCTACGCAACTGGCACAAGTTTGTTTGACACAACTGGCACAAGTTTGTTCTGTGCAACTGGCACAAATTTGTTCGACGAAACTGGCACAAGATTGTTCGACGCAACTGGAACAAGTTTGTTCGGCGCAACTGGCACAAGTTTGTTCTTCGCAACTGGTACAAGTTTTTTCTACGCAACTGGCACAAGTTTGTTCTACGAAACTGGCACAAGTTTGTTCTACGCAACTGGCACAAGTTTGTCTGACACAACTGGCACAAGTTTGTTCTACGTAACTGGCACAAGTTTGTTCTACGCATCTGGCACAAGTATGTTCGACGCAACTGGCACAAGTTTGTTTGACACAACTGGCACAAGTTTGTTCTACGCAACTGGCAAAAGTTTGTTTTACGCAACTGGCACAGGTTTGTTTGACGCAAGTGGCACAAGTTTGTTCTATGCAACTGGCACAAGTTTGTTTGACACAACTGGCACAAGTTTGTTCTACGCAACTGGCACAAGTTTGTTCGATACAACTGGCACAAGTTTGTTTGACGCAACTGGCACAAACTTATTCGACGCAACTGGCACAAGTTTGTTCGATGCAAATGGCACAAGTTTGTTCGACGCAACTGGCACAAGTTTGTTTAACGCAACTGGCACAAGTTTATTCGACCTAACTGGCAAAAGTTTGTTTGACGCAACTGGCACAAGTTTTTTTGACGCAACTGGCACAAGTTTGTTTGACGCAACTGGCATAAGGTTGTTTGACGCAACTGGCACAAGGTTGTTGTACACAACTGGCACAAGTTTGTTCTATGCAACTGACACAAGTTTGTTTGACTCAACTGGCACAAGTTTGTTCTAAGCAACTGTCACAAGTTTGTTCAATGCATCTGGCACAAGTTTGTTCGATGCAACTGGCACAGGTTTGTTCGATGCAACTGGCACAAGTTTGTTCGACGCAACTGGCACAAGTTTGTTCTACGCAACTGGCACAAATTTGTTCTACGCAACTGGCACAAGTTTGTTTTACGCAACTGGCACAAGTTTGTTTGATGCAATTGGCAAAAGTTTGTTCTTCGCAACTGGCACAAGTTTGTTCTATGCAACTGGCCCAAGTTTGTTCTACGCAACTGGCACAAGTTTTTTCTATGCAACTGCCAGAAGTTTGTTTGAAACAACTCGCACAAGTTTGTTCTACGCAACTGGCACAAGTTTGTTCTACGCAACTGGCACAAGTTTGTTCAACGCAACTGGCGCAAGTATGTTCGACGCAACTGGCACAAGTTTGTTCTACGCAACTGGCACAAGTTTGTTCGACGCAACTGGCACAAGTTTGTTTTACGCAACTGGCACAAGTTTGTTTGACACAACTGGCACAAGTTTGTTCTACGCAACTGGCAAAAGTTTGTTCAACGCAATTGGCACAATTTTGTCCGACGCAACTGGCACAAGTTTGTTCGACGCAACTGGCACAAGTTTGTTCGATGCAACTGGCACAATTTTGTTCTACGTAACTGACACAAGTTTGTTCTACGCAACTGCCATAAATTTGTTTGACGCAACTGGCACAAGTTTGTTTTACGCAACTGGCACAAGTTTGTTCTGCGCAACTTGCACAAGTTTGTTCAACGCAACTGGCACAAGTTTGTTCTACGAAACTGGCACAAGTTTGTTCTACGTAACTGGCACAAGTTTGTTCTACGCAACTGGCACAAGTTTGTCTGACACAAATGGCACAAGTTTGTTCTACGTAACTGGCACAAGTTTGTTCTACGCAACTGGCACAAGTATGTTCGACGCAACTGGCACAAGTTTGTTTGACACAACTGGCACAAGTTTGTTCTACGCAACTGGCAAAAGTTTGTTTTACGCAACTGGCACAAGTTTGTTCGACGCAAGTGGCACAAGTTTGTTCTATGCAACTGGCACAAGTTTGTTTGACACAACTGGCACAAGTTTGTTCTACGCAACTGGCACAAGTTTGTTCGATACAACTGGCACAAGTTTGTTTGACGCAACTGGCACAAACTTATTCGACGCAACTGGCACAAGTTTGTTCGATGCAAATGGCACAAGTTTGTTCGACGCAACTGGCACAAGTTTGTTTAACGCAACTGGCACAAGTTTATTCGACCTAACTGGCAAAAGTTTGTTTGACGCAACTGGCACAAGTTTCTTTGACGGCAACTGGCACAAGTTTGTTTGACGCAACTGGCACAAGGTTGTTTGACGCAACTGGCACAAGGTTGTTGTACACAACTGGCACAAGTTTGTTCTATGCAACTGACACAAGTTTGTTTGACGCAACTGGCACAAGTTTGTTCTACGCAACTGTCACAAGTTTGTTCAACGCATCTGGCACAAGTTTGTTCGATGCAACTGGCACAGGTTTGTTCGATGCAACTGGCACAAGTTTGTTCGACGCAACTGGCACAAGTTTGTTCTACGCAACTGGCACAAATTTGTTCTACGCAACTGGCACAAGTTTGTTTTACGCAACTGGCACAAGTTTGTTTGATGCAATTGGCACAAGTTTGTTCTTCGCAACTGGCACAAGTTTGTTCTATGCAACTGGCCCAAGTTTGTTCTACGCAACTGGCACAAGTTTGTTCTATGCAACTGGCACAAGTTTGTTTGAAACAACTCGCACAAGTTTGTTCTACGCAACTGGCACAAGTTTGTTCTACGCAACTGGCACAAGTTTGTTCAACGCAACTGGCGCAAGTATGTTCGATGCAACTGGCACAAGTTTGTTCTACGCAACTGGCTCAAGTTTGTTCTATGCAACTGGCACAAGTTTGTTTGACGCAACTGGCACAAGTTTGTTTGACGCAACTGGCACAAGTTTGTTCTACGCAACTGGCCCAAGTTTGTTTGACGCAACTGGCAGAAGTTTGTTCTACGCAACTGGCACAAGTTTGTTCTACGTAACTGGCACAAGTTTGTTCTACGCAACTGGCATTAGTTTGTTCTACACAACTGGCACAAGTTTGTTCTACGTAACTGGCACAAGTTTGTTCTACGCAACTGGCACAAGTTTGTTTGACACATCTGGCACAAGTTTGTTTGACACAACTGGCAAAAGTTTGTTCTACGCAACTGGCACAAGTTTGTTCGACGCAAGTGGCACAAGTTTGTTTTATGCAACTGGCACAAGTTTGTTTGACACAACTGGCAGAAGTTTGTTCTACGCAACTGGCACAAGTTTGTTCGATGCAACTGGCACAAGTTTGTTTGACGCAACTGGCACAAGTCTGTTTGACTTAACTGGCACAAGTTTGTTTGACGCAACTGGCACAAGTTTGTTCGATGCAACTGGCACAAGTCTGTTTGACGCAACTGGCACAAGTTTTTTTGATGCAACTGGCACAAGTTTGTTCTATGCAACTGGCAAAAGTTTGTTTTGATGCAACGGGCACAAGGTTGTTCTACAAAACTGGCACAAGTTTGTTCTATACAACTGGCACAAGTTTGTTCTACGCAACTGGCACAAGTTTGTTCTACGCAACTGGCACAAGTTTGTTCAACGTAACTGGCGCAAGTATGTTCGACGCAACTGGCGCAAGTTTGTTCTACGCAACTGGCTCAAGTTTGTTCTATGCAACTGGCACAAGTTTGTTTGACGCAACTGGCACAAGTTTGTTTGACGCAACTGGCACAAGTTTGTTCTACGAAACTGGACCAAGTTTGTTTCACGCAACTGGCAGAAGTTTGTTCTACGCAACTGGCACAAGTTTGTTTGACACAACTGGCACAAGTTTGTTCTACGCAACTGGCAGAAGTTTGTTCTACGCAACTGGCACAAGTTTGTTCTACGTAACTGGCACAAGTTTGTTCTACGCAACTGGCACAAGTTTGTTTGACACATCTGGCACAAGTTTGTTTGACACAACTGGCAAAAGTTTGTTCTACGCAACTGGCACAAGTTTGTTCGACTTAAGTGGCATAAGTTTGTTCTATGCAACTGGCACAAGTTTGTTTGACACAACTGGCACAAGTTTGTTCTACGCAACTGGCACAAGTTTGTTCGATGCAACTGGCACAAGTTTGTTTGACGCAACTGGCACAAGTTTGTTCGACGCAACTGGCACAAGTTTGTTCTATGCAACTGGCACAAGTTTGTTCGACGAACTGGAACAAGTTTGTTTAACGCAACTGGTACAAGTTTATTCGACCCAACTGGCACAAGTTTGTTTGACGCAACTGGCACAAATTTTTTTGACGCAACTGGCACAAGTTTGTTTGACGCAACTGGCACAAGGTTGTTTGACGCAACTGGCACAAGGTTATTCTACACAACTGGCACAAGTTTGTTCTATGCAACTGGCACAAGTTTGTTTGACGCAACTGGCACAAGTTTGTTCTACGCAACTGGCACAAGTTTCTTCGACACAACTGGCACAAGTTTGTTCGACGCAACTGGCAGAAGTTTGTTCTACGCAACTGGCACAAGTTTGTTTGACACAACTGGCACAAGTTTGTTCTACGCAACTGGCACAAGTTTGTTCGATGCAACTGGCACAAGTTTGTTTGACGCAACTGGCACAAGTTTGTTCGACGCAACTGGCACAAGTTTGTTCTATGCAACTGGCACAAGTTTGTTCGACGAACTGGAACAAGTTTGTTTAACGCAACTGGCACAAGTTTGTTCGACGCAACTGGCAGAAGTTTGTTCTACGCAACTGGCACAAGTTTGTTTGACACAACTGGCACAAGTTTGTTCTGTGCAACTGGCACAAATTTGTTCGATGAAACTGGCACAAGATTGTTCGACGCAACTGGAACAAGTTTGTTCGGCGCAACTGGCACAAGTTTGTTCTTCGCAACTGGTACAAGTTTTTTCTACGCAACTGGCACAAGTTTGTTCTACGAAACTGGCACAAGTTTGTTCTACGCAACTGGCACAAGTTTGTCTGACACAACTGGCACAAGTTTGTTCTACGTAACTGGCACAAGTTTGTTCTACGCAACTGGCACAAGTATGTTCGACGCAACTGGCACAAGTTTGTTTGACACAACTGGCACAAGTTTGTTCTACGCAACTGGCAAAAGTTTGTTTTACGCAACTGGCACAAGTTTGTTTGACGCAAGTGGCACAAGTTTGTTCTATGCAACTGGCACAAGTTTGTTTGACACAACTGGCACAAGTCTGTTTGACTTAACTGGCACAAGTTTGTTCGATACAACTGGCACAAGTTTGTTTGACGCAACTGGCACAAACTTATTCGACGCAACTGGCACAAGTTTGTTCGATGCAAATGGCACAAGTTTGTTCGACGCAACTGGCACAAGTTTGTTTAACGCAACTGGCACAAGTTTATTCGACCTAACTGGCAAAAGTTTGTTTGACGCAACTGGCACAAGTTTTTTTGACGCAACTGGCACAAGTTTGTTTGACGCAACTGGCACAAGGTTGTTTGACGCAACTGGCACAAGGTTGTTGTACACAACTGGCACAAGTTTGTTCTATGCAACTGACACAAGTTTGTTTGACGCAATTGACACAAGTTTGTTCTACGCAACTGTCACAAGTTTGTTCAACGCATCTGGCACAAGTTTGTTCGATGCAACTGGCACAGGTTTGTTCGATGCAACTGGCACAAGTTTGTTCGACGCAACTGGCACAAGTTTGTTCTACGCAACTGGCACAAGTTTGTTCTACGCAACTGGCACAAGTTTGTTCAACGCAACTGGCGCAAGTATGTTCGACGCAACTGGCACAAGTTTGTTCTACGCAACTGGCACAAGTTTGTTCTATGCAACTGGCACAAGTTTTTTTTACGCAACTGGCACAAGTTTGTTTGACACAACTGGCACAAGTTTGTTCTACGCAACTGGCAAAAGTTTGTTCAACGCAATTGGCACAATTTTGTCCGACGCAACTGGTACAAGTTTGTTCGACGCAACTGGCACAAGTTTGTTCGATGCAACTGGCACAATTTTGTTCTACGTAACTGACACAAGTTTGTTCTACGCAACTGCCATAAATTTGTTTGACGCAACTGGCACAAGTTTGTTTGACGCAACTGGCACAAGTTTGTTCTGCGCAACTTGCACAAGTTTGTTCAACGCAACTGGCACAAGTTTGTTCGACGCAACTGGCACAAGTTTGATCTACGAAACTGGCACAAGTTTGTTCTACGTAACTGGCACAAGTTTGTCTGACACAACTGGCACAAGTTTGTTCTACGTAACTGGCACAAGTTTGTTCTACGCAACTGGCACAAGTATGTTCGACGCAACTGGCACAAGTTTGTTTGACACAACTGGCACAAGTTTGTTCTACGCAACTGGCAAAAGTTTGTTTTACGCAACTGGCACAAGTTTGTTCGACGCAAGTGGCACAAGTTTGTTCTATGCAACTGGCACAAGTTTGTTTGACACAACTGGCACAAGTTTGTTCTACGCAACTGGCACAAGTTTGTTCGATACAACTGGCACAAGTTTGTTTGACGCAACTGGCACAAACTTATTCGACGCAACTGGCACAAGTTTGTTCGATGCAAATGGCACAAGTTTGTTCGACGCAACTGGCACAAGTTTGTTTAACGCAACTGGCACAAGTTTATTCGACCTAACTGGCAAAAGTTTGTTTGACGCAACTGGCACAAGTTTTTTTGACGCAACTGGCACAAGTTTGTTTGACGCAAGTGGCAAAAGGTTGTTTGACGCAACTGGCACAAGGTTGTTGTACACAACTGGCACAAGTTTATTCTATGCAACTGACACAAGTTTGTTTGACGCAACTGGCACAAGTTTGTTCTACGCAACTGTCACAAGTTTGTTCAACGCATCTGGCACAAGTTTGTTCGATGCAACTGGCACAAGTTTGTTCGATGCAACTGGCACAAGTTTGTTCGACGCAACTGGCACAAGTTTGTTCTACGCAACTGGCACAAATTTGTTCTACGCAACTGGCACAGGTTTGTTTTACGCAACTGGCACAAGTTTGTTTGATGCAATTGGCACAAGTTTGTTCTTCGCAACTGGCACAAGTTTGTTCTATGCAACTGGCCCAAGTTTGTTCTACGCAACTGGCACAAGTTTTTTCTATGCAACTGCCAGAAGTTTGTTTGAAACAACTCGCACAAGTTTGTTCTACGCAACTGGCACAAGTTTGTTCTACGCAACTGGCACAAGTTTGTTCAACGCAACTGGCGCAAGTATGTTCGACGCAACTGGCACAAGTTTGTTCTACGCAACTGGCTCAAGTTTGTTCTATGCAACTGGCACAAGTTTGTTTGACGCAACTGGCACAAGTTTGTTTGACGCAACTGGCACAAGTTTGTTCTACGCAACTGGCCCAAGTTTGTTTGACGCAACTGGCAGAAGTTTGTTCTACGCAACTGGCACAAGTTTGTTCTACGTAACTGGCACAAGTTTGTTCTACGCAACTGGCATAAGTTTGTTCTACGCAACTGGCACAAGTTTGTTCTACGTAACTGGCACAAGTTTGTTCTACGCAACTGGCACAAGTTTGTTTGACACATCTGGCACAAGTTTGTTTGACACAACTGGCAAAAGTTTGTTCTACGCAACTGGCACAAGTTTGTTCGACGCAAGTGGCACAAGTTTGTTTTATGCAACTGGCACAAGTTTGTTTGACACAACTGGCAGAAGTTTGTTCTACGCAACTGGCACAAGTTTGTTCGATGCAACTGGCACAAGTTTGTTTGACGCAACTGGCACAAGTCTGTTTGACTTAACTGGCACAAGTTTGTTTGACGCAACTGGCACAAGTTTGTTCGATGCAACTGGCACAATTCTGTTTGACGCAACTGGCACAAGTTTTTTTGATGCAACTGGCACAAGTTTGTTCTATGCAACTGGCAAAAGTTTGTTTTGACGCAACGGGCACAAGGTTGTTCTACAAAACTGGCACAAGTTTGTTCTATACAACTGGCACAAGTTTGTTTGACGCAACTGGCACATGTTTGTTTTACGCAACTGGCACAAGTTTCTTTGACGCAACTGGCACAAGTTTGTTCGACACAACTAGCCCAAGTTTGTTTGACGCAACTGGCACAAGTTTATTTGACACAACTGCCACAAGTTTGTTCTACGCAACTGGCACAAGTTTGTTCGACGAAACTGGCACAAGTTTGTCCGACGCAACTGGCACAAGTTTGTTCGACGCAACTGGCACAAGTTTGTTCTACGCAACTGGCACAAGTTTGTTCTGCGCAACTGGCATAAGTTTGTCTGACATAACTGGCACAAGTTTGTTCTACGTAACTGGCACAAGTTTGTTCTACGCAACTGGCACAAGTTTGTTCTGCGCAACTGGCACAAGTTTGTTCGACGCAACTGGCACAAGTTTGTTTTACGCAACTGGCACAAGTTTGTTTGACACAACTGGCACAAGTTTGTTCTATGCAACTGGCAAAAGTTTGTTCAACGCAATTGGCACAATTTTGTCCGACGCAACTGGCACAAGTTTGTTCGACGCAACTGGCACAAGTTTGTTCGATGCAACTGGCACAATTTTGTTCTACGTAACTGACACAAGTTTGTTCTACGCAACTGGCATAAATTTGTTTGACGCAACTGGCACAAGTTTGTTTGACGCAACTGGCACAAGTTTGTTCTGCGCAACTTGCACAAGTTTGTTCAACGCAACTGGCACAAGTTTGTTCGACGCAACTGGCACAAGTTTGTTCTACGCAACTGGCACAAATTTGTTCTACGCAACTGGCACAAGTTTGTTCTATGCAACTGGCACAAGTTTGTTTGACGCAATTGGCACAAGTTTGTTCTTCGCAACTGGCACAAGTTTGTTCTATGCAACTGGCTCAAGTTTGTTCTGCGCAACTGGCACAACTTTGTTCTATGCAACTGGCAGAAGTTTGTTTGACACAACTCGCACAAGTTTGTTCTACGCAACTGGCACAAGTTTGTTCTACGCAACTGGCACAAGTTTGTTCAACGCAACTGGCGCAAGTATGTTCGACGCAACTGGCGCAAGTTTGTTCTACGCAACTGGCTCAAGTTTGTTCTATGCAACTGGCACAAGTTTGTTTGACGCAACTGGCACAAGTTTGTTTGACGCAACTGGCACAAGTTTGTTCTACGAAACTGGACCAAGTTTGTTTCACGCAACGGGCAGAAGTTTGTTCTACGCAACTGGCACAAGTTTGTTTGACACAACTGGCACAAGTTTGTTCTACGCAACTGGCAGAAGTTTGTTCTACGCAACTGGCACAAGTTTGTTCTACGTAACTGGCACAAGTTTGTTCTACGCAACTGGCACAAGTTTGTTTGACACATCTGGCACAAGTTTGTTTGACACAACTGGCAAAAGTTTGTTCTACGCAACTGGCACAAGTTTGTTCGACGCAAGTAGCACAAGTTTGTTTTATGCAACTGGCACAAGTTTGTTCTACGTAACTGGCACAAGTTTGTTCTACGCAACTGGCACAAGTTTGTTTGACACATCTGGCACAAGTTTGTTTGACACAACTGGCAAAAGTTTGTTCTACGCAACTGGCACAAGTTTGTTCGACTTAAGTGGCATAAGTTTGTTCTATGCAACTGGCACAAGTTTGTTTGACACAACTGGCACAAGTTTGTTCTACGCAACTGGCACAAGTTTGTTCGATGCAACTGGCACAAGTTTGTTTGACGCAACTGGCACAAGTTTGTTCGACGCAACTGGCACAAGTTTGTTCTATGCAACTGGCACAAGTTTGTTCGACGAACTGGAACAAGTTTGTTTAACGCAACTGGTACAAGTTTATTCGACCCAACTGGCACAAGTTTGTTTGACGCAACTGGCACAAATTTTTTTGACGCAACTGGCACAAGTTTGTTTGACGCAACTGGCACAAGGTTGTTTGACGCAACTGGCACAAGGTTATTCTACACAACTGGCACAAGTTTGTTCTATGCAACTGGCACAAGTTTGTTTGACGCAACTGGCACAAGTTTGTTCTACGCAACTGGCACAAGTTTCTTCGACACAACTGGCACAAGTTTGTTCGACGCAACTGGCAGAAGTTTGTTCTACGCAACTGGCACAAGTTTGTTTGACACAACTGGCACAAGTTTGTTCTGTGCAACTGGCACAAATTTGTTCGACGAAACTGGCACAAGATTGTTCGACGCAACTGGAACAAGTTTGTTCGGCGCAACTAGCACAAGTTTGTTCTTCGCAACTGGTACAAGTTTTTTCTACGCAACTGGCACAAGTTTGTTCTACGAAACTGGCACAAGTTTGTTCTACGCAACTGGCACAAGTTTGTCTGACACAACTGGCACAAGTTTGTTCTACGTAACTGGCACAAGTTTGTTCTACGCAACTGGCACAAGTATGTTCGACACAACTGGCACAAGTTTGTTTGACACAACTGGCACAAGTTTGTTCTACGCAACTGGCAAAAGTTTGTTTTACGCAACTGGCACAAGTTTGTTTGACGCAAGTGGCACAAGTTTGTTCTATGCAACTGGCACAAGTTTGTTTGACACAACTGGCACAAGTTTGTTCTACGCAACTGGCACAAGTTTGTTCGATACAACTGGCACAAGTTTGTTTGACGCAACTGGCACAAACTTATTCGACGGAACTGGCACAAGTTTGTTCGATGCAAATGGCACAAGTTTGTTCGACGCAACTGGCACAAGTTTGTTTAACGCAACTGGCACTAGTTTATTCGACCTAACTGGCAAAAGTTTGTTTGACGCAACTGGCACAAGTTTTTTTGACGCAACTGGCACAAGTTTGTTTGACGCAACTGGCACAAGGTTGTTTGACGCAACTGGCACAAGGTTGTTGTACACAACTGGCACAAGTTTGTTCTATGCAACTGACACAAGTTTGTTTGACGCAACTGGCACAAGTTTGTTCTACGCAACTGTCACAAGTTTGTTCAACGCATCTGGCACAAGTTTGTTCGATGCAACTGGCACAGGTTTGTTCGATGCAACTGGCACAAGTTTGTTCGACGCAACTGGCACAAGTTTGTTCTACGCAACTGGCACAAGTTTGTTCTACGCAACTGGCACAAGTTTGTTCAACGCAACTGGCGCAAGTATGTTCGACGCAACTGGCACAAGTTTGTTCTACGCAACTGGCACAAGTTTGTTCGACGCAACTGGCACAAGTTTGTTTTACGCAACTGGCACAAGTTTGTTTGACACAACTGGCACAAGTTTGTTCTACGCAACTGGCAAAAGTTTGTTCAACGCAATTGGCACAATTTTGTCCGACGCAACTGGCACAAGTTTGTTCGACGCAACTGGCACAAGTTTGTTCGATGCAACTGGCACAATTTTGTTCTACGTAACTGACACAAGTTTGTTCTACGCAACTGCCATAAATTTGTTTGACGCAACTGGCACAAGTTTGTTTGACGCAACTGGCACAAGTTTGTTCTGCGCAACTTGCACAAGTTTGTTCAACGCAACTGGCACAAGTTTGTTCGACGCAACTGGCACAAGTTTGTTCTACGAAACTGGCACAAGTTTGTTCTATGTAACTGGCACAAGTTTGTCTGACACAACTGGCACAAGTTTGTTCTACGTAACTGGCACAAGTTTGTTCTACGCAACTGGCACAAGTATGTTCGACGCAACTGGCACAAGTTTGTTTGACACAACTGGCACAAGTTTGTTCTACGCAACTGGCAAAAGTTTGTTTTACGCAACTGGCACAAGTTTGTTCGACGCAAGTGGCACAAGTTTGTTCTATGCAACTGGCACAAGTTTGTTTGACACAACTGGCACAAGTTTGTTCTACGCAACTGGCACAAGTTTGTTCGATACAACTGGCACAAGTTTGTTTGACGCAACTGGCACAAACTTATTCGACGCAACTGGCACAAGTTTGTTCGATGCAAATGGCACAAGTTTGTTCGACGCAACTGGCACAAGTTTGTTTAACGCAACTGGCACAAGTTTATTCGACCTAACTGGCAAAAGTTTGTTTGACGCAACTGGCACAAGTTTTCTTGACGCAACTGGCACAAGTTTGTTTGACGCAACTGGCACAAGGTTGTTTGACGCAACTGGCACAAGGTTGTTGTACACAACTGGCACAAGTTTGTTCTATGCAACTGACACAAGTTTGTTTGACGCAACTGGCACAAGTTTGTTCTACGCAACTGTCACAAGTTTGTTCAACGCATCTGGCACAAGTTTGTTCGATGCAACTGGCACAGGTTTGTTCGATGCAACTGGCACAAGTTTGTTCGACGCAACTGTCACAAGTTTGTTCTACGCAACTGGCACAAATTTGTTCTACGCAACTGGCACAAGTTTGTTTTACGCAACTGGCACAAGTTTGTTTGATGCAATTGGCACAAGTTTGTTCTTCGCAACTGGCACAAGTTTGTTCTATGCAACTGGCCCAAGTTTGTTCTACGCAACTGGCACAAGTTTTTTCTATGCAACTGCCAGAAGTTTGTTTGAAACAACTCGCACAAGTTTGTTCTACGCAACTGGCACAAGTTTGTTCTACGCAACTGGCACAAGTTTGTTCAACGCAACTGGCGCAAGTATGTTCGACGCAACTGGCACAAGTTTGTTCTACGCAACTGGCTCAAGTTTGTTCTATGCAACTGGCACAAGTTTGTTTGACGCAACTGGCACAAGTTTGTTTGATGCAACTGGCACAAGTTTGTTCTACGCAACTGGCCCAAGTTTGTTTGACGCAACTGGCAGAAGTTTGTTCTACGCAACTGGCACAAGTTTGTTCTACGTAACTGGCACAAGTTTGTTCTACGCAACTGGCATAAGTTTGTTCTACGCAACTGGCACAAGTTTGTTCTACGTAACTGGCACAAGTTTGTTCTACGCAACTGGCACAAGTTTGTTTGACACATCTGGCACAAGTTTGTTTGACACAACTGGCAAAAGTTTGTTCTACGCAACTGGCACAAGTTTGTTCGACGCAAGTGGCACAAGTTTGTTTTATACAACTGGCACAAGTTTGTTTGACACAACTGGCAGAAGTTTGTTCTACGCAACTGGCACAAGTTTGTTCGATGCAACTGGCACAAGTTTGTTTGACGCAACTGGCACAAGTCTGTTTGACTTAACTGGCACAAGTTTGTTTGACGCAACTGGCACAAGTTTGTTCGATGCAACTGGCACAAGTCTGTTTGACGCAACTGGCACAAGTTTTTTTGATGCAACTGGCACAAGTTTGTTCTATGCAACTGGCAAAAGTTTGTTTTGACGCAACGGGCACAAGGTTGTTCTACAAAACTGGCACAAGTTTGTTCTATACAACTGGCACAAGTTTGTTTGACGCAACTGGCACATGTTTGTTTTACGCAACTGGCACAAGTTTCTTTGACGCAACTGGCACAAGTTTGTTCGACACAACTGGCCCAAGTTTGTTTGACGCAACTGGCACAAGTTTATTTGACACAACTGGCACAAGTTTGTTCTACGCAACTGGCACAAGTTTGTTCGACGAAACTGGCACAAGTTTGTCCGACGCAACTGGCACAAGTTTGTTCGACGCAACTGGCACAAGTTTGTTCTACGCAACTGGCACAAGTTTGTTCTGCGCAACTGGCATAAGTTTGTCTGACATAACTGGCACAAGTTTGTTCTACGTAACTGGCACAAGTTTGTTCTACGCAACTGGCACAAGTTTGTTCTACGCAACTGGCACAAGTTTGTTCGACGCAACTGGCACAAGTTTGTTTTACGCAACTGGCACAAGTTTGTTTGACACAACTGGCACAAGTTTGTTCTACGCAACTAGCAAAAGTTTGTTCAACGCAATTGGCACAATTTTGTCCGACGCAACTGGCACAAGTTTGTTCGACGCAACTGGCACAAGTTTGTTCGATGCAACTGGCACAATTTTGTTCTACGTAACTGACACAAGTTTGTTCTACGCAACTGGCATAAATTTGTTTGACGCAACTGGCACAAGTTTGTTTGACGCAACTGGCACAAGTTTGTTCTGCGCAACTTGCACAAGTTTGTTCAACGCAACTGGCACAAGTTTGTTCGACGCAACTGGCACAAGTTTGTTCTACGCAACTGGCACAAATTTGTTCTACGCAACTGGCACAAGTTTGTTCTATGCAACTGGCACAAGTTTGTTTGACGCAATTGGCACAAGTTTGTTCTTCGCAACTGGCACAAGTTTGTTCTATGCAACTGGCTCAAGTTTGTTCTGCGCAACTGGCACAACTTTGTTCTATGCAACTGGCAGAAGTTTGTTTGACACAACTCGCACAAGTTTGTTCTACGCAACTGGCACAAGTTTGTTCTACGCAACTGGCACAAGTTTGTTCAACGCAACTGGCGCAAGTATGTTCGACGCAACTGGCGCAAGTTTGTGCTACGCAACTGGCTCAAGTTTGTTCTATGCAACTGGCACAAGTTTGTTTGACGCAACTGGCACAAGTTTGTTTGACGCAACTGGCACAAGTTTGTTCTACGAAACTGGACCAAGTTTGTTTGACGCAACTGGCAGAAGTTTGTTCTACGCAACTTGCACAAGTTTGTTTGACACAACTGGCACAAGTTTGTTCTACGCAACTGGCAGAAGTTTGTTCTACGCAACTGGCACAAGTTTGTTCTACGTAACTGGCACAAGTTTGTTCTACGCAACTGGCACAAGTTTGTTTGACACATCTGGCACAAGTTTGTTTGACACAACTGGCAAAAGTTTGTTCTACGCAACTGGCACAAGGTTGTTCGACTTAAGTGGCATAAGTTTGTTCTATGCAACTGGCACAAGTTTGTTTGACACAACTGGCACAAGTTTGTTCTACGCAACTGGCACAAGTTTGTTCGATGCAACTGGCACAAGTTTGTTTGACGCAACTGGCACAAGTTTGTTCGATGCAACTGGCACAAGTTTGTTCTATGCAACTGGCACAAGTTTGTTCGACGAACTGGAACAAGTTTGTTTAACGCAACTGGTACAAGTTTATTCGACCCAACTGGCACAAGTTTGTTTGACGCAACTGGCACAAATTTTTTTGACGCAACTGGCACAAGTTTGTTTGACGCAACTGGCACAAGGTTGTTTGACGCAACTGGCACAAGGTTATTCTACACAACTGGCACAAGTTTGTTCTATGCAACTGGCACAAGTTTGTTTGACGCAACTGGCACAAGTTTGTTCTACGCAACTGGCACAAGTTTCTTCGACACAACTGGCACAAGTTTGTTCGACGCAACTGGCAGAAGTTTGTTCTACGCAACTGGCACAAGTTTGTTTGACACAACTGGCACAAGTTTGTTCTGTGCAACTGGCACAAATTTGTTCGACGAAACTGGCACAAGATTGTTCGACGCAACTGGAACAAGTTTGTTCGGCGCAACTGGCACAAGTTTGTTCTTCGCAACTGGTACAAGTTTTTTCTACGCAACTGGCACAAGTTTGTTCTACGAAACTGGCACAAGTTTGTTCTACGCAACTGGCACAAGTTTGTCTGACACAACTGGCACAAGTTTGTTCTACGTAACTGGCACAAGTTTGTTCTACGCAACTGGCACAAGTATGTTCGACGCAACTGGCACAAGTTTGTTTGACACAACTGGCACAAGTTTGGTCTACGCAACTGGCAAAAGTTTGTTTTACGCAACTGGCACAAGTTTGTTTGACGCAAGTGGCACAAGTTTGTTCTATGCAACTGGCACAAGTTTGTTTGACACAACTGGCACAAGTTTGTTCTACGCAACTGGCACAAGTTTGTTCGATACAACTGGCACAAGTTTGTTTGACGCAACTGGCACAAACTTATTCGACGCAACTGGCACAAGTTTGTTCGATGCAAATGGCACAAGTTTGTTCGACGCAACTGGCACAAGTTTGTTTAACGCAACTGGCACAAGTTTATTCGACCTAACTGGCAAAAGTTTGTTTGACGCAACTGGCACAAGTTTTTTTGACGCAACTAGCACAAGTTTGTTTGACGCAACTGGCACAAGGTTGTTTGACGCAACTGGCACAAGGTTGTTGTACACAACTGGCACAAGTTTGTTCTATGCAACTGACACAAGTTTGTTTGACGCAACTGGCACAAGTTTGTTCTACGCAACTGTCACAAGTTTGTTCAACGCATCTGGCACAAGTTTGTTCGATGCAACTGGCACAGGTTTGTTCGATGCAACTGGCACAAGTTTGTTCGACGCAACTGGCACAAGTTTGTTCTACGCAACTGGCACAAATTTGTTCTACGCAACTGGCACAAGTTTGTTTTACGCATCTGGCACAAGTTTGTTTGATGCAATTGGCAAAAGTTTGTTCTTCGCAACTGGCACAAGTTTGTTCTATGCAACTGGCCCAAGTTTGTTCTACGCAACTGGCACAAGTTTTTCTATGCAACTGCCAGAAGTTTGTTTGAAACAACTCGCACAAGTTTGTTCTACGCAACTGGCACAAGTTTGTTCTACGCAACTGGCACAAGTTTGTTCAACGCAACTGGCGCAAGTATGTTCGACGCAACTGGCACAAGTTTGTTCTACACAACTGACTCAAGTTTGTTCTATGCAACTGGCACAAGTTTGTTTGACGCAACTGGCACAAGTTTGTTTGACGCAACTGGCACAAGTTTGTTCTACGCAACTGGCCCAAGTTTGTTTGACGCAACTGGCAGAAGTTTGTTCTACGCAACTGGCACAAGTTTGTTCTACGTAACTGGCACAAGTTTGTTCTACGCAACTGGCATAAGTTTGTTCTACGCAACTGACACAAGTTTGTTCTACGTAACTGGCACAAGTTTGTCCTACGCAACTGGCACAAGTTTGTTTGACACATCTGGCACAAGTTTGTTTGACACAACTGGCAAAAGTTTGTTCTACGCAACTGGCACAAGTTTGTTCGACGCAAGTAGCACAAGTTTGTTTTATGCAACTGGCACAAGTTTGTTTGACACAACTGGCAGAAGTTTGTTCTACGCAACTGGCACAAGTTTGTTCGATGCAACTGGCACAAGTTTGTTTGACGCAGCTGGCACAAGTTTGTTCGATGCAACTGGCAAAAGTTTGTTCGACGAACTGGCACAAGTTTGTTTAATGCAACTGGCACAAGTTTATTCGACCCAACTGGCACAAGTTTGTTTGACGCAACTGGCACAAGTTTTTTTGACGCAACTGGCACAAGTTTGTTTGACGCAACTGGCACAAGGTTGTTTGACGCAATTGTTACAAGGTTATTCTACACAACTGGCACAAGTTTGTTCTACACAACTGACAAAAGTTTGTTCTACGCAACTGGCACAAGTTTGTTCAACGCAACTGGCACAAGTTTGTTCGATGCAACTGGCACAAGTTTCTTCTACGCAACTGACACAAGTTTGTTCTACGCAACTGGCATAAATTTGTACGACGCAACTGGCACAAGTTTCTTTGACGCAACTGGCACAAGTTTGTTCTGCGCAACTTGCACAAGTTTGTTCAACGCAACTGGCACAAGTTTGTTCGACGCAACTGGCGCAAGTTTGTTCTGCGCAACTGCCACAAATTTGTTCTACGCAACTGGCAAGTTTGTTTGACACAACTGGCAAAAGTTTGTTCTACGCAACTGGCACAAGTTTGTTCGACGCAAGTGGCACAAGTTTGTTCTATGCAACTGGCACAAGTTGTTTGACACAACTGGCACAAGTTTGTTCTACGCAACTGGCACAAGTTTTTTCGATGCAACTGGCACAAGTTTGTTTGACGCAACTGGCACCAACTTGTTTGACGCAACTGGCACAAGTTTGTTCGATGCAAATGGCACAAGTTTGTTTGACGCAACTAGCATAAGTTTGTTTAACGCAACTGGCAAAAGTTTATTCGACCATACTGGCACAAGTTTGTTTGACGCAACTGGCACAAGTTTTTTTTACGCAACTGGCACAAGTTTGTTTGACGCAACTGGCACAAGGTTGTTCTACACAACTGGCACAAATTTGTTCTATGCAACTGACACAAGTTTGTTTGACGCAACTGGCACAAGTTTGTTCTACGCAACTGGCACAAGTTTCTTTGACGAAACTGGCACAAGTTTGTTCGACGCAACTGGCCCAAGTTTGTTTGACGCAACTGGCACAAGTTTGTTTGACTTAACTGGCACAAGTTTGTTCTACACAACTGGCACAAGTTTGTTCAACAAAACTGGCACAAGTTTGTTTAACGCAACTGGCACAATTTTGTTCGACGCAACTGGCACAAGTTTGTTTTACGGAACTGGCACAAGTTTGTTTTACGGAACTGGCACAAGTTTGTTCTACGCAACTGGCACAAGTTTGTCTGTCACAACTAGCACAATTTTGTTCTACGTAACTGGCACAAGTTTGTTCTATGCAACTGGCACAAGTTTGTTCGACGCAACTGGCACAAGTTTGTTTTATACAACTGGCACAAGTTTGTTTGACACAACTGGCAGAAGGTTGTTCTCCGCAACTGGCACAAATTTGTTCGACGCAATTGGCACAAGTTTGTCCGACACAACTGGCACAAGTTTATTCGACGCAATTGGCACAAGTTTGTCCGACACAACTGGCACAAGTGTGTTCGACGCAACTGCCACAAGTTTGGTCTACGCAACTGGCACAAGTTTGTTCTATGCAACTGGCACAAGTTTGTTTGACGCAACTGGCACAAGTTTTTTTGACGCAACTGGCACAAGTTTGTTTGACGCAACTGGCACAAGGTTGTTTCACGCAACTGGCACAAGGTTGTTCTACACAACTGGCACAAGTTTGTTCTATGCAACTGACAGAAGTTTGTTTGACGCAACTGGCACAAGTTTGTTCTACGCAACTGGCACAAGTTTCTTTGACGAAACTGGCACAAGTTTGTTCGACGCAACTGGCCCAAGTTTGTTTGACGCAACTGGCACAAGTTTGTTTGACAAAACTGGCACAAGTTTTTTCTACACAACTGGCACAAGTTTGTTCAACAAAACTGGCACAAGTTTGTTCGACGCAACTGGCACAAGTTTGTTCGACGCAACTGGCACAAGTTTGTTTTATGGAACTGGCACAAGTTTGTTTTACGGAACTGGCACAAGTTTGTTCTACGCAACTGGCACAAGTTTGTCTGACACAACTGGCACAATTTTGTTCTACGTAACTGGCACAAGTTTCTTTGACGCAACTGGCACAAGTTTCTTCGACGCAACTGGCACAAGTTTGTTTTATGCAACTGGCAGAAGTTTGTTTGACACAACTGGCAGAAGTTTGTTCTACGCAACAGGCACAAGTTTGTTCGACGCAATTGGCACAAGTTTGTCCGACACAACTGGCACAAGTTTGTTCAACGCAATTGGCACAAGTTTGTCCAACACAACTGGCACAAGTGTGTTCGACGCAACTGGCACAAGTTTGTTCTACGCAACTGGCACAAGTTTGTTCTATGCAACTGGCACAAGTTTGTTTGACGCAACTGGCAAAAGTCTGTTTGACTTAACTGGCACAAGTTTGTTTGACGCAACTGGCACAAGTTTGTTCGATGCAACTGGCACAAGTCTGTTTGACGCAACTGGCACAAGTTTTTTTGATGCAACTGGCACAAGTTTGTTCTTTGCAACTGGCACAAGTTTGTTTTGACGCAACTGGCACAAGGTTGTTCTACAAAACTGGCACAAGTTTGTTCTATGCAACTGGCACAAGTTTGTTTGACGCAACTGGCACAAGTTTGTTTTACGCAACTGGCACAAGTTTCTTTGACGCAACTGGCACAAGTTTGTTCGACACAACTGGCCCAAGTTTGTTTGACGCAACTGGCACAACTTTATTTGACACAACTGGCACAAGTTTGTTCTACGCAACTGGCACAAGTTTGTTCGACGAAACTGGCACAAGTTTGTCCGACGCAACTGGCACAAGTTTGTTCGACGTAACTGGCACAAGTTTGTTCTACGCAACTGGCACAAGTTTGTTCTGCGCAACTGGCATAAGTTTGTCTGACATAACTGGCACAAGTTTGTTCTACATAACTGGCACAAGTTTGTTCGACGCAACTGGCATAAGTTTGTTTTACGCAACTGGCACAAGTTTCTTTGACACAACTGGCACAAGTTTGTTCTACGCAACTGGCAAAAGTTTGTTCGACGCAATTGGCACAATTTTGTCCGACGCAACTGGCACAAGTTTGTTCGACGCAACTGGCACAAGTTTGTTCGATGCAACTGGCACAAGTTTCTTCTACGCAACTGACACAAGTTTGTTCTACGCAACTGGCATAAATTTGTACGACGCAACTGGCACAAGTTTCTTTGACGCAACTGGCACAAGTTTGTTCTGCGCAACTTGCTCAAGTTTGTTCAACGCAACTGGCACAAGTTTGTTCGACGCAACTGGCGCAAGTTTGTTCTGCGCAACTGGCACAAATTTGTTCTACGCAACTGGCAGAAGTTTGTTCTACGCAACTGGCACAAGTTTGTTCTACGTAACTGGCACAAGTTTGTTCTACGCAACTGGCAGAAGTTTGTTCTACGCAACTGGCACAAGTTTGTTCTAAGTAACTGGCACAAGTTTGTTCTACGCAACTGGCACAAGTTTGTTTGACACATCTGGCACAAGTTTGTTTGACACAACTGGCAAAAGTTTGTTCGATGCAACTGGCACAAGTTTGTTTGACGCAATTGGCACAAGGTTCTTTGACGTAACTGGCACAAGGTTATTCTACACAACTGGCACAAGTTTGTTCTATGCAACTGGCACAAGTTTGTTTGACGCAACTGGCACAAGTTTGTTCTACGCAACTGGCACAAGTTTCTTCGACACAACTGGCACAAGTTTGTTCGACGCAACTGGCCCAAGTTTGTTTGATGCAACTGGCACAAGTTTGTTTGACACAACTGGCACAAGTTTGTTCTACGCAACTGGCACAAATTTGTTCTACGCAACTGGCACAAGTTTGTTTTACGCAACTGGCACAAGTTTGTTTGATGCAATTGGCACAAGTTTGTTCTTTGCAACTGGCACAAGTTTGTTCTATGCAACTGGCCCAAGTTTGTTCTACGCAACTGGCACAAGTTTTTTCTATGCAACTGGCAGAAGTTTGTTTGAAACAACTCGCACAAGTTTGTTCTACGCAACTGGCAAAAGTTTGTTCTACGCAACTGGCACAAGTTTGTTCAACGCAACTGGCGCAAGTATGTTCGACGCAACTGGCACAAGTTTGTTCGACGCAACTGGCTCAAGTTTGTTCTATGCAACTGGCACAAGTTTGTTTGACGCAACTGGCACAAGTTTGTTTGACGCAATTGGCACAAGTTTGTTCTACGCAACTGGCCCAAGTTTGTTTGACGCAACTGGCAGAAGTTTGTTCTACGCAACTGGCACAAGTTTGTTCTACGTAACTGGCACAAGTTTGTTCTACGCAACTGGCAGAATTTTTGTTCTACGCAACTGGCACAAGTTTGTTCTACGTAACTGGCACAAGTTTGTTCTACGCAACTGGCACAAGTTTGTTTGACACATCTGGCACAAGTTTGTTTGACACAACTGGCAAAAGTTTGTTCTACGCAACTGGCACAAGTTTGTTCGACGCAAGTGGCACAAGTTTGTTCTATACAACTGGCACAAGTTTGTTTGACACAACTGGCAGAAGTTTGTTCTACGCAACTGGCACAAGTTTGTTCGATGCAACTGGCACAAGTTTGTTTGACGCAACTGGCACAAGTTTGTTCGACGCAACTGGCACAAGTTTGTTCGATGCAACTGGCACAAGTTTGTTCGACGAACTGGCACAAGTTTGTTTAACGCAACTGGCACAAGTTTATTCGACCCAACAGGCACAAGTTTGTTTGACGCAACTGGCACAAGTTTTTTTGACGCAACTGGCACAAGTTTGTTTGACGCAACTGGCACAAGGTTGTTTGACGCAACTGTTACAAGGTTATTCTACACAACTGGCACAAGTTTGTTCTACACAACTGACAAAAGTTTGTTCTACGCAACTGGCACAAATTTGTTCGACGCAAGTGGCACAAGTTTGTTCTATGCAACTGGCACAAGTTGTTTGACACAACTGGCACAAGTTTGTTCTACGCAACTGGCACAAGTTTGTTCGATGCAACTGGCACAAGTTTGTTTGACGCAACTGGCACCAACTTGTTCGACGCAACTGGCACAAGTTTGTTCGATGCAAATGGCTCAAGTGTGTTTGACGCAACTAGCATAAGTTTGTTTAACGCAACTGGCACAAGTTTATTCGACCCAACTGGCACAAGTTTGTTTGACGCAACTGGCACGAGTTTTTTTGACGCAACTGGCACAAGTTTGTTTGACGCAACCGGCACAAGGTTGTTTGACGCAACTGGCACAAGGTTGTTCTACACAACTGGCACAAGTTTGTTCTATGCAACTGACACAAGTTTGTTTGACGCAACTGGCACAAGTTTGTTCTACGCAACTGGCACAAGTTTCTTTGACGAAACTAGCACAAGTTTGTTCGACGCAACTGGCCCAAGTTTGTTTGACGCAACTGGCACAAGTTTGTTTGACAAAACTGGCACAAGTTTGTTCTACACAACTGGCACAAGTTTGTTCAACAAAACTGGCACAAGTTTGTTCAACGCAACTGGCACAATTTTGTTCGACGCAACTGGCACAAGTTTGTTTTACGGAACTGGCACAAGTTTGTTTTACGGAACTGACACAAGTTTGTTCTACGCAACTGGCACAAGTTTGTCTGACACAACTGGCACAATTTTGTTCTACGTAACTGGCACAAGTTTGTTCTACGCAACTGGCACAAGTTTGTTCGATGTAACTGGCACAAGTTTGTTTTATGCAACTGGCACAAGTTTGTTTGACACAACTGGCAGAAGGTTGTTCTCCGCAACTGGCACAAATTTGTTCGACGCAATTGGCACAAGTTTGTCCGACACAACTGGCACAAGTTTGTTCGACGCAATTGGCACAAGTTTGTCCGACACAACTGGCACAAGTGTGTTCGACGCAACTGGCACAAGTTTGGTCTACGCAACTGGCACAAGTTTGTTCTATGCAACTGGCACAAGTTTGTTTGACGCAACTGGCACAAGTTTTTTTGACGCAACTGGCACAAGTTTGTTTGACGCAACTGGCACAAGGTTGTTTCACGCAACTGGCACAAGGTTGTTCTACACAACTGGCACAAGTTTGTTCTATGCAACTGACACAAGTTTGTTTGACGCAACTGGCACAAGTTTGTTCTACGCAACTGGCACAAGTTTCTTTGACGAAACTAGCACAAGTTTGTTCGACGCAACTGGCCCAAGTTTGTTTGACGCAACTGGCACAAGTTTGTTTGACAAAACTGGCACAAGTTTTTTCTACACAACTGGCACAAGTTTGTTCAACAAAACTGGCACAAGTTTGTTCGACGCAACTGGCACAAGTTTGTTCTACGCAACTGGCACAAGTTTGTTTTATGGAACTGGCACAAGTTTGTTTTACGGAACTGGCACAAGTTTGTTCTACGCAACTGGCACAAGTTTGTCTGACACAACTGGCACAATTTTGTTCTACGTAACTGGCACAAGTTTGTTCTACGCAACTGGCACAAGTTTCTTCGACGCAACTGGCACAAGTTTGTTTTATGCAACTGGCACAAGTTTGTTTGACACAACTGGCAGAAGTTTGTTCTACGCAACAGGCACAAGTTTGTTCGACGCAATTGGCACAAGTTTGTCCGACACAACTGGCACAAGTTTGTTCAACGAAATTTGCACAAGTTTGTCCAACACAACTGGCACAAGTGTGTTCGACGCAACTGGCACAAGTTTGTTCTACGCAACTGGCACAAGTTTGTTCTATGCAACTGGCACAAGTTTGTTTGACACAACTGGCAAAAGTCTGTTTGACTTAACTGGCACAAGTTTGTTCGATGCAACTGGCACAAGTTTGTTCTACGCAACTGGCAGAAGTTTGTTCTGCGCAACTGGCATAAGTTTGTCTGACATAACTGGCACAAGTTTGTTCTACGTAACTGGCACAAGTTTGTTCTACGCAACTGGCACAAGTTTGTTCGCCGCAACTGACACAAGTTTGTTTTACGCAACTGGCTCAAGTTTGTTTGACACAACTGGCACAAGTTTGTTCTACGCAACTGGCAAAAGTTTGTTCAACGCAATTGGCACAATTTTGTCCGACGCAACTGGCACAAGTTTGTTCGACGCAACTGGCACAAGTTTGTTCGATGCAACTGGCACAATTTTGTTCTACGTAACTGACACAAGTTTGTTCTACGCAACTGGCATAAATTTGTTTGACGCCACTGGCACAAGTTTGTTTGACGCAACTGGCACAAGTTTGTTCTGCGCAACTTGCACAAGTTTGTTCAACGCAACTGGCACAAGTTTGTTCGACGCAACTGGCACAAGTTTGTTCGACGCAACTGGCAAAAATTTGTTCTACGCAACTGGCACAAGTTTGTTCTATGCAACTGGCAAAAGTTTGTTTGACGCAATTGGCACAAGTTTGTTCTTCGCAACTGGCACAAGTTTGTTCTATGCAACTGGCTCAAGTTTGTTCTGCGCAACTGGCACAACTTTGTTCTATGCAACTGGCAGAAGTTTGTTTGACACAACTCGCACAAGTTTGTTCTACGCAACTGGCACAAGTTTGTTCTACGCAACTGGCACAAGTTTGTTCAACGCAACTGGCGCAAGTATGTTCGACGCAACTGGCGCAAGTTTGTTCTACGCAACTGGCTCAAGTTTGTTCTATGCAACTGGCACAAGTTTGTTTGGCGCAACTGGCACAAGTTTGTTTGACGCAACTGGCACAAGTTTGTTCTACGAAACTGGACCAAGTTTGTTTGACGCAACTGGCAGAAGTTTGTTCTACGCAACTGGCACAAGTTTGTTTGACACAACTGGCACAAGTTCGTTCTACGCAACTGGCAGAAGTTTGTTCTACGCAACTGGCACAAGTTTGTTCTACGTAACTGGCACAAGTTTGTTCTACGCAACTGACACAAGTTTGTTTGACACATCTGGCACAAGTTTGTTTGACACAACTGGCAAAAGTTTGTTCTACGCAACTGGCACAAGTTTGTTCGACTTAAGTTGCATAAGTTTGTTCTATGCAACTGGCACAAGTTTGTTTGACACAACTGGCACAAGTTTGTTCTACGCAACTGGCACAAGTTTGTTCGATGCAACTGGCACAAGTTTGTTTGACGCAACTGGCACAAGTTTGTTCGACGCAACTGGCACAAGTTTGTTCTATGCAACTGGCACAAGTTTGTTCGACGAACTGGAACAAGTTTGTTTAACGCAACTGGTACAAGTTTATTCGACCCAACTGGCACAAGTTTGTTTGACGCAACTGGCACAAGTTTTTTTGACCCAACTGGCACAAGTTTGTTTGACGCAACTGGCACAAGGTTGTTTGACGCAACTGGCACAAGGTTATTCTACACAACTGGCATAAGTTTGTTCTATGCAACTGGCACAAGTTTGTTTGACGCAACTGGCACAAGTTTGTTCTACGCAACTGGCACAAGTTTCTTCGACACAACTGGCACAAGTTTGTTCGACGCAACTGGCAGAAGTTTGTTCTACGCAACTGGCACAAGTTTGTTTGACACAACTGGCACAAGTTTGTTCTACGCAACTGGCACAAATTTGTTCGACGAAACTGGCACAAGATTGTTCGACGCAACTGGAACAAGTTTGTTCGGCGCAACTGGCACAAGTTTGTTCTTCGCAACTGGTACAAGTTTTTTCTACGCAACTGGCACAAGTTTGTTCAACGAAACTGGCACAAGTTTGTTCTACGCAACTGGCACAAGTTTGTCTGACACAACTGGCACAAGTTTGTTCTACGTAACTGGCACAAGTTTGTTCTACGCAACTGGCACAAGTATGTTCGACGCAACTGGCACAAGTTTGTTTGACACAACTGGCACAAGTTTGTTCTACGCAACTGGCAAAAGTTTGTTTTACGCAACTGGCACAAGTTTGTTCGACGCAAGTGGCACAAGTTTGTTCTATGCAACTGGCACAAGTTTGTTTGACACAACTGGCACAAGTTTGTTCTACGCAACTGGCACAAGTTTGTTCGATACAACTGGCACAAGTTTGTTTGACGCAACTGGCACAAACTTATTCGACGCAACTGGCACAAGTTTGTTCGATGCAAATGGCACAAGTTTGTTCGACGCAACTGGCACAAGTTTGTTTAACGCAACTGGCACAAGTTTATTCGACCTAACTGGCAAAAGTTTGTTTGACGCAACTGGCACAAGTTTTTTTGACGCAACTGGCACAAGTTTGTTTGACGCAACTGGCACAAGGTTGTTTGACGCAACTGGCACAAGGTTGTTCTACACAACTGGCACAAGTTTGTTCTATGCAACTGACACAAGTTTGTTTGACGCAACTGGCACAAGTTTGTTCTACGCAACTGTCACAAGTTTGTTCAACGCATCTGGCACAAGTTTGTTCGATGCAACTGGCACAGGTTTGTTCGATGCAACTGGCACAAGTTTGTTCGACGCAACTGGCACAAGTTTGTTCTACGCAACTGGCACAAATTTGTTCTACGCAACTGGCACAAGTTTGTTTTACGCAACTGGCACAAGTTTGTTTGATGCAATTGGCAGAAGTTTGTTCTTCGCAACTGGCACAAGTTTGTTCTATGCAACTGGCCCAAGTTTGTTCTACGCAACTGGCACAAGTTTTTTCTATGCAACTGCCAGAAGTTTGTTTGAAACAACTCGCACAAGTTTGTTCTACGCAACTGGCACAAGTTTGTTCTACACAACTGACTCAAGTTTGTTCTATGCAACTGGCACAAGTTTGTTTGACGCAACTGGCACAAGTTTGTTTGACGCAACTGGCACAAGTTTGTTCTACGCAACTGGCCCAAGTTTGTTTGACGCAACTGGCAGAAGTTTGTTCTACGCAACTGGCACAAGTTTGTTCTACGTAACTGGCACAAGTTTGTTCTACGCAACTGGCATAAGTTTGTTCTACGCAACTGACACAAGTTTGTTCTACGTAACTGGCACAAGTTTGTCCTACGCAACTGGCACAAGTTTGTTTGACACATCTGGCACAAGTTTGTTTGACACAACTGGCAAAAGTTTGTTCTACGCAACTGGCACAAGTTTGTTCGACGCAAGTAGCACAAGTTTGTTTTATGCAACTGGCACAAGTTTGTTTGACACAACTGGCAGAAGTTTGTTCTACGCAACTGGCACAAGTTTGTTCGATGCAACTGGCACAAGTTTGTTTGACGCAGCTGGCACAAGTTTGTTCGATGCAACTGGCAAAAGTTTGTTCGACGAACTGGCACAAGTTTGTTTAATGCAACTGGCACAAGTTTATTCGACCCAACTGGCACAAGTTTGTTTGACGCAACTGGCACAAGTTTTTTTGACGCAACTGGCACAAGTTTGTTTGACGCAACTGGCACAAGGTTGTTTGACGCAATTGTTACAAGGTTATTCTACACAACTGGCACAAGTTTGTTCTACACAACTGACAAAAGTTTGTTCTACGCAACTGGCACAAGTTTGTTCAACGCAACTGGCACAAGTTTGTTCGATGCAACTGGCACAAGTTTCTTCTACGCAACTGACACAAGTTTGTTCTACGCAACTGGCATAAATTTGTACGACGCAACTGGCACAAGTTTCTTTGACGCAACTGGCACAAGTTTGTTCTGCGCAACTTGCACAAGTTTGTTCAACGCAACTGGCACAAGTTTGTTCGACGCAACTGGCGCAAGTTTGTTCTGCGCAACTGGCACAAATTTGTTCTACGCAACTGGCAAGTTTGTTTGACACAACTGGCAAAAGTTTGTTCTACGCATCTGGCACAAGTTTGTTCGACGCAAGTGGCACAAGTTTGTTCTATGCAACTGGCACAAGTTGTTTGACACAACTGGCACAAGTTTGTTCTACGCAACTGGCACAAGTTTTTTCGATGCAACTGGCACAAGTTTGTTTGACGCAACTGGCACCAACTTGTTTGACGCAACTGGCACAAGTTTGTTCGATGCAAATGGCACAAGTTTGTTTGACGCAACTAGCATAAGTTTGTTTAACGCAACTGGCAAAAGTTTATTCGACCATACTGGCACAAGTTTGTTTGACGCAACTGGCACAAGTTTTTTTTACGCAACTGGCACAAGTTTGTTTGACGCAACTGGCACAAGGTTGTTCTACACAACTGGCACAAATTTGTTCTATGCAACTGACACAAGTTTGTTTGACGCAACTGGCACAAGTTTGTTCTACGCAACTGGCACAAGTTTCTTTGACGAAACTGGCACAAGTTTGTTCGACGCAACTGGCCCAAGTTTGTTTGACGCAACTGGCACAAGTTTGTTTGACTTAACTGGCACAAGTTTGTTCTACACAACTGGCACAAGTTTGTTCAACAAAACTGGCACAAGTTTGTTTAACGCAACTGGCACAATTTTGTTCGACGCAACTGGCACAAGTTTGTTTTACGGAACTGGCACAAGTTTGTTTTACGGAACTGGCACAAGTTTGTTCTACGCAACTGGCACAAGTTTGTCTGTCACAACTAGCACAATTTTGTTCTACGTAACTGGCACAAGTTTGTTCTATGCAACTGGCACAAGTTTGTTCGACGCAACTGGCACAAGTTTGTTTTATACAACTGGCACAAGTTTGTTTGACACAACTGGCAGAAGGTTGTTCTCCGCAACTGGCACAAATTTGTTCGACGCAATTGGCACAAGTTTGTCCGACACAACTGGCACAAGTTTATTCGACGCAATTGGCACAAGTTTGTCCGACACAACTGGCACAAGTGTGTTCGACGCAACTGCCACAAGTTTGGTCTACGCAACTGGCACAAGTTTGTTCTATGCAACTGGCACAAGTTTGTTTGACGCAACTGGCACAAGTTTTTTTGACGCAACTGGCACAAGTTTGTTTGACGCAACTGGCACAAGGTTGTTTCACGCAACTGGCACAAGGTTGTTCTACACAACTGGCACAAGTTTGTTCTATGCAACTGACAGAAGTTTGTTTGACGCAACTGGCACAAGTTTGTTCTACGCAACTGGCACAAGTTTCTTTGACGAAACTGGCACAAGTTTGTTCGACGCAACTGGCCCAAGTTTGTTTGACGCAACTGGCACAAGTTTGTTTGACAAAACTGGCACAAGTTTTTTCTACACAACTGGCACAAGTTTGTTCAACAAAACTGGCACAAGTTTGTTCGACGCAACTGGCACAAGTTTGTTCGACGCAACTGGCACAAGTTTGTTTTATGGAACTGGCACAAGTTTGTTTTACGGAACTGGCACAAGTTTGTTCTACGCAACTGGCACAAGTTTGTCTGACACAACTGGCACAATTTTGTTCTACGTAACTGGCACAAGTTTCTTTGACGCAACTGGCACAAGTTTCTTCGACGCAACTGGCACAAGTTTGTTTTATGCAACTGGCAGAAGTTTGTTTGACACAACTGGCAGAAGTTTGTTCTACGCAACAGGCACAAGTTTGTTCGACGCAATTGGCACAAGTTTGTCCGACACAACTGGCACAAGTTTGTTCAACGCAATTGGCACAAGTTTGTCCAACACAACTGGCACAAGTGTGTTCGACGCAACTGGCACAAGTTTGTTCTACGCAACTGGCACAAGTTTGTTCTATGCAACTGGCACAAGTTTGTTTGACGCAACTGGCAAAAGTCTGTTTGACTTAACTGGCACAAGTTTGTTTGACGCAACTGGCACAAGTTTGTTCGATGCAACTGGCACAAGTCTGTTTGACGCAACTGGCACAAGTTTTTTTGATGCAACTGGCACAAGTTTGTTCTTTGCAACTGGCACAAGTTTGTTTTGACGCAACTGGCACAAGGTTGTTCTACAAAACTGGCACAAGTTTGTTCTATGCAACTGGCACAAGTTTGTTTGACGCAACTGGCACAAGTTTGTTTTACGCAACTGGCACAAGTTTCTTTGACGCAACTGGCACAAGTTTGTTCGACACAACTGGCCCAAGTTTGTTTGACGCAACTGGCACAACTTTATTTGACACAACTGGCACAAGTTTGTTCTACGCAACTGGCACAAGTTTGTTCGACGAAACTGGCACAAGTTTGTCCGACGCAACTGGCACAAGTTTGTTCGACGTAACTGGCACAAGTTTGTTCTACGCAACTGGCACAAGTTTGTTCTGCGCAACTGGCATAAGTTTGTCTGACATAACTGGCACAAGTTTGTTCTACATAACTGGCACAAGTTTGTTCGACGCAACTGGCATAAGTTTGTTTTACGCAACTGGCACAAGTTTGTTTGACACAACTGGCACAAGTTTGTTCTACGCAACTGGCAAAAGTTTGTTCGACGCAATTGGCACAATTTTGTCCGACGCAACTGGCACAAGTTTGTTCGACGCAACTGGCACAAGTTTGTTCGATGCAACTGGCACAAGTTTCTTCTACGCAACTGACACAAGTTTGTTCTACGCAACTGGCATAAATTTGTACGACGCAACTGGCACAAGTTTCTTTGACGCAACTGGCACAAGTTTGTTCTGCGCAACTTGCTCAAGTTTGTTCAACGCAACTGGCACAAGTTTGTTCGACGCAACTGGCGCAAGTTTGTTCTGCGCAACTGGCACAAATTTGTTCTACGCAACTGGCAGAAGTTTGTTCTACGCAACTGGCACAAGTTTGTTCTACGTAACTGGCACAAGTTTGTTCTACGCAACTGGCAGAAGTTTGTTCTACGCAACTGGCACAAGTTTGTTCTAAGTAACTGGCACAAGTTTGTTCTACGCAACTGGCACAAGTTTGTTTGACACATCTGGCACAAGTTTGTTTGACACAACTGGCAAAAGTTTGTTCGATGCAACTGGCACAAGTTTGTTTGACGCAATTGGCACAAGGTTCTTTGACGTAACTGGCACAAGGTTATTCTACACAACTGGCACAAGTTTGTTCTATGCAACTGGCACAAGTTTGTTTGACGCAACTGGCACAAGTTTGTTCTACGCAACTGGCACAAGTTTCTTCGACACAACTGGCACAAGTTTGTTCGACGCAACTGGCCCAAGTTTGTTTGATGCGGCTGGCACAAGTTTGTTTGACACAACTGGCACAAGTTTGTTCTACGCAACTGGCACAAATTTGTTCTACGCAACTGGCACAAGTTTGTTTTACGCAACTGGCACAAGTTTGTTTGATGCAATTGGCACAAGTTTGTTCTTTGCAACTGGCACAAGTTTGTTCTATGCAACTGGCCCAAGTTTGTTCTACGCAACTGGCACAAGTTTTTTCTATGCAACTGGCAGAAGTTTGTTTGAAACAACTCGCACAAGTTTGTTCTACGCAACTGGCAAAAGTTTGTTCTACGCAACTGGCACAAGTTTGTTCAACGCAACTGGCGCAAGTATGTTCGACGCAACTGGCACAAGTTTGTTCGACGCAACTGGCTCAAGTTTGTTCTATGCAACTGGCACAAGTTTGTTTGACGCAACTGGCACAAGTTTGTTTGACGCAATTGGCACAAGTTTGTTCTACGCAACTGGCCCAAGTTTGTTTGACGCAACTGGCAGAAGTTTGTTCTACGCAACTGGCACAAGTTTGTTCTACGTAACTGGCACAAGTTTGTTCTACGCAACTGGCAGAATTTTTGTTCTACGCAACTGGCACAAGTTTGTTCTACGTAACTGGCACAAGTTTGTTCTACGCAACTGGCACAAGTTTGTTTGACACATCTGGCACAAGTTTGTTTGACACAACTGGCAAAAGTTTGTTCTACGCAACTGGCACAAGTTTGTTTTTCGCAACTGGCACAAGTTTGTTCTATACAACTGGCACAAGTTTGTTTGACACAACTGGCAGAAGTTTGTTCTACGCAACTGGCACAAGTTTGTTCGATGCAACTGGCACAAGTTTGTTTGACGCAACTGGCACAAGTTTGTTCGACGCAACTGGCACAAGTTTGTTCGATGCAACTGGCACAAGTTTGTTCGACGAACTGGCACAAGTTTGTTTAACGCAACTGGCACAAGTTTATTCGACCCAACAGGCACAAGTTTGTTTGACGCAACTGGCACAAGTTTTTTTGACGCAACTGGCACAAGTTTGTTTGACGCAACTGGCACAAGGTTGTTTGACGCAACTGTTACAAGGTTATTCTACACAACTGGCACAAGTTTGTTCTACACAACTGACAAAAGTTTGTTCTACGCAACTGGCACAAATTTGTTCGACGCAAGTGGCACAAGTTTGTTCTATGCAACTGGCACAAGTTGTTTGACACAACTGGCACAAGTTTGTTCTACGCAACTGGCACAAGTTTGTTCGATGCAACTGGCACAAGTTTGTTTGACGCAACTGGCACCAACTTGTTCGACGCAACTGGCACAAGTTTGTTCGATGCAAATGGCTCAAGTGTGTTTGACGCAACTAGCATAAGTTTGTTTAACGCAACTGGCACAAGTTTATTCGACCCAACTGGCACAAGTTTGTTTGACGCAACTGGCACGAGTTTTTTTGACGCAACTGGCACAAGTTTGTTTGACGCAACCGGCACAAGGTTGTTTGACGCAACTGGCACAAGGTTGTTCTACACAACTGGCACAAGTTTGTTCTATGCAACTGACACAAGTTTGTTTGACGCAACTGGCACAAGTTTGTTCTACGCAACTGGCACAAGTTTCTTTGACGAAACTAGCACAAGTTTGTTCGACGCAACTGGCCCAAGTTTGTTTGACGCAACTGGCACAAGTTTGTTTGACAAAACTGGCACAAGTTTGTTCTACACAACTGGCACAAGTTTGTTCAACAAAACTGGCACAAGTTTGTTCAACGCAACTGGCACAATTTTGTTCGACGCAACTGGCACAAGTTTGTTTTACGGAACTGGCACAAGTTTGTTTTACGGAACTGACACAAGTTTGTTCTACGCAACTGGCACAAGTTTGTCTGACACAACTGGCACAATTTTGTTCTACGTAACTGGCACAAGTTTGTTCTACGCAACTGGCACAAGTTTGTTCGATGTAACTGGCACAAGTTTGTTTTATGCAACTGGCACAAGTTTGTTTGACACAACTGGCAGAAGGTTGTTCTCCGCAACTGGCACAAATTTGTTCGACGCAATTGGCACAAGTTTGTCCGACACAACTGGCACAAGTTTGTTCGACGCAATTGGCACAAGTTTGTCCGACACAACTGGCACAAGTGTGTTCGACGCAACTGGCACAAGTTTGGTCTACGCAACTGGCACAAGTTTGTTCTATGCAACTGGCACAAGTTTGTTTGACGCAACTGGCACAAGTTTTTTTGACGCAACTGGCACAAGTTTGTTTGACGCAACTGGCACAAGGTTGTTTCACGCAACTGGCACAAGGTTGTTCTACACAACTGGCACAAGTTTGTTCTATGCAACTGACACAAGTTTGTTTGACGCAACTGGCACAAGTTTGTTCTACGCAACTGGCACAAGTTTCTTTGACGAAACTAGCACAAGTTTGTTCGACGCAACTGGCCCAAGTTTGTTTGACGCAACTGGCACAAGTTTGTTTGACAAAACTGGCACAAGTTTTTTCTACACAACTGGCACAAGTTTGTTCAACAAAACTGGCACAAGTTTGTTCGACGCAACTGGCACAAGTTTGTTCTACGCAACTGGCACAAGTTTGTTTTATGGAACTGGCACAAGTTTGTTTTACGGAACTGGCACAAGTTTGTTCTACGCAACTGGCACAAGTTTGTCTGACACAACTGGCACAATTTTGTTCTACGTAACTGGCACAAGTTTGTTCTACGCAACTGGCACAAGTTTCTTCGACGCAACTGGCACAAGTTTGTTTTATGCAACTGGCACAAGTTTGTTTGACACAACTGGCAGAAGTTTGTTCTACGCAACAGGCACAAGTTTGTTCGACGCAATTGGCACAAGTTTGTCCGACACAACTGGCACAAGTTTGTTCAACGAAATTTGCACAAGTTTGTCCAACACAACTGGCACAAGTGTGTTCGACGCAACTGGCACAAGTTTGTTCTACGCAACTGGCACAAGTTTGTTCTATGCAACTGGCACAAGTTTGTTTGACACAACTGGCAAAAGTCTGTTTGACTTAACTGGCACAAGTTTGTTCGATGCAACTGGCACAAGTTTGTTCTACGCAACTGGCAGAAGTTTGTTCTGCGCAACTGGCATAAGTTTGTCTGACATAACTGGCACAAGTTTGTTCTACGTAACTGGCACAAGTTTGTTCTACGCAACTGGCACAAGTTTGTTCGCCGCAACTGACACAAGTTTGTTTTACGCAACTGGCTCAAGTTTGTTTGACACAACTGGCACAAGTTTGTTCTACGCAACTGGCAAAAGTTTGTTCAACGCAATTGGCACAATTTTGTCCGACGCAACTGGCACAAGTTTGTTCGACGCAACTGGCACAAGTTTGTTCGATGCAACTGGCACAATTTTGTTCTACGTAACTGACACAAGTTTGTTCTACGCAACTGGCATAAATTTGTTTGACGCAACTGGCACAAGTTTGTTTGACGCAACTGGCACAAGTTTGTTCTGCGCAACTTGCACAAGTTTGTTCAACGCAACTGGCACAAGTTTGTTCGACGCAACTGGCACAAGTTTGTTCGACGCAACTGGCAAAAATTTGTTCTACGCAACTGGCACAAGTTTGTTCTATGCAACTGGCAAAAGTTTATTTGACGCAATTGGCACAAGTTTGTTCTTCGCAACTGGCACAAGTTTGTTCTATGCAACTGGCTCAAGTTTGTTCTGCGCAACTGGCACAACTTTGTTCTATGCAACTGGCAGAAGTTTGTTTGACACAACTCGCACAAGTTTGTTCTACGCAACTGGCACAAGTTTGTTCTACGCAACTGGCACAAGTTTGTTCAACGCAACTGGCGCAAGTATGTTCGACGCAACTGGCGCAAGTTTGTTCTACGCAACTGGCTCAAGTTTGTTCTATGCAACTGGCACAAGTTTGTTTGGCGCAACTGGCACAAGTTTGTTTGACGCAACTGGCACAAGTTTGTTCTACGAAACTGGACCAAGTTTGTTTGACGCAACTGGCAGAAGTTTGTTCTACGCAACTGGCACAAGTTTGTTTGACACAACTGGCACAAGTTCGTTCTACGCAACTGGCAGAAGTTTGTTCTACGCAACTGGCACAAGTTTGTTCTACGTAACTGGCACAAGTTTGTTCTACGCAACTGACACAAGTTTGTTTGACACATCTGGCACAAGTTTGTTTGACACAACTGGCAAAAGTTTGTTCTACGCAACTGGCACAAGTTTGTTCGACTTAAGTTGCATAAGTTTGTTCTATGCAACTGGCACAAGTTTGTTTGACACAACTGGCACAAGTTTGTTCTACGCAACTGGCACAAGTTTGTTCGATGCAACTGGCACAAGTTTGTTTGACGCAACTGGCACAAGTTTGTTCGACGCAACTGGCACAAGTTTGTTCTATGCAACTGGCACAAGTTTGTTCGACGAACTGGAACAAGTTTGTTTAACGCAACTGGTACAAGTTTATTCGACCCAACTGGCACAAGTTTGTTTGACGCAACTGGCACAAGTTTTTTTGACCCAACTGGCACAAGTTTGTTTGACGCAACTGGCACAAGGTTGTTTGACGCAACTGGCACAAGGTTATTCTACACAACTGGCATAAGTTTGTTCTATGCAACTGGCACAAGTTTGTTTGACGCAACTGGCACAAGTTTGTTCTACGCAACTGGCACAAGTTTCTTCGACACAACTGGCACAAGTTTGTTCGACGCAACTGGCAGAAGTTTGTTCTACGCAACTGGCACAAGTTTGTTTGACACAACTGGCACAAGTTTGTTCTACGCAACTGGCACAAATTTGTTCGACGAAACTGGCACAAGATTGTTCGACGCAACTGGAACAAGTTTGTTCGGCGCAACTGGCACAAGTTTGTTCTTCGCAACTGGTACAAGTTTTTTCTACGCAACTGGCACAAGTTTGTTCAACGAAACTGGCACAAGTTTGTTCTACGCAACTGGCACAAGTTTGTCTGACACAACTGGCACAAGTTTGTTCTACGTAACTGGCACAAGTTTGTTCTACGCAACTGGCACAAGTATGTTCGACGCAACTGGCACAAGTTTGTTTGACACAACTGGCACAAGTTTGTTCTACGCAACTGGCAAAAGTTTGTTTTACGCAACTGGCACAAGTTTGTTCGACGCAAGTGGCACAAGTTTGTTCTATGCAACTGGCACAAGTTTGTTTGACACAACTGGCACAAGTTTGTTCTACGCAACTGGCACAAGTTTGTTCGATACAACTGGCACAAGTTTGTTTGACGCAACTGGCACAAACTTATTCGACGCAACTGGCACAAGTTTGTTCGATGCAAATGGCACAAGTTTGTTCGACGCAACTGGCACAAGTTTGTTTAACGCAACTGGCACAAGTTTATTCGACCTAACTGGCAAAAGTTTGTTTGACGCAACTGGCACAAGTTTTTTTGACGCAACTGGCACAAGTTTGTTTGACGCAACTGGCACAAGGTTGTTTGACGCAACTGGCACAAGGTTGTTCTACACAACTGGCACAAGTTTGTTCTATGCAACTGACACAAGTTTGTTTGACGCAACTGGCACAAGTTTGTTCTACGCAACTGTCACAAGTTTGTTCAACGCATCTGGCACAAGTTTGTTCGATGCAACTGGCACAGGTTTGTTCGATGCAACTGGCACAAGTTTGTTCGACGCAACTGGCACAAGTTTGTTCTACGCAACTGGCACAAATTTGTTCTACGCAACTGGCACAAGTTTGTTTTACGCAACTGGCACAAGTTTGTTTGATGCAATTGGCAGAAGTTTGTTCTTCGCAACTGGCACAAGTTTGTTCTATGCAACTGGCCCAAGTTTGTTCTACGCAACTGGCACAAGTTTTTTCTATGCAACTGCCAGAAGTTTGTTTGAAACAACTCGCACAAGTTTGTTCTACGCAACTGGCACAAGTTTGTTCTACGCAACTGGCACAAGTTTGTTCAACGCAACTGGCGCAAGTATGTTCGACGCAACTTGCACATGTTTGTTCTACGCAACTGGCTCAAGTTTGTTCTATGCAACTGGCACAAGTTTGGTTGACGCAACTGGCACAAGTTTGTTTGACGCAACTGGCACAAGTTTGTTCTACGCAACTGGCCCAAGTTTGTTTGACGCAACTGGCAGAAGTTTGTTCTACGCAACTGGCACAAGTTTGTTCTACGTAACTGGCACAAGTTTGTTCTACGCAACTGGCATAAGTTTGTTCTACGCAACTGGCACAAGTTTGTTCTACGTAACTGGCACAAGTTTGTTCTACGCAACTGGCACAAGTTTGTTTGACACATCTGGCACAAGTTTGTTTGACACAACTGGCAAAAGTTTGTTCTACGCAACTGGCACAAGTTTGTTCGACGCAAGTGGCACAAGTTTGTTCTATGCAACTGGCACAAGTTTGTTTGACACAACTGGCAGAAGTTTGTTCTACGCAACTGGCACAAGTTTGTTCGATGCAACTGGCACAAGTTTGTTTGACGCAACTGGCACAAGTTTGTTCGACGCAACTGGCACAAGTTTGTTCGATGCCACTGGCACAAGTTTGTTCGACGAACTGGCACAAGTTTGTTTAACGCAACTGGCACAAGTTTATTCGACCCAACTGGCACAAGTTTGTTTGACGCAACTGGCACAAGTTTTTTTGACGCAACTGGCACAAGTTTGTTTGACGCAACTGGCACAAGGTTGTTTGACGCAACTGTTACAAGGTTATTCTACACAACTGGCACAAGTTTGTTCTACACAACTGACAAAAGTTTGTTCTACGCAACTGGCACAAGTTTGTTCGACGCAACTGGCACAAGTTTGTTCGATGCAACTGGCACAAGTTTCTTCTACGCAACTGACACAAATTTGTTCTACGCAACTGGCATAAATTTGTACGACGCAACTGGCACAAGTTTCTTTGACGCAACTGGCACAAGTTTGTTCTGCGCAACTTGCACAAGTTTGTTCAACGCAACTGGCACAAGTTTGTTCGACGCAACTGGCGCAAGTTTCTTCTGCGCAACTGGCACAAATTTGTTCTACGCAACTGGCACAAGTATGTTTGACACAACTGGCAAAAGTTTGTTCTACGCAACTGGCACAAGTTTGTTCGACGCAAGTGGCACAAGTTTGTTCTATGCAACTGGCACAAGTTGTTTGACACAACTGGCACAAGTTTGTTCTACGCAACTGGCACAAGTTTGTTCGATGCAACTGGCACAAGTTTGTTTGACGCAACTGGCACCAACTTGTTCGACGCAACTGGCACAAGTTTGTTCAATGCAAATGGCACAAGTTTGTTTGACGCAACTAGCATAAGTTTGTTTAACGCAACTGGCACAAGTTTATTCGACCATACTGGCACAAGTTTGTTTGACGCAACTGGCACAAGTTTTTTTGACGCAACTGGCACAAGTTTGTTTGACGCAACTGGCACAAGGTTGTTCTACACAACTGGCACAAGTTTGTTCTATGCAACTGACACAAGTTTGTTTGACGCAACTGGCACAAGTTTGTTCTACGCAACTGGCACAAGTTTCTTTGACGAAACTGGCACAAGTTTGTTCGACGCAACTGGCCCAAGTTTGTTTGACGCAACTGGCACAAGTTTGTTTGACTTAACTGGCACAAGTTTGTTCTACACAACTGGCACAAGTTTGTTCAACAAAACTGGCACAAGTTTGTTCAACGCAACTGGCACAATTTTGTTCGACGCAACTGGCACAAGTTTGTTTTACGGAACTGGCACAAGTTTGTTTTACGGAACTGGCACAAGTTTGTTCTACGCAACTGGCACAAGTTTGTCTGACACAACTGGCACAATTTTGTTCTACGTAACTGGCACAAGTTTGTTCTACGCAACTGGCACAAGTTTGTTCGACGCAACTGGCACAAGTTTGTTTTATATAACTGGCACAAGTTTGTTTGACACAACTGGCAGAAGGTTGTTCTCCGCAACTGGCACAAATTTGTTCGACGCAATTGGCACAAGTTTGTCCGACACAACTGGCACAAGTTTGTTCGACGCAATTGGCACAAGTTTGTCCGACACAACTGGCACAAGTGTGTTCGACGCAACTGGCACAAGTTTGGTCTACGCAACTGGCACAAGTTTGTTCTATGCAACTGGCACAAGTTTGTTTGACGCAACTGGCACAAGTTTTTTTGACGCAACTGGCACAAGTTTGTTTGACGCAACTGGCACAAGGTTGTTTCACGCAACTGGCACAAGGTTGTTCTACACAACTGGCACAAATTTGTTCTATGCAACTGACACAAGTTTGTTTGACGCAACTGGCACAAGTTTGTTCTACGCAACTGGCACAAGTTTCTTTGACGAAACTGGCACAAGTTTGTTCGACGCAACTGGCCCAAGTTTGTTTGACGCAACTGGCACAAGTTTGTTTGACAAAACTTGCACAAGTTTTTTCTACACAACTGGCACAAGTTTGTTCAACAAAACTGGCACAAGTTTGTTCGACGCAACTGGCACAAGTTTGTTCGACGCAACTGGCACAAGTTTGTTTTATGGAACTGGCACAAGTTTGTTTTACGGAAATGGCACAAGTTTGTTCTACGCAACTGGCACAAGTTTGTCTGACACAACTGGCACAATTTTGTTCTACGTAACTGGCACAAGTTTGTTCTACGCAACTGGCACAAGTTTCTTCGACGCAACTGGCACAAGTTTGTTTTATGCAACTGGCACAAGTTTGTTTGACACAACTGGCAGAAGTTTGTTCTACGCAACAGGCACAAGTTTGTTCGACGCAATTGGCACAAGTTTGTCCGACACAACTGGCACAAGTTTGTTCAACGCAATTGGCACAAGTTTGTCCAACACAACTGGCACAAGTGTGTTCGACGCAACTGGCACAAGTTTGTTCTACGCAACTGGCACAAGTTTGTTCTATGCAACTGGCACAAGTTTGTTTGACGCAACTGGCAAAAGTCTGTTTGACTTAACTGGCACAAGTTTGTTTGACTCAACTGGCACAAGTTTGTTCGATGCAACTGGCACAAGTTTGTTTGACGCAACTGGCACAAGTTTGTTTGACGCAACTGGCACAAGTTTGTTCTACGAAACTGGACCAAGTTTGTTTGACGCAACTGGCAGAAGTTTGTTCTACGCAACTGGCACAAGTTTGTTTGACACAACTGGCACAAGTTTGTTCTACGCAACTGGCACAAGTTTGTTCTACGCAACTGGCACAAGTTTGTTCTACGTAACTGGCACAAGTTTGTTCTACGCAACTGGCACAAGTTTGTTTGACACATCTGGCACAAGTTTGTTTGACAAAACTGGCAAAAGTTTGTTCTACGCAACTGGCACAAGTTTGTTCGACGCTAGTGGCACAAGTTTGTTTTATGCAACTGGCACAAGTTTGATTGACACAACTGGCAGAAGTTTGTTCTACGCAACTGGCACAAGTTTGTTCGATGCAACTGGCACAAGTTTGTTTGACGCAACTGGCACAAGTCTGTTTGACTTAACTGGCACAAGTTTGTTTGACGCAACTGGCACAAGTTTGTTCGATGCAACTGGCACAAGTCTGTTTGACGCAACTGGCACAAGTTTTTTTTATGCAACTGGCACAAGTTTGTTCTATGCAACTGGCAAAAGTTTGTTTTGACGCAACTGGCACAAGGTTGTTCTACAAAACTGGCACAAGTTTGTTCTATACAACTGGCACAAGTTTGTTTGACGCAACTGGCACATGTTTGTTTTACGCAACTGGCACAAGTTTCTTTGACGCAACTGGCACAAGTTTGTTCGACACAACTGGCCCAAGTTTGTTTGACGCAACTGGCACAAGTTTATTTGACACAACTGGCACAAGTTTGTTCTACGCAACTGGCACAAGTTTGTTCGACGAAACTGGCACAAGTTTGTCCAACGCAACTGGCACAAGTTTGTTCGACGCAACTGGCACAAGTTTGTTCTACGCAACTGGCACAAGTTTGTTCTGCGCAACTGGCATAAGTTTGTCTGACATAACTGGCACAAGTTTGTTCTACGTAACTGGCACAAGTTTGTTCTACGCAACTGGCACAAGTTTGTTCTACGCAACTGGCACAAGTTTGTTCGATGCAACTGGCACAAGTTTGTTTTACGCAACTGGCACAAGTTTGTTTGACACAACTGGCACAAGTTTGTTCTACGCAACTGGCAAAAGTTTGTTCAACGCTATTGGCACAATTTTGTCCGACGCAACTGGCACAAGTTTGTTCGACGCAACTGGCACAAGTTTGTTCGATGCAACTGGCACAATTTTGTTCTACGTAACTGACACAAGTTTGTTCTACGCAACTGGCATAAATTTGTTTGACGCAACTGGCACAAGTTTGTTTGACGCAACTGGCACAAGTTTGTTCTGCGCAACTTGCACAAGTTTGTTCAACGCAACTGGCACAAGTTTGTTCGACGCAACTGGCACAAGTTTGTTCTACGCAACTGGCACAAATTTGTTCTACGCAACTGGCACAAGTTTGTTCTATGCAACTGGCACAAGTTTGTTTGACGCAATTGGCACAAGTTTGTTCTTCGCAACTGGCACAAGTTTCTTCTATGCAACTGGCTCAAGTTTGTTCTGCGCAACTGGCACAACTTTGTTCTATGCAACTGGCAGAAGTTTGTTTGACACAACTCGCACAAGTTTGTTCTACGCAACTGGCACAAGTTTGTTCTACGCAACTGGCACAAGTTTGTTCAACGCAACTGGCGCAAGTGTGTTCGACGCAACTGGCGCAAGTTTGTTCTACGCAACTGGCTCAAGTTTGTTCTATGCAACTGGCACAAGTTTGTTTGACGCAACTGGCACAAGTTTGTTTGACGCAACTGGCACAAGTTTGTTCTACGAAACTGGACCAAGTTTGTTTGACGCAACTGGCAGAAGTTTGTTCTACGCAACTGGCACAAGTTTGTTTGACACAACTGGCACAAGTTTGTTCTACGCAACTGGCAGAAGTTTGTTCTACGCAACTGGCACAAGTTTGTTCTACGTAACTGGCACAAGTTTGTTCTACGCAACTGGCACAAGTTTGTTTGACACATCTGGCACAAGTTTGTTTGACACAACTGGCAAAAGTTTGTTCTACGCAACTGGCACAAGTTTGTTCGACTTAAGTAGCATAAGTTTGTTCTATGCAACTGGCACAAGTTTGTTTGACACAACTGGCACAAGTTTGTTCTACGCAACTGGCACAAGTTTGTTCGATGCAACTGGCACAAGTTTGTTTGACGCAACTGGCACAAGTTTGTTCGACGCAACTGGCACAAGTTTGTTCTATGCAACTGGCACAAGTTTGTTCGACGAACTGGAACAAGTTTGTTTAACGCAACTGGTACAAGTTTATTCGACCCAACTGGCACAAGTTTGTTTGACGCAACTGGCACAATTTTTTTTGACGCAACTGGCACAAGTTTGTTTGACGCAACTGGCACAAGGTTGTTTGACGCAACTGGCACAAGGTTATTCTACACAACTGGCACAAGTTTGTTCTATGCAACTGGCACAAGTTTTTTTGACGCAACTGGCACAAGTTTGTTCTACGCAACTGGCACAAGTTTCTTCGACACAACTGGCACAAGTTTGTTCGACGCAACTGGCAGAAGTTTGTTCTACGCAACTGGCACAAGTTTGTTTGACACAACTGGCACAAGTTTGTTCTGTGCAACTGGCACAAATTTGTTCGACGAAACTGGCACAAGATTGTTCGACGCAACTGGAACAAGTTTGTTCGGCGCAACTGGCACAAGTTTGTTCTTCGCAACTGGTACAAGTTTTTTCTACGCAACTGGCACAAGTTTGTTCTACGAAACTGGCGCAAGTTTGTTCTACGCAACTGGCACAAGTTTGTCTGACACAACTGGCACAACTTTGTTCTACGTAACTGGCAAAAGTTTGTTTTACGCAACTGGCACAAGTTTGTTTGACGCAAGTGGCACAAGTTTGTTCTATGCAACTGGCACAAGTTTGTTTGACGCAACTGGCACCAACTTGTTCGACGCAACTGGCACAAGTTTGTTCAATGCAAATGGCATAAGTTTGTTTGACGCAACTAGCATAAGTTTGTTTAACGCAACTGGCACAAGTTTATTCGACCATACTGGCACAAGTTTTTTTGACGCAACTGGCACAAGTTTGTTTGACGCAACTGGCACAAGGTTGTTCTACACAACTGGCACAAGTTTGTTCTATGCAACTGACACAAGTTTGTTTGACGCAACTGGCACAAGTTTGTTCTACGCAACTGGCACAAGTTTCTTTGACGAAACTGGCACAAGTTTGTTCGATGCAACTGGCCCAAGTTTGTTTGACGCAACTGGCACAAGTTTGTTTGACTTAACTGGCACAAGTTTGTTCTACACAACTGGCACAAGTTTGTTCAACAAAACTGGCACAAGTTTGTTCAACGCAACTGGCACAATTTTGTTCGACGCAACTGGCACAAGTTTGTTTTACGGAACTGGCACAAGTTTGTTTTACGGAACTGGCACAAGTTTGTTCTACGCAACTGGCACAAGTTTGTCTGACACAACTGGCACAATTTTGTTCTACGTAACTGGCACAAGTTTGTTCTACGCAACTGGCACAAGTTTGTTCGACGCAACTGGCACAAGTTTGTTTTATACAACTGGCACAAGTTTGTTTGACACAACTGGCAGAAGGTTGTTCTCCGCAACTGGCACAAATTTGTTCGACGCAATTGGCACAAGTTTGTCCGACACAACTGGCACAAGTTTGTTCGACGCAATTGGCACAAGTTTGTCCGACACAACTGGCACAAGTGTGTTCGACGCAACTGGCACAAGTTTGGTCTACGCAACTGGCACAAGTTTGTTCTATGCAACTGGCACAAGTTTGTTCTATACAACTGGCACAAGTTTTTTTGACGCAACTGGCACAAGTTTGTTTGACGCAACTGGCACAAGGTTGTTTCACGCAACTGGCACAAGGTTGTTCTACACAACTGGCACAAGTTTGTTCTATGCAACTGACACAAGTTTGTTTGACGCAACTGGCACAAGTTTGTTCTACGCAACTGGTGCAAGTTTCTTTGACGAAACTGGCACAAGTTTGTTCGACGCAACTGGCCCAAGTTTGTTTGACGCAACTGGCACAAGTTTGTTTGACAAAACTTGCACATGTTTTTTCTACACAACTGGCACAAGTTTGTTCAACAAAACTGGCACAAGTTTGTTCGACGCAACTGGCACAAGTTTGTTCGACGCAACTGGCACAAGTTTGTTTTATGGAACTGGCACAAGTTTGTTTTACGGAAATGGCACAAGTTTGTTCTACGCAACTGGCACAAGTTTGTCTGACACAACTGGCACAATTTTGTTCTACGTAACTGGCACAAGTTTGTTCTACGCAACTGGCACAAGTTTCTTCGACGCAACTGGCACAAGTTTGTTTTATGCAACTGGCACAAGTTTGTTTGACACAACTGGCAGAAGTTTGTTCTACGCAACTGGCACAAGTTTGTTCGACGCAATTGGCACAAGTTTGTCTGACACAACTGGCACAAGTTTGTTCAACGCAATTGGCACAAGTTTGTCCAACACAACTGGCACAAGTGTGTTCGACGCAACTGGCACAAGTTTGTTCTACGCAACTGGCACAAGTTTGTTCTATGCAACTGGCACAAGTTTGTTTGACGCAACTGGCAAAAGTCTGTTTGACTTAACTGGCACAAGTTTGTTTGATGCAACTGGCACAAGTTTGTTCGATGCAACTGGCACAAGTCTGTTTGACGCAACTGGCACAAGTTTTTTTGATGCAACTGGCATAAGTTTGTTCTATGCAACTGGCAAAAGTTTGTTTTGACGCAACTGGCACAAGGTTGTTCTACAAAACTAGCACAAGTTTGTTCTATGCAACTGGCACAAGTTTGTTTGACGCAACTGGCACATGTTTGTTTTACGCAACTGGCACAAGTTTCTTTGACGCAACTGGCACAAGTTTGTTCGAAACAACTGGCCCAAGTTTGTTTGACGCAACTGGCACAAGTTTATTTGACACAACTGGCACAAGTTTGTTCTACGCAACTGGCACAAGTTTGTTCGACGAAACTGGCACAAGTTTGTCCAACGCAACTGGCACAAGTTTGTTCGACGCAACTGGCACAAGTTTGTTCTACGCAACTGGCACAAGTTTCTGCTGCGCAACTGGCATAAGTTTGTCTGACATAACTGGCACAAGTTTGTTCTACGTAACTGGCACAAGTTTGTTCTACGCAACTGGCATAAGTTTGTTCTACGCAACTGGCACAAGTTTGTTCGACGCAACTGGCACAAGTTTGTTTTACGCAACTGGCACAAGTTTGTTTGACACAACTGGCACAAGTTTGTTCTACGCAACTGGCAAAAGTTTGTTCAACGCAATTGGCACAATTTTGTCCGACGCAACTGGCACAAGTTTGTTCGACGCAACTGGCACAAGTTTGTTCGATGCAACTGGCACAATTTTGTTCTACGTAACTGACACAAGTTTGTTCTACGCAACTGGCATAAATTTGTTTGACGCAACTGGCACAAGTTTGTTTGACGCAACTGGCACAAGTTTGTTCTGCGCAACTTGCACAAGTTTGTTCAACGCAACTGGCACAAGTTTGTTCGACGCAACTGGCACAAGTTTGTTCTACGCAACTGGCACAAATTTGTTCTACACAACTGGCACAAGTTTGTTCTATGCAACTGGCACAAGTTTGTTTGACGCAATTGGCACAAGTTTGTTCTTCGCAACTGGCACAAGTTTGTTCTATGCAACTGGCTCAAGTTTGTTCTGCGCAACTGGCACAACTTTGTTCTATGCAACTGGCAGAAGTTTGTTTGACACAACTCGCACAAGTTTGTTCTACGCAACTGGCACAAGTTTGTTCTACGCAACTGGCACAAGTTTGTTCAACGCAACTGGCGCAAGTATGTTCGACGCAACTGGCGCAAGTTTGTTCTACGCAACTGGCTCAAGTTTGTTTTATGCAACTGGCACAAGTTTGTTTGACGCAACTGGCACAAGTTTGTTTGAAGCAACTGGCACAAGTTTGTTCTACGAAACTGGACCAAGTTTGTTTGACGCAACTGGCAGAAGTTTGTTCTACGCAACTGGCACAAGTTTGTTTGACACAACTGGCACAAGTTTGTTCTACGCAACTGGCACAAGTTTGTTCTACGCAACTGGCACAAGTTTGTTCTACGTAACTGGCACAAGTTTGTTCTACGCAACTGGCACAAGTTTGTTTGACACATCTGGCACAAGTTTGTTTGACACAACTGGCAAAAGTTTGTTCTACGCAACTGGCACAAGTTTGTTCGACGCAAGTGGCACAAGTTTGTTTTATGCAACTGGCACAAGTTTGTTTGACACAACTGGCAGAAGTTTGTTCTACGCAACTGGCACAAGTTTGTTCGATGCAACTGGCACAAGTTTGTTTGACGCAACTGGCACAAGTCTGTTTGACTTAACTGGCACAAGTTTGTTTGACGCAACTGGCACAAGTTTGTTCGATGTAACTGGCACAAGTCTGTTTGACGCAACTGGCACAAGTTTTTTTTATGCAACTGGCACAAGTTTGTTCTATGCAACTGGCAAAATTTTGTTTTGACGCAACTGGCACAAGGTTGTTCTACAAAACTGGCACAAGTTTGTTCTATACAACTGGCACAAGTTTGTTTGACGCAACTGGCACATGTTTGTTTTACGCAACTGGCACAAGTTTCTTTGACGCAACTGGCACAAGTTTGTTCGACACAACTGGCCCAAGTTTGTTTGACGCAACTGGCACAAGTTTATTTGACACAACTGGCACAAGTTTGTTCTACGCAACTGGCACAAGTTTGTTCGACGAAACTGGCACAAGTTTGTCCAACGCAACTGGCACAAGTTTGTTCGACGCAACTGGCACAAGTTTGTTCTACGCAACTGGCACAAGTTTGTTCTGCGCAACTGGCATAAGTTTGTCTGACATAACTGGCACAAGTTTGTTCTACGTAACTGGCACAAGTTTGTTCTACGCAACTGGCACAAGTTTGTTCTACGCAACTGGCACAAGTTTGTTCGACGCAACTGGCACAAGTTTGTTTTACGCAACTGGCACAAGTTTGTTTGACACAACTGGCACAAGTTTGTTCTACGCAACTGGCAAAAGTTTGTTCAACGCAATTGGCACAATTTTGTCCGACGCAACTGGCACAAGTTTGTTCGACGCAACTGGCACAAGTTTGTTCGATGCAACTGGCACAATTTTGTTCTACGTAACTGACACAAGTTTGTTCTACGCAACTGGCATAAATTTGTTTGACGCAACTGGCACAAGTTTGTTTGACGCAACTGGCACAAGTTTGTTCTTCGCAACTTGCACAAGTTTGTTCAATGCAACTGGCACAAGTTTGTTCGACGCAACTGGCACAAGTTTGTTCTACGCAACTGGCACAAATTTGTTCTACGCAACTGGCACAAGTTTGTTCTATGCAACTGGCACAAGTTTGTTTGACGCAATTGGCACAAGTTTGTTCTTCGCAACTGGCACAAGTTTGTTCTATGCAACTGGCTCAAGTTTGTTCTGCGCAACTGGCACAACTTTGTTCTATGCAACTGGCAGAAGTTTGTTTGACACAACTCGCACAAGTTTGTTCTACGCAACTGGCACAAGTTTGTTCTACGCAACTGGCACAAGTTTGTTCAACGCAACTGGCGCAAGTATGTTCGACGCAACTGGCGCAAGTTTGTTCTACGCAACTGGCTCAAGTTTGTTCTATGCAACTGGCACAAGTTTGTTTGACGCAACTGGCACAAGTTTGTTTGAATGCAACTGGCACAAGTTTGTTCTACGAAACTGGACCAAGTTTGTTTGACGCAACTGGCAGAAGTTTGTTCTACGCAACTGGCACAAGTTTGTTTGACACAACTGGCACAAGTTTGTTCTACGCAACTGGCAGAAGTTTGTTCTACGCAACTGGCACAAGTTTGTTCTACGTAACTGGCACAAGTTTGTTCTACGCAACTGGCACAAGTTTGTTTGACACATCTGGCACAAGTTTGTTTGACACAACTGGCAAAAGTTTGTTCTACGCAACTGGCACAAGTTTGTTCGACTTAAGTGGCATAAGTTTGTTCTATGCAACTGGCACAAGTTTGTTTGACACAACTGGCACAAGTTTGTTCTACGCAACTGGCACAAGTTTGTTCGATGCAACTGGCACAAGTTTGTTTGACGCAACTGGCACAAGTTTGTTCGACGCAACTGGCACAAGTTTGTTCTATGCAACTGGCACAAGTTTGTTCGACGAACTGGAACAAGTTTGTTTAACGCAACTGGTACAAGATTATTCGACCCAACTGGCACAAGTTTGTTTGACGCAACTGGCACAAATTTTTTTGACGCAAGTGGCACAAGTTTGTTCTATGCAACTGGCACAAGGTTGTTTGACGCAACTGGCACAAGGTTATTCTACACAACTGGCACAAATTTGTTCTATGCAACTGGCACAAGTTTTTTTGACGCAACTGGCACAAGTTTGTTCTACGCAACTGGCACAAGTTTCTTCGACACAACTGGCACAAGTTTTTTCGACGCAACTGGCAGAAGTTTGTTCTACGCAACTGGCACAAGTTTGTTTGACACAACTGGCACAAGTTTGTTCTGTGCAACTGGCACAAATTTGTTCGACGAAACTGGCACAAGATTGTTCGACGCAACTGGAACAAGTTTGTTCGGCGCAACTGGCACAAGTTTGTTCTTCGCAACTGGTAAAAGTTTTTTCTACGCAACTGGCACAAGTTTGTTCTACGTAACTGGCACAAGTTTGTTCTACGCAACTGGCACAAGTATGTTCGACGCAACTGGCACAAGTTTATTTGACACAACTGGCACAAGTTTGTTCTACGCAACTGGCAAAAGTTTGTTTTACGCAACTGGCACAAGTTTGTTTGACGCAAGTGGCACAAGTTTGTTCTATGCAATTGGCACAAGTTTGTTTGACACAACTGGCACAAGTTTGTTCTACGCAACTGGCACAAGTTTGTTCGATACAACTAGCATAAGTTTGTTTTACGCAACTGGCACAAGTTTATTCGACCCAACTGGCACAAGTTTGTTCGATGCAAATGGCACAAGTTTGTTCGACGCAACTGGCACAAGTTTGTTTAACGCAACTGGCACAAGTTTATTCGACCTAACTGGCAAAAGTTTGTTTGACGCAACTGGCACAAGTTTTTTTGACGCAACTGGCACAAGTTTGTTTGACGCAACTGGCACAAGGTTGTTTGACGCAACTGGCACAAGGTTGTTGTACACAACTGGCACAAGTTTGTTCTATGCAACTGACACAAGTTTGTTTGACGCAACTGGCACAAGTTTGTTCTACGCAACTGTCACAAGTTTGTTCAACGCATCTGGCACAAGTTTGTTCGATGCAACTGGCACAAGGTTATTCTACACAACTGGCACAAGTTTGTTCTATGCAACTGGCACAAGTTTTTTTGACGCAACTGTCACAAGTTTGTTCAACGCATCTGGCACAAGTTTGTTCGATGCAACTGGCACAGGTTTGTTCGATGCAACTGGCACAAGTTTGTTCGACGCAACTGGCACAAGTTTGTTCTACGCAACTGGCACAAATTTGTTCTACGCAACTGGCACAAGTTTGTTTTACGCAACTGGCACAAGTTTGTTTGATGCAATTGGCAAAAGTTTGTTCTTCACAACTGGCACAAGTTTGTTCTATGCAACTGGCCCAAGTTTGTTCTACGCAACTGGCACAAGTTTTTTCTATGCAACTGCCAGAAGTTTGTTTGAAACAACTCGCACAAGTTTGTTCTACGCAACTGGCACAAGTTTGTTCTACGCAACTGGCACAAGTTTGTTCAACGCAACTGGCACAAGTATGTTCGATGCAACTGGCACAAGTTTGTTCTACACAACTGACTCAAGTTTGTTCTATGCAACTGGCACAAGTTTGTTTGACGCAACTGGCACAAGTTTGTTTGACGCAACTGGCACAAGTTTGTTCTACGCAACTGGCCCAAGTTTGTTTGACGCAACTGGCAGAAGTTTGTTCTACGCAACTGGCACAAGTTTGTTCTACGTAACTGGCACAAGTTTGTTCTACGCAACTGGCATAAGTTTGTTCTACGCAACTGGCACAAGTTTGTTCTACGTAACTGGCACAAGTTTGTTCTACGCAACTGGCACAAGTTTGTTTGACACATCTGGCACAAGTTTGTTTGACACAACTGGCAAAAGTTTGTTCTACGCAACTGGCACAAATTTGTTCGACGCAAGTGGCACAAGTTTGTTTTATGCAACTGGCACAAGTTTGTTTGACACAACTGGCAGAAGTTTGTTCTACGCAACTGGCACAAGTTTGTTCGATGCAACTGGCACAAGTTTGTTTGACGCAACTGGCACAAGTTTGTTCGACGCAACTGGCACAAGTTTGTTCGATGCAACTGGCACAAGTTTGTTCGACGAACTGGCACAAGTTTGTTTAATGCAACTGGCACAAGTTTATTCGACCCAACTGGCACAAGTTTGTTTGACGCAACTGGCACAAGTTTTTTTGATGCAACTGGCACAAGTTTGTTTGACGCAACTGGCACAAGGTTGTTTGACGCAATTGTTACAAGGTTATTCTACACAACTGGCACAAGTTTGTTCTACACAACCGACAAAAGTTTGTTCTACGCAACTGGCACAAGTTTGTTCAACGCAACTGGCACAAGTTTGTTCGATGCAACTGGCACAAGTTTCTTCTACGCAACTGGCACAAGTTTGTTCTACGCAACTGGCATAAATTTGTACGACGCAACTGGCACAAGTTTCTTTGACGCAACTGGCACAAGTTTGTTCTGCGCAACTTGCACAAGTTTGTTCAACGCAACTGGCACAAGTTTGTTCGACGCAACTGGCGCAAGTTTGTTCTGCGCAACTGGCACAAATTTGTTCTACGCAACTGGCACAAGTTTGTTTGACACAACTGGCAAAAGTTTGTTCTACGCAACTGGCACAAGTTTGTTCGACGCAAGTGGCACAAGTTTGTTCTATGCAACTGGCACAAGTTGTTTGACACAACTGGCACAAGTTTGTTCTACGCAACTGGCACAAGTTTTTTCGATGCAACTGGCACAAGTTTGTTTGACGCAACTGGCACCAACTTGTTCGACGCAACTGGCACAAGTTTGTTCGATGCAAATGGCACAAGTTTGTTTGACGCAACTAGCATAAGTTTGTTTAACGCAACTGGCAAAAGTTTATTCGACCATACTGGCACAAGTTTGTTTGACGCAACTGGCACAAGTTTTTTTGACGCAACTGGCACAAGTTTGTTTGACGCAACTGGCACAAGGTTGTTCTATGCATCTGGCACAAGTTTGTTCTACGCAACTGGCACAAGTTTGTTCGACGCAACTGGCCCAAGTTTGTTTGACGCAACTGGCACAAGTTTGTTTGACTTAACTGGCACAAGTTTGTTCTACACAACTGGCACAAGTTTGTTCAACAAAACTGGCACAAGTTTGTTCAACGCAACTGGCACAATTTTGTTCGACGCAACTGGCACAAGTTTGTTTTACGGAACTGGCACAAGTTTGTTTTACGGAACTGGCACAAGTTTGTTCTACGCAACTGGCACAAGTTTGTCTGACACAACTGGCACAATTTTGTTCTACGTAACTGGCACAAGTTTGTTCTACGCAACTGGCACAAGTTTGTTCGACGCAACTGGCACAAGTTTGTTTTATACAACTGGCACAAGTTTGTTTGACACAACTGGCAGAAGGTTGTTCTCCGCAACTGGCACAAATTTGTTCGACGCAATTGGCACAAGTTTGTCCGACACAACTGGAACAAGTTTGTTCGACGCAATTGGCACAAGTTTGTCCGACACAACTGGCACAAGTGTGTTCGACGCAACTGGCACAAGTTTGGTCTACGCAACTGGCACAAGTTTGTTCTATGCAACTGGCACAAGTTTGTTTGACGCAACTGGCACAAGTTTTTTTGACGCAACTGGCACAAGTTTGTTTGACGCAACTGGCACAAGGTTGTTTCACGCAACTGGCACAAGGTTGTTCTACACAACTGGCACAAGTTTGTTCTATGCAACTGACACAAGTTTGTTTGACGCAACTGGCACAAGTTTGTTCTACGCAACTGGCACAAGTTTCTTTGACGAAACTGGCAGAAGTTTGTTCTACGCAACTGGCCCAAGTTTGTTTGACGCAACTGGCACAAGTTTGTTTGACAAAACTGGCACAAGTTTTTTCTACACAACTGGCACAAGTTTGTTCAACAAAACTGGCACAAGTTTGTTCGACGCAACTGGCACAAGTTTGTTCGACGCAACTGGCACAAGTTTGTTTTATGGAACTGGCACAAGTTTGTTTTACGGAACTGGCACAAGTTTGTTCTACGCAACTGGCACAAGTTTGTCTGACACAACTGGCACAATTTTGTTCTACGTAACTGGCACAAGTTTGTTCTACGCAACTGGCACAAGTTTCTTCGACGCAACTGGCACAAGTTTGTTTTATGCAACTGGCAGAAGTTTGTTTGACACAACTGGCAGAAGTTTGTTCTACGCAACAGGCACAAGTTTGTTCGACGCAATTGGCACAAGTTTGTCCGACACAACTGGCACAAGTTTGTTCAACGCAATTGGCACAAGTTTGTCCAACACAACTGGCACAAGTGTGTTCGACGCAACTGGCACAAGTTTGTTCTACGCAACTGGCACAAGTTTGTTCTATGCAACTGGCACAAGTTTGTTTGACGCAACTGGCAAAAGTCTGTTTGACTTAATTGGCACAAGTTTGTTTGACGCAACTGGCACAAGTTTGTTCGATGCAACTGGCACAAGTCTGTTTGACGCAACTGGCACAAGTTTTTTTGATGCAACTGGCACAAGTTTGTTCTTTGCAACTGGCACAAGTTTGTTTTGACGCAACTGGCACAAGGTTGTTCTACAAAACTGGCACAAGTTTGTTCTATGCAACTGGCCCAAGTTTGTTTGACGCAACTGGCACAAGTTTGTTTTACGCAACTGGCACAAGTTTCTTTGACGCAACTGGCACAAGTTTGTTCGACACAACTGGCCCAAGTTTGTTTGACGCAACTGGCACAAGTTTATTTGACACAACTGGCACAAGTTTGTTCTACGCAACTGGCACAAGTTTGTTCGACGAAACTGGCACAAGTTTGTCCGACGCAACTGGCACAAGTTTGTTCGACGCAACTGGCACAAGTTTGTTCTACGCCACTGGCACAAGTTTGTTCTGCGCAACTGGCATAAGTTTGTCTGACATAACTGGCACAAGTTTGTTCTACATAACTGGCACAAGTTTGTTCGACGCAACTGGCACAAGTTTGTTTTACGCAACTGGCACAAGTTTGTTTGACACAACTGGCACAAGTTTGTTCTACGCAACTGGCAAAAGTTTGTCCGACGCAACTGGCACAAGTTTGTTCGACGCAACTGGCACAAGTTTGTTCTACGCCACTGGCACAAGTTTGTTTTGCGCAACTGGCATAAGTTTGTCTGACATAACTGGCACAAGTTTGTTCTACATAACTGGCACAAGTTTGTTCGACGCAACTGGCACAAGTTTGTTTTACGCAACTGGCACAAGTTTGTTTGACACAACTGGCACAAGTTTGTTCTACGCAACTGGCAAAAGTTTGTTCGACGCAATTGGCACAATTTTGTCCGACGCAACTGGCACAAGTTTGTTCGACGCAACTGGCACAAGTTTGTTCGATGCAACTGGCACAAGTTTCTTCTACGCAACTGACACAAGTTTGTTCTACGCAACTGGCATAAATTTGTACGACGCAACTGGCACAAGTTTCTTTGACGCAACTGGCACAAGTTTGTTCTGCGCAACTTGCACAAGTTTGTTCAACGCAACTGGCACAAGTTTGTTCGACGCAACTGGCGCAAGTTTGTTCTGCGCAACTGGCACAAATTTGTTCTACGCAACTGGCAGAAGTTTGTTCTACGCAACTGGCACAAGTTTGTTCTACGTAACTGGCACAAGTTTGTTCTACGCAACTGGCAGAAGTTTGTTCTACGCAACTGGCACAAGTTTGTTCTAAGTAACTGGCACAAGTTTGTTCTACGCAACTGGCACAAGTTTGTTTGACACATCTGGCACAAGTTTGTTTGACATAACTGGCAAAAGTTTGTTCGATGCAACTGGCACAAGTTTGTTTGACGCAACTGGCACAAGGTTCTTTGACGTAACTGGCACAAGGTTATTCTACACAACTGGCACAAGTTTGTTCTATGCAACTGGCACAAGTTTGTTTGACGCAACTGGCACAAGTTTGTTCTACGCAACTGGCACAAGTTTCTTCGACACAACTGGCACAAGTTTGTTCGACGCAACTGGCCCAAGTTTGTTTGATGCAACTGGCACAAGTTTGTTTGACACAACTGGCACATGTTTGTTCTACGCAACTGGCACAAGTTTGTTCAACGAAACTGGCACAAGATTGTTTAACGCAACTGGAACAAGTTTGTTCGGCGCAACTGGCACAAGTTTGTTCTTCGCAACTGGAAAAAGTTTTTTCTACGCAAGTGGCACAAGTTTTTTCTACACAACTAGCACAAGTTTGTCTGACACAACTGGCACAAGTTTGTTCTACGTAACTGGCCCAAGTTTGTTCTACGCAACTGGCACAAGTTTGTTCGACGCAACTGGCACAAGTTTGTTTGACACAACTGGCACAAGTTTGTTCTACGCAACTGGCAAAAGTTTGTTCTACGCAACTGGCACAAGTTTGTTCGAGCAAGTGGCACAAGTTTGTTCTATGCAACTGGCACAAGTTTGTTTGACACAACTGGCACAAGTTTGTTCTACGCAACTGGCACAAGTTTATTCGATACAACTGGCACAAGTTTGTTTGACGCAACTGGCACAAGCTTGTTCGACGCAACTGGCACAAGTTTGTTCTACGCAACTGGCACAAATTTGTTCTACGCAACTGGCACAAGTTTGTTTTACGCAACTGGCACAAGTTTGTTTGATGCAATTGGCACAAGTTTGTTCTTCGCAACTGGCACAAGTTTGTTCTATGCAACTGGCCCAAGTTTGTTCTACGCAACTGGCACAAGTTTTTTCTATGCAACTGGCAGAAGTTTGTTTGAAACAACTCGCACAAGTTTGTTCTACGCAACTGGCACAAGTTTGTTCTACGCAACTGGCACAAGTTTGTTCAACGCAACTGGCGCAAGTATGTTCGACGCAACTGGCACAAGTTTGTTCTACGCAACTGGCTCAAGTTTGTTCTATGCAACTGGCACAAGTTTGTTTGACGCAACTGGCACAAGTTTGTTTGACGCAACTGGCACAAGTTTGTTCTACGCAACTGGCCCAAGTTTGTTTGACGCAACTGGCAGAAGTTTGTTCTACGCAACTGGCACAAGTTTGTTCTACGTAACTGGCACAAGTTTGTTCTACGCAACTGGCAGAAGTTTGTTCTATGCAACTGGCACAAGTTTGTTCTACGTAACTGTCACAAGTTTGTTCTACGCAACTGGCACAAGTTTGTTTGACACAACTGGCAAAAGTTTGTTCTACGCAACTGGCACAAGTTTGTTCGACACAACTGGCCCAAGTTTGTTCTATGCAACTGGCACAAGTTTGTTTGACACAACTGGCAGAAGTTTGTTCTACGCAACTGGCACAAGTTTGTTCGATGCAACTGGCACAAGTTTGTTTGACGCAACTGGCACAAGTTTGTTCGACGCAACTGGCACAAGTTTGTTCGATGCAACTGGCACAAGTTTGTTCGACGAACTGGCACAAGTTTGTTTAACGCAACTGGCACAAGTTTATTCGACCCAACTGGCACAAGTTTGTTTGACGCAACTGGCACAAGTTTTTTTGACGCAACTGGCACAAGTTTGTTTGACGCAACTGGCACAAGGTTGTTTGACGCAACTGTTACAAGGTTATTCTACACAACTGGCACAAGTTTGTTCTACACAACTGACAAAAGTTGGTTCTACGCAACTGGCACAAATTTGTTCGACGCAAGTGGCACAAGTTTGTTCTATGCAACTGGCACAAGTTGTTTGACACAACTGGCACAAGTTTGTTCTACGCAACTGGCACAAGTTTGTTCGATGCAACTGGCACAAGTTTGTTTGACGCAACTGGCACCAACTTGTTCGACGCAACTGGCACAAGTTTGTTCGATGCAAATGGCACAAGTTTGTTTGACACAACTAGCATAAGTTTGTTTAACGCAACTGGCACAAGTTTATTCGACCCAACTGGCACAAGTTTGTTTGACGCAACTGGCACAAGTTTTTTTGACGCAACTGGCACAAGTTTGTTTGACGCAACCGGCACAAGGTTGTTTGACGCAACTGGCACAAGGTTGTTCTACACAACTGGCACAAGTTTGTTCTATGCAACTGACACAAGTTTGTTTGACGCAACTGGCACAAGTTTGTTCTACGCAACTGGCACAAGTTTCTTTGACGAAACTTGCACAAGTTTGTTCGACGCAACTGGCCCAAGTTTGTTTGACGCAACTGGCACAAGTTTGTTTGACAAAACTGGCACAAGTTTGTTCTACACAACTGGCACAAGTTTGTTCAACAAAACTGGCACAAGTTTGTTCAACGCAACTGGCACAATTTTGTTCGACGCAACTGGCACAAGTTTGTTTTACGGAACTGGCACAAGTTTGTTTTACGGAACTGGCACAAGTTTGTTCTACGCAACTGGCACAAGTTTGTCTGACACAACTGGCACAATTTTGTTCTACGTAACTGGCACAAGTTTGTTCTACGCAACTGGCACAAGTTTGTTCGACGCAACTGGCACAAGTTTGTTTTATGCAACTGGCACAAGTTTGTTTGACACAACTGGCAGAAGGTTGTTCTCCGCAACTGGAACAAATTTGTTCGACGCAATTGGCACAAGTTTGTCCGACACAACTGGCACAAGTTTGTTCGACGCAATTGGCACAAGTTTGTCCGACACAACTGGCACAAGTGTGTTCGACGCAACTGGCACAAGTTTGGTCTACGCAACTGGCACAAGTTTGTTCTATGCAACTGGCACAAGTTTGTTTGACGCAACTGGCACAAGTTTTTTTGACGCAACTGGCACAAGTTTGTTTGACGCAACTGGCACAAGGTTGTTTCACGCAACTGGCACAAGGTTGTTCTACACAACTGGCACAAGTTTGTTCTATGCAACTGACACAAGTTTGTTTGACGCAACTGGCACAAGTTTGTTCTACGCAACTGGCACAAGTTTCTTTGACGAAACTGGCAGAAGTTTGTTCTACGCAACTGGCCCAAGTTTGTTTGACGCAACTGGCACAAGTTTGTTTGACAAAACTGGCACAAGTTTTTTCTACACAACTGGCACAAGTTTGTTCAACAAAACTGGCACAAGTTTGTTCGACGCAACTGGCACAAGTGTGTTCGACGCAACTGGCACAAGTTTGTTTTATGGAACTGGCACAAGTTTGTTTTACGGAACTGGCACAAGTTTGTTCTACGCAACTGGCACAAGTTTGTCTGACACAACTGGCACAATTTTGTTCTACGTAACTGGCACAAGTTTGTTCTACGCAACTGGCACAAGTTTGTTCGACGCAACTGGCACAAGTTTGTTCTACGTAACTGGCACAAGTTTGTTTCACACAACTGGCAGAAGTTTGTTCTACGCAACAGGTACAAGTTTGTTCGACGCAATTGGCACAAGTTTGTCCGACACAACTGGCACAAGTTTGTTCAACGCAATTGGCACAAGTTTGTCCAACACAACTGGCACAAGTGTGTTCGACGCAACTGGCACAAGTTTGTTCTACGCAACTGGCACAAGTTTGTTCTATGCAACTGGCACAAGTTTGTTTGACGCAACTGGCAAAAGTCTGTTTGACTTAACTGGCACAAGTTTGTTTGACGCAACTGGCACAAGTTTGTTCGATGCAACTGGCACAAGTCTGTTTGACGCAACTGGCACAAGTTTTTTTGATGCAACTGGCACAAGTTTGTTCAATGCAACTGGCACAAGGTTGTTCTACAAAACTGGCACAAGTTTGTTCTATGCAACTGGCACAAGTTTGTTTGACGCAACTGGCACATGTTTGTTTTACGCAACTGGCACAAGTTTCTTTGACGCAACTGGCACAAGTTTGTTCGACACAACTGGCCCAAGTTTGTTTGACGCAACTGGCACAAGTTTATTTGACACAACTGGCAGAAGTTTGTTCTACGCAACAGGCACAAGTTTGTTCGATGCAACTGGCACAAGTTTGTTCGACGCAACTGGCACAAGTTTGTTCGACGCAACTGGCACAAGTTTGTTCGATGCAACTGGCACAAGTTTGTTCGACGAACTGGCACAAGTTTGTTTAACGCAACTGGCACAAGTTTATTCGACCCAACTGGCACAAGTTTGTTTGACGCAACTGGCACAAGTTTTTTTGACGCAACTGGCACAAGTTTGTTTGACGCAACTGGCACAAGGTTGTTTGACGCAACTGTTACAACGTTATTCTACACAACTGGCACAAGTTTGTTCTACACAACTGACAAAAGTTTGTTCTACGCAACTGGCACAAATTTGTTCGACGCAAGTGGCACAAGTTTGTTCTATGCAACTGGCACAAGTTGTTTGACACAACTGGCACAAGTTTGTTCTACGCAACTGGCACAAGTTTGTTCGATGCAACTGGCACAAGTTTGTTTGACGCAACTGGCACCAACTAGTTCGACGCAACTGGCACAAGTTTGTTCGATGCAAATGGCACAAGTTTGTTTGACACAACTAGCATAAGTTTGTTTTACGCAACTGGCACAAGTTTATTCGACCCAACTGGCACAAGTTTGTTTGACGCAACTGGCACAAGTTTTTTTGACGCAACTGGCACAAGTTTGTTTGACGCAACCGGCACAAGGTTGTTTGACGCAACTAGCACAAGTTTGTTCTACACAACTGGCACAAGTTTGTTCTATGCAACTGACACAAGTTTGTTTGACGCAATTGGCACAAGTTTGTTCTACGCAACTGGCATAAGTTTCTTTGACGAAACTGGCACAAGTTTGTTCGACGCAACTGGCCCAAGTTTGTTTGACGCAACTGGCACAAGTTTGTTTGACAAAACTGGCACAAGTTTGTTCTACACAACTGGCACAAGTTTGTTCAACAAAACTGGCACAAGTTTGTTCAACGCAACTGGCACAATTTTGTTCGACGCAACTGGAACAAGTTTTTTTTATGCAACTGGCACAAGTTTGTTCTATGCAACTGGCACAAGTTTGTTTTGACGCAACTGGCACAAGGTTGTTCTACAAAACTGGCACAAGTTTGTTCTATGCAACTGGCACAAGTTTGTTTGACGCAACTGGCACATGTTTGTTTTACGCAACTGGCACAAGTTTCTTTGGCGCAACTGGCACAAGTTTGTTCGACACAACTGGAACAAATTTGTTTGACGCAACTGACACAAGTTTATTTGACACAACTGGCACAAGTTTGTTCTACGCAACTGGCACAAGTTTGTTCGACGAAACTGGCACAAGTTTGTCCGACGCAACTGGCACAAGTTTGTTCAACGCAACTGGTACAAGTTTGTTCTACACAACTGGCACAAGTTTGTTCTGCGCAACTGGCATAAGTTTGTCTGACATAACTGGCACAAGTTTGTTCTACGTAACTGGCACAAGTTTGTTCTATGCAACTGGCACAAGTTTGTTCGACGCAACTGGCACAAGTTTGTTTTACGCAACTGGCACAAGTTTGTTTGACACAACTGGCACAAGTTTGTTCTACGCAACTGGCAAAAGTTTGTTCAACGCAATTGGCACAATTTTGTCCGACGCAACTGGCACAAGTTTGTTCGACGCAACTGGCACAAGTTTGTTCGATGCAACTGGCACAATTTTGTTCTACGTAACTGACACAAGTTTGTTCTACGCAACTGGCATAAATTTGTTTGACGCAACTGGCACAAGTTTGTTTGACGCAACTGGCACAAGTTTGTTCTGCGCAACTTGCACAAGTTTGTTCATCGCAACTGGAACAAGTTTGTTCTACGCAACTGGCACAAATTTGTTCTACGCAACTGGCACAAGTTTGTTCTATGCAACTGGCACAAGTTTGGTTGACGCAATTGGCACATGTTTGTTCTTCGCAACTGGCACAAGTTTGTTCTATGCAACTGGCTCAAGTTTGTTCTGCGCAACTGGCACAACTTTGTTCTATGCAACTGGCAGATGTTTGTTTGACACAACTCGCACAAGTTTGTTCTACGCAACTGGCACAAGTTTGTTCTACGCAACTGGCACAAGTTTCTTCAACGCAACTGGCGCAAGTATGTTCGACGCAACTGGCGCAAGTTTGTTCTACGCAACTGGCTCAAGTTTGTTCTATGCAACTGGCACAAGTTTGTTCTATGCAACTGGCACAAGTTTGTTTGACGCAACTGGCACAAGTTTGTTCTACGAAACTGGCCCATGTTTGTTTGACGCAACTGGCAGAAGTTTGTTCTACGCAACTGGCACAAGTTTGTTTGACACAACTGGCACAAGTTTGTTCTACGCAACTGGCAGAAGTTTGTTCTACGCAACTGGCACAAGTTTGTTCTACGTAACTGGCACAAGTTTGTTCTACGCAACTGGCACAAGTTTGTTTGACACATCTGGCACAAGTTTGTTTGACACAACTGGCAAAAGTTTGTTCTACGCAACTGGCACAAGTTTGTTCGACTTAAGTGGCATAAGTTTGTTCTATGCAACTGGCACAAGTTTGTTTGACACAACTGGCATAAGTTTGTTCTACGCAACTGGCACAAGTTTGTTCGATGCAACTGGCACAAGTTTGTTTGACGCAACTGGCACAAGTTTGTTCTACGCAACTGGCACAAGTTTGTTCTATGCAACTGGCACAAGTTTGTTCGACGAACTGGAACAAGTTTGTTTAACGCAACTGGTACAAGTTTATTCGACCCAACTGGCACAAGTTTGTTTGACGCAACTTCACAAGTTTTTTTGACGCAACTGGCACAAGTTTGTTTGATGCAACTGGCACAAGGTTGTTTGACGCAACTGGCACAAGGTTATTCTACACAACTGGCACAAGTTTGTTCTATGCAACTGGCACAAGTTTGTATGACGCAACTGGCACAAGTTTGTTCTACGCAACTGGCACAAGTTTCTTCGACACAACTGGCACAAGTTTGTTCGACGCAACTGGCAGAAGTTTGTTCTACGCAACTGGCACAAGTTTGTTTGACACAACTGGCACAAGTTTGTTCTACGCAACTAGCACAAATTTGTTCGACGAAACTGGCACAAAATTGTTCGACGCAACTGGAACAAGTTTGTTCGGCGCAACTGGCACAAGTTCGTTCTTCGCAACTGGTACAAGTTTTTTCTACGCAACTGGCACAAGTTTGTTCTACGAAACTGGCACAAGTTTGTTCTACGAAACTGGCACAAGTTTGTCTGACACAACTGGCACAAGTTTGTTCTACGTAACTGGCACAAGTTTGTTCTACGCAACTGGCACAAGTTTGTTCGACGCAACTGCCACAAGTTTGTTTGACACAACTGGCACAAGTTTGTTCTACGCAACTGGCAAAAGTTTGTTTTACGCAACTGGCACAAGTTTGCTCGACGCAAGTGGCACAAGTTTGTTCTATGCAACTGGCACAAGTTTGTTTGACACAACTGGCACAAGTTTGTTCTACGCAACTGGCACAAGTTTGTTCGATACAACGAGCACAAGTTTGTTTGACGCAACTGGCACAAACTTATTCGACGCAACTGGCACAAGTTTGTTCGATGCAAATGGCACAAGTTTGTTCGACGCAACTGGCACAAGTTTGTTTAACGCAACTGGCACAAGTTTATTCGACCTAACTGGCAAAAGTTTGTTTGACGCAACTGGCACAAGTTTTTTTGACGCAACTGGCACAAGTTTGTTTGACGCAACTGGCACAAGGTTGTTTGACGCAACTGTTACAAGGTTATTCTACACAACTGGCACAAGTTTGTTCTACACAACTGACAAAAGTTTGTTCTACGCAACTGGCACAAGTTTGTTCGACGCAACTGGCACAAGTTTGTTTGATGCAACTGGCACAAGTTTCTTCTACGCAACTGACACAAGTTTGTTCTACGCAACTGGCATAAATTTGTACGACGCAACTGGCACAAGTTTCTTTGACGCAACTGGCACAAGTTTGTTCTGCGCAACTTGCACAAGTTTGTTCAACGCAACTGGCACAAGTTTGTTCGACGCAACTGGCGTAAGTTTGTTCTGCGCAACTGGCACAAATTTGCTCTACGCAACTGGCACAAGTTTGTTTGACACAACTGGCAAAAGTTTGTTCTACGCAACTGGCACAAGTTTGTTCGACGCAAGTGGCACAAGTTTGTTCTATGCAACTGGCACAAGTTGTTTGACACAACTGGCACAAGTTTGTTCTACGCAACTGGCACAAGTTTGTTCGATACAACTGGCACAAGTTTGTTTGACGCAACTGGCACCAACTTGTTCGACGCAACTGGCACAAGTTTGTTCGATGCAAATGGCACAAGTTTGTTTGACGCAACTAGCATAAGTTTGTTTAACGCAACTGGCACAAGTTTATTCGACCCAACTGGCACAAGTTTGTTTGACGCAACTGGCACAAGTTTTTTTGACGCAACTGGCACAAGTTTGTTTGACGCAACTGGCACAAGGTTGTTCTACACAACTGGCACAAGTTTGTTCTATGCAACTGGCACAAGTTTGTTTGCCGCAACTGGCACAAGTTTGTTCTACGCAACTGGCACAAGTTTCTTTGACGAAAGTGGCACAAGTTTGTTTGACGCAACTGGCCCAAGTTTGTTTGACGCAACTGGCACAAGTTTGTTTGACAAAACTGGCACAAGTTTGTTCTACACAACTGGCACAAGTTTGTTCAACAAAAATGGCACAAGTTTGTTCAACGCAACTGGCACAATTTTGTTCGACGCAACTGGCACAAGTTTGTTTTATGGAACTGGCACAAGTTTGTTTTACAGAACTGGCACAAGTTTGTTCTACGCAACTGGCACAAGTTTGTCTGACACAACTGGCACAATTTTGTTGTACGTAACTGGCATAAGTTTGTTCTACGCAACTGGCACAAGTTTGTTCGACGCAACTGGCACAAGTTTGTTTTATGCAACTGGCACAAGTTTGTTTGACACAACTGGCAGAAAGTTGTTCTCCGCAACTGGCACAAATTTGTTTGACGCAATTGGCACAAGTTTGTCCGACACAACTGGCACAAGTTTGTTCGACACAATTGGCACAAGTTTGTCCGACACAACTGGCACAAGTGTGTTCGACGCAACTGGCACAAGTTTGGTCTACGCAACTGGCACAAGTTTGTTCGACGCAACTGGCACAAGTTTGTTCGACGCAACTGGCACAAGTTTGTTTTACGGAACTGGCACAAGTTTCTTCTACGCAACTGGCACAAGTTTGTCTGACACAACTGGCACAATTTTGTTCTACGTAACTGGCACAAGTTTGTTCTACGCAAATGGCACAAGTTTCTTCGACGCAACTGGCACAAGTTTGTTTTATGCAACTGGCACAAGTTTGTTTGACACAACTGGCAGAAGTTTGTTCTACGCAACAGGCACAAGTTTGTTCGACGCAATTGGCACAAGTTTGTCCGACACAACTGGCACAAGTTTGTTCAACGCAATTGGCACAAGTTTGTCCAACACAACTGGCACAAGTGTGTTCGACGCAACTGGCACAAGTTTGTTCTACGCAACTGGCACAAGTTTGTTCTATGCAACTGGCACAAGTTTGTTTGACGCAACTGGCAAAAGTCTGTTCTACGTAACTGGCACAAGTTTGTTTGTTGCAACTGGCACAAGTTTGTTCGATGCAACTGGCACAAGTCTGTTTGACGCAACTGGCACAAGTTTTTTTGATGCAACTGGCACAAGTTTGTTCTATGCAACTGGCACAAGTTTGTTTTGACGCAACTGGCACAAGGTTGTTCTACAAAACTGGCACAAGTTTGTTCTATGCAACTGGCACAAGTTTGTTTGACGCAACTGGCACAAGTTTGTTTTATGCAACTGGCACAAGTTTCTTTGACGCAACTGGCACAAGTTTGTTCGACACAACTGGCCCAAGTTTGTTTGACGCAACTGGCACAAGTTTATTTGACACAACTGGCACAAGTTTGTTCTACGCAACTGGCACAAGTTTGTTCGACGAAACTGGCACAAGTTTGTCCGACGCAACTGGCACAAGTTTGTTCGACGCAACTGGCACAAGTTTGTTCTACGCAACTGGCACAAGTTTGTTCTGCGCAACTGGCATAAGTTTGTCTGACATAACTGGCACAAGTTTGTTCTACGTAACTGGCACAAGTTTGTTCTACGCAACTGGCACAAGTTTGTTCGACGCAACTGGCACAAGTTTGTTTTACGCAACTGGCACAAGTTTGTTTGACACAACTGGCACAAGTTTGTTCTACGCAACTGGCAAAAGTTTGTTCGACGCAATTGGCGCAATTTTGTCCGACGCAACTGGCACAAGTTTGTTCGACGCAACTGGCACAAGTTTGTTCGATGCAACTGGCACAAGTTTCTTCTACGCAACTGACACAAGTTTGTTCTACGCAACTGGCATAAATTTGTACGACGCAACTGGCACAAGTTTCTTTGACGCAACTGGCACAAGTTTGTTCTGCGCAACTTGCACAAGTTTGTTCAACGCAACTGGCACAAGTTTGTTCGACGCAACTGGCGCAAGTTTGTTCTGCGCAACTGGCACAAATTTGTTCTACGCAACTGGCAGAAGTTTGTTCTACGCAACTGGCACAAGTTTGTTCTGCGTAACTGGCACAAGTTTGTTCTACGCAACTGGCAGAAGTTTGTTCTACGCAACTGGCACAAGTTTGTTCTAAGTAACTGGCACAAGTTTGTTCTACGCAACTGGCACAAGTTTGTTTGACACATCTGGCACAAGTTTGTTTGACACAACTGGCAAAAGTTTGTTCGATGCAACTGGCACTAGTTTGTTTGACGCAACTGGCACAAGGTTCTTTGACGTAGCTGGCACAAGGTTATTCTACACAACTGGCACAAGTTTGTTCTATGCAACTGGCACAAGTTTGTTTGACGCAACTGGCACAAGTTTGTTCTACGCAACTGGCACAAGTTTCTTCGACACAACTGGCACAAGTTTGTTCGACGCAACTGGCCCAAGTTTGTTTGATGCAACTGGCACAAGTTTGTTTGACACAACTGGGACAAGTTTGTTCGACGCAACTGGCACAAGTTTGTTCAACGAAACTGCCACAAGATTGTTCGACGCAACTGGAACAAGTTTGTTCGGCGCAACTGGCACAAGTTTGTTCCTCGCAACTGGAAAAAGTTTTTTCTACGCAACTGGCTCAAATTTGTTCTACACAACTGGCACAAGTTTGTCTGACACAACTGGCACAAGTTTGTTCTACGTAACTGGCCCAAGTTTGTTCTACGCAACTGGCACAAGTTTGTTCGACGCAACTGGCACAAGTTTGTTTGACACAACTGGCACAAGTTTGTTCTACGCAAGTGGCAAAAGTTTGTTCTACGCAACTGGCACACGTTTGTTCGACGCAAGTGGCACAAGTTTGTTCTATGCAACTGACACAAGTTTGTTTGACACAACTGGCACAAGTTTGTTCTACGCAACTGGCACAAGTTTATTCGATACAACTGGCACAAGTTTCTTTGACGCAACAGGCACAAGCTTGTTCGACGCAACTAGCACAAGTTTGTTCGATGCAAATGGCACAAGTTTGTTCGACGCAACTGGCACAAGTTTGTTTAACGCAACTGGCACAAGTTTATTCGACCCAACTGGCAAAAGTTTCTTTGACGCAACTGGCACAAGTTTTTTTGACGCAACTGGCACAAGTTTGTACTACGCAACTGGCACAAGTTTCTTTGACAAAACTGGCACAAGTTTGTTCGACGCAACTGGCCCAAGTTTGTTTGACGCAACTGTCACAAGTTTGTTTGACAAAACTGGCACAAGTTTGTTCTACACAACTGGCACAAGTTTGTTCGACAAAACTGGCACAAGTTTGTTTTACGCAACTGGCACAAGTTTGTTTGACGCAACTGGCACAAGTTTGTTTTACGGAACTGGCACAAGTTTGTATTACGGAACTGGCACAAGTTTGTTCTACGCAACTGGCACAATTCTGTTCTACGTAACTGGCACAAGTTTGTTCTACGCAACTGGCACAAGTTTGTTTGACGCAACTGGCACAAGTTTGTTCTACGCAATTGGCACAAGTTTGTCCGACACAACTGGCACAAGTTTGTTCGACGCAATTGGCACAAGTTTGTCCGACACAACTGGCACAAGTGTGTTCGACGCAACTGGCACAAGTTTGGTCTACGCAACTGGCACAAGTTTGTTCTATGCAACTGGCACAAGTTTGTTTGACGCAACTGGCACAAGTCTGTTTGACTTAACTGGCACAAGTTTGTTCTGCGCAACTAGCACAAGTTTGTTCGATGGAACTGGCACAAGTTTGTTCGACACAACTGGCAAAAGTTTGTTCTACGCAACTGGCACAATTTTTTTCGACACAAGTGGCACAAGTTTGTTCTATGCAACTGGCAGAAGTTTGTTTGACACAACTGGCACAAGTTTATTTGACGCAACGGGCAAAAGTTTATTTGAAACAACTGGCACAAGTTTGTTCTACGCAACTGTCACAAGTTTGTTCAACGCATCTGGCACAAGTTTGTTCGATGCAACTGGCACAGGTTTGTTCGATGCAACTGGCACAAGTTTGTTCGACGCAACTGGCACAAGTTTGTTCTACGCAACTGGCACAAAATTGTTCTACGCAACTGGCACAAGTTTGTTTTACGCAACTGGCACAAGTTTGTTTGATGCAATTGGCACAAGTTTGTTCTTCGCAACTGGCACAAGTTTGTTCTATGCAACTGGCCCAAGTTTGTTCTACGCAACTGGCACAAGTTTTTTCTATGCAACTGGCAGAGGTTTGTTTGAAACAACTCGCACAAGTTTGTTCTACGCAACTGGCACAAGTTTGTTCTACGCAACTGGCACAAGTTTGTTCAACGCAACTGGCGCAAGTATGTTCGACGCAACTGGCACAAGTTTGTTCTACGCAACTGGCTCAAGTTTGTCCTATGCAACTGGCACAAGTTTGTTTGACGCAACTGGCACAAGTTTGTTTGACGCAACTGGCACAAGTTTGTTCTACGCAACTGGCCCAAGTTTGTTTGACGCAACTGGCAGAAGTTTGTTCTACGCAACTGGCACAAGTTTGTTCTACGCAACTGGCAGAAGTTTGTTCTACGCAACTGGCACAAGTTTGTTTGACACATCTGGCACAAGTTTGTTTGACACAACTGGCAAAAGTTTGTTCTACGCAACTGGCACAAGTTTGTTCGATGCAACTGGCACAAGTTTGTTTGACGCAACTGGCAGAAGTTTGTTCTACGCAACTGGCAGAAGTTTGTTCTACGCAACTGGCACAAGTTTGTTCTACGTAACTGGCACAAGTTTGTTCTACGCAACTGGCAGAAGTTTGTTCTACGCAACTGGCACAAGTTTGTTCTACGTAACTGGCACAAGTTTGTTCTACGCAACTGGCACAAGTTTGTTTGACACATCTGGCACAAGTTTGTTTGACACAACTGGCAAAAGTTTGTTCTACGCAACTGGCACAAGTTTGTTCGACGCAAGTGGCACAAGTTTGTTCTATGCAACTGGCACAAGTTTGTTTGACACAACTGGCAGAAGTTTGTTCTACGCAACTGGCACAAGTTTGTTCGATGCAACTGGCACAAGTTTCTTCTACGCAACTGACACAAGTTTGTTCTACGCAACTGGCATAAATTTGTACGGCGCAACTGGCACAAGTTTCTTTGACGCAACTGGCACAAGTTTGTTCTGCGCAACTTGCACAAGTTTGTTCAACGCAACTGGCACAAGTTTGTTCGACGCAACTGGCGCAAGTTTGTTCTGCGCAACTGGCACAAATTTGTTCTACGCAACTGGCACAAGTTTGTTTGACACAACTGGCAAAAGTTTGTTCTACGCAACTGGCACAAGTTTGTTCGACGCAAGTGGCACAAGTTTGTTCTATGCAACTGGCACAAGTTGTTTGACACAACTGGCACAAGTTTGTTCTACGCAACTGGCACAAGTTTGTTCGATGCAACTGGCACAAGTTTGTTTGACGCAACTGGCACCAACTTGTTCGACGCAACTGGCACAAGTTTGTTCGGTGCAAATGGCACAAGTTTGTTTGACGCAACTAGCATAAGTTTGTTTAACGCAACTGGCACAAGTTTATTCGACCATACTGGCACAAGTTTGTTTGACGCAACTGGCACAAGTTTTTTTGACGCAACTGGCACAAGTTTGTTTGACGCAACTGGCACAAGGTTGTTCTACACAACTGGCACAAGTTTGTTCTATGCAACTGACACAAGTTTGTTTGACGCAACTGGCACAAGTTTGTTCTACGTAACTGGCACAAGTTTCTTTGACGAAACTGGCCCAAGTTTGTTCGACGCAACTGGCCCAAGTTTGTTTGACGCAACTGGCACAAGTTTGTTTGACTTAACTGGCACAAGTTTGTTCTACACAACTGGCACAAGTTTGTTCAACAAAACTGGCACAAGTTTGTTCAATGCAACTGGCACAATTTTGTTCGACGCAACTGGCACAAGTTTGTTTTACGGAACTGGCACAAGTTTGTTTTACGGAACTGGCACAAGTTTGTTCTACGCAACTGGCACAAGTTTGTCTGACACAACTGGCACAATTTTGTTCTACGTAACTGGCACAAGTTTGTTCTACGCAACTGGCACAAGTTTGTTCGACGCAACTGGCACAAGTTTGTTTTATGCAACTGGCACAAGTTTGTTTGACACAACTGGCAGAAGGTTGTTCTCCGCAACTGGCAGAAATTTGTTCGACGCAATTGGCACAAGTTTGTCCGACACAACTGGCACAAGTTTGTTCGACGCAATTGGCACAAGTTTGTCCGACACAACTGGCACAAGTGTGTTCGACGCAACTGGCACAAGTTTGGTCTACGCAACTGGCACAAGTTTGTTCTATGCAACTGGCACAAGTTTGTTTGACGCAACTGGCACAAGTTTTTTTGACGCAACTGGCCCAAGTTTGTTTGACGCAACTGGCACAAGGTTGTTTCACGCAACTGGCACAATGTTGTTCTACACAACTGGCACAAGTTTGTTCTATGCAACTGACACAAGTTTGTTTGACGCAACTGGCACAAGTTTGTTCTACGCAACTGGCACAAGTTTCTTTGACGAAACTGGCACAAGTTTGTTCGACGCAACTGGCCCAAGTTTGTTTGACGCAACTGGCACAAGTTTGTTTGACAAAACTGGCACAAGTTTTTTCTACACAACTGGCACAAGTTTGTTCAACAAAACTGGCACAAGTTTGTTCGACGGAACTGGCACAAGTTTGTTCGACGCAACTGGCAAAAGTTTATTTTATGGAACTGGCACAAGTTTGTTTTACGGAACTGGCACAAGTTTGTTCTACACAACTGGCACAAGTTTGTCCAACACAACTGGCACAAGTGTGTTCGACGCAACTGGCACAAGTTTGTTCTACGCAACTGGCACAAGTTTGTTCTATGCAACTGGCACAAGTTTGTTTGACGCAACTGGCAAAAGTCTGTTTGACTTAACTGGCACAAGTTTGTTTGATGCAACTGGCACAAGTTTGTTCGATGCAACTGGCACAATTCTGTTTGACGCAACTGGCACAAGTTTTTTTGATGCAACTGGCACAAGTTTGTTCTATGCAACTGGCACAAGTTTGTTTTGACGCAACTGGCACAAGGTTGTTCTACAAAACTGGCACAAGTTTGTTCTATGCAACTGGCACAAGTTTGTTTGACGCAACTGGCACAAGTTTGTTTTACGCAACTGGCACAAGTTTCTTTGACACAACTGGCACAAGTTTGTTCGACACAACTGGCCCAAGTTTGTTTGACGCAACTGGCACAAGTTTATTTAACACAACTGGCACAAGTTTGTTCTACGCAACTGGCACAAGTTTGTTCGACGAAACTGGCACAAGTTTGTCCGACACAACTGGCACAAGTTTGTTCGACGCAACTGGCACAAGTTTGTTCTACGCAACTGGCACAAGTTTGTTCTGCGCAACTGGCATAAGTTTGTCTGACATAACTGGCACAAGTTTGTTCTACGTAACTGGCACAAGTTTGTTCTACGCAACTGGCACAAGTTTGTTCGACGCAACTGGCACAAGTTTGTTTTACGCAACTGGCAAAAGTTTGTTCGACGCAATTGGCACAATTTTGTCCGACGCAACTGGCACAAGTTTGTTCGACGCAACTGGCACAAGTTTGTTCGATGCAACTGGCACAAGTTTCTTCTACGCAACTGAGACAAGTTTGTTCTACGCAACTGGCATAAATTTGTACGACGCAACTGGCACAAGTTTCTTTGACGCAACTGGCACAAGTTTGTTCTGCGCAACTTGCACAAGTTTGTTCAACGCAACTGGCACAAGTTTGTTCGACGCAACTGGCGCAAGTTTGTTCTGCGCAACTGGCACAAATTTGTTCTACGCAACTGGCAGAAGTTTGTTCTACGCAACTGGCACAAATTTGTTCTACGTAACTGGCACAAGTTTGTTCTACGCAACTGGCAGAAGTTTGTTCTACGCAACTGGCACAAGTTTGTTCTAAGTAACTGGCACAAGTTTGTTCTATGCAACTGGCACAAGTTTGTTTGACACATCTGGCACAAGTTTGTTTGACACAACTGGCAAAAGTTTGTTCGATGCAACTGGCACAAGTTTGTGTGACGCTACTGGCACAATGTTCTTTGACGTAACTGGCACAAGGTTATTCTACACAACTGGCACAAGTTTGTTCTATGCAACTGGCACAAGTTTGTTTGACGCAACTGGCACAAGTTTGTTCTACGCAACTGGCACAAGTTTCTTCGACACAACTGGCACAAGTTTGTTCGACGCAACTGGCCCAAGTTTGTTTGATGCAACTGGCACAAGTTTGTTTGACACAACTGGCACAAGTTTGTTCTACGCAACTGGCACAAGTTTGTTCAACGAAACTGGCACAAGATAGTTCGACGCAACTGGAACAAGTTTCTTCGGCGCAACTGGCACAAGTTTGTTCTTCGCAACTGGAAAAAGTTTTTTCTACGCAACTGGCACAAGTTTGTTCTACACAACTAGCACAAGTTTGTCTGACACAACTGGCACAAGTTTGTTCTACGTAACTGGCCCAAGTTTGTTCTACGCAACTGGCACAAGTTTCTTCGACGCAACTGGCACAAGTTTGTTTGACACAACTGGCACAAGTTTGTTCTACGCAACTGGCAAAAGTTTGTTCTACGCAACTGGCACAAGTTTGTTCGAGCAAGTGGCACAAGTTTGTTCTATGCAACTGGAACAAGTTTGTTTGACACAACTTGCACAAGTTTGTTCTACGCAACTGGCACAAGTTTATTCGATACAACTGGCACAAGTTTGTTTGACGCAACTGGCACAAGCTTGTTCGACGCAACTGGCACAAGTTTGTTCGATGCAAATGGCACAATTTTGTTCGACGCAACTGGCACAAGTTTGTTTAACGCAACTGGCACAAGTTTATTCGACCCAACTGGCAAAAGTTTGTTTGACGCAACTGGCACAAGTTTTTTTGACGCAACTGGCACAAGTTTGTTTGACGCAACTGGCACAAGGTTGTTTGACGCAACTGGCACAAGGTTGTTCTACACAACTAGCACAAGTTTGTTCTATGCAACTGACACAAGTTTGTTTGACGCAACTGGCACAAGTTTGTTCTATGCAACTGGCACAAGTTTCTTTGACGAAACTGGCACAAGTTTGTTCGACGCAACTGGCCCAAGTTTGTTTGACGCAACTGTCACAAGTTTGTTTGACAAAACTGGCACAAGTTTGTTCTACAAAACTGGAACAAGTTTGTTCGACAAAACTGGCACAAGTTTGTTTTACGCAACTGGCACAAGTTTGACGCAACTGGCACAAGTTTGTTTTACGGAACTGGCACAAGTTTGTATTACGGAACTGGCACAAGTTTGTTCTACGCAACTGGCACAATTCTGTTCTACGTAACTGGCACAAGTTTGTTCTACGCAACTGGCACAAGTTTGTTTGACGCAACTGGCACAAGTTTGTTCTACGCAATTGGCACAAGTTTGTCCGACACAACTGCCACAAGTTTGTTCGACGCAATTGGCACAAGTTTGTCCGACACAACTGGCACAAGTGTGTTCGACGCAACTGGCACAAGTTTGGTCTACGCAACTGGCACAAGTTTGTTCTATGCAACTGGCACAAGTTTGTTTGACGCAACTGGCACAAGTCTGTTTGACTTAACTGGCACAAGTTTGTTCTGCGCAACTGGCACAAGTTTGTTCGATGCAACTGGCACAAGTTTGTTCGACACAACTGGCAAAAGTTTGTTCTACGCAACTGGCACAAGTTTATTCGACACAAGTGGCACAAGTTTGTTCTATGCAACTGGCAGAAGTTTGTTTGACACAACTGGCACAAGTTTGTTTGACCTAACGGGCAAAAGTTTATTTGAAACAACTGGCACAAGTTTGTTCTACGCAACTGTCACAAGTTTGTTCAACGCATCTGGCACAAGTTTGTTCGATGCAACTGGCACAGGTTTGTTCGATGCAACTGGCACAAGTTTGTTCGACGCAACTGGCACAAGTTTGTTCTACGCAACTGGCACAAATTTGTTCTACGCAACTGGCACAAGTTTGTTTTACGCAACTGGCACAAGTTTGTTTGATGCAATTGGCACAAGTTTGTTCTTCGCAACTGGCACAAGTTTGTTCTATGCAACTGGCCCAAGTTTGTTCTATGCAACTGGCACAAGTTTTTTCTATGCAACTGGCAGAAGTTTGTTTGAAACAACTCGCACAAGTTTGTTCTACGCAACTGGCACAAGTTTGTTCTACGCAACTGGCACAAGTTTTTTCAACGCAACTGGCGCAAGGATGTTCGACGCAACTGGCACAAGTTTGTTCTACGCAACTGGCTCAAGTTTGTTCTATGCAACTGGCACAAGTTTGTTTGACGCAACTGGCACAAGTTTGTTTGACGCAACTGGCACAAGTTTGTTCTACGCAACTGGCCCAAGTTTGTTTGACGCAACTGGCAGAAGTTTGTTCTACGCAACTGGCACAAGTTTGTTCTACGTAACTGGCACAAGTTTGTTCTACGCAAATGGCAGAAGTTTGTTCTTACCAACTGGCACAAGTTTGTTCTACGTAACTGGCACAAGTTTGTTCTACGCAACTGGCACAAGTTTGTTTGACACATCTGGCACAAGTTTGTTTGACACAACTGGCAAAAGTTTGTTCTACGCAACTGGCACAAGTTTGTTCGACGCAAGTGGCACAAGTTTGTTCTATGCAACTGGCACAAGTTTGTTTGACACAATTGGCAGAAGTTTGTTCTACGCAACTGGCACAAGTTTGTTCGATGCAACTGGCACAAGTTTGTTTGACGCAACTGGCACAAGTTTGTTCGACGCAACTGGCACAAGTTTGTTCGATGCAACTGGCACAAGTTTGTTCGACGAACTGGCACAGGTTTGTTTAACGCAACTGGCACAAGTTTATTCGACCCAACTGGCACAAGTTTGTTTGACGAAACTGGCACAAGTTTTTTTGACGCAACTGGCACAAGTTTGTTTGACGCAACTGGGACAAGGTTGTTTGACGCAACTGTTACAAGGTTATTCTACACAACTGGCACAAGTTTGTTCTACACAACTGACAAAAGTTTGTTCTACGCAACTGGCACAAATTTGTTCGACGCAAGTGGTACAAGTTTGTTCTATGCAACTGGCACAAGTTGTTTGACACAACTGGCACAAGTTTGTTCTACGCAACTGGCACAAGTTTGTTCGATGCAACTGGCACAAGTTTGTTTGACGCAACTGGCACCAACTTGTTCGACGCAACTGGCACAAGTTTGTTCGATGCAAATGGCACAAGTTTGTTTGACACAACTAGCATAAGATTGTTTAACGCAACTGGCACAAGTTTATTCGACCCAACTGGCACAAGTTTGTTTGACGCAACTGGCACAAGTTTTTTTGACGCAACTGGCACAAGTTTGTTTGACGCAACTGGCACAAGGTTGTTTGACGCAACTGGCACAAGGTTGTTCTACACAACTGGCACAAGTTTGTTCTATGCAACTGACACAGGTTTGTTTGACGCAACTGGCACAAGTTTGTTCTACGCAACTGGCACAAGTTTCTTTGACGAAACTGGCACAAGTTTGTTCGACGCAACTGGCCCAAGTTTGTTTGACGCAACTGGCACAAGTTTGTTTGACAAAACTGGCACAAGTTTGTTCTACACAACTGGCACAAGTTTGTTCAACAAAACTGGCACAAGTTTGTTCAACGCAACTGGCACAATTTTGTTCGACGCAACTGGCACAAGTTTGTTTTACGGAACTGGCACAAGTTTGTTTTACAGAACTGGCACAAGTTTGTTCTACACAACTGGCACAAGTTTGTCTGACACAACTGGCACAATTTTATTCTACGTAACTGGCACAAGTTTGTTCTACGCAACTGGCACAAGTTTGTTTGACGCAACTGGCACAAGTTTGTTTTATGCAACTGGCACAAGTTTGTTTGACACAACTGGCAGAAGGTTGTTCTCCGTAACTGGCACAAATTTGTTCGACGCAATTGGCACAAGTTTGTCCGACACAACTGGCACAAGTTTGTTCGACGCAATTGGCACAAGTTTGTCCGACACAACTGGCACAAGTGTGTTCGACGCAACTGGCACAAGTTTGGTCTACGCAACTGGCACAAGTTTGTTCTATGCAACTGGCACAAGTTTGTTTGACGCAACTGGCACAAGTTTTTTTGACGCAACTGGCACAAGTTTGTTTGACGCAACTGGCACAAGGTTGTTTCACGCAACTGGCACAAGGTTGTTCTACACAACTGGCACAAGTTTGTTCTGTGCAACTGACACAAGTTTGTTTGACGCAACTGGAAAAAGTTTGTTCTACGCAACTGGCACAAGTTTCTTTGACGAAACTGGCACAAGTTTGTTCTACGCAACTGGCCCAAGTTTGTTTGACGCAACTGGCACAAGTTTGTTTGACAAAACTGGCACAAGTTTGTTCTACACAACTGGCACAAGTTTGTTCAACAAAACTGGCACAAGTTTGTTCAACAAAACTGGCACAAGTTTGTTCGACGCAACTGGCACAAGTTTGTTTTATGGAACTGGCACAAGTTTGTTTTACGGAACTGGCACAAATTTGTTCTACGCAACTGGCACAAGTTTGTCTGACAGAACTGGCACAATTTTGTTCTACGTATCTGGCACAAGTTTGTTCTACGCAACTGGCACAAGTTTCTTCGACGCAACTGGCTCAAGTTTGTTTTATGCAACTGGCACAAGTTTGTTTGACACAACTGGCAGAAGTTTGTTCTACGCAACAGGCCACAGTTTGTTCGACGCAATTGGCACAAGTTTGTCCGACACAACTGGCACAAGTTTGTTCAACGCAATTGGCACAAGTTTGTCCAACACAACTGGCACAAGTGTGTTCGACGCAACTGGCACAAGTTTGTTCTACGCAACTGGCACAAGTTTGTTCTATGCAACTGGCACAAGTTTGTTTGACGCAACTGGCAAAAGTCTGTTTGACTTAACTGGCAGAAGATTGTTTGACGCAACTGGCACAAGTTTGTTCGATGCAACTGGCACAAGTCTGTTTGACGCAACTGGCACAAGTTTTTTTGATGCAACTGGCACAAGTTTGTTCTATGCAACTGGCACAAATTTGTTTTGACGCAACTGGCACAAGGTTGTTCTACAAAACTGGCACAAGTTTGTTCTATGCAACTGGCACAAGTTTGTTTGACGCAACTGGCACAAGTTTGTTTTTCGCAACTGGCACAAGTTTCTTTGACGCAACTGGCACAAGTTTGTTCGACACAACTGGCCCAAGTTTGTTTGGCGCAACTGGCAAGAGTTTATTTGACACAACTGGCACAAGTTTGTTCTACGCAACTGGCACAAGTTTGTTCGACGAAACTGGCACAAGTTTGTCCGACGCAACTGGCACAAGTTTGTTCGACGCAACTGGCACAAGTTTGTTCTACGCAACTGGCACAAGTTTGTTCTGCGCAACTGGCATAAGTTTGTCTGACATAACTGGCACAAGTTTGTTCTACGCAACTGGCACAAGTTTGTTCGACGCAACTGGCACAAGTTTGTTTTACGCAACTGGCACAAGTTTGTTTGACACAACTGGCACAAGTTTGTTCTACGTAACTGGCAAAAGTGTGTTCAACGCAATTGGCACAATTTTGTCCGACGCAACTGGCACAAGTTTGTTCGACGCAACTGGCACAAGTTTGTTCGATGCAACTGGCACAATTTTGTTCTACGTAACTGACACAAGTTTGTTCTACGCAACTGGCATAAATTTGTTTGACGCAACTGGCACAAGTTTGTTTGACGCAACTGGCACAAGTTTGTTCTGCGCAACTTGCACAAGTTTGTTCAACGCAACTGGCACAAGTTTCTTCGACGCAACTGGCAAAAGTTTGTTCTACGCAACTGGCACAAATTTGTTCTACGCAACTGGCACAAGTTTGTTCTATGCAACTGGTACAAGTTTGTTTGACGCAATTGGCACAAGTTTGTTCTTCGCAACTGGCACAAGTTTGTTCTATGCAACTGGCTCAAGTTTGTTCTGCGCAACTGGCACAACTTTGTTCTATGCAACTGGCAGAAGTTTGTTCGACACAACTCGCACAAGTTTGTTCTGCGCAACTGGCACAAGTTTGTTCTACGCAACTGGCACAAGTTTGTTCAACGCAACTGGCGCAAGTATGTTCGACGCAACTGGCGCAAGTTTGTTCTACGCAACTGGCTCAAGTTTGTTCTATGCAACTGGCACAAGTTTGTTTGACGCAACTGGCACAAGTTTGTTTGACGCAACTGGCACAAGTTTGTTCTACGAAACTGGCCCAAGTTTGTTTGACGCAACTGGCAGAAGTTTGTTCTACGCAACTGGCACAAGTTTGTTCTACGTAACTGGCACAAGTTTGTTCTACGCAACTGGCAGAAGTTTGTTCTACGCAACTGGCACAAGTTTGTTCTACGTAACTGGCACAAGTTTGTTCTACGCAACTGGCACAAGTTTGTTTGACACATCTGGCACAAGTTTCTTTGACACAACTGGCAAAAGTTTGTTCTACGCAACTGGCACAAGTTTGTTCGACTTAAGTGGCATAAGTTTGTTCTATGCAACTGGCACAAGTTTGTTTGACACAACTAGCACAAGTTTGTTCTACGCAACTGGCACAAGTTTGTTCGATGCAACTGGCACAAGTTTGTTTGACGCAACTGGCACAAGTTTGTTCGACGCAACTGGCACAAGTTTGTTCTATGCAACTGGCACAAGTTTGTTCGATGAACTGGGACAAGTTTGTTTAACGCAACTGGTACAAGTTTATTCGACCCAACTGGCACAAGTTTGTTTGACGCAACTGGCACAAGTTTTTTTGACGCAACTGGCACAAGTTTGTTTGACGCAACTGGCACAAGGTTGTTTGACGCAAGTGGCACAAGGTTATTCTACACAAATGGCACAAGTTTGTTCTATGCAACTGGCACAAGTTTGTTTGACGCAACTGGCACAAGTTTGTTCTACGCAACTGGCACAAGTTTCTTCGACACAACTGGCACAAGTTTGTTCGACGCAACTGGCAGAAGTTTGTTCTACGCAACTGGCACAAGCTTGTTTGAGACAACTGGCACAAGTTTGTTCTACGCAACTGGCACAAATTTGTTCGACGAAACTGGCACAAGATTGTTCGACGCAACTGGAACAAGTTTGTTCGGCGCAACTGGCACAAGTTTGTTCTTCGCAACTGGTACAAGTTTTTTTCTACGCAACTGGCACAAGTTTGTTCTACGAAACTGGCACAAGATTGTTCTACGCAACTGGCACAAGTTTGTCTGACACAACTGGCACAAGTTTGTTCTACGTAACTGGCACAAGTTTGTTCTACGCAACTGGCACAAGTTTGTTCGACGCAACTGGCACAAGTTTGTTTGACACAACTGGCACAAGTTTGTTCTACGCAACTGGCAAAAGTTTGTTTTACGCAACTGGCACAAGTTTGTTCGACGCAAGTGGCACAAGTTTGTTCTATGCAACTGGCACAAGTTTTTTTGACACAACTGGCACAAGTTTGTTCTACGCAACTGGCACAAACTTATTTGACACAACTGGCACAAGTTTGTTCGATGCAAATGGCACAAGTTTGTTCGACGCAACTGGCACAAGTTTGTTTAACGCAACTGGCACAAGTTTATTCGACCTAACTGGCAAAAGTTTGTTTGACGCAACTGGCACAAGTTTTTTTGACGCAACTGGCACAAGTTTGTTTGACGCAACTGGCACAAGGTTGTTTGACGCAACTGGCACAAGGTTGTTGTACACAACTGGCACAAGTTTGTTCTATGCAACTGACACAAGTTTGTTTGACGCAACTGGCACAAGTTTGTTCTAAGCAACTGGCAAAAGTTTCTTTGACAAAACTGGCACAAGTTTGTTCGACGCAACTGGCCCAAGTTTGTTTGACGCAACTGGCACAAGTTTGTTTGACAAAACTAGCACAAGTTTGTTCGACGCAACTGGCACAAGTTTGTTCGACGCAACTGGCACAAGTTTGTTTTACGGAACTGGCACAAGTTTGTTTTACGGAACTGGCACAAGTTTGTTCTACGCAACTGGCACAAGTTTGTCTGACACAACTGGCACAATTTTGTTCTACGTAACTGGCACAAGTTTGTTCTACGCAACTGGCACCAGTTTGTTCGACGCAACTGGCACAAGTTTGCTCGACGCAATTGGCACAAGTTTGTCCGACACAACTGGCACAAGTTTGTTCGACGCAATTGGCACAAGTTTGTCCGACACAACTGGCACAAGCGTATTCGACGCAACTGGCCCAAGTTTGGTCTACGCAACTGGCACAAGTTTGTTTGACGCAACTGGCACAAGTCTGTTTGACTTAACTGGCACAAGTTTGTTCTGCGCAACTGGCACAAGTTTGTTCGATGCAACTGGCACAAGTTTGTTCGACGCAACTGGAACAAGTTTATTTAATGCAACTGGCACAAGTTTATTCGACCCAACTAGCACAAGTTTGTTTGATGCAACTGGCACAAGTTTTTTTGACACAACTGGCACAAGTTTGTTCTATGCAACTGGCACAAGTTTGTTCGACGAAACTGGCACAAGTTTGTCCGACGCAACTGGCACAAGTTTGTTCGACGCAACTGGCACAAGTTTGTTCTACGCAACTGGCACAAGTTTGTTCTGCGCAACTGGCACAAGTTTGACTGACATAACTGGCACAAGTTTGTTCTACGTAACTAGCACAAGTTTGTTCTACGCAACTGGCACAAGTTTGTTCGACGCAACTGGCACTAGTTTGTTGTACGTAACTGGCACAAGTTTGTTTGACACAACTGGCACAAGTTTGTTCTACGCAACTGGCAAAAGTTTGTTCGACGCAATTGGCACAAATTGGTCTGAAGCAACTGGCACAAGTTTGTTCGACGCAACTGGCACAAGTTTGTTCGATGCAACTGGCACAAGTTTGTTCTACGCAACTGACACAAGTTTGTTCTACGCAACTGGCATAAATTTGTTTGACGCAACTGGCACAAGTTTGTTTGATGCAACTGGCACAAGTTTGTTCTGCGCAACTTGCACAAGTTTGTTCAACGCAACTGGCACAAGTTTGTTCGACGCAACTGGCACAAGTTTGTTCTACGCAACTGGGTTAAGTTTGTTCTACGCAACTGGCACAAGTTTGTCCTATGCATCTGGCACAAGTTTGTTCTACACAACTGGGACAAGTTTGTTCAACGCAACTGGCACAAGTTTGTTCTACGCAACTGGCACAAGTTTGTTCTACGTAACTGGCACAAGTTTGTTCTACGCAACTGGCACAAGTTTGTCCTACGCAACTGGCACAAGTTTGTTCTATGCAACTGGCACAAGTTTGTTCAATGCAACTGGAACAAGTTTGTTTGACGCAACTGGCACAAGTTTGTTCTACACAACTGGCACAAGTTTGTTCGATGCAACTGGCACAAGTTTCTTTGACGCAACTGGCACAAGTTTGTTTAACGCAACTGGCACAAGTTTACTCGACCCAACTGGCACAAGTTTGTTTGACGCAACTGGCACAAGTTTTTTTGACGCAACTGGCACAAGTTTGTTTGACGCAACTGGCACAAGTTTGTTTGACGCAACTGGCACAAGGTTGTTCTACGCAACTGGCACAAGTTTGTTCTATGTAACTGGCACAAGTTTGTTTGACGCAACTGGCAGAAGTTTGTTCTACGCAACTGGCACAAGTTTCTTTGGCGCAACTGGCACAAGTTTGTTTGACACAACTGGCAGAAGTTTGTTCTACGCAACTGGCACAAGTTTGTTCTACGTAACTGGCACAAGTTTGTTCTACACAACTGGCACAAGTTTGTTATACGCAACTGGCACAATTTGTTTGACACAAATAGCAAAAGTTTGTTCTACGTAACTGGCACAAGTTTGTTCTACGCAACTGGAACAAGTTTGTTTGACTCAAGTGGCACAAATTTGTTCTACGCAACTGGCACAAGTTTGTTTGACACGACTGGCACAAGTTTGTTCTACGCAACAGGCACAAGTTTGTTTGATGCAATTGGCACAAGTTTTTTTGACGCAACTGGCACAAGTTTGTTTGACGCAACTGGCAAAAGTCTATTTGACACAACTGGCACAAGTTTGTTCTACGCAACTGGCACAAGGTTGTTCGACTCAACTGGCACAAGTTTGTCCGACCCAACTGGCACAAGTTTGTTTGACGCAACTGGCACAAGTTTGTTCTACGCAACTAGCACAAGTTTGTTCTACGCAACTGGCACAAGTTTGTTCGACGCAACTGACACAAGTTTGTTCGACACAACTGGCACGTTTGTTCGAAGCAACTGGCACAAGTTTGTTTGACGCAACTGGCACAAGTTTGTTCGACACAACTGGCACAAGTTTGTTCGACACAACTGGCACAAGTTTGTTCGACGCAACTGGCACAAGTTTGTTCGACGCAACTGGCACAAGTTTGTTTGACACAACTGGCACATGTTTGTTCGACGCAACTGGCAAAAGTTTGTTCAACGCAACTGGCATAAGTTTGTTTAACGCAATTAGCACAAGTTTGTTTGACGCAACTGGCCCAAGTTTGTTCAACACAACTGGCACAAGTTTGTAGTTCGCAACTGGCACAAGTTTGTTCTACATAACAGGCTCAAGTTTGTCCGACACAACTGGCCCAAGTTTGTTCGACGCAACTGGCCCAAGTTTGTTTGACGCAACTGGCAAAAGTTTGTTTGACACAACTGGCAAAAGTTTGTTCTACGCATCTGGCACAAGTTAGTTCGACACAACTCGCACAAGTTTGTTCTACGCAACTGGCATAAGTTTGATCGACGCAACTGGCACAAATTTGTTCTGCGCAACTGGCACAAGTTTGTTCTATGCAACTGGCACAAATTTGTTTGACGCAGCTGGCACACGTTTGTTCTTCACAAATGGCACAAGTTTGTTTTATGCAACTGGCCGAAGTTTGTTCTATATAACTGGCACAAGTTTCTTCTACGTAACAGGCACAAGTTTGTGCTATGCAACTGGCACAAGTTTGTTCGACGCAACTGTCACAAGTTTGTTTAACGCAACTGGCACAAGTTTGTTCTATGCAACTGGCACAAGTTTGTTTGATGCAAATGGCACAAGTTAGTTTGACGTAACTGGCACAAGTTTGTTTGACGCAACTGGGACAAGGTTGTTCTACGCAACTGGCACAAGTTTGTTCTACGCAACTGGCAAAAGTTTGTTCGACGCAACTGGCACAAGTTTGTTCGACGCAACTGGCACAAGTTTGTTTGACGCAACTGGCAAAAGTTTGTTTGACACAACTGGCACAAGTTTGTTTGACGCAACTGGCACAAGGTTATTCGACGCAACTGGCACAAGTTTGTCTGACGCAACTGGCACAAGTTTGTTCGACGCAAGTGGCACAAGTTTGTTCGACGCAACTGGCACAAGTTTGTTCGACGCAACTGGCATAAGTTTGTTTGATGCACCTGGCACAAGTTTGTTCGACACAACTGGCACAAGTTTGTTTGATGCAACTAGCACAAGTTTGTTCTTCGCAACTGGCACAAGATTGTTCTACGCAACTAGCCCAAGTTTGTTCTACGCAACTGGCACAAGTTTGTTCGACGCAATTGGCACAAGTTTGTTTGACGCAACTGGCACAAGTTTGTTCGACGCAACTGGCCCAAGTTTGTTCTACACAACTGGCACAAGTTTGTTCGACGCAACTGGCACAAGTTCGTTCGACGCAACTGGCACAAGTTTGTTCGACGCAACTGGCCCAAGTTTGTTCTACACAACTGGCACAAGTTTGTTCGACGCAACTGGCACAAGTTTGTTCGACGCAACTGGCACAAGTTTGTTTGATGCAACTGGCACAAGTTTGTTCGACACAACTGGCACAAGTTTGTTTGATACAACTAGCACAAGTTTGTCTTCGCAACTGGCACAAGATTGTTCTACGCAACTAGCCCAAGTTTGTTCTACGCAACTGGCACAAGTTTGTTCGACGCAATTGGCACAAGTTTGTTTGACGCAACTGGCACAAGTTTGTTCGACGCAACTGGCACAAGTTTGTTCTACGCAACTGGCACAAGTTTGTTCGACGCAACTGGCACAAGTTTGTTCGACGCAACTGGCACAAGTTTGTTCGACGCAACTGGCACAAGTTTGTTTTATGCAACTGGCACAAGTTTGTTTGACGCAACTGGCACAAGTTTGTTCTATGCAACTGGCACATGTTTGTTCTACGCAATTGACACATGTTTGTTCGATGCAACTGGCACAAGTTCGTTCGACGCAATTGGCAGAAGTTTGTTCAACGCAACTCTCACAAGTTTGTTCTACGCAACTGGCACAAGTTTGTTCTACGCAACTGGCACAAGTTTTTTCATCGCAACTGGCACAAGTTTGTTCTACGCAACTGCCCAATTTTGTTCTTCACAACTGGCACGAGTTTGTTCTATGCAACTGGCACAAGTTTGTTCGACGCAACTGGCACAAGTTTGTTCTACTCAACTAGCACAAATTTGTTCTAGGCAACTGGCACAAGTTTTTTGACGCAAATTGCACAAGTTTGTTCTACGCAACTGGCACAAGTTTGTTCGACGCAACTGGCACAAGTTTGTTCCACGCAACTGGCTCAAATTTGTTCTACGCAACTGCACAAGTTTGTTCTACGCAACTGGCACAAGTTTGTTTGACGCAACTGGCCCAAGTTTGTTTGACGCAACTGTCAAAAGTTTGTTTGAAACCATTAGAACAAGTTTCTTCTACGCAACTCTCAGAAGTTTGTTCAACGCAACTTGCACAAGTTTGTCCAACGCAACTGGCACAAGTTTGTTCGTTGCAACTGGCACAAGTTTGTTCGACGCAACTGGCACAAGTTTATTCTACGCAACTGGAAAATATTTGTTCTACGCAACTGGCACAAGTTTGTTCTACGCAACTGCCACAAGTTGGTTCTACGCAACTGGCACAAGTTTGTTTGACGCTACTGCCACAAGTTTGTTCTACGCAACTGGCACAAGTTTGTTCAACGCAACTGGCACAAGTATGTTCGACGCAACTGGCACAAGTTTGTCTATGCAACTGTCTCAAGTTTGTTCTATGCAACTGGCACAAGTTTGTTTGACACAACTGGCGCAAGTTTCTCCTACGCAACTGGCACAAGTTTGTTCTACGCAACTGGCCCAAGTTTGTTTGATGCAACTGGCAGAAGTTTGTTCTAAGCAACTGGCACAAGTTTGTTCTACGTAACTGGCACAAGTTTGTTCTACGCAACTGGCACAAGTTTGTTCTATGCAACTGGCACAAGTTTGTTTGACACAAATGGCACAAGTTTGTTCTACGTAACTGGCACAAGTTTGTTCTACGCAACTGGCACAAGTTTGTTCGACGCAACTGGCACAAGTTTGTTTGACGCAACTGGCACAAGTTTGTTTGACGCAACTGGCACAAGTTTGTTTGACGCAACTGGCACAAGTTTGTCCTACGCAAGTGGCACAAGTTTGTAGTTCGCAACTGGCACAAGTTTGTTCTATGCAACTGGCCCAAGTTTGTTTGACGCAACTGGCACAAGTTCGTTCTACGCAACTGACACAAGTTTGTTCTACGCAACTAGCACAAGTTTGTTCTACGCAACTAGCACAAGTTTGTTCTACACAACTGGCACAAGTTTGTTCTACGCAAGTGGCACAAGGTTGTTCTACGCAACTGGCACAATTTTGTTCTACGCAACAGGCACAAGTTTGTTCTTCGCAACTGGCACAAGTTTGTTCTACGCAACTGGCACAAGTTTGTTCTACGCAACTGGCCCAAGTTTGTTTGACGCAACTGGCACTAGTTTGTTCTACGCAACTGGCACAAGTTTGTTCTACGCAACTGGCAAAAGTTTGTTCTATGCAACTGGCACAAGTTTGTTTGACGCAACTGGTCCAAGTTTGTTTGACGCAACTGGAAAAAGTTTGTTTGAAACAACTGGCACAAGTTTGTTCTACGCAACTGTCACAAGTTTGTTCACCGCATCTGGCACAAGTTTGTCCAACGCAACTGGCACAAGTTTGTTCTACGCAACTGTCACAAGTTTGTTCAACGCATCTGGCACAAGTTTGTTCGACGCAACTGGCACAAGTTTGTCTGACGCAACTGGCACAAGTGTGTTTGACTCAACTGGCACAAGTTTGTTCGACGCAACTGGCACAAGTTTGTTCTACGCAACTGGCACAAGTTTGTTCTGCGCAACTGGCACAAGTTTGTCTGACATAACTGGCACAAGTTTGTTCTACGTAACTAGCACAAGTTTGTTCTACGCAACTGGCACAAGTTTGTTCGACGCAACTGGCACAAGTTTGTGGTACGTAACTGGCACAAGTTTGTTTGACACAACTGGCACAAGTTTGTTCTACGCAACTGGCAAAAGTTTGTTCGACGCAATTGGCACAAATTGGTCCGACGCAACTGGCACAAGTTTGTTCGACGCAACTGGCACAAGTTTGTTCGATGCAACTGGCAAAACTTTGTTCTACGCAACTGACACAAGTTTGTTCTACGCAACTGGCATAAATTTGTTTGACGCAACTGGCTCAAGTTTGTTTGACGCAACTGGCACAAGTTTGTTCTGCGCAACTTGCAGAAGTTTGTTCAACGCAACTGGCACAAGTTTGTTCGACGCAACTGGAACAAGTTTGTTCTACGCAACTGGGTTAAGTTTGTTCTACGCAACTGGCACAAGTTTGTTTGACGCAAGTGGCACAAGTTTGTCCTATGCATCTGGCACAAGTTTGTTCTACACAACTGGGACAAGTTTGTTCTACGCAACTGGCACAAGTTTGTTCTACGCAACTGGCACAAGTCTGTTCTATGTAACTGGCACAAGTTTGTTCTACGCAACTGGCACAAGTTTGTTTAACGCAACTGGCACAAGTTTGTTCTATGCAACTGGCACAAGTTTGTTCAATGCAACTGGAACAAGTTTGTTTGATGCAACTGGCACAAGTTTGTTCTACGCAACTGGCACAAGTTTGTTCGATGCAACTGGCACAAGTTTGTTTGACGCAACTGGCACAAGTTTGTTTAACGCAACTGGCATAAGTTTACTCGACCCAACTGGCACAAGTTTGTTTGACGCAACTGGCACAAGTTTTTTTGACGCAACTGGCACAAGTTTGTTTGACGCAACTGGCACAAGTTTGTTTGACGCATCTGGCACAAGGTTGTTCTACGCAACTGGCACAAGTTTGTTCTATGTAACTGGCACAAGTTTGTTTGACGCAACTGGCAGAAGTTTGTTCTACGCAACTGGCACAAGTTTCTTTGGCGCAACTGGCACAAGTTTGTTTGACACAACTGGCAGAAGTTTGTTCTACGCAACTGGCACAAGTTTGTTCTACGTAACTGGCACAAGTTTCTTCTACACAACTGGCACAAGTTTGTTCTACGCAACTGGCACAATTTGTTTGACACAAATAGCAAAAGTTTGTTGTACGTAACTGGCACAAGTTTGTTCTACGCAACTGGAACAAGTTTGTTTGACGCAAGTGGCACAAATTTGTTCTACGCAACTGGCACAAGTTTGTTTGACACGACTGGCACAAGTTTGTTCTACGCAACAGGCACAAGTTTGTTCGATGCAATTGGCACAAGTTTTTTTGACGCAACTGGCACAAGTTTGTTTGACGCAACTGGCAAAAGTTTGTTTGACACAACTGGCACAAGTTTGTTCTACGCAACTGGCACAAGTTTGTTCGACTCAACTGGCACAAGTTTGTCCGACCCACCTGGCACAAGTTTGTTTGACGCAACTGGCACAAGTTTGTTCTACGCAACTGGCACAAGTTTGTTCTACGCAACTGGCACAAGTTTGTTCGACGCAACTGGCACAAGTTTGTTCGACACAACTGGCACGTTTGTTCGACGCAACTGGCACAAGTTTGTTTGACGCAACTGGCACAAGTTTGTTCGACACAACTGGCACAAGTTTGTTCGACACAACTGGCAGAAGTTTGTTCGACGCAACTGGCACAAGTTTGTTCGACACAACTGGCACAAGTTTGTTCGACGCAACTGGCACAAGTTTGTTTGAGGCAACTGGCATATGTTTGTTCGACGCAACTGGCAAAAGTTTGTTCAACGCAACTGGCAAAAGTTTGTTTAACACAATTAGCACAAGTTTGTTTGACGCAACTGGCCCAAGTTTGTTCAACGCAACTGGCACAAGTTTGTAGTTCGCAACTGGCACAAGTTTGTTCTACATAACAGGCTCAAGTTTGTCCGACACAACTGGCACAAGTTTGTTCGACGCAACTGGCCCAAGTTTGTTTGACGCAACTGGCAAAAGTTTGTTTGACACAACTGGCACAAGTTTGTTCTACGCATCTGGCACAAGTTAGTTCGACGCAACTGGCACAAGTTTGTTCTACGCAACTGGCATAAGTTTGATCGACGCAACTGGCACAAATTTGTTCTGCGCAACTGGCACAAGTTTGTTCTATGCAACTGGCACAAGTTTGTTTGACGCAGTTGGCACACGTTTGTCCTTCGCAAATGGCACAAGTTTGTTCTACGCAACTGGCCGAAGTTTGTTCTATATAACTGGCACAAGTTTCTTCTACGTAACAGGCACAAGTTTGTGCTATGTAACTGGCACAAGTTTGTTCGACGCAACTGGCACAAGTTTGTTTAATGCAACTGGCACAAGTTTGTTTTATGCAACTGGCACAAGTTTGTTTGACGCAACTGGCACAAGTTAGTTTGACGTAACTGGCACAAGTTTGTTTGTCGCAACTGGGACAAGGTTGTTCTACGCAACTGGCACAAGTTTGTTCTACGCAACTGGCACAAGTTTGTTCGACGCAACTGGCACAAGTTTGTTCGACGCAACTGGTACAAGTTTGTTTGACGCAACTGGCAAAAGTTTGTTTGACACAACTGGCACAAGTTTGTTTGACGCAACTGGCACAAGGTTATTCGACGCAACTGGCACAAGTTTGTTCGACGCAAGTGGCACAAGTTTGTTCGACGCAACTGGCACAAGTTTGTTCGACGCAACTGGCATAAGTTTGTTTGATGCACCTGGCACAAGTTTGTTCGACACAACTGGCACAAGTTTGTTTGATGCAACTAGCACAAGTTTGTTCTTCGCAACTGGCACAAGATTGTTCTACGCAACTAGCCCAAGTTTGTTCTACGCAACTGGCACAAGTTTGTTCGACGCAATTGGCACAAGTTTGTTTGACGCAACTGGCACAAGTTTGTTCGACGCAACTGGCCCAAGTTTGTTCTACACAACTGGCACAAGTTTGTTCGACGCAACTGGCACAAGTTCGTTCGACGCAACTGGCACAAGTTTGTTCGACGCAACTGGCCCAAGTTTGTTCTACACAACTGGCACAAGTTTGTTCGACGCAACTGGCACAAGTTTGTTCGACGCAACTGGCACAAGTTTGTTTGACGCAACTGGCACAAGTTTGTTCGACACAACTGGCACAAGTTTGTTTGATACAACTAGCACAAGTTTGTCTTCGCAACTGGCACAAGATTGTTCTACGCAACTAGCCCAAGTTTGTTCTACGCAACTGGCACAAGTTTGTTCGACGCAATTGGCACAAGTTTGTTTGACGCAACTGGCACAAGTTTGTTCGACGCAACTGGCACAAGTTTGTTCTACGCAACTGGCACAAGTTTGTTCGACGCAACTGGCACAAGTTTGTTCGACGCAACTGGCACAAGTTTGTTCGACGCAACTGGCACAAGTTTGTTTTATGCAACTGGCACAAGTTTGTTTGACGCAACTGGCACAAGTTTGTTCTATGCAACTGGCACATGTTTGTTCTACGCAATTGACACATGTTTGTTCGATGCAACTGGCACAAGTTCGTTCGACGCAATTGGCAGAAGTTTGTTCAACGCAACTCTCACAAGTTTGTTCTACGCAACTGGCACAAGTTTGTTCTACGCAACTGGCACAAGTTTTTTCATCGCAACTGGCACAAGTTTGTTCTACGCAACTGCCCAATTTTGTTCTTCACAACTGGCACGAGTTTGTTCTATGCAACTGGCACAAGTTTGTTCGACGCAACTGGCACAAGTTTGTTCTACTCAACTAGCACAAATTTGTTCTAGGCAACTGGCACAAGTTTTTTGACGCAAATTGCACAAGTTTGTTCTACGCAACTGGCACAAGTTTGTTCGACGCAACTGGCACAAGTTTGTTCCACGCAACTGGCTCAAATTTGTTCTACGCAACTGCACAAGTTTGTTCTACGCAACTGGCACAAGTTTGTTTGACGCAACTGGCCCAAGTTTGTTTGACGCAACTGTCAAAAGTTTGTTTGAAACCATTAGAACAAGTTTCTTCTACGCAACTCTCAGAAGTTTGTTCAACGCAACTTGCACAAGTTTGTCCAACGCAACTCGCACAAGTTTGTTCGTTGCAACTGGCACAAGTTTGTTCGACGCAACTGGCACAAGTTTATTCTACGCAACTGGAAAATATTTGTTCTACGCAACTGGCACAAGTTTGTTCTACGCAACTGCCACAAGTTGGTTCTACGCAACTGGCACAAGTTTCTTTGACGCTACTGCCACAAGTTTGTTCTACGCAACTGGCACAAGTTTGTTCAACGCAACTGGCACAAGTATGTTCGACGCAACTGGCACAAGTTTGTCTATGCAACTGTCTCAAGTTTGTTCTATGCAACTGGCACAAGTTTGTTTGACACAACTGGCGCAAGTTTCTCCTACGCAACTGGCACAAGTTTGTTCTACGCAACTGGCCCAAGTTTGTTTGATGCAACTGGCAGAAGTTTGTTCTAAGCAACTGGCACAAGTTTGTTCTACGTAACTGGCACAAGTTTGTTCTACGCAACTGGCACAAGTTTGTTCTATGCAACTGGCACAAGTTTGTTTGACACAAATGGCACAAGTTTGTTCTACGTAACTGGCACAAGTTTGTTCTACGCAACTGGCACAAGTTTGTTCGACGCAACTGGCACAAGTTTGTTTGACGCAACTGGCACAAGTTTGTTTGACGCAACTGGCACAAGTTTGTTTGACGCAACTGGCACAAGTTTGTCCTACGCAAGTGGCACAAGTTTGTAGTTCGCAACTGGCACAAGTTTGTTCTATGCAACTGGCCCAAGTTTGTTTGACGCAACTGGCACAAGTTCGTTCTACGCAACTGACACAAGTTTGTTCTACGCAACTAGCACAAGTTTGTTCTACGCAACTAGCACAAGTTTGTTCTACACAACTGGCACAAGTTTGTTCTACGCAAGTGGCACAAGGTTGTTCTACGCAACTGGCACAATTTTGTTCTACGCAACAGGCACAAGTTTGTTCTTCGCAACTGGCACAAGTTTGTTCTACGCAACTGGCACAAGTTTGTTCTACGCAACTGGCCCAAGTTTGTTTGACGCAACTGGCACTAGTTTGTTCTACGCAACTGGCACAAGTTTGTTCTACGCAACTGGCAAAAGTTTGTTCTATGCAACTGGCACAAGTTTGTTTGACGCAACTGGTCCAAGTTTGTTTGACGCAACTGGAAAAAGTTTGTTTGAAACAACTGGCACAAGTTTGTTCTACGCAACTGTCACAAGTTTGTTCACCGCATCTGGCACAAGTTTGTCCAACGCAACTGGCACAAGTTTGTTCTACGCAACTGTCACAAGTTTGTTCAACGCATCTGGCACAAGTTTGTTCGACGCAACTGGCACAAGTTTGTCTGACGCAACTGGCACAAGTGTGTTTGACTCAACTGGCACAAGTTTGTTCGACGCAACTGGCACAAGTTTGTTCTACGCAACTGGCACAAGTTTGTTCTGCGCAACTGGCACAAGTTTGTCTGACATAACTGGCACAAGTTTGTTCTACGTAACTAGCACAAGTTTGTTCTACGCAACTGGCACAAGTTTGTTCGACGCAACTGGCACAAGTTTGTGGTACGTAACTGGCACAAGTTTGTTTGACACAACTGGCACAAGTTTGTTCTACGCAACTGGCAAAAGTTTGTTCGACGCAATTGGCACAAATTGGTCCGACGCAACTGGCACAAGTTTGTTCGACGCAACTGGCACAAGTTTGTTCGATGCAACTGGCAAAACTTTGTTCTACGCAACTGACACAAGTTTGTTCTACGCAACTGGCATAAATTTGTTTGACGCAACTGGCTCAAGTTTGTTTGACGCAACTGGCACAAGTTTGTTCTGCGCAACTTGCAGAAGTTTGTTCAACGCAACTGGCACAAGTTTGTTCGACGCAACTGGAACAAGTTTGTTCTACGCAACTGGGTTAAGTTTGTTCTACGCAACTGGCACAAGTTTGTTTGACGCAAGTGGCACAAGTTTGTCCTATGCATCTGGCACAAGTTTGTTCTACACAACTGGGACAAGTTTGTTCTACGCAACTGGCACAAGTTTGTTCTACGCAACTGGCACAAGTCTGTTCTATGTAACTGGCACAAGTTTGTTCTACGCAACTGGCACAAGTTTGTTTAACGCAACTGGCACAAGTTTGTTCTATGCAACTGGCACAAGTTTGTTCAATGCAACTGGAACAAGTTTGTTTGATGCAACTGGCACAAGTTTGTTCTACGCAACTGGCACAAGTTTGTTCGATGCAACTGACACAAGTTTGTTTGACGCAACTGGCACAAGTTTGTTTAACGCAACTGGCATAAGTTTACTCGACCCAACTGGCACAAGTTTGTTTGACGCAACTGGCACAAGTTTTTTTGACGCAACTGGCACAAGTTTGTTTGACGCAACTGGCACAAGTTTGTTTGACGCATCTGGCACAAGGTTGTTCTACGCAACTGGCACAAGTTTGTTCTATGTAACTGGCACAAGTTTGTTTGACGCAACTGGCAGAAGTTTGTTCTACGCAACTGGCACAAGTTTCTTTGGCGCAACTGGCACAAGTTTGTTTGACACAACTGGCAGAAGTTTGTTCTACGCAACTGGCACAAGTTTGTTCTACGTAACTGGCACAAGTTTCTTCTACACAACTGGCACAAGTTTGTTCTACGCAACTGGCACAATTTGTTTGACACAAATAGCAAAAGTTTGTTGTACGTAACTGGCACAAGTTTGTTCTACGCAACTGGAACAAGTTTGTTTGACGCAAGTGGCACAAATTTGTTCTACGCAACTGGCACAAGTTTGTTTGACACGACTGGCACAAGTTTGTTCTACGCAACAGGCACAAGTTTGTTCGATGCAATTGGCACAAGTTTTTTTGACGCAACTGGCACAAGTTTGTTTGACGCAACTGGCAAAAGTTTGTTTGACACAACTGGCACAAGTTTGTTCTACGCAACTGGCACAAGTTTGTTCGACTCAACTGGCACAAGTTTGTCCGACCCACCTGGCACAAGTTTGTTTGACGCAACTGGCACAAGTTTGTTCTACGCAACTGGCACAAGTTTGTTCTACGCAACTGGCACAAGTTTGTTCGACGCAACTGGCACAAGTTTGTTCGACACAACTGGCACGTTTGTTCGACGCAACTGGCACAAGTTTGTTTGACGCAACTGGCACAAGTTTGTTCGACACAACTGGCACAAGTTTGTTCGACACAACTGGCAGAAGTTTGTTCGACGCAACTGGCACAAGTTTGTTCGACACAACTGGCACAAGTTTGTTCGACGCAACTGGCACAAGTTTGTTTGAGGCAACTGGCATATGTTTGTTCGACGCAACTGGCAAAAGTTTGTTCAACGCAACTGGCAAAAGTTTGTTTAACACAATTAGCACAAGTTTGTTTGACGCAACTGGCCCAAGTTTGTTCAACGCAACTGGCACAAGTTTGTAGTTCGCAACTGGCACAAGTTTGTTCTACATAACAGGCTCAAGTTTGTCCGACACAACTGGCACAAGTTTGTTCGACGCAACTGGCCCAAGTTTGTTTGACGCAACTGGCAAAAGTTTGTTTGACACAACTGGCACAAGTTTGTTCTACGCATCTGGCACAAGTTAGTTCGACGCAACTGGCACAAGTTTGTTCTACGCAACTGGCATAAGTTTGATCGACGCAACTGGCACAAATTTGTTCTGCGCAACTGGCACAAGTTTGTTCTATGCAACTGGCACAAGTTTGTTTGACGCAGTTGGCACACGTTTGTCCTTCGCAAATGGCACAAGTTTGTTCTACGCAACTGGCCGAAGTTTGTTCTATATAACTGGCACAAGTTTCTTCTACGTAACAGGCACAAGTTTGTGCTATGTAACTGGCACAAGTTTGTTCGACGCAACTGGCACAAGTTTGTTTAATGCAACTGGCACAAGTTTGTTTTATGCAACTGGCACAAGTTTGTTTGACGCAACTGGCACAAGTTAGTTTGACGTAACTGGCACAAGTTTGTTTGTCGCAACTGGGACAAGGTTGTTCTACGCAACTGGCACAAGTTTGTTCTACGCAACTGGCACAAGTTTGTTCGACGCAACTGGCACAAGTTTGTTCGACGCAACTGGTACAAGTTTGTTTGACGCAACTGGCAAAAGTTTGTTTGACACAACTGGCACAAGTTTGTTTGACGCAACTGGCACAAGGTTATTCGATGCAACTGGCACAAGTTTGTCTGACGCAACTGGCACAAGTTTGTTCGACGCAACTGGCACAAGTTTTTTCGACGCAACTGGCACAAGTTTGTTCGACGCAACTGGCACAAGTTTGTTTAATGCAACTGGCACAAGTTTGTTCGACACAACTGGCACAAGTTTGTTTGATGCAACTAGCACAAGTTTGTTCTTCGCAACTGGCACAAGTTTGTTCTACGCAACTAGCTCAAGTTTGTTCTACGCAACTGGCACAAGTTTGTTCGATGCAACTGGCACAAGTTTGTTCGACGCAACTGGCACAAGTTTGTTCTATGCAACTGGCACAAGTTTGTTCTACGAAATTGACACAAGTTTGTTCGATGCAACTGGCACAAGTTCGTTCAACGCAACTAGCCCAAGTTTGTTCTACGCAACTGGCACAAGTTTGTTCGACGCAATTGGCACAAGTTTGTTCGACGCAACTGGCACAAGTTTGTTCGACGCAACTGGCACTAGTTTGTTCTACGCAACTGGCACAAGTTTGTTCGATGCAACTGGCACAAGTTTGTTCGACGCAACTGGCACAAGTTTGTTTTACGCACCTGGCACAAGTTTGTTTTACGCAACTGGCACAAGTTTGTTTGACGCAACTGGCACAAGTTTGTTCTATGCAACTGGCACAAGTTTGTTCTATGCAATTGACACAAGTTTGTTCGATGCAACTGGCACAAGTTCGTTCGACGCAACTGGCACAAGTTTGTTCTACGCAACTGGCACAAGTTTGTTCTACGCAACTGGCACAAGTTTGTTCTACGCAACTGGCACAAGTTTTTTCATCGCAACTGGCACAAGTTTGTTCTACGCAACTGGCCCAATTTTGTTCTTCACAACTGGCACGAGTTTGTTCTATGCAACTGGTACAAGTTTGTTTGACGCAACTGGCACAAGTTTGTTCTACTCAACTAGCACAAATTTGTTCTACGCAACTGGCACAAGTTTTTTCACGCAAATTGCACAAGTTTGTTCTACGCAACTGGCACAAGTTTGTTCGACGCAACTGGCACAAGTTTGTTCCACCCAACTGGCTCAAGTTTGTTCTACGCAACTGGCACAAGTTTGTTCTACGCAACTGGCACAAGTTTGTTTGACGCAACTGGCCCAAGTTTGTTTGACGCAACTGTCAAAAGTTTGTTTGAAACCACTGGAACAAGTTTCTTCTACGCAACTCTCACAAGTTTGTCCAACGCAACTGGCACAAATTTGTTCGATGCAACTGGCACAAGTTTGTTCGACGCAACTGGCACAAGTTTGTTCTACGCAACTGGAAAATATTTGTTCTACGCAACTGGCAAAAGTTTGTTCTACGCAACTGCCACAAGTTTGTTCTACGCAACTGGCACAAGTTTGTTCTACGCAACTGGCACAAGTTTGTCCAACGCAACTGCCACAAGATTGTTCTACGCAACTGGCACAAGTTTGTCCAACGCAACTGGCACAAATTTGTTCGATGCAACTGGCACAAGTTTGTTCGACGCAACTGGCACAAGTTTGTTCTACGCAACTGGAAAATATTTGTTTGACACAACTGGCAAAAGTTTGTTCTACGCAACTGCCACAAGTTTGTTCTACGCAACTGGCACAAGTTTGTTCTACGCAACTGCCACAAGTTTGTTCTACGCAACTGGCACAAGTTTGTTCAACGTAACTGGCACAAGTATGTTCGACCCAACTGGCACAAGTTTGTCTATGCAACTGTCTCAAGTTTGTTCTACGCAACTGGCACAAGTTTGTTTGACACAACTGGCGCAAGTTTGTCCTACGCAACTGGCACAAGTTTGTTCTACGTAACTGGCACAAGTTTGTTCTATGCAACTGGCACAAGTTTGTTCTATGCAACTGGCACAAGTTTGTTTGACACAAATGGCACAAGTTTGTTCTACGTATCTGGCACAAGTTTGTTCTACGCAACTGGCACAAGTTTGTTCGACGCAACTGGCACAAGTTAGTTTGACGCAACTGGCACAAGTTTGTTTGACGCACCTGGCACAAGTTTGTTTGACGCAACTGGCACATGTTTGTCCTACGCAAGTGGCACAAGTTTGTAGTTCGCAACTGGCACAAGTTTGTTCTACGCCACTGGCCCAAGTTTGTTTGACGCAACTGGCACAAGTTCGTTCTACGCAACTGACACAAGTTTGTTCTACGCAACTAGCACAAGTTTGTTCTACGCAACTAGCACAAGTTTGTTCTACACAACTGGCACAAGTTTGTTCTACGCAACTGGCACAAGGTTGTTCTACGCAACTGGCACAATTTTGTTCTACGCAACAGGCACAAGTTTGTTCTTCGCAACTGGCAAAAGTTTGTTCTACGCAACTGGCACAAGTTTGTTCTACGCAACTGGCCCAAGTTTGTTTGACGCAACTGGCACTAGTTTGTTCTACGCAACTGGCACAAGTTTGTTCTACGCAACTGGCAAAAGTTTGTTCTACGCAACTGGCAAAAGTTTGTTTGACGCAACTGGCACAAGTTTGTTTGACGCAACTGGCAAAAGTTTGTTTGAAACAACTGGCACAAATTTGTTCTACGCAACTGTCACAAGTTTGTTCAACGCATCTGGCACAAGTTTGTCCAACGCAACTGGCACAAGTTTGTTCTGCGCAACTGTCACAAGTTTGTTCAACGCATCTGGCACAAGTTTGTTCGACGCAACTGGCACAAGTTTGTCCGACGCAACTGGCACAAGTGTGTTTGACTCAACTGGCACAAGTTTGTTTGACGCAATTGTCACAGGTTTGTTCTTCGCAACTGGCACAAGTTTGTTTGACGCAACTGGCACAAGTTTGTTCTACGCAACTGGCACAAGTTTGTTCTATGTAACTGGCACAAGTTTGTTTGACGGAACTGGCACAAGGTTGTTCTACGCAACTGGCACAAGTTTGTTTGACACAACTGGCCGAAGTTCGTTCTACGCAACTGGCAGAAGTTTGTTCTACGTAACTGGCACAAGTTTGTTCTACACAACTGGCACAAGTTTGTTCTACGCAACTGGCACAAGTTTGTTTGTCACAAATGGCAAAAGTTTGTTCTACGTAACTGGCACAAATTCGTTCTACGCAACTGTAACAAGTTTTTTTGATGCAAGTGGCACAAATTTGTTCTACGCAACTGGCCTAAGTTTGTTTGACACGACTGGCACAAGTTTGTTCTACGCAACTGGCACAAATTTGTTCGATGCAACTGGCACAAGTTTGTTCTACACAACTGTCACAAGTTTGTTTGACGCAACTGGCACAAGTTTGTAGACACAACTGGCACAAGTTTGTTCTACGCAACTGGCACAAGTTTATTTGACTCAACTGGCACAAATTTGTCTGAAGCAACTGGCACAAGTTTGTTCGATGCAACTGGCACAAGTTTGTTCTACGCAACTGGCACAAGTTTGTTCTACGCAACTGGCACAAGTTTGTTCGACGCAACTGGCACAAGTTTGTTCGACAAAACTGGCACAAGTTTGTTCGACGCAACTGGCACAAGTTTGTTCAACGCAACTGGCACAAGTTTGTTTAACGCAACTAGCACAAGTTTGTTTGACGCAACTGGCACAAGTTTGTTCAACGCAACTGGCACAAGTTTGTTTAACGCAACTAGCACAAGTTTGTTTGACGCAACTGGCCCAAGTTTGTTCAACCCCACTGGCACAAGTTTGTAGTTCGCAACCGGCACAAGTTTGTTCTACGTAACTGGCACAAGTTTGTCCGACACAACTGGCACAAGTTTGTTTACGCAACTGGCCCAAGTTTGTTTGACGCAACTGGCAAAAGTTTGTTTGACACAACTGGCACAAGTTTGTTCTACGCATCTGGCACAAGTGTCTCGACGCAACTGGCACAAGTTTGTCCGACGCAACTAGCATAAGTTTGATCGACGCAACTGGCACAATTTTGTTCTACGCAACTGGCACAAGTTTGTTCTATGCAACTGGCACAAGTTTGTTTGACGCAGCTGGCACAATTTTGTTCTTCGCAAATGGCACAAGTTTGTTCTATGCAACTGGCACAAGTTTGTTCTATGTAACTGGCACAAGTTTCTTCTACGTAACAGGCACAAGTTTGTTCTATGCAACTGGCACAAGTTTGTTCGACGCAACTGCCACAAGTTTGTTTAACGCAACTGGCACAAGTTTGTTTGACCCAACTGGCACAAGTTTGTTTGACGCAACTGGCACAAGTTTGTTTGCCGCAACTGGCACAAGTTTGTTTGACGCAACTGCGACAAGGTTGTTCTACGCAACTGGCACAATTTTGTTCTACACGACTGGCACAAGTTTGTTCGACGCAACTGGCACAATTTTGTTCGACGCAACTGGCACAAGTTTGTTCGACGCAACTGGCAAAAGTTTGTTTGAAACAACTGGCACAAGTTTGTTTGACGCAACTGGCACAAGGTTGTTCGACGCAACTGGCACAAGTTTGTCTGACGCAACTGGCACAAGTTTGTTCGACGCAACTGGCACAAGTTTGTTTGACGCAACTGGCACAAGTTTGTTCTACGCAACTAGCAGAAGTTTGTTCTATGCAACTGGAACAAGTTTGTTCTATGCAACTGGCACAAGTTTGTTCGATGCAACTGGCACAAGTTTGTACTATGCAACTGGCACAAGTTTGTTTGACATAACTGGCACAAGTTTGTTTGACGCAACTGGCACAAGTTTGTTTGACGCAACTGGCACAAGTTTGTCCTACGCAAGTGTCCCAAATTTGTAGTTCTCAACTGGCACAAGTTTGTTCTACGCAACTGGCACAAGTTTGTTTGATGCAACTGGCACAAGTTTGTCCTACGCAAGTGGCACAAGTTTGTAGTTTGCAACTGTCACAAGTTTGTTCTACGCAACTGGCCCAAGTTTGTTTGACGCAACTGGCACAAGTTTATTCTACGCAACTGACACAAGTTTGTTCTACCCAACTAGCACAAGTTTGTTCTACGCAACTAGCACAAGTTTGTTCTACATAACTGGCACAAGTTTGTTCTACGCAACTGGCACAGTTTTATTATACGCAACAGGCACAAGTTTGTTCTTCGCAACTGGCACAAGATTGTTTGACGCAAGTGGCACAAGTTTGTTCTACGCAACTGGCACAAGTTTGTTCTACGCAACTGGCCCAAGTTTGTTTGACGCAACTGGCACAAGTTTGTTCTACGCAACTGGCACAAGTTTGTTCTACGCAACTGGCAAAGTTTGTTCTACGCAACTGGCACAAGTTTGTTTGATGCAACTGGCCCAAGTTTGTTTGACGCAACTGGCAAAAGTTTGTTTGAAACAACTGGCACAAGTTTGTTCTACGCAACTCTCACAAGTTTGTTCAACGCATCTGGCACAAGTTTGTCCAACGCAACTGACACAAGTTTGTTCTATGCAACTGGCACAAGTTTGTTCGACGCAACTGGCAAAAGTTTGTTCGTCGCAACTGGCACAAATTTGTTCTACGCAACTGGCACAATTTTGTTCTACGCAACTGGCACAAGTTTGTTTTACGCAATTGGCACAAGTTTGTTCTTTGCAACTGGCACAAGTTTGTTCTATGCAACTGGCCCAAGTTTGTTCTACGCAAATGGCACAAGTTTGTTCTATGCAACTGGCAGAAGTTTGTTTGACACAACTCGCACAAGTTTGTTCTATGCAACTGGCACAAGTTTGTTCTACGCAACTGGCACAAGTTTGTTCAACGCAACTGGCACAAGTATGTTCGACGCAACTGGCACAAGTTTGTTCTACGCAACTGGCTCAAGTTTGTTCTATGCAATTGGCACAAGTTTGTTTGACGCAACTGGCACAAGTTTGTTTATCGCATCTGGCACAAGTTTGTTCTACGCAACTGGCCCAAGTTTGTTTGATGCAACTGGCAGAAGTTTGTTCTATGCAACTGGCACAAGTTTTTTCTACGTAACTGGCACAAATTTGTTCTACGCAACTGGCAGAAGTTTGTTCGACGCAACTGGCACAAGTTTGTTCTACGTAACTGGCACAAGTTTGTTCTACGCAACTGGCACAAGTTTGTTCTACGCAACTGGCACGAGTTTGTTTGACACAACTGTGACAAGTTTGTTCTATGCAACTGGCAAAAGTTTGTTCTACGCAACTGGCGCAAGTTTGTTCGATGCAACTGGCACAAGGTTGTTTGACGCAACTGGCACAAGGTTGTTTGACACAACTGGCACAAGTTTGTTCTACACAACTGGCACAAGTTTGTTCGACGCAACTGGCAGAAGTTTGTTCAATGCAACTGACACAAGTTTGTTCGACGAACTGGCACAAGTTTGTTTAATGCAACTGGCACAAGTTTATTCGACCCAACTGGCACAAGTTTGTTTGACGCAACTGGCACAAGTTTTTTTGACGCAACTGGCACAAGTTTGTTTGACGGAATTGGCACAAGGTTGTTTGACGCAACTGGCACAAGGTTATTCTACACAACTGGCACAAGTTTGTTCTATGCAACTGGCACAAGTTTGTTTGACGCAACTGGCACAAGTTTGTTCTACACAACTGGCACAAGTTTCTTCGACACAACTGGCACAAGTTTGTTCGACGCAACTGGCCCAAGTTTGTTTGACGCAACTGGCACATGTTTGTTTGACACAAATGGCACAAGTTTGTCTATGCAACTGGCACAAGTTTGTTTGACGAAACTGGCACAAGATTGGTCGACGCAACAGGCACAAGTTTGTTCGACGCAACTGGCACAAGTTTGTTTGACGCAACTAGCACAAGTTTGTTCTACGCAACTGGCACAAGTTTGTTCTACAAAACTGGCACAAGTTTGTTCTACGCAACTGGCACAAGTTTGTCTGACACAACTGGCACAAGTTTGTTCTACGTAACTGGCACAAGTTTGTTCTACGCAACTGGCACAAGTTTGTTCGACGCAACTGGCACAAGTTTGTTTTATGCAACTGGCACAATTTTGTTTGACACAACTGGCACAAGTTTGTTCGACGCAATTGGCACAAGTTTGTCCGACGCAACTGGCACAAGTGTGTTCGACGCAACTGGCACAAGTTTGTTCGATGCAACTGGCACAAGTTAGTTCTATGCAACTGGCATAAATTTGTTTGACGCAACTGGCACAAGTCTGTTTGACTTAACTGGCACAAGTTTGTTCTGCGCAACTGGCACAAGTTTGTTCAATGCAACTGGCGCAAGTTTGTTCGATGCAACTGGCTCAAGCTTGTTCTACGCAACTGGCTCAAGTTTGTTCTACGCATCTGACACAAGTTTGTTTGACACAACTGGCACAAGTTTGTTCTATGCAACTGGCACAAGTTTGTTCTAAGCAACTGGCACAAGTTTGTTTGATGCAACTGGCACAAGTTTGTCCTACGCATCTGGCACAAGTTTGTTTGACACAACTGGCACAAGTTTGTTCTATGCAACTGGCACAAGTTTGTTCTAAGCAACTGGCACAAGTTTGTTTGATGCAACTGGCACAAGTTTATTCGACCCAACTGGCACAAGTTTGTTTGATGCAACTGGCACAAGTTTAATCGACCCAACTGGCACAAGTTTGTTTGACACAACTGGCACAAGTTTTTTTGACTCACCGTGCAAAAGTTTGTTTGACGCAACTGGCACAAGGTTGTTTGACGCAACTGGCAAAAGGTTGTTTTACAAAACTGGCACAAGTTTGTTCTATGCAACTGGCACAAGTTTGTTCTACGCAACTGGCACAAGTTTGTTCTACACAACTGGCATAAGTTTGTTCTACGCAACTGGCACAAGTTTCTTCGATGCAACTGGCACAAGTTTGTTCGATGCAACTGGCCCAAGTTTGTTTGACGCAACTGGCACAAGTTTGTTTGAGACAACTGGCACAAGTTTGTTCTACGCAACTGGCACAAGTTTGTTCTACGCAACTGGCACAAGTTTCTTCAATGCAACTGGCACTAGTTTGTTTTACGCAACTGGCATAAGTTTGTTTGACGCAACTGGCACAAGTTTGTTCTACCAACTAGCACAAGTTTGGTCGACTCAACTGGCACAAGGTTGTTCTACGCAACTGGCACAAGTTTGTTCTACGCAACTGGCACAAGTTTGTTTGACGCAACTGGCACAAGTTTGTTCGACGCAACTGGCACAAGTTTGTTGGATGCCACTGGCACAAGTTTGTTTGACGAAAGTGTCCCAAGTTTTTTTGACGCAACTGGCACAAGTTTGTTAGACTCAACTGGCACAAGTTTGTTCGACGCAACTGGCACAAGTTTCTTCGACTCAATTGGCACAAGTTTGTTTGACGCAACTGGAACAAGTTTGTTTGACGCAACTGGCACAAGTTTGTTTAACGCAACTGGCACAAGTTTGTTTGACGCAACTGGCACAAGTTTATTTGACGCAACTGGCACAAGTTTTCTCGACGAAACTGGCACAAGTTTGTTTGACGCAACTGGCTCAAGTTTGTTTGACGCAACTGGCACAAGTTTGTTTGACGCAACTGGCACAAGTTTATTTGACGCAACTGGCACAAGTTTTCTCGATGCAACTGGCACTAATTTGTTCTACGCAACTGGCTCAAGTTTGTTCTACGCAACTGGCACAAGTTTGTTTGACGCAACTGGAACAAGCTTGTCCTACGCATCTGGCACAAGTTTGTTTGACACAACTGGCACAAGTTTGTTCTATGCAACTGGCACAAGTTTGTTTGACGGAACTGGCACAAGTTTGTTCGACGCAACTGGCACAAGTTTTTTCAACTCAATTGGCACAAGTTTGTTTAACGTAAGAGGCACAAGTTTGTTTGATGCAACTGGCACAAGTTTGTTTGGCGCAACTGGCACAAGTTCTTTTTGACGCAACTGGCACAAGTTTTCTCAACGCAGCTTGCACAAGTTTGTTCGTCATATCTGGCACAAGTTTGTTCGATGCAACTGGCACAAGTTTGTTCGACGCAACTGGCACATTTTTGTTTGACGCAACTGGCACAAGTTTCTTCGACGCAACTGGCACAACTTTGTTCGACGCAACTGGCACAAGTTTGTTTGACGCAACTGGCACAAGTTTGTTCTACGCAACTGGCAAAAGTTTGTTCTATGCAACTGGCACTAGTTTGTTCTATGCAACTGGCATAAGTTTGTTTGACGCAACTGGCACAAGATTGTTTGACGCAACTGGCACAAGTTTGTTCGACGCAACTGGCACAAGTTTGTTTGACGCAACTGGTACAAGTTTGTTGGACGCAACTGGCACAAGTTTGTTCGAACCAACTGCCACAAGTTTGTTTGACACAACTGGGACAAGTTTGTTTGACGCAACTGGCACAAGTTTGTTTGACGCAACTGGCACAAGGTTGTTCTACGCAACTGGCACAAGTTTGTCCTACGCAACTGGCACAAGTTTGTTCTACGCAACTGGCACAAGTTTGTTCGATGCAACTGCCACAAGTTTGTTCGACGCAACTGGCACAAGTTTGTTTGACACAACTGGCACAAGTTTGTTAGATGCAACTGGCACAAGTTTGTTCGACGCAACTGGCACAAATTTTTTTGACTCAATTGGCACAAGTTTGTTTGACGCAACTGGCACAAGTTTGTTTGACGCAACTGACACAAGTTTGTTCGACGCAACTAGCACAAGTTTGTTCGACGCAACTGGCACAAGTTTGTTCGACGCAACTGGCACAAGTTTGTTCGACGCTACTGTCACAAGTTTGTTCGACGCAACTGCACAATGTTGTTCTACGCAACTGGCACAAATTTGTTCTATGCAACTGGCATAAGTTTGTTTGAGGCAACTGGCACAATTTTGTTCTACGTAACTGGTAGAAGTTCGTTCGACGCAACTGGTACAAGTTTGTCTGACACAACTGGTACAAGTTTGTTGGACGCAACTGGCACAAGTTTGTTTGACGCAACTGGCACAAGTTTGTTTGACACAACCGGCACAAGTTTGTTCGACGCAACTGGCACAAGTTTGTTTGACACAACTGGCACAAGTTTGTTTGACGCAACTGGCACAAGGTTGTTCTACGCAACTGGCACAAGTTTGTTCTACGCAACTGGCACAAGTTGGTTTGACGCAACTGGCACAAGTTTTTTCTATGCAACTGGCACAAGTTTGTTTGACGCAACTGGCACAACTTTGTTTGACACAACTGGCACAAGTTTGTTCGACGCAACTGGCACAAGTTTGTTTGACGCAACTGGCACAAGTTTGTTTGACGCAACTGGCACAAGGTTGTTCTACGCAACTGGCACAAGTTTGTTCTACGCAACTGGCACAAGTTTGTTTGACGCAACTGGCACAAGTTTTTTCTACGCAACTGGCACAAGTTTGTTCGATGCAACTGGCACAAGTTTGTTTGACGCAACTGGCCCAAGTTTTTTTTACGCAACTGGCACAAGTTTTTTTGACGCAACTGGCACAAGTTTGTTTGACACAACTGGCACAAGTTTGTTGGACGCAACTGGCACAAGTTTGTTCGACGCAACTGGCACAAGTTTGTTCGACGCAACTGGCACAAGTTTGTTTGACGCAACTGGCACAAGTTTGTTTGATGCTACTGGCACAAGTTTGTTTGACGCAACTGGCACAAGGTTGTTCTATGCAACTGGCACAAGTTTGTACTATGCAACTGGCACAAGTTTGTTTGACGCAACTGGCACAAGTTTGTTTGATGCAACAGGCACAAGTTTGTTCTACATAACTGGCACAAGTTTGTTGTACACAACTGGCACAAGTTTGTTTGACACAACTGGCACAAGTTTGTTCTACGCAAATGGCAAAAGTTTGTTCTACACATCTGACACAATTTTGTTCTATGCAACTGGCACTAGTTTGTTCTACGCAACTGGCTCAAATTTGTTTGATGCAACTGGCAGAAGTTTGTTTGACGCAACTGGCACAAGTTTATTTGACGCAACTGGCACAACTTTTTTCGACGCAACTGGCACAAGTTGGTTCGCCGTAACTGGCACAAGTTTGTTTGACGCAACTGGCACAAGTTTATTTGACGCAACTGGCAAAAGTTTTCTGGACGCAAGTGGCATAAGTTTGTTCGCCGTAACTGACACAAGTTTGTTCGATGCAACTGGCACAAGTTTGTTCGATGCAACTGGCACAAGTTTGTTTAACGCAACTGGCAGAAGTTTGTTCGACGCAACTGGTACAAGTTTGTTCGACGCAACTGGCACAAGTTTGTTTGATGCAATTGGCACAAGTTTGTTCTACTCAACTGGCACAAGATTGTTCTATGCAACTGGCACTAGTTTGTTTTACGCAACTGGCATAAGTTTGTTCTACCAACTAGCACAAGTTTGGTCGACTCAACTGGCACAAGGTTGTTCTACGCAACTGGCACAAGTTTGTTCTACGCAACTGGCACAAGTTTGTTTGACGCAACTGGCACAAGTTTGTTCAACGCAACTGGCACAAGTTTGTTGGATGCCACTGGCACAAGTTTGTTTGACGAAAGTGTCCCAAGTTTTTTTGACGCAACTGGCACAAGTTTGTTAGACGCAACTGGCACAAGTTTGTTCGACGCAACTGGCAAAAGTTCTTTCGACTCAATTGGCACAAGTTTGTTTGACGCAACTGGAACAAGTTTGTTTGACGCAACTGGCACAAGTTTGTTTGACGCAACTGGCACAAGTTTGTTTGACGCAACTGGCAAAAGTTTATTTAACGCAACTGGCACAAGTTTTATCGACGAAACTGGCACAAGTTTGTTTGACGCAACTGATACAAGTTTGTTCGACGCAACTGGCACAAGTTTCTTCGACGCAACTGGCACAAGTTTTTTCGACTCAATTGGCACAAGTTTGTTTGACGCAATTGGCACAAGTTTGTTCTACGCAACTGGCACAAGTTTGTTCTACGCATCTGGCACAAGTTTCTTCTATGCAACTGGCACTAGTTTGTTCTACGCAACTGGGACATGTTTGTTTGACGCAACTGGCACAAGTTTGTTCTACCCAACTGACACAAGTTTGTTCGACGCAACTGGCACAAGTTTGTTCTACGCAACTGACACAAGTTTGTTTGACACAACTGGTAGAAGTTTGTTCAACGCAACTGGCACAAATTTGTTTGACGTATCTAGCGCAAGTTTGTTCGACGCAACTGGCACAAGTTTGTTCGACGCAACTGGCAAAAGTTTAGTCGATGCAACTGGCACAAGTTTGTTTAACGCAACTGGCATAAGTTTGTTCGACCCAACTGGCACAAGTTTGTTTGACTCAACTGGCACAAGATTGTTTGACTCAACTGGCACAAGTTGGTTCGCCGTAACTGGCACAAGTTTGTTTGACGCAACTGGCACAAGTTTATTTGACGCAACTGGCAAAAGTTTTCTGGACGCAAGTGGCATAAGTTTGTTCGCCGTAACTGACACAAGTTTGTTCGATGCAACTGGCACAAGTTTGTTCGATGCAACTGGCACAAGTTTGTTTAACGCAACTGGCAGAAGTTTGTTCGACGCAACTGGTACAAGTTTGTTCGATGCAACTGGCACAAGTTTGTTTGATGCAATTGGCACAAGTTTGTTCTACTCAACTGGCACAAGATTGTTCTATGCAACTGGCACTAGTTTGTTTTACGCAACTGGCATAAGTTTGTTCTACCAACTAGCACAAGTTTGGTTGACTCAACTGGCACAAGGTTGTTCTACGCAACTGGCACAAGTTTGTTCTACGCAACTGGCACAAGTTTGTTTGACGCAACTGGCACAAGTTTGTTCAACGCAACTGGCACAAGTTTGTTGGATGCCACTGGCACAAGTTTGTTTGACGAAAGTGTCCCAAGTTTTTTTGACGCAACTGGCACAAGTTTGTTAGACGCAACTGGCACAAGTTTGTTCGACGCAACTGGCAAAAATTTTTTCGACTCAATTGGCACAAGTTTGTTTGACGCAACTGGAACAAGTTTGTTTGACGCAACTGGCACAAGTTTGTTTGACGCAACTGGCACAAGTTTGTTTGACGCAACTGGCACAAGTTTATTTAACGCAACTGGCACAAGTTTTATCGACGAAACTGGCACAAGTTTGTTTGACGCAACTGATACAAGTTTGTTCGACGCAACTGGCACAAGTTTCTTCGACGCAACTGGCACAAGTTTTTTCGACTCAATTGGCACAAGTTTGTTTGACGCAATTGGCACAAGTTTGTTCTACGCAACTGGCACAAGTTTGTTCTACGCATCTGGCACAAGTTTCTTCTATGCAACTGGCACTAGTTTGTTCTACGCAACTGGGACATGTTTGTTTGACGCAACTGGCACAAGTTTGTTCTACCCAACTGACACAAGTTTGTTCGACGCAACTGGCACAAGTTTGTTCTACGCAACTGACACAAGTTTGTTTGACACAACTGGTAGAAGTTTGTTCAACGCAACTGGCACAAGTTTGTTTGACGTATCTAGCGCAAGTTTGTTCGACGCAACTGGCACAAGTTTGTTCGACGCAACTGACAAAAGTTTAGTCGATGCAACTGGCACAAGTTTGTTTAACGCAACTGGCATAAGTTTGTTCGACCCAACTGGCACAAGTTTGTTTGACTCAACTGGCACAAGATTGTTTGACTCAACTGGCACAAGTTTGTTTGATGCAACTGGTTCAAGTTCGTTTGACGCAACTGGCACAAGGTTCTTTTACGCAACTGGCACAAGTTTGTTTGGCGCAACTGGCACAAGTTTGTTTGACGCAACTGGCACAAGTTTGTTTGACGCAATTGGCACAAGTTTGTTAGACGCAACTGGCACAAGTTTGTTCGACGTAACAGGCACAAGTTTTTTCGACTCAATTGGTACAAGTTTGTTTGACGCAACTGGCACAAGTTTGTTTGACGCAACTGGCACAAGTTTGTTCTACCAACTAGCACAAGTTTGTTCGACTCAACTGGCACAAGGTTGTTCTACGCAACTGGCACAAGTTTGTTCTACGCAACTGGCACATGTTTGTTTGACGCAACTGGCACAAGTTTGTTCGACGCAACTGGCACAAGTTTGTTGGATGCCACTGGCACAAGTTTGTTTGACGAAACTGGCACAAGTTTTTTTGACGCAACTGGCACAAGTTTGTTCTACGCAACTGGCACAAGTTTGTTCGACGCAACTGGCACAAGTTTTTTCGACTCAATTGGAACAAGTTTGTTTGACGCAACTGGAACAAGTTTGTTTGACGCAACTGGCACAAGTTTGTTTGACGCAACTGGCACAAGTTTGTTTGACGCAACTGGCACAAGTTTATTTGTCGCAACTGGCACAAGTTTTCTCGACGAAACTGGCACAAGTTTGTTCGCCGTAACTGGCACAAGTTTGTTCGACGCAACTGGCAAAAGTTTGTTCGACGCAACTGGCACAAGTTTGTTCTACATAACTGGCACAAGTTTGTTCTATGCAACTGGCACAAGTTTGTTCTACGCAACTGGCACAAGTTTGTTCTACGCATCTGGCACAAGTTTGTTCTATGCAACTGGCACTAGTTTGTTCTACGCAACTGGGACATGTTTGTTTGACGCAACTGGCACAAGTTTGTTCTACCCAACTGGCACAAGTTTGTTCGACGCAACTGGCACAAGTTTGTTCTACGCAACTGACACAAGTTTGTTTGACACAACTGGCAGAAGTTTGTTCAACGCAACTGGCACAAGTTTGTTTGACGTAACTGGCGTAAGTTTGTTCGACGCAACTGGCACAAGTTTGTTTGACGCAACTGGCAAAAGTTTGTTCGATGCAACTGGCACAAGTTTGTTTAACGCAACTGGCACAAGTTTGTTCGACCCAACTGGCACAAGTTTGTTTGACTCAACTGGCACAAGTTTGTTCGACGCACCTGGCACAAGTTTGTTTGACGCAACTGGCACAAGTTCATTTGACGCAACTGGCACAAGGTTCTTCTACGCAACTGGCACAAGTTTGTTTGATGCAACTGGCACAAGTTTGTTCTACGCAACTGGCACAAGTTTGTTTGATGCAACTGGCACAAGTTTGTTTGTCCCAACTGGCACAAGTTTTTGTTGACGCAACTGGCACAAGTTTTCTCGACGCAGCTTGGACAAGTTTGTTCGCCATATCTGGCACAAGTTTGTTCGATGCAACTGGCACAAGTTTGTTCGACGCAACTGGCACATGTTTGTTTGACGCAACTGGCACAATTTTCTTCGACGCAGCTGGCACAAGTTTGTTCGACGCAACTGGCACAAGTTTGTTTGACGCAACTGGCACAAGTTTGTTCTTCACAACTGGCAAAAGTTTGTTCTATGCAACTGGCACTAGTTTGTTCTATGCAACTGACATAAGTTTGTTTGACGCAACTGGCACAAGTTTGTTTGACACAACTGGCAGAAGTTTGTTCAACGCAACTGGCACAAGTTTGTTTGACGTAACTGGCACAAGTTTGTTCGACGCAACTGGCACAAGTTTGTTCGACGCAACTGGCAAAAGTTTGTTCGATGCAACTGGCACAAGTTTGTTTAATGCAACTGGCACAAGTTTGTTCGACCCATCTGGCACAAGTTTGTTTGACTCAACTGGCACAAGTTTGTTCGACGCAACTGGCACAAATTTGTTTGATGCAACTGTCACAAGTACGTTTGACGCAACTGGCACAAGGTTCTTCTACGCAACTGGCACAAGTTTGTTTGACGCAACTGGCACAAGTTTGTTCTACGCAACTGGCACAAGTTTGTTTGACGCAACTGGCACAAGTTTTTTCGACTCAATTGGCACAAGTTTGTTTAACGTAAGAGGCACAAGTTTGTTTGACACAACTGGCACAAGTTTGTTTGGCGCAACTGGCACAAGTTTTTTTTGACGCAACTGGCACAAGTTTTCTCAACGCAGCTTGCACAAGTTTGTTCGTCATATCTGGCACAAGTTTGTTCGATGCAACTGGCACAAGTTTGTTCGACGCAACTGGCACATATTTGTTTGACGCAACTGGCACAAGTTTGTTCGACGCAACTGGCACATGTTTTTTCGACTCAATTGGAACAAGTTTGTTTGACGCAACTAGAACAAGTTTGTTTGACGCAACTGGCTCAAGTTTGTTTGATGCAACTGGCACAAGTTTGTTTGACGCAACTGGCAAAAGTTTATTTGGCGCAACTGATACAAGTTTGTTCGACGCAACTGGCACAAGTTTGTTCGACGCAACTGGCACATGTTTGTTTGACGCAACTGATACAAGTTTGTTCGACGCAACTGGCACAAGTTTGTTCGACGCAACTGGCACAAGTTTGTTTGATGCAACTGGCACAAGTTTGTTCTAAGCAACTGGCAAAAGTTTGTTCTATGCAACTGGCACTAGTTTGTTCTATGCAACTGGCATAAGTTTGTTTGACGCAACTGGCACAAGTTTGTTCTACGCAACTGGCACAAGTTTGTTCGACGCAACTGGCACAAGTTTGTTTGACGCAACTGGTACAAGTTTGTTGGACGCAACTGGCACAAGTTTGTTCGAACCAACTGGCACAAGTTTGTTTGACACAACTGGGACAAGTTTGTTTGACGCAACTGGCACAAGTTTGTTTGACGCAACTGGCACAAGGTTGTTCTACGCAACTGGCACAAGTTTGTTCTACGCAACTGGCACAAGTTTGTTCTACGCAACTGGCACAAGTTTGTTCAATGCAACTGCCACAAGTTTGTTCGACGCAACTGGCACAAGTTTGTTTGACACAACTGGCACAAGTTTGCTAGATGCAACTGGCACAAGTTTGTTCGACGCAACTGGCACAAGTTTTATCGACTCAATTGGCACAAGTTTGTTTGACGCAACTGGCACAAGTTTGTTTGACGCAACTGACACAAGTTTGTTCGACGCAACTTGCACAAGTTTGTTCGACGCAACTGGCACAAGTTTGTTCGACGCAACTGGCACAAGTTTGTTCGACGCTACTGTCACAAGTTTGTTCGACGCAACTGCACAATGTTGTTCTACGCAACTGGCACAAATTTGTTCTATGCAACTGGCATAAGTTTGTTTGAGGCAACTGGCACAAGTTTGTTCTACGTAACTGGCACAAGTTCGTTCGACGCAACTGGTACAAGTTTGTCTGACACAACTGGTACAAGTTTGTTGGACGCAACTGGCACAAGTTTGTTTGACGCAACTGGCAAAAGTTTGTTTGACACAACTGGCACAAGTTTGTTCGACGCAACTGGCACAAGTTTGTTTGACGCAACTGGCATAAGTTTGTTTGACGCAACTGGCACAAGGTTGTTCTACGCAACTGGCACAAGTTTGTTCTACGCAACTGGCACAAGTTTGTTTCACGCAACTGGCACAAGTTTTTTCTATGCAACTGGCACAAGTTTGTTTGACGCAACTGGCACAAGTTTGTTTGACACAACTGGCACAAGTTTGTTCGACACAACTGGCACAAGTTTGTTTGACGCAACTGGCACAAGTTTGTTTGACGCAACTGGCACAAGGTTGTTCTACGCAACTGGCACAAGTTTGTTCCACGCAACTGGCGCAAGTTTGTTTGACGCAACTGGCACAAGTTTTTTCTACGCAACTGGCACAAGTTTGTTCGATGCAACTGGCACAAGTTTGTTTGACGCAACTGGCCCAAGTTTTTTTGACGCAACTGGCACAAGTTTTTTTGACGCAACTGGCACAAGTTTGTTTGACACAACTGGCACAAGTTTGTTGGACGCAACTGGCACAAGTTTGTTCGACGCAACTGGCACAAGTTTGTTCGACGCAACTGGCACAAGTTTGTTTGACGCAACTGGCACAAGTTTGTTTGACGCTACTGGCACAAGTTTGTTTGACGCAACTGGCACAAGGTTGTTCTATGCAACTGGCACAAGTTTCTACTATGCAACTGGCACAAGTTTGTTTGATGCAACTGGCACAAGTTTGTTTGATGCAACAGGCACAAGTTTGTTCTACATAACTGGCACAAGTTTGTTGTACACAACTGGCACATGTTTGTTTGACACAACTGGCACAAGTTTGTTCTACGCAAATGGCAAAAGTTTGTTCTAAGCATCTGACACAATTTTGTTCTATGCAACTGGCACTAGTTTGTTCTACGCAACTGGCTCAAATTTGTTTGACGCAACTGGCAGAAGTTTGTTTGACGCAACTGGCACAAGTTTATTTGACGCAACTGGCACAACTTTTCTCGACGCAACTGGCACAAGTTGGTTCGCCGTAACTGGCACAAGTTTGTTTGACGCAACTGGCACAAGTTTATTTGACGCAACTGGCAAAAGTTTTCTGGACGCAAGTGGCATAAGTTTGTTCGCCGTAACTGACACAAGTTTGTTCGACGCAACTGGCACAAGTTTGTTCGACGCAACTGGCATAAGTTTGTTTGACGCAACTGGCACAAGTTTGTTCGACGCAACTGGTACAAGTTTGTTCGACGCAACTGGCACAAGTTTGTTTGATGCAATTGGCACAAGTTTGTTCTACTCAACTGGCACAAGTTTGTTCTATGCAACTGGCACTAGTTTGTTTTACGCAACTGGCATAAGTTTGTTTGACGCAACTGGCACAAGTTTGTTCTACCAACTAGCACAAGTTTCGTCGACTCAATTGGCACAAGGTTGTTCTACGCAACTGGCACAAGTTTGTTCTACGCAACTGGCACAAGTTTGTTCAACGCAACTGGCACAAGTTTGTTCGACGCAACTGGCACAAGTTTGTTGGATGCCACTGGCACAAGTTTGTTTGACGAAAGTGTCCCAAGTTTTTTTGACGCAACTGGCACAAGTTTGTTAGACGCAACTGGCACAAGTTTGTTCGACGCAACTGGCACAAGTTTTTTCGACTCAATTGGAACAAGTTTGTTTGACGCAACTAGAACAAGTTTGTTTGACGCAACTGGCACAAGTTTGTTTGACGCAACTGGCACAAGTTTGTTTGACGCAACTGGCACAAGTTTATTTGACGCAACTGATACAAGTTTGTTCGACGCAACTGGCACAAGTTTTCTCGACGAAACTGGCACAAGTTTGTTTGACGCAACTGATACAAGTTTGTTCGACGCAACTGGCACAAGTTTGTTCGACGCAACTGGCACAAGTTTTTTCGACTCAATTGGCACAAGTTTGTTTGACGCAATTGGCACAAGTTTGTTCTACGGAACTGGCACAAGTTTGTTCTACGCATCTGGCACAAGATTGTTTGACGCAAGTGGCACAAGTTTGTTCTACGCAACTGGCACAAGTTTGTTCTACGCAACTGGCCCAAGTTTGTTTGACGCAACTGGCACAAGTTTGTTCTACGCAACTGGCACAAGTTTGTTCTACGCAACTGGCACAAGTTTGTTCTTCGCAACTGGCACAAGATTGTTTGACGCAAGTGGCACAAGTTTGTTCTACGCAACTGGCACAAGTTTGTTCTACGCAACTGGCCCAAGTTTGTTTGACGCAACTGGCACAAGTTTGTTCTACGCAACTGGCACAAGTTTGTTCTACGCAACTGGCACAAGTTTGTTCTACGCAACTGGCACAAGTTTGTTTGATGCAACTGGCCCAAGTTTGTTTGACGCAACTGGCAAAAGTTTGTTTGAAACAACTGGCACAAGTTTGTTCTACGCATCTCTCACAAGTTTGTTCAACGCATCTGGCACAAGTTTGTCCAATGCAACTGACACAAGTTTGTTCTATGCAACTGGCACAAGTTTGTTCGACGCAACTGGCACAAGTTTGTTCGTCGCAACTGGCACAAATTTGTTCTACGCAACTGGCACAATTTTGTTCTACGCAACTGGCACAAGTTTGTTTTACGCAATTGGCACAAGTTTGTTCTTTGCAACTGGCACAAGTTTGTTCTATGCAACTGGCCCAAGTTTGTTCTACGCAAATGGCACAAGTTTGTTCTATGCAACTGGCAGAAGTTTGTTTGACACAACTCGCACAAGTTTGTTCTATGCAACTGGCACAAGTTTGTTCTACGCAACTGGCACAAGTTTGTTCAACGCAACTGGCACAAGTATGTTCGACGCAACTGGCACAAGTTTGTTCTACGCAACTGGCTCAAGTTTGTTCTATGCAATTGGCACAAGTTTGTTTGACGCAACTGGCACAAGTTTGTTTATCGCATCTGGCACAAGTTTGTTTGACGCAACTGGCACAAGTTTGTTTATCGCATCTGGCACAAGTTTGTTTGCTGCAACTGGCCCAAGTTTGTTTGATGCAACTGGCAGAAGTTTGTTCTACGCAACTGGCAGAAGTTTGTTCTACGTAACTGGCACAAATTTGTTCTACGCAACTGGCAGAAGTTTGTTCGACGCAACTGGCACAAGTTTGTTCTACGTAACTGGCACAAGTTTGTTCTACGCAACTGGCACAAGTTTGTTCTACGCAACTGGCACGAGTTTGTTTGACACAACTGTGACAAGTTTGTTCTATGCAACTGGCAAAAGTTTGTTCTACGCAAGTGGCGCAAGTTTGTTCGATGCAACTGGCACAAGGTTGTTTGACGCAACTGGCACAAGGTTGTTTGACACAACTGGCACAAGTTTGTTCTACACAACTGGCACAAGTTTGTTCGACGCAACTGGCAGAAGTTTGTTCGATGCAACTGACACAAGTTTGTTCGACGAACTGGCACAAGTTTGTTTAATGCAACTGGCACAAGTTTATTCGACCCAACTGGCACAAGTTTGTTTGACGCAACTGGCACAAGTTTTTTTGACGCAACTGGCACAAGTTTGTTTGACGGAATTGGCACAAGGTTGTTTGACGCAACTGGCACAAGGTTATTCTAAACAACTGGCACAAGTTTGTTCTATGCAACTGGCACAAGTTTGTTTGACGCAACTGGCACAAGTTTGTTCTACACAACTGGCACAAGTTTCTTCGACACAACTGGCACAAGTTTGTTCGACGCAACTGGCCCAAGTTTGTTTGACGCAACTGGCACATGTTTGTTTGACACAAATGGCACAAGTTTGTCTATGCAACTGGCACAAGTTTGTTTGACGAAACTGGCACAAGATTGGTCGACGCAACAGGCACAAGTTTGTTCGACGCAACTGGCACAAGTTTGTTTGACGCAACTAGCACAAGTTTGTTCTACGCAACTGGCACAAGTTTGTTCTACAAAACTGGCACAAGTTTGTTCTACGCAACTGGCACAAGTTTGTCTGACACAACTGGCACAAGTTTGTTCTACGTAACTGGCACAAGTTTGTTCTACGCAACTGGCACAAGTTTGTTCGACGCAACTGGCACAAGTTTGTTTTATGCAACTGGCACAATTTTGTTTGACACAACTGGCACAAGTTTGTTCGACGCAATTCACACAAGTTTGTCCGACGCAACTGGCACAAGTGTGTTCGACGCAACTGGCACAAGTTTGTTCGATGCAACTGGCACAAGTTAGTTCTATGCAACTGGCATAAATTTGTTTGACGCAACTGGCACAAGTCTGTTTGACTTAACTGGCACAAGTTTGTTCTGCGCAACTGGCACAAGTTTGTTCAATGCAACTGGCGCAAGTTTGTTCGATGCAACTGGCTCAAGCTTGTTCTACGCAACTGGCTCAAGTTTGTTCTACGCAACTGGCACAAGTTTGTTTGACGCAACTGGCACAAGTTTGTCCTACGCATCTGGCACAAGTTTGTTTGACACAACTGGCACAAGTTTGTTCTATGCAACTGGCACAAGTTTGTTCTAAGCAACTGGCACAAGTTTGTTTGATGCAACTGGCACAAGTTTATTCGACCCAACTGGCACAAGTTTGTTTGATGCAACTGGCACAAGTTTATTCGACCCAACTGGCACAAGTTTGTTTGACACAACTGGCACAAGTTTTTTTGACTCACCGTGCACAAGTTTGTTTGACGCAACTGGCACAAGGTTGTTTGACGCAACTGGCAAAAGGTTGTTCTACAAAACTGGCACAAGTTTATTCGACCCAACTGGCACAAGTTTGTTTGATGCAACTGGCACAAGTTTATTCGACCCAACTGGCACAAGTTTGTTTGACACAACTGGCACAAGTTTTTTTGACTCACCGTGCACAAGTTTGTTTGACGCAACTGGCACAAGGTTGTTTGACGCAACTGGCAAAAGGTTGTTCTACAAAACTGGCACAAGTTTGTTCTATGCAACTGGCACAAGTTTGTTCTACGCAACTGGCACAAGTTTGTTCTACACAACTGGCATAAGTTTGTTCTACGCAACTGGCACAAGTTTCTTCGACGCAACTGGCACAAGTTTGTTCGATGCAACTGGCCCAAGTTTGTTTGACGCAACTGGCACAAGTTTGTTTGAGACAACTGGCACAAGTTTGTTCTACGCAACTGGCACAAGTTTGTTCTACGCAACTGGCACAAGTTTCTTCAATGCAACTGGCACTAGTTTGTTTTACGCAACTGGCATAAGTTTGTTTGACGCAACTGGCACAAGTTTGTTCTACCAACTAGCACAAGTTTGGTCGACTCAACTGGCACAAGGTTGTTCTACGCAACTGGCACAAGTTTGTTCTACGCAACTGGCACAAGTTTGTTTGACGCAACTGGCACAAGTTTGTTCGACGTAACTGGCACAAGTTTGTTGGATGCCACTGGCAAAAGTTTGTTTGACGAAAGTGTCCCAAGTTTTTTTGACGCAACTGGCACAAGTTTGTTAGACGCAACTGGCACAAGTTTGTTCGACGCAACTGGCACAAGTTTCTTCGACTCAATTGGCACAAGTTTGTTTGACGCAACTGGAACAAGTTTGTTTGACGCAACTGGCACAAGTTTGTTTGACGCAACTGGCACAAGTTTGTTTGACGCAACTGGCACAAGTTTATTTGACGCAACTGGCACAAGTTTTCTCGACGAAACTGGCACAAGTTTGTTTGACGCAACTGGCTCAAGTTTGTTTGACGCAACTGGCACAAGTTTGTTTGACGCAACTGGCACAAGTTTATTTGACGCAACTGGCACAAGTTTTCTCGATGCAACTGGCACAAATTTGCTCTACGCAACTGGCTCAAGTTTGTTCTACGCAACTGGCACAAGTTTGTTTGACGCAACTGGAACAAGCTTGTCCTACGCATCTGGCACAAGTTTGTTTGACACAACTGGCACAAGTTTGTTCTATGCAACTGGCACAAGTTTGTTTGACGGAACTGGCACAAGTTTGTTCGACGCAACTGGCACAAGTTTTTTCAACTCAATTGGCACAAGTTTGTTTAACGTAAGAGGCACAAGTTTGTTTGATGCAACTGGCACAAGTTTGTTTGGCGCAACTGGCACAAGTTTTTTTTGACGCAACTGGCACAAGTTTTCTCAACGCAGCTTGCACAAGTTTGTTCGTCATATCTGGCACAAGTTTGTTCGATGCAACTGGCACAAGTTTGTTCGACGCAACTGGCACATTTTTGTTTGACGCAACTGGCACAAGTTTCTTCGACGCAACTGGCACAACTTTGTTCGACGCAACTGGCACAAGTTTGTTTGACGCAACTGGCACAAGTTTGTTCTACGCAACTGGCAAAAGTTTGTTCTATGCAACTGGCACTAGTTTGTTCTATGCAACTGGCATAAGTTTGTTTGACGCAACTGGCACAAGATTGTTTGACGCAACTGGCACAAGTTTGTTCGACGCAACTGGCACAAGTTTGTTTGACGCAACTGGTACAAGTTTGTTGGACGCAACTGGCACAAGTTTGTTCGAACCAACTGCCACAAGTTTGTTTGACACAACTGGGACAAGTTTGTTTGACGCAACTGGCACAAGTTTGTTTGACGCAACTGGCACAAGGTTGTTCTACGCAACTGGCACAAGTTTGTCCTACGCAACTGGCACAAGTTTGTTCTACGCAACTGGCACAAGTTTGTTCGATGCAACTGCCACAAGTTTGTTCGACGCAACTGGCACAAGTTTGTTCTGACACAACTGGCACAAGTTTGTTAGACGCAACTGGCACAAGTTTGTTCGACGCAACTGGCACAAATTTTTTTGACTCAATTGGCACAAGTTTGTTTGACGCAACTGGCACAAGTTTGTTTGACGCAACTGACACAAGTTTGTTCGACGCAACTAGCACAAGTTTGTTCGACGCAACTGGCACAAGTTTGTTCGACGCAACTGGCACAAGTTTGTTCGACGCTACTGTCACAAGTTTGTTCGACGCAACTGCACAATGTTGTTCTACGCAACTGGCACAAATTTGTTCTATGCAACTGGCATAAGTTTGTTTGAGGCAACTGGCACAATTTTGTTCTACGTAACTGGTAGAAGTTCGTTCGACGCAACTGGTACAAGTTTGTCTGACACAACTGGGACAAGTTTGTTGGACGCAACTGGCACAAGTTTGTTTGACGCAACTGGCACAAGTTTGTTTGACTCAACAGGCACAAGTTTGTTCGACGCAACTGGCACAAGTTTGTTTGACACAACTGGCACAAGTTTGTTTGACGCAACTTTCACAAGGTTGTTCTACGCAACTGGCACAAGTTTGTTCTACGCAACTGGCACAAGTTGGTTTGACGCAACTGGCACAAGTTTTTTCTATGCAACTGGCACAAGTTTGTTTGACGCAACTGGCACAAGTTTGTTTGACACAACTGGCACAAGTTTGTTCGACGCAACTGGCACAAGTTTGTTTGACGCAACTGGCACAAGTTTGTTTGACGCAACTGGCACAAGGTTGTTCTACGCAACTGGCACAAGTTTGTTCTACGCAACTGGCACAAGTTTGTTTGACGCAACTGGCACAAGTTTTTTCTACGCAACTGGCACAAGTTTGTTCGATGCAACTGGCACAAGTTTGTTTGACGCAACTGGCCCAAGTTTTTTTGACGCAACTGGCACAAGTTTTTTTGACGCAACTGGCACAAGTTTGTTTGACACAACTGGCACAAGTTTGTTGGACGCAACTGGCACAAGTTTGTTCGATGCAACTGGCACAAGTTTGTTCGACGCAACTGGCACAAGTTTGTTTGACGCAACTGGCACAAGTTTGTTTGATGCTACTGGCACAAGTTTGTTTGACGCAACTGGCACAAGGTTGTTCTATGCAACTGGCACAAGTTTGTACTATGCAACTGGCACAAGTTTGTTTGACGCAACTGGCACAAGTTTGTTTGATGCAACAGGCACAAGTTTGTTCTACATAACTGGCACAAGTTTGTTGTACACAACTGGCACAAGTTTGTTTGACACAACTGGCACAAGTTTGTTCTACGCAAATGGCAAAAGTTTGTTCTACGCATCTGACACAATTTTGTTCTATGCAACTGGCACTAGTTTGTTCTACGCAACTGGCTCAAATTTGTTTGATGCAACTGGCAGAAGTTTGTTTGACGCAACTGGCACAAGTTTATTTGACGCAACTGGCACAACTTTTTTCGACGCAACTGGCACAAGTTGGTTCGCCGTAACTGGCACAAGTTTGTTTGACGCAACTGGCACAAGTTTATTTGACGCAACTGGCAAAAGTTTTCTGGACGCAAGTGGCATAAGTTTGTTCGCCGTAACTGACACAAGTTTGTTCGATGCAACTGGCACAAGTTTGTTCGATGCAACTGGCACAAGTTTGTTTAACGCAACTGGCAGAAGTTTGTTCGACGCAACTGGTACAAGTTTGTTCGACGCAACTGGCACAAGTTTGTTTGATGCAATTGGCACAAGTTTGTTCTACTCAACTGGCACAAGATTGTTCTATGCAACTGGCACTAGTTTGTTTTACGCAACTGGCATAAGTTTGTTCTACCAACTAGCACAAGTTTGGTCGACTCAACTGGCACAAGGTTGTTCTACGCAACTGGCACAAGTTTGTTCTACGCAACTGGCACAAGTTTGTTTGACGCAACTGGCACAAGTTTGTTCAACGCAACTGGCACAAGTTTGTTGGATGCCACTGGCACAAGTTTGTTTGACGAAAGTGTCCCAAGTTTTTTTGACGCAACTGGCACAAGTTTGTTAGACGCAACTGGCACAAGTTTGTTCGACACAACTGGCAAAAGTTTTTTCGACTCAATTGGCACAAGTTTGTTTGACGCAACTGGAACAAGTTTGTTTGACGCAACTGGCACAAGTTTGTTTGACGCAACTGGCACAAGTTTGTTTGACGCAACTGGCACAAGTTTATTTAACGCAACTGGCACAAGTTTTATCGACGAAACTGGCACAAGTTTGTTTGACGCAACTGATACAAGTTTGTTCGACGCAACTGGCACAAGTTTCTTCGACGCAACTGGCACAAGTTTTTTCGACTCAATTGGCACAAGTTTGTTTGACGCAATTGGCACAAGTTTGTTCTACGCAACTGGCACAAGTTTGTTCTACGCATCTGGCACAAGTTTCTTCTATGCAACTGGCACTAGTTTGTTCTACGCAACTGGGACATGTTTGTTTGACGCAACTGGCACAAGTTTGTTCTACCCAACTGACACAAGTTTGTTCGACGCAACTGGCACAAGTTTGTTCTACGCAACTGACACAAGTTTGTTTGACACAACTGGTAGAAGTTTGTTCAACGCAACTGGCACAAATTTGTTTGACGTATCTAGCGCAAGTTTGTTCGACGCAACTGGCACAAGTTTGTTCGACGCAACTGGCAAAAGTTTAGTCGATGCAACTGGCACAAGTTTGTTTAACGCAACTGGCATAAGTTTGTTCGACCCAACTGGCACAAGTTTGTTTGACTCAACTGGCACAAGATTGTTTGACTCAACTGGCACAAGTTGGTTCGCCGTAACTGGCACAAGTTTGTTTGACGCAACTGGCACAAGTTTATTTGACGCAACTGGCAAAAGTTTTCTGGACGCAAGTGGCATAAGTTTGTTCGCCGTAACTGACACAAGTTTGTTCGATGCAACTGGCACAAGTTTGTTCGATGCAACTGGCACAAGTTTGTTTAACGCAACTGGCAGAAGTTTGTTCGACGCAACTGGTACAAGTTTGTTCGATGCAACTGGCACAAGTTTGTTTGATGCAATTGGCACAAGTTTGTTCTACTCAACTGGCACAAGATTGTTCTATGCAACTGGCACTAGTTTGTTTTACGCAACTGGCATAAGTTTGTTCTACCAACTAGCACAAGTTTGGTCGACTCAACTGGCACAAGGTTGTTCTACGCAACTGGCACAAGTTTGTTCTACGCAACTGGCACAAGTTTGTTTGACGCAACTGGCACAAGTTTGTTCAACGCAACTGGCACAAGTTTGTTGGATGCCACTGGCACAAGTTTGTTTGACGAAAGTGTCCCAAGTTTTTTTGACGCAACTGGCACAAGTTTGTTAGACGCAACTGGCACAAGTTTGTTCGACGCAACTGGCAAAAGTTTTTTCGACTCAATTGGCACAAGTTTGTTTGACGCAACTGGAACAAGTTTGTTTGACGCAACTGGCACAAGTTTGTTTGACGCAACTGGCACAAGTTTGTTTGACGCAACTGGCACAAGTTTATTTAACGCAACTGGCACAAGTTTTATCGACGAAACTGGCACAAGTTTGTTTGACGCAACTGATACAAGTTTGTTCGACGCAACTGGCACAAGTTTCTTCGACGCAACTGGCACAAGTTTTTTCGACTCAATTGGCACAAGTTTGTTTGACGCAATTGGCACAAGTTTGTTCTACGCAACTGGCACAAGTTTGTTCTACGCATCTGGCACAAGTTTCTTCTATGCAACTGGCACTAGTTTGTTCTACGCAACTGGGACATGTTTGTTTGACGCAACTGGCACAAGTTTGTTCTACCCAACTGACACAAGTTTGTTCGACGCAACTGGCACAAGTTTGTTCTACGCAACTGACACAAGTTTGTTTGACACAACTGGTAGAAGTTTGTTCAACGCAACTGGCACAAGTTTGTTTGACGTATCTAGCGCAAGTTTGTTCGACGCAACTGGCACAAGTTTGTTCGACGCAACTGACAAAAGTTTAGTCGATGCAACTGGCACAAGTTTGTTTGACTCAACTGGCACAAGATTGTTTGACTCAACTGGCACAAGTTTGTTTGATGCAACTGCTTCAAGTTCGTTTGACGCAACTGGCACAAGGTTCTTTTACGCAACTGGCACAAGTTTGTTTTTCGCAACTGGCACAAGTTTGTTTGACGCAACTGGCACAAGTTTGTTTGACGCAATTGGCACAAGTTTGTTAGACGCAACTGGCACAAGTTTGTTCGACGTAACAGGCACAAGTTTTTTCGACTCAATTGGTACAAGTTTGTTTGACGCAACTGGCACAAGTTTGTTTGACGCAACTGGCACAAGTTTGTTCTACCAACTAGCACAAGTTTGTTCGACTCAACTGGCACAAGGTTGTTCTACGCAACTGGCACAAGTTTGTTCTACGCAACTGGCACATGTTTGTTTGACGCAACTGGCACAAGTTTGGTCGACGCAACTGGCACAAGTTTGTTGGATGCCACTGGCACAAGTTTGTTTGACGAAACTGGCACAAGTTTTTTTGACGCAACTGGCACAAGTTTGTTCTACGCAACTGGCACAAGTTTGTTCGACGCAACTGGCACAAGTTTTTTCGACTCAATTGGAACAAGTTTGTTTGACGCAACTGGAACAAGTTTGTTTGACGCAACTGGCACAAGTTTGTTTGACGCAACTGGCACAAGTTTGTTTGACGCAACTGGCACAAGTTTGTTTGACGCAACTGGCACAAGTTTATTTGTCGCAACTGGCACAAGTTTTCTCGACGAAACTGGCACAAGTTTGTTCGCCGTAACTGGCACAAGTTTGTTCGACGCAACTGGCAAAAGTTTGTTCGACGCAACTGGCACAAGTTTGTTCTACATAACTGGCACAAGTTTGTTCTATGCAACTGGCACAAGTTTGTTCTACGCAACTGGCACAAGTTTGTTCTACGCATCTGGCACAAGTTTGTTCTATGCAACTGGCACTAGTTTGTTCTACGCAACTGGGACATGTTTGTTTGACGCAACTGGCACAAGTTTGTTCTACCCAACTGGCACAAGTTTGTTCGACGCAACTGGCACAAGTTTGTTCTACGCAACTGACACAAGTTTGTTTGACACAACTGGCAGAAGTTTGTTCAACGCAACTGGCACAAGTTTGTTTGACGTAACTGGCGTAAGTTTGTTCGACGCAACGGGCACAAGTTTGTTTGACGCAACTGGCAAAAGTTTGTTCGATGCAACTGGCACAAGTTTGTTTAACGCAACTGGCACAAGTTTGTTCGACCCAACTGGCACAAGTTTGTTTGACTCAACTGGCACAAGTTTATTCGACGCACCTGGCACAAGTTTGTTTGACGCAACTGGCACAAGTTCATTTGACGCAACTGGCACAAGGTTCTTCTACGCAACTGGCACAAGTTTGTTTGATGCAACTGGCACAAGTTTGTTCTACGCAACTGGCACAAGTTTGTTTGATGCAACTGGCACAAGTTTGTTTGTCCCAACTGGCACAAGTTTTTGTTGACGCAACTGGCACAAGTTTTCTCGACGCAGCTTGGACAAGTTTGTTCGCCATATCTGGCACAAGTTTGTTCGATGCAACTGGCACAAGTTTGTTCGACGCAACTGGCACATGTTTGTTTGACGCAACTGGCACAATTTTCTTCGACGCAGCTGGCACAAGTTTGTTCGACGCAACTGGCACAAGTTTGTTTGACGCAACTGGCACAAGTTTCTTCTTCACAACTGGCAAAAGTTTGTTCTATGCAACTGGCACTAGTTTGTTCTATGCAACTGACATAAGTTTGTTTGACGCAACTGGCACAAGTTTGTTTGACACAACTGGCAGAAGTTTGTTCAACGCAACTGGCACAAGTTTGTTTGACGTAACTGGCACAAGTTTGTTCGACGCAACTGGCACAAGTTTGTTCGACGCAACTGGCAAAAGTTTGTTCGATGCAACTGGCACAAGTTTGTTTAATGCAACTGGCACAAGTTTGTTCGACCCATCTGGCACAAGTTTGTTTGACTCAACTGGCACAAGTTTGTTCGACGCAACTGGCACAAATTTGTTTGATGCAACTGTCACAAGTACGTTTGACGCAACTGGCACAAGGTTCTTCTACGCAACTGGCACAAGTTTGTTTGACGCAACTGGCACAAGTTTGTTCTACGCAACTGGCACAAGTTTGTTTGACGCAACTGGCACAAGTTTTTTCGACTCAATTGGCACAAGTTTGTTTAACGTAAGAGGCACAAGTTTGTTTGATGCAACTGGCACAAGTTTGTTTGGCGCAACTGGCACAAGTTTTTTTTGACGCAACTGGCACAAGTTTTCTCAACGCAGCTTGCACAAGTTTGTTCGTCATATCTGGCACAAGTTTGTTCGATGCAACTGGCACAAGTTTGTTCGACGCAACTGGCACATATTTGTTTGACGCAACTGGCACAAGTTTGTTCGACGCAACTGGCACAAGTTTTTTCGACTCAATTGGAACAAGTTTGTTTGACGCAACTAGAACAAGTTTGTTTGACGCAACTGGCACAAGTTTGTTTGATGCAACTGGCACAAGTTTGTTTGACGCAACTGGCAAAAGTTTATTTGGCGCAACTGATACAAGTTTGTTCGACGCAACTGGCACAAGTTTGTTCGACGCAACTGGCACATGTTTGTTTGACGCAACTGATACAAGTTTGTTCGACGCAACTGGCACAAGTTTGTTCGACGCAACTGGCACAAGTTTGTTTGACGCAACTGGCACAAGTTTGTTCTAAGCAACTGGCAAAAGTTTGTTCTATGCAACTGGCACTAGTTTGTTCTATGCAACTGGCATAAGTTTGTTTGACGCAACTGGCACAAGTTTGTTCTACGCAACTGGCACAAGTTTGTTCGACGCAACTGGCACAAGTTTGTTTGACGCAACTGGTACAAGTTTGTTGGACGCAACTGGCACAAGTTTGTTCGAACCAACTGGCACAAGTTTGTTTGACACAACTGGGACAAGTTTGTTTGATGCAACTGGCACAAGTTTGTTTGACGCAACTGGCACAAGGTTGTTCTACGCAACTGGCACAAGTTTGTTCTACGCAACTGGCACAAGTTTGTTCTACTCAACTGGCACAAGTTTGTTCGATGCAACTGCCACAAGTTTGTTCGACGCAACTGGCACAAGTTTGTTTGACACAACTGGCACAAGTTTGCTAGATGCAACTGGCACAAGTTTGTTCGACGCAACTGGCACAAGTTTTATCGACTCAATTGGCACAAGTTTGTTTGACGCAACTGGCACAAGTTTGTTTGACGCAACTGACACAAGTTTGTTCGACGCAACTTTCACAAGTTTGTTCGACGCAACTGGCACAAGTTTGTTCGACGCAACTGGCACAAGTTTGTTCGACGCTACTGTCACAAGTTTGTTCGACGCAACTGCACAATGTTGTTCTACGCAACTGGCACAAATTTGTTCTATGCAACTGGCATAAGTTTGTTTGAGGCAACTGGCACAAGTTTGTTCTACGTAACTGGCACAAGTTCGTTCGACGCAACTGGTACAAGTTTGTCTGACACAACTGGTACAAGTTTGTTGGACGCAACTGGCACAAGTTTGTTTGACGCAACTGGCAAAAGTTTGTTTGACACAACTGGCACAAGTTTGTTCGACGCAACTGGCACAAGTTTGTTTGACGCAACTGGCATAAGTTTGTTTGACGCAACTGGCACAAGGTTGTTCTACGCAACTGGCACAAGTTTGTTCTACGCAACTGGCACAAGTTTGTTTCACGCAACTGGCACAAGTTTTTTCTATGCAACTGGCACAAGTTTGTTTGACGCAACTGGCACAAGTTTCTTTGACGCAACTGGCACAAGTTTGTTCGACACAACTGGCACAAGTTTGTTTGACGCAACTGGAACAAGTTTGTTTGACGCAACTGGCACAAGGTTGTTCTACGCAACTGGCACAAGTTTGTTCCACGCAACTGGCGCAAGTTTGTTTGACGCAACTGGCACAAGTTTTTTCTACGCAACTGGCACAAGTTTGTTCGATGCAACTGGCACAAGTTTGTTTGACGCAACTGGCCCAAGTTTTTTTGACGCAACTGGCACAAGTTTTTTTGACGCAACTGGCACAAGTTTGTTTGACACAACTGGCACAAGTTTGTTGGACGCAACTGGCACAAGTTTGTTCGACGCAACTGGCACAAGTTTGTTCGACGCAACTGGCACAAGTTTGTTTGACGCAACTGGCACAAGTTTGTTTGACGCTACTGGCACAAGTTTGTTTGACGCAACTGGCACAAGGTTGTTCTATGCAACTGGCACAAGTTTCTACTATGCAACTGGCACAAGTTTGTTTGACGCAACTGGCACAAGTTTGTTTGATGCAACAGGCACAAGTTTGTTCTACATAACTGGCACAAGTTTGTTGTACACAACTGGCACAAGTTTGTTTGACACAACTGGCACAAGTTTGTTCTACGCAAATGGCAAAAGTTTGTTCTAAGCATCTGACACAATTTTGTTCTATGCAACTGGCACTAGTTTGTTCTACGCAACTGGCTCAAATTTGTTTGACGCAACTGGCAGAAGTTTGTTTGACGCAACTGGCACAAGTTTATTTGACGCAACTGGCACAACTTTTCTCGACGCAACTGGCACAAGTTGGTTCGCCGTAACTGGCACAAGTTTGTTTGACGCAACTGGCACAAGTTTATTTGACGCAACTGGCAAAAGTTTTCTGGACGCAAGTGGCATAAGTTTGTTCGCCGTAACTGACACAAGTTTGTTCGACGCAACTGGCACAAGTTTGTTCGACGCAACTGGCACAAGTTTGTTTGACGCAACTGGCACAAGTTTGTTCGACGCAACTGGTACAAGTTTGTTCGACGCAACTGGCACAAGTTTGTTTGATGCAATTGGCACAAGTTTGTTCTACTCAACTGGCACAAGTTTGTTCTATGCAACTGGCACTAGTTTGTTTTACGCAACTGGCATAAGTTTGTTTGACGCAACTGGCACAAGTTTGTTCTACCAACTAGCACAAGTTTGGTCGACTCAATTGGCACAAGGTTGTTCTACGCAACTGGCACAAGTTTGTTCTACGCAACTGGCACAAGTTTGTTCTACGCAACTGGCACAAGTTTGTTCGACGCAACTGGCACAAGTTTGTTGGATGCCACTGGCACAAGTTTGTTTGACGAAAGTGTCCCAAGTTTTTTTGACGCAACTGGCACAAGTTTGTTAGACGCAACTGGCACAAGTTTGTTCGACGCAACTGGCACAAGTTTTTTCGACTCAATTGGAACAAGTTTGTTTGACGCAACTAGAACAAGTTTGTTTGATGCAACTGGCACAAGTTTGTTTGACGCAACTGGCACAAGTTTGTTTGACGCAACTGGCACAAGTTTATTTGACGCAACTGATACAAGTTTGTTCGACGCAACTGGCACAAGTTTTCTCGACGAAACTGGCACAAGTTTGTTTGACGCAACTGATACAAGTTTGTTCGACGCAACTGGCACAAGTTTGTTCGACGCAACTGGCACAAGTTTTTCGACTCAATTGGCACAAGTTTGTTTGACGCAATTGGCACAAGTTTGTTCTACGGAACTGGCACAAGTTTGTTCTACGCATCTGGCACAAGTTTGTTCTATGCAACTGGCACTAGTTTGTTCTACGCAACTGGGACATGTTTGTTTGACGCAACTGGCACAAGTTTGTTCTACCCAACTGACACAAGTTTGTTCGACGCAACTTGCACAAGTTTGTTCTACGCAACTGACACAAGTTTGTTTGACACAACTGGTAGAAGTTTGTTCAACGCAACTGGCACAAGTTTGTTTGACGTAACTGGCGCAAGTTTGTTCGACGCAACTGGCACAAGTTTGTTCGACGCAACTGGCAAAAGTTTGTTTGATGCAACTGGCACAAGTTTGTTTAACGCAACTGGCATAAGTTTGTTCGACCCAACTGGCACAAGTTTTTTGACTCAACTGGCACAAGATTGTTTGACTCAACTGGCACAAGTTTGTTTGACACAACTGGCACAAGTTCGTTTGACGCAACTGGCACAAGGTTCTTCTACGCAACTGGCACAAGTTTGTTTGACGCAACTGGCACAAGTTTGTTTGACGCAACTGGCACAAGTTTGTTTGACGCAACTGGCACAAGTTTGTTAGACGCAACTGGCACAAGTTTGTTCGACGTAACAGGCACAAATTTTTTCGACTCAATTGGTAGAAGTTTGTTTGACGCAACTGGCACAAGTTTGTTCTACCAACTAGCACAAGTTTGTTCGACTCAACTGGCACAAGGTTGTTCTACGCAACTGGCACAAGTTTGTTCTACGCAACTGGCACATGTTTGTTTGATGCAACTGGCACAAGTTTGTTCAACGCAACTGGCACAAGTTTGTTGGATGCCACTGGCACAAGTTTGTTTGACGAAACTGGCCCAAGTTTTTTTGACGCAACTGGCACAAGTTTGTTAGACGCAACTGGCACATGTTTGTTCGACGCAACTGGCACAAGTTTGTTCGACGCAACTGGCAAAAGTTTGTTCGACGCAACTGGCACAAGTTTGTTCTACGCAACTGGCACATGTTTGTTTGATGCAACTGGCACAAGTTTGTTCAACGCAACTGGCACAAGTTTGTTGGATGCCACTGGCACAAGTTTGTTCGATGCAACTGGCACAAGTTTGTTCGACGAACTGGCACAAGTTTGTTTAACGCAACTGGCACAAGTTTATTCGACCCAACTGGCCCAAGTTTTTTTGACGCAACTGGCACAAGTTTGTTCGACGCAACTGGCACATGTTTGTTTGACACTGCTGGCACAAGTTTCTTCGATGCAGCTGGCACAAGTTTGTTCGACGCAACTGGCACAAGTTTGTTTGACGCAACTGGCACAAGTTTGTTCTACGCAACTGGCAAAAGTTTGTTCTATGCAACTGGCACTAGTTTGTTCTATGCAACTGGCATAAGTTTGTTTGACGCAACTGGCACAAGTTTGTTTGACACAACTGGCAGAAGTTTGTTCAACGCAACTGGCACAAGTTTGTTTGACGTAAGTGGCGCAAGTTTGTTCGACGCAACTAGCACAAGTTTGTTCGACGCAACTGGCAAAAGTTTGTTCGATGCAACTGGCACAAGTTTGTTTAACGCAACTGGCACAAGTTTGTTCGACAAAACTGGCACAAGTTTGTTTGACTCAACTGGCACAAGTTTGTTCGATGCAACTGGCACAAATTTGTTTGATGCAACTGTCACAAGTTCGTTTGACGCAACTGGCACAAGGTTCTTCTACGCAACTGGCACAAGTTTGTTCGACGCAACTGGCACAAGTTTGTTCTACGCAACTGGAACAAGTTTGTTTGACGCAACTGGCACAAGTTTGTTCGACGCAACTGGCACAAGTTTTTTCGACTCAATTGGCACAAGTTTGTTTAACGTAAGAGGCACAAGTTTGTTTGATGCAACTGGCACAAGTTTGTTTGGCGCAACTGGCACAAGTTTTTTTTTTACGCAACTGGCACAAGTTTTCTCAACGCAGCTTGCACAAGTTTGTTCGTCATATCTGGCACAAGTTTGTTCGATGCAACTGGCACAAGTTTCTTCGACGCAACTGGCACATGTTTGTTTGACGCAACTGGCACAAGTTTCTTCGACGCAACTGGCACAACTTTGTTCGACGCAACTGGCACAAGTTTGTTTGACGAAACTGGCACAAGTTTGTTCTACGCAACTGGCAAAAGTTTGTTCTATGCAACTGGCACTAGTTTGTTCTATGCAACTGGCATAAGTTTGTTTGACGCAACTGGCAAAAGTTTGTTCTACGCAACTGGCACAAGTTTGTTCGACGCAACTGGCACAAGTTTGTTTGACGCAACTGGTACAAGTTTGTTGGACGCAACTGGCACAAGTTTGTTCGAACCAACTGGCACAACTTTGTTTGACACAACTGGGACAAATTTGTTTGACGCAACCGGCACAAGTTTGTTTGACGCAACTGGCACAAGGTTGTTCTACGCAACTGGCACAAGTTTGTTCTACGCAACTGGCACAAGTTTGTTCGATGCAACTGCCACAAGTTTGTTCGACGCAACTGGCACAAGTTTGTTTGACACAACTGGCACAAGTTTGTTAGACGCAACTGGCACAAGTTTGTTCGACGCAACTGGCACAAGTTTTTTCGACTCAATTGGCACAAGTTTGTTTGACGCAACTGGCACAAGTTTGTTTGACGCAACTGACACAAGTTTGTTCGACGCAACTGGCACAAGTTTGTTGGACGCAACTGGCAAAAGTTTGTTCGATGCAACTGGCACAAGTTTGTTTAACGCAACTGGCACAAGTTTGTTCGACCCAACTGGCACAAGTTTGTTTGACTCAACTGGCACAAGTTCGTTCGACGCAACTGGCACAAATTTGATTGATGCAACTGTAACAAGTTCGTTTGACGCAACTGGCACAAGGTTCTTCTACGCAACTGGCACAAGTTTGTTTGACGCAACTGGCACAAGTTTGTTCTACGCAACTGGCACAAGTTTGTTTGACGCAACTGGCACAAGTTTGTTCGATGCAACTGGCACAAGTTTTTTCGACTCAATTGGCACAAGTTTGTTTAACGTAAGAGGCACAAGTTTGTTCGACGCAACTGGCACAAGTTTGTTTGACACAACTGGCACAAGTTTGTTAGACGCAACTGGCACAAGTTTGTTCGACGCAACTGGCACAAGTTTTTTCGACTCAATTGGCACAAGTTTGTTTGACGCAACTGGCACAAGTTTGTTTGACGCAACTGACACAAGTTTGTTCGACGCAACTGGCACAAGTTTGTTGGACGCAACTGGCAAAAGTTTGTTCGATGCAACTGGCACAAGTTTGTTTAACGCAACTGGCACAAGTTTGTTCGACCCAACTGGCACAAGTTTGTTTGACTCAACTGGCACAAGTTCGTTCGACGCAACTGGCACAAATTTGATTGATGCAACTGTAACAAGTTCGTTTGACGCAACTGGCACAAGGTTCTTCTACGCAACTGGCACAAGTTTGTTTGACGCAACTGGCACAAGTTTGTTCTACGCAACTGGCACAAGTTTGTTTGACGCAACTGGCACAAGTTTGTTCGATGCAACTGGCACAAGTTTTTTCGACTCAATTGGCACAAGTTTGTTTAACGTAAGAGGCACAAGTTTGTTTGACGCAACTGGCACAAGTTTGTTCTACGCAACTGGCACAAGTTTTTTCGACTCAATTGGCACAAGTTTGTTTAACGTAAGAGGCACAAGTTTGTTCGATGCAACTGGCACAAGTTTGTTCGACGCAACTGGCACATCTTTGTTTGACGCAACTGGCACAAGTTTCTTTGACGCAACTGGCACAAGTTTGTTCTACGCAACTGGCAAAAGTTTGTTCTATGCAACTGGCACTAGTTTGTTCTATGCAACTGGCATAAGTTTGTTTGACGCAACTGGCACAAGTTTGTTCTACGCACCTGGCACAAGTTTGTTCGATGCAACTGGCACAAGTTTGTTTGACGCAACTGGTACAAGTTTGTTGGACGCAACTGGCACAAGTTTGTTCGAACCAACTGGCACAAGTTTGTTTGACACAACTGGGACAAGTTTGTTTGACGCAACTGGCACAAGTTTTTTTGACGCAACTGGCACAAGGTTGTTCTACGCAACTGGCACAAGTTTGTTTGACGCAACTGGCACAAGTTTGTTCGACGCAACTGGTACAAGTTTGTTCGACGCAACTGGCACAAGTTTGTTCGATGCAATTGGCACAAGTTTGTTCTACTCAACTGGCACAAGTTTGTTCTATGCAACTGGGACTAATTTGTTTTACGCAACTGGCATAAGTTTGTTTGACGCAACTGGCACAAGTTTGTTCTACCAACTAGCACAAGTTTGGTCGACTCAACTGGCACAAGGTTGTTCTACGCAACTGGCATAAGTTTGTTCTACGCAACTGGCACAAGTTTGTTTGACCCAACTGGCACAAGTTTGTTCGACGCAACTGGCACAAGTTTGTTGGATGCCACTGGCACAAGTTTGTTTGACGAAAGTGTCCCAAGTTTTTTTGACGCAACTGGCACAAGTTTGTTAGACGCAACTGGCACAAGTTTGTTCGACGCAACTGGCACAAGTTTTTTCGACTCATTTGGCACAAGTTTGTTTGACGCAACTGGAACAAGTTTTTTTGACGCAACTGGCACAAGTTTGTTTGACGCAACTGGCACAAGTTTGTTTGACGCAACTGGCACAAGTTTATTTGACGCAACTGGCACAAGTTTTCTCGACGAAACTGGCACAAGTTTGTTTGACGCAACTGATACAAGTTTGTTCGACGCAACTGGCACAAGTTTGTTCGATGCAACTGGCACAAGTTTTTTCGACTGAATTGGCACAAGTTTGTTTGACGCAATTGGCACAAGTTTGTTCTACGCAACTGGCACAAGTTTGTTCTACACATCTGGCACAAGTTTGTTCTATGCAACTGGCACTAGTTTGTTCTACGCAACTGGGACATGTTTGTTTGACGCAACTGGCACAAGTTTGTTCTACCCAACTGACACAAGTTTGTTCGACGCAACTGGCACAAGTTTGTTCTACGCAACTGACACAAGTTTGTTTGACACAACTGGTAGAAGTTTGTTCAACGCAACTGGCACAAGTTTGTTTGACGTAAATGGCGCAAGTTTGTTCGACGCAACTGGCACAAGTTTGTTCGACGCAACTGGCAAAAGTTTGTTCGATGCAACTGGCACAAGTTTGTTTAACGCAACTGACATAAGTTTGTTCGACCCAACTGGCACAAGTTTGTTTGACTCAACTGGCAAAAGTTTGTTTGACTCAACTGGCACAAGTTTGTTTGACGCAACTGGCACAAGTTCGTTTGACGCAACTGCCAGAAGGTTCTTCTACGCAACTGGCACAAGTTTGTTTGACGCAACTGGCACAAGTTTGTTTGACGCAACTGGCACAAGTTTGTTTGACGCAACTGGCACAAGTTTGTTAGACGCAACTGGCACAAGTTTGTTTGACACAACTGGCACAAGTTTGTTCGACGCAACTGGTACAAGTTTGTTTGACGCAACTGGCACAAGTTTGTTTGACGCAACTGCCACAAGTTTGTTCTACCAACTAGCACAAGTTTGTTCGACTCAACTGGCACAAGGTTGTTCTACGCAACTGGCACAAGTTTGTTCTACGCAACTGGCACATGTTTGTTTGACGCAACTGGCACAAGTTTGTTCGACGCAACTTGCACAAGTTTGTTGGATGCCACTGGCACAAGTTTGTTTGACGAAACTGGCCCAAGTTTTTTTGACGCAACTGGCACAAATTTGTTAGACGCAACTGGCACAAGTTTTTTCGACGCAACTGGCACAAGTTTTTTCGACTCAATTGGCACAAGTTTGTTTGACGGAACTGGAACAAGTTTGTTTGACTCAACTGGCACAAGTTTGTTTGACGCAACTGGCACAAGTTTGTTTGACGCAACTGGCACAAGTTTATTTGACGCATCTGGCACAAGTTTTCTCGACGAAACTGGCACAAGTTTGTTCGCCGTAACTGGCACAAGTTTGTTCGACGCAACTGGCACAAGTTTGTTCTACATAACTGGCACAAGTTTGTTCTATGCAACTGGCACAAGTTTGTTCTACGCAACTGTCACAAGTTTGTTCTACGCATCTGGCACAAGTTTGTTCTATGCAACTGGGACATGTTTGTTTGATGCAACTGGCACAAGTTTGTTCTACCCAACTGACACAAGTTTGTTCGACGCAACTGGCACAAGTTTGTTCTACGCAACTGACACAAGTTTGTTTGACACAACTGGCAGAAGTTTGTTCAACGCAACTGGCACAAGTTTGTTTGACGTAACTGGCGCAAGTTTGTTCGACGCAACTGGCACAAGTTTGTTTGACGCAACTGGCAAAAGTTTGTTCGATGCAACTGGCACAAGTTTGTTTAACGCAACTGGCAAAAGTTTGTTCGACCCAACTGGCACAAGTTTGTTTGACTCAACTGGCACAAGTTTGTTCGACGCAACTGGCACAACTTTGTTCGACGCAACTGGCACAAGTTTGTTTGACGCAACTGGCACAAGTTTGTTCTACGCAACTGGCAAAAGTTTGTTCTATGCAACTGGCACTAGTTTGTTCTATGCAACTGGCATAAGTTTGTTTGACGCAACTGGCACAAGTTTGTTCTACGCAACTGGCACAAGTGTGTTCGACGCAACTGGCACAAGTTTGTTTGACGCAACTGGTACAAGTTTGTTGGACGCAACTGGCACAAGTTTGTTCGAACCAACTGGCACAAGTTTGTTTGACACAACTGGGACAAGTTTGTTTGACGCAACTGGCACAAGTTTGTTTGACGCAACTGGCACAAGGTTGTTTTACGCAACTGGCACAAGTTTGTTCTACGCAACTGGCACAAGTTTGTTCTACGCAACTGGCACAAGTTTGTTCGATGCAACTGCCACAAGTTTGTTCGACGCAACTGGCAGAAGTTTGTTTGACTCAACTGGCACAAGTTTGTTAGACGCAACTGGCACAAGTTTGTTCGACGCAACTGGCACAAGTTTTTTCGACTCAATTGGCACAAGTTTGTTTGACGCAACTGGCACAAGTTTGTTTGACGCAACTGACACAAGTTTGTTCGACGCAACTGGCACAAGTTTGTTCGACGCAACTGGCACAAGTTTGTTCGACGCAACTGGCACAAGTTTGTTCGACGCTACTGTCACAAGTTTGTTCGACGCAACTGCACAATGTTGTTCTACGCAACTGGCACAAATTTGTTCTATGCAACTGGCATAAGTTTGTTTGAGGCAACTGGCACAAGTTTGTTCTACGCAACTGGCACAAGTTCGTTCGACGCAACTGGTACAAGTTTGTCTGACACAACTGGTACAAGTTTGTTGGACGCAACTGGCACAAGTTTGTTTGACGCAACTGGCACAAGTTTGTTTGACACAACTGGCACAAGTTTGTTCGACGCAACTGGCACAAGTTTGTTTGACGCAACTGGCACAAGTTTGTTTGATGCAACTGGCACAACGTTGTTCTACGCAACTGGCACAAGTTTGTTCTTCGCAACTGGCACAAGTTTGTTTGACGCAACTGGCACAAGTTTTTTCTACGCAACTGGCACAAGTTTGTTTGACGCAACTGGCACAAGTTTGTTTGACACAACTGGCACAAGTTTGTTCGACGCAACTGGCACAAGTTTGTTCGACGCAACTGGCACAAGTTTGTTTGACGAAACTGGCACAAGGTTGTTCTACGCAACTGGCACAAGTTTGTTCTACGCAACTGGCACAAGTTTGTTTGACGCAACTGGCACAAGTTTTTTCTACGCAACTGGCACAAGTTTGTTCGATGCAACTGGCACAAGTTTGTTTGACGCAACTGGCCCAAGTTTTTTTGACGCAACTGGCACAAGTTTTTTTGACGCAACTGGCACAAGTTTGTTTGACACAACTGGCACAAGTTTGTTGGACGTAACTGGCACAAGTTTGTTCGACGCAACTGGCACAAGTTTGTTCGACGCAACTGGCACAAGTTTGTTTGACACAACTGGCACAAGTTTGTTTGACGCTACTGGCACAAGTTTGTTTGACGCAACTGGCACAAGGTTGTTCTATGCAACTGGCACAAGTTTCTACTATGCAACTGGCACAAGTTTGTTTGACGCAACTGGCACAAGTTTGTTTGATGCAACAGGCACAAGTTTGTTCTACATAACTGGCACAAGTTTGTTGTACACAACTGGCACAAGTTTGTTTGACACAACTGGCACAAGTTTGTTCTACGCAAATGGCAAAAGTTTGTTCTACGCATCTGACACAATTTTGTTCTATGCAACTGGCACTAGTTTGTTCTACGCAACTGGCTCAAATTTGTTTGACGCAACTGGCAGAAGTTTGTTTGACGCAACTGGCACAAGTTTATTTGACGCAACTGGCACAACTTTTCTCGACGCAACTGGCACAAGTTGGTTCGCCGTAACTGGCACAAGTTTGTTTGACGCAACTGGCACAAGTTTATTTGACGCAACTGGCAAAAGTTTTCTGGATGCAAGTGGCATAAGTTTGTTCGCCGTAACTGACACAAGTTTGTTCGACGCAACTGGCACAAGTTTGTTCGACGCAACTGGCACAAGTTTGTTTGACGCAACTGGCACAAGTTTGTTCGACGCAACTGGTACAAGTTTGTTCGACGCAACTGGCACAAGTTTGTTTGATGCAATTGGCACAAGTTTGTTCTACTCAACTGGCACAAGTTTGTTCTATGCAACTGGCACTAGTTTGGTTTACGCAACTGGCATAAGTTTGTTTGACGCAACTGGCACAAGTTTGTTCTACCAACTAGCACAAGTTTGGTCAACTCAACTGGCACAAGGTTGTTCTACGCAACTGGCACAAGTTTGTTCTACGCAACTGGCACAAGTTTGTTTGACCCAACTGGCACAAGTTTGTTCGACGCAACTGGCACAAGTTTGTTGGATGCCACTGGCACAAGTTTATTTGACGCAACTGGCACAAGTTTTCTCGACGAAACTGGCACAAGTTTGTTTGACGCAACTGATACAAGTTTGTTCGACGCAACTGGCACAAGTTTGTTCGATGCAACTGGCACAAGTTTTTTCGACTGAATTGGCACAAGTTTGTTTGACGCAATTGGCACAAGTTTGTTCTACGCAACTGGCACAAGTTTGTTCTACGCATCTGGCACAAGTTTGTTCTATGCAACTGGCACTAGTTTGTTCTACGCAACTGGGACATGTTTGTTTGACGCAACTGGCACAAGTTTGTTCTACCCAACTGACACAAGTTTGATCGACGCAACTGGCACAAGTTTGTTCTACGCAACTGACACAAGTTTGTTTGACACAACTGGTAGAAGTTTGTTCAACGCAACTGGCACAAGTTTGTTTGACGTAAATGGCGCAAGTTTGTTCAACGCAACTGGCACAAGTTTGTTCGACGCAACTGGCAAAAGTTTGTTCGATGCAACTGGCACAAGTTTGTTTAACGCAACTGGCATAAGTTTGTTCGACCCAACTGGCTCAAGTTTGTTTGACTCAACTGGCACAAGTTTGTTTGAGTCAACTGGCACAAGTTTGTTTGACGCAACTGGCACAAGTTCGTTTGACGCAACTGCCACAAGGTTCTTCTACGCAACTGGCACAAGTTTGTTTGACGCAACTGGCACAAGTTTGTTTGACGCAACTGGCACAAGTTTGTTTGACGCAACTGGCACAAGTTTGTTAGACGCAACTGGCACAAGTTTGTTCGATGTAACAGGCACAAGTTTTTTTCGACTCAATTGGTACAAGTTTGTTTCACGCAACTGGCACAAGTTTGTTTGACGCAACTGGCACAAGTTTGTTCTACCAACTAGCACAAGTTTGTTCAACTCAACTGGCACAAGGTTGTTCTACGCAACTGGCACAAGTTTGTTCTACGCAACTGGCACATGTTTGTTTGACGCAACTGGCACAAGTTTGTTCGACGCAACTGACACAAGTTTGTTCGACGCAACTGGCATAAGTTTGTTCGATGCAACTGGCACAAGTTTGTTCGACGCAACCGGCACAAGTTTGTTCGACGCTACTGTCACAAGTTTGTTCGACGCAACTGCACAATGTTGTTCTACGCAACTGGCACAAATTTGTTCTATGCAACTGGCATAAGTTTGTTTGAGGCAACTGGCACAAGTTTGTTCTACGCAACTGGCACAAGTTCGTTCGACGCGACTGGTACAAGTTTTTCTGACACAACTGGTACAAGTTTGTTGGACGCAACTGGCACAAGTTTGTTTGACGCAACTGGCACAAGTTTGTTTGACACAACTGGCACAAGTTTGTTCGACGCAACTGGCACAAGTTTGTTTGACCCAACTGGCACAAGTTTGTTTGACCCAACTGCCACAAGGTTGTTCTACGCAACTGGCACAAGTTTGTTCTACGCAACTGGCACAAGTTTGTTTGACGCAACTGGCACAAGTTTTTTCTACGCAACTGGCACAAGTTTGTTTCACGCAACTGGCACAAGTTTGTTTGGCACAACTGGCACAAGTTTGTTCGACGCAACTGGCACAAGTTTGTTCGACGCAACTGGCACAAGTTTGTTTGAAGCAACTGGCACAAGGTTGTTCTACACAACTGGCACAAGTTTGTTCTACGCAACTGGCACAAGTTTGTTTGACACAACTGGCACAAGTTTTTTCTACGCAACTGGCACAAGTTTGTTCGATGCAACTGGCACAAGTTTGTTTGACGCAACTGGCCCAAGTTTTTTTGACGCAACTGGCACAAGTTTTTTTGACGCAACTGGCACAAGTTTGTTTGACACAACTGGCACAAGTTTGTTGGACGCAACTGGCAAAAGTTTGTTCGACGCAACTGGCACAAGTTTGTTCAACGCAACTGGCACAAGTTTGTTTGACACAACTGGCACAAGTTTGTTTGACGCTACTGGCACAAGTTTGTTTGACGCAACTGGCACAAGGTTGTTCTATGCAACTGGCACAAGTTTGTACTATGCAACTGGCACAAGTTTGTACTATGCAACTGGCACAAGTTTGTACTATGCAACTGGCACAAGTTTGTACTATGCAACTGGCACAAGTTTGTTTGATGCAACAGGCAGAAGTTTGTTCTACATAACTGGCACAAGTTTGTTGTACACAACTGGCACAAGTTTGTTTGACACAACTGGCACAAGTTTGTTCTACGCAAATGGCAAAAGTTTGTTCTACGCATCTGACACAATTTTGTTCTATGCAACTGGCACTAGTTTGTTCTACGCAACTGGCTCAAATTTGTTTGACGCAACTGGCAGAAGTTTGTTTGACGCAACTGGCACAAGTTTATTTGACGCAACTGGCACAACTTTTCTCGACGCAACTGGCACAAGTTGGTTCGCCGTAACTGGCACAAGTTTGTTTGACGCAACTGGCACAAGTTTATTTGACGCAACTGGGAAAAGTTTTCTGGACTCAAGTGGCATAAGTTTGTTCGCCGTAACTGACACAAGTTTGTTCGACGCAACTGGCACAAGTTTGTTCGACGCAACTGGCACAAGTTTGTTTGACCCAACTGCCACAAGGTTGTTCTACGCAACTGGCACATGTTTGTTCTACGCAACTGGCACAAGTTTGTTTGACGCAACTGGCACAAGTTTTTTCTACGCAACTGGCACAAGTTTGTTTGACGCAACTGGCACAAGTTTGTTTGACACAACTGGCACAAGTTTGTTCGACGCAACTGGCACAAGTTTGTTCGACGCAACTGGCACAAGTTTGTTTGAAGCAACTGGCACAAGGTTGTTCTACGCAACTGGCACAAGTTTGTTCTACGCAACTGGCACAAGTTTGTTTGACGCAACTGGCACAAGTTTTTTCTACGCATCTGACACAAGTTTGTTCGATGCAACTGGCACAAGTTTGTTTGACGCAACTGGCCCAAGTTTTTTTGACGCAACTGGCACAAGTTTTTTTGACGCAACTGGCACAAGTTTGTTTGACACAACTGGCACAAGTTTGTTGGACGCAACTGGCACAAGTTTGTTCGACGCAACTGGCACAAGTTTGTTCAACGCAACTGGCACAAGTTTGTTTGACACAACTGGCACAAGTTTGTTTGACGCTACTGGCACAAGTTTGTTTGACGCAACTGGCACAAGGTTGTTCTATGCAACTGGCACAAGTTTGTACTATGCAACTGGCACAAGTTTGTACTATGCAACTGGCACAAGTTTGTACTATGCAACTGGCACAAGTTTGTACTATGCAACTGGCACAAGTATATTTGATGCAACAGGCAGAAGTTTGTTCTACATAACTGGCACAAGTTTGTTGTACACAACTGGCACAAGTTTGTTTGACACAACTGGCACAAGTTTGTTCTACGCAAATGGCAAAAGTTTGTTCTACGCATCTGACACAATTTGGTTCTATGCAACTGGCACTGGTTTGTTCTACGCAACTGGCTCAAATTTGTTTGACACAACTGGCAGAAGTTTGTTTGACGCAACTGGCACAAGTTTATTTGACGCAACTGGCACAACTTTTCTCGACGCAACTGGCACAAGTTGGTTCGCCGTAACTGGCACAAGTTTGTTTGACGCAACTGGCACAAGTTTGTTTGACGCAACTGGTACAAGTTTGTTGAACGCAACTGGCACAAGTTTGTTTGAACCAACTGGCACAAGTTTGTTTGACACAACTGGGACAAGTTTGTTTGACGCAACTGGCACAAGTTTGTTTGACGCAACTGGCACAAGGTTGTTCTACGCAACTGGCACAAGTTTGTTCTACGCAACTGGCACAAGTTTGTTCTACGCAACTGGCACAAGTTTGTTCGATGCAACTGCCACAAGTTTGTTCGACGCAACTGGCACAAGTTTGTTTGACACAACTGGCACAAGTTTGTTAGACGCAACTGGCACAAGTTTGTTCGATGCAACTGGAACAAGTTTTTTCGACTCAATTGGCACAAGTTTGTTTGACGCAACTGGCACAAGTTTGTTTGACGCAACTGACACAAGTTTGTTCGATGCAACTGGCACAAGTTTGTTCGACGCAACTGGCACAAGTTTGTTCGACGCAACTGGCACAAGTTTGTTCGACGCTACTGTCACAAGTTTGTTCGACGCAACTGCACAATGTTGTTCTACGCAACTGGCACAAATTTGTTCTATGCAACTGGCATAAGTTTGTTTGAGGCAACTGGCACAAGTTTGTTCTACGCAACTGGCACAAGTTCGTTCGACGCAACTGGTACAAGTTTGTCTGACACAACTGGTACAAGTTTGTTGGACGCAACTGGCACAAGTTTGTTTGACTCAACTGGCACAAGTTTGTTTGACACAACTGGCACAAGTTTGTTCGACGCAACTGGCACAAGTTTGTTTGACGCAACTGGCACAAGTTTGTTTAACGCAACTGGCACAAGGTTGTTCTACGCAACTGGCACAAGTTTGTTCTACGCATCTGGCACAAGTTTGTTTGACGCAACTGGCACAAGTTTTTTCTACGCAACTGGCACAAGTTTGTTTGACGCAACTGGCACAAGTTTGTTTGACACAACTGGCACAAGTTTGTTCGACGCAACTGGCACAAGTTTGTTCGACGCAACTGGCACAAGTTTGTTTGACGCAACTGGCACAAGTTTGTTTGACACAACTGGCACAAGTTTGTTCGACGCAACTGGCACAAGTTTGTTCGACGCAACTGGCACAAGTTTGTTTGACGCAACTGGCACAAGGTTGTTCTACGCAACTGGCACAAGTTTGTTCGACGCAACTGGCACAAGTTTGTTTGACGCAACTGGCACAAGGTTGTTCTACGCAACTGGCACAAGTTTGTTCTACGCAACTGGCACAAGTTTGTTTGACGCAACTGGCACAAGTTTTTTCTACGCAACTGGCACAAGTTTGTTCGATGCAACTGGCACAAGTTTGTTTGACGCAACTGGCCCAAGTTTTTTTGACGCAACTGGCACAAGTTTTTTTGACGCAACTGGCACAAGTTTGTTTGACACAACTGGCACAAGTTTGTTGGACGCAACTGGCACAAGTTTGTTCGACGTAACTGGCACAAGTTTGTTCGACGCAACTGGCACAAGTTTGTTTGACACAACTGGCACAAGTTTGTTTGACGCTACTGGCACAAGTTTGTTTGACGCAACTGGCACAAGGTTGTTCTATGCAACTGGCACAAGTTTGTACTATGCAACTGGCACAAGTTTGTTTGACGCAACTGGCACAAGTTTGTTTGATGCAACAGGCACAAGTTTGTTCTACATAACTGGCACAAGTTTGTTGTACACAACTGGCACAAGTTTGTTTGACACAACTGGCACAAGTTTGTTCTACGCAAATGGCAAAAGTTTGTTCTACGCATCTGACACAATATTGTTCTATGTAACTGGCACTAGTTTGTTCTACGCAAATGGCTCAAATTTGTTTGACGCAACTGGCAGAAGTTTGTTTGACGCAACTGGCACAAGTTTATTTGACGCAACTGGCACAACTTTTCTCGACGCAACTGGCACAAGTTGGTTCGCCGTAACTGGCACAAGTTTGTTTGACGCAACTGGTACAAGTTTATTTGACGCAACTGGCAAAAGTTTTCTGGACGCAAGTGGCATAAGTTTTTTCGCCGTAACTGACACAAGTTTGTTCGACGCAACTGGCACAAGTTTGTTCGACGCAACTGGCACAAGTTTGTTTGACGCAACTGGCACAAGTTTGTTCGACGCAACTGGTACAAGTTTGTTCGACGCAACTGGCACAAGTTTGTTTGATGCAATTGGCACAAGTTTGTTCTACTCAACTGGCACAAGTTTGTTCTATGCAACTGGCACTAGTTTGATTTACGCAACTGGCATAAGTTATTTTGACGCAACTGGCACAAGTTTGTTCTACCAACTAGCACAAGTTTGGTCGACTCAACTGGCACAAGGTTGTTCTACGCAACTGGCACAAGTTTGTTCTATGCAACTGGCACAAGTTTGTTTGACGCAACTGTCACAAGTTTGTTCTACGCATATGGCACAAGTTTGTTCTATGCAACTGGCACTAGTTTGTTCTACGCAACTGGGACATGTTTATTGACGCAACTGGCACAAGTTTGTTCTACCCAACTGACACAAGTTTGTTCGACGCAACTGGCACAAGTTTGTTCTACGCAACTGACACAAGTTTGTTTGACACAACTGGAAGAAGTTTGTTCTACGCAACTGGCACAAGTTTGTTTGACGTAACTGGCGCAAGTTTGTTCGACGCAACTGGCACAAGTTTGTTTGACGCAACTGGCAAAAGTTTGTTCGATGCAACTGGCACAAGTTTGTTTAACGCAACTGGCACAAGTTTGTTCGACCCAACTGGCACAAGTTTGTTTGACTCAACTGGCACAAGTTTGTTCGACGCAACTGGCACAAGTTTGTTTGACGCAACTGGCACAAGTTCGTTTGACGCAACTGGCACAAGGTTCTTCTACGCAACTGGCACAAGTTTGTTTGACGCAACTGGCACAAGTGTGTTCTACGCAACTGGCACAAGTTTGTTTGACGTAACTGGCACAAGTTTGTTCGACGCAACTGGCACAAGTTTTTTCGACTCAATTGGCACAAGTTTGTTTAACGCAAGAGGCACAAGTTTGTTTGATGCAACTGGCAGAAGTTTGTTTGACGCAACTGGCACAAGTTTTTGTTGACGCAACTGGCACAAGTTTTCTCGACGCAGCTTGCACAAGTTTGTTCGCCATATCTGGCACAAGTTTGTTCGATGCAACTGGAACAAGTTTGTTCGACGCAACTGGCACATGTTTGTTTGACGCAACTGGCACAAGTTTCTTCGACGCAGCTGGCACAAGTTTGTTCGACGCAACTGGCACAAGTTTGTTTGACGCAACTGGCACAAGTTTGTTCTACGCAACTGGCAAAAGTTTGTTCTATGCAACTGGCACTAGTTTGTTCTATGCAATTGGCATAAGTTTGTTTGACGCAACTGGCACAAGTTTGTTCTACGCAACTGGCACAAGTTTGTTCGACGCAACTGACACAAGTTTGTTTGACGCAACTGGTACAAGTTTGTTGGACGCAATTGGCACAAGTTTGTTCGAACCAACTGGCACAAGTTTGTTTGACACAACTGGGACAAGTTTGTTTGACGCAAGTGGCACAAGTTTGTTTGACGCAACTGGCACAAGGTTGTTCTACGCAACTGACACAAGTTTGTTCTACGCAACTGGCACAAGTTTCTTCTACGCAACTGGCACAAGTTTGTTCGATGCAACTACCACAAGTTTGTTCGACGCAACTGGCACAAGTTTGTTTGACGCAACTGGCACAAGTTTGTTAGACGCAACTGGCACAAGTTTGTTCGACGCAACTGGCACAAGTTTTTTCTACTCAATTGGCACAAGTTTGTTTGACGCAACTGGGACAAGTTTGTTTGACGCAACTGACACAAGTTTGTTCTACGCAACTGGCACAAGTTTGTTCGACGCAACTGGCACAAGTTTGTTCGACGCAACTGGCACAAGTTTGTTCGACGCTACTGTCACAAGTTTGTTCGACGCAACTGCACAATGTTGTTCTACGGAACTGGCACAAATTTGTTCTATGCAACTGGCATAAGTTTGTTTGAGGCAACTGGCACAAGTTTGTTCTACGCAACTGGCACAAGTTTGTTCGACGCAACTGGTACAAGTTTGTTTGACGCAACTGGTACAAGTATCTTGGATGCAACTGGCACAAGTTTGTTTGAACCAACTGGCACAAGTTTGTTTGACACAACTGGCACAAGTTTGTTCGACGCAACTGGCACAAGTTTGTTTGACGCAACTGGCACAAGTTTGTTTGACGCAACTGGCACAAGTTTGTTCTACACAACAGGCACAGGTTTGTTTGACGCAACTGGCACAAGTTTTTTCTACGCAAATGGCACAAGTGTGTTCGATGCAACTGGCACAAGTTTGTTCGACGCAACTGGCCCAAGTTTTTTTGACGCAACTGGCACAAGTTTTTTTGACGCAACTGGCACAAGTTTGTTTGACACAACTGGCACAAGTTTGTTCGACGCAACTGGCACAAGTTTGTTCGATGCAACTGGTACAAGTTTGTTCGACGCAACTGGCACAAGTTTGTTTGACGCAACTGGCACAAGTTTGTTTGACGCTACTGGCACAAGTTTGTTTGACGCAACTGGCACAAGGTTGTTCTATGCAACTGGCACAAGTTTGTACTATGCAACTGGCACAAGTTTTTTCGACTCAATTGGCACAAGTTTGTTTGACGCAATTGGCACAAGTTTGTTCTACGCAACTGGCACAAGTTTGTTCTATGCATCTGGCACAAGTTAGTTCTATGCAACTGGCACTAGTTTGTTCTACGCAACTGGGACATGTTTGTTTGACGCAACTGGCACAAGTTTGTTCTACCCAACTGACACAAGTTTGTTCGACGCAACTGGCACAAGTTTGTTCTGAGCAACTGACACAAGTTTGTTTGACACAACTGGCAGAAGTCTGTTCAACGCAACTGGCACAAGTTTGTTTGACGTAACTTGCGCAAGTTTGTTCGACGCAACTGGCACAAGTTTGTTTGAAGCAACTGGCACAAGTTTGTTTGACGCAACTGGCACAAGTTTGTTCTACCAACTAGCACAAGTTTGTTCGACTCAACTGGCACAAGGTTGTTCTACGCAACTGGCACAAGTTTGTTCTACGCAACTGGCACAAGTTTGTTCGACGTAACCGGCACAAGTTTTTTCGACTCAATTGGTACAAGTTTGTTTGACGCAACTGGCACAAGTTTGTTTGACGCAACTGGCACAAGTTTGTTCTACCAACTAGCACAAGTTTCTTTGACTCAACTGGCACAAGGTTGTTCTACGCACCTGGCACAAGTTTGTTGTACGCAACTGGCACAAGTTTGTTTGACGCAACTGGCACAAGTTTGTTCGACCCAACTGGCACAAGTTTGTTGGATGCCACTGGCACAAGTTTGTTTGACAAAACTGGCCCAAGTTTTTTTGACGCAACTGGCACAAGTTTGTTAGACGCAACTGGCACAAGTTTGTTCGACGCAACTGGCACAAGTTTTTTCGACTCAATTGGCACAAGTTTGTTTGACGCAACTGGAACAAGTTTGTTTGACGCAACTGGCACAAGTTTGTTTGACGAAACTGGCCCAAGTTTTCTCGACGAAACTGGCACAAGTTTGTTCGCCGTAACTGGCACAAGTTTGTTCGACGCAACTGGCACAAGTTTGTTCGACGCAACTGGCACAAGTTTGTTCTACATAACTGGCACAAGTTTGTTCTATGCAACTACCACAAGTTTGTTCTACGCAACTGGCACAAGTTTGTTCTACGCATCTGGCACAAGTTTGTTCTATGCAACTGGCACTAGTTTGTTCTACGCAACTGGGACATGTTTGTTTGACGCAACTGGCACAAGTTTGTTCTGCCCAACTGACACAAGTTTGTTCGACGCAACTGGCACAAGTTTGTTCTACGCAACTGACACAAGTTTGTTTGACACAACTGGCAGAAGTTTGTTCAACGCAACTGGCACAAGTTTGTTTGACGTAACTGGCGCAAGTTCGTTCTACGCAACTGGCACAAGTTTGTTCGACGCAACTGGCAAAAGTTTGTTCGATGCAACTGGCACAAGTTTGTTTAACGCAACTGGCACAAGTTTGTTCGACCCAACTGGCACAAGTTTGTTTGACTCAGCTGGCACGAGTTTGTTCGACGCAACTGGCACAAATTTGTTTGATGCAACTGGCACAAGTTTGTTCGACGCAGCTGGCACAAGCTTCTTCTACGCAACTGGCACAAGTTTGTTTGACGCAACTGGCACAAGTTTGTTCTACGCAACTGGCACAAGATTGTTCGACGCAAGTGGCACAAGTTTTTTCGACTCAATTGGCACAAGTTTGTTTAACGTAAGAGGCACAAGTTTGTTTGATGCAACTGGCACAGGTTTGTTTGGCGCAACTGGCACAAGTTTTTTTTTACGCAACTGGCACAAGTTTTTTGTTCACCATATCTGGCACAAGTTTGTTCGATGCAACTGGCACAAGTTTGTTCGACGCAACTGACACATGTTTGTTTGACGCAACTGGCACAAGTTTCTTCGACGCAACTGGCACAAGTTTGTTCGACACAACTGGCACAAGTTTGTTTGACGCAACTGGCACAAGTTTGTTCTACGCAACTGGCAAAAGTTTGTTCTATGCAACTGGCACTAGTTTGTTCTATGCAACTGGCATGAGTTTGTTTGACGCAACTGGCACAAGTTTGTTCTACGCAACTGGCACAAGTTTGTTCGACGCAACTGGCACAAGTTTGTTTGACGCAACTGGTACAAGTTTGTTGGACGCAACTGGCACAAGTTTGTTCGAACCAACTGGCACAAGTTTGTTTGACACAACTGGGACAAGTTTGTTTGACGCAACTGGCACAAGTTTGTTTGACGCAACTGGCACAAGGTTGTTCTACGCAACTGGCACAAGTTTGTTCTTCGCAACTGGCACAAGTTTGGTCTACGCAACTGGCACAAGTTTGTTCGATGCAACTGCCACAAGTTTGTTCGACGCAACTGGCACAAGTTTGTTTGACGCAACTGGCACAAGTTTGTTAGACGCAACTGGCACAAGTTTGTTCGACCCAACTGGCACAAGTTTTTTCGACTCAATTGGCACAAGTTTGTTTGACGCAACTGGCACAAGTTTGTTTGACGCAACTGACACAAGTTTGTTTGACGCAACTGGCACAAGTTTGTTCGACGCAACTGGCACAAGTTTGTTCGACGCAACTGGCACAAGTTTGTTCGACGGTACTGTCACAAGTTTGTTCGACGCAACTGCACAATGTTGTTCTACGCAACTGGCACATATTTGTTCTATGCAACTGGCATAAGTTTGTTTGAGGCAACTGGCACAAGTTTGTTCTACGCAACTGGCACAAGTTTGTTCGACGCAACTGGTACAAGTTTGTTTGACACAACTGGTACAAGTTTGTTGGACGCAACTGGCACAAGTTTGTTTGACGGAACTGGCACAAGTTTGTTTGACACAACTGGCACAAGTTTGTTCGACGCAACTGGCACAAGTTTGTTTGACGCAACTGGCACAAGTTTGTTTGACGCAACTGGTACAAGTTTGTTAGACGCAACTGGCACAAGTTTGTTTGAACCAACTGGCACAAGTTTGTTTGACATAACTGGGACAAGTTTGTTTGACGCAACTGGCACAAGTTTGTTTAACGCAATTGGCACAAGGTTGTTCTACGCAACTGGCACAAGTTTGTTCTACGCAACTGGCACAAGTTTGTTCTACGCAACTGGCACAAGTTTGTTCGATGCAACTGCCACAAGTTTGTTCGACGCAACTGGCACAAGTTTGTTTGACGCAACTGGCACAAGTTTGTTAGACGCAACTGGCACAAATTTGTTCGACGCAACTGGCACAAGTTTTTTCGACTCAATTGGCACAAGTTTGTTTGACGCAACTGGCACAAGTTTGTTTGACGCAACTGACACAAGTTTGTTCGACGCAACTGGCACAAGTTTGTTCGACGTAACTGGCACAAGTTTGTTCGACGCAACTGGCACAATGTTGTTCTACGCAACTGGCACATATTTGTTCTATGCAACTGGCATAAGTTTGTTTGAGGCAACTGGCACAAGTTTGTTCTACGCAACTGGCACAAGTTTGTTCGACGCAACTGGTACAAGTTTGTTTGAAACAACTGGTACAAGTTTGTTGGACGCAACTGGCACAAGTTTGTTTGACGCAACTGGCACAAGTTTGTTTGACACAACTGGCACAAGTTTGTTCGACGCAACTGGTACAAGTTTGTTTGACGCAACTGGCACAAGTTTGTTTGACGCAACTGGCACAAGGTTGTCCTACGCAACTGGCACAAGTTTGTTCTACGCAACTGGCACAAGTTTGTTTGACGCAACTAGCACAAGTTTTTTCTACGCAACTGGCACAAGTTTGTTCGATGCAACTGGCACAAGTTTGATTGACGCAACTGGCCAAAGTTTTTTTGACGCAACTGGCACAAGTTTTTTTGACGCAACTGGCACAAGTTTGTTTGACGCAACTGGCACAAGTTTGTTCGACGCAACTGGCACAAGTTTGTTCGACGCAACTGGCACAAGTTTGTTTGACGCAACTCGCACAAGTTTGTTTGACGCTACTGGCACAAGTTTGTTTGATGCAACTGGCACAAGGTTGTTCTATGCAACTGGCACAAGTTTGTACTATGCAACTGGCACAAGTTTGTTTGACGCAACAGGCACAAATTTGTTCTACATAACTGGCACAAGTTTGTTGTACACAACTGGCACAAGTTTGTTTGACACAACTGGCACAAGTTTGTTCTACGCAAATGGCAAAAGTTTGTTCTACGCATCTGACACAATTTTGTTCTATGCAACTGGCACTAGTTTGTTTGATGCAACAGGCACAAATTTGTTCTACATAACTGGCACAAGTTTGTTGTACACAACTGGCACAAGTTTGTTTGACACAACTGGCACAAGTTTGCTCTACGCAAATGGCAAAAGTTTGTTCTACGCATCTGACACAATTTTGTTCTACGCAACTGGTTCAAATTTGTTTGACGCAATTGGCACATGTTTGTTCTACCCAGCTGGCACAAGTTTGTTCGACGCAACTGGCACAAGTTTGTTCTACACAACTGGCAAAAGTTTGTTTGACACAACTGGCACAAGTTTTTTCTAAGCAACTGGCACAAGTTTGTTCGACGGAACTGGCGCAAGTTTGTTCGACGCAACTGTCACAACTTTTTTCGACACAACTGGCACAAATTTGTACGACCCAACTGGTAAAAGTTTGTTTAACGTAACTGGCACAAGTTTGTTCGACCCAACTGGCACAAGTTTGTTTCACACAACTGGCACAAGTTTGTTCGACGCAACTGGCACAAGTTGGTTTGAGGCAACTGGCACAAGTTTGTTTGACGCAACTGGCACAAGGTTGTTCTACCAACATGTACAAGTTTGTTCTACGCAACTGGCACAAGGTTGTTCTACGCAACATGTACAAGTTTGTTCTATGCAACTGGCACAAGTTTGTTCGATGCAACTGGCACAAGTTTGTTCGACGCAACTGACACAAGTTTGTTTGACGCAACTGGCACAAGTTTGTTAGCCGCAACTGGCACAAGTTTGTTCAACGCAACTGGCACAAGTTTTTACGAATCAATTGGCACAAGTTTGTTTGACGCAACTGGCACAAGTTTGTTTGACGCAACTGGCACAAGTTTGTTTGACGCAACTGGCAGAAGTTTGTTTGACGCAACTGGCACAAGTTTATTTGACGCAAGTGGCACAACTTTTCTCGACGCAACTGGCACAAGTTGGTTCGCCGTAACTGGCACAAGTTTGTTTCACGCAACTGGCACAAGTTTATTTGACGCAACTGGCAAAAGTTTTCTGGACGCAAGTGGCATAAGTTTGTTCGCCGTAACTGACACAAGTTTGTTCGACGCAACTGGCACAAGTTTGTTCGACGTAACTGGCACAAGTTTGTTTGACGCAACTGGCACAAGTTTGTTCGACGCAACTGGCACAAGTTTGTTTGACGCAACTGGCACAAGTTTGTTTGATGCAATTGGCACAAGTTTGTTCTACTCAACTGTCACAAGTTTGTTCTATGCAACGGGCACAAGTTTGTTTTACGCAACTGGCATAAGTTTGTTTGACGCAACTGGCACAAGTTTGTTCTACCAACTAGCACAAGTTTGGTCGACTCAACTGGCACAAGGTTGTTCTACGTAACTGGCACAAGTTTGTTCTACGCAACTTGCACAAGTTTGTTTGACGCAACTGGCACAAGTTTGTTCGACGCAACTGGCACAAGTTTGTTGGATGCCACTGGCACAAGTTTGTTTGACGAAACTGGCCCAAGTTGGTTTGACGCAACTGGCACAAGTTTGTTAGACGCAACTGGCACAAGTTTGTTCGACGCAACTGGCACAAGTTTTTTCGACTCAATTGGCACAAGTTTGTTTGACGCAACTGGAACAAGTTTGTTTGACGCAACTGGCACAAGTTTGTTTGACGCAACTGGCACAAGTTTGTTTGACGCAACTGGCACAAGTTTATTTGACGCAACTGGCACAAGTTTTCTCGACGAAACTGGCACAAGTTTGTTTGACGCAACTGACACAAGTTTGTTCGACGCAACTGGCACAAGTTTGTTCGACGCAACTGGCACAAGTTTTTTCGACTCAATTAGCACAAGTTTGTTTGACGCAATTGGCACAAGTTTTTCTACGCAACTGGCACAAGTTTGTTCTATGCATATGACACAAGTTTGTTCTATGCAACTGGCACTAGTTTGTTCTACGCAACTGGGACATGTTTGTTTGACGCAACTGGCACAAGTTTGTTCTACCCAACTGACACAAGTTTGTTCGACGCAACTGGCACAAGTTTGTTCTACGCAACTGACACAAGTTTGTTTGACACAACTGGCAGAAGTTTGTTCAACGCAACTGGCACAAGTTTGTTTGACGTAACTGGCACAAGTTTGTTCGACGCAACTGGCACAAGTTTGTTCGACGCAACTGGCATAAGTTTGTTCGACCCAACTGGCACAAGTTTGTTCGACGCAACTGGCACAAGTTTGTTCTACGCAACTGACACAAGTTTGTTTGACACAACTGGCAGAAGTTTGTTCAACGCAACTGGCACAAGTTTGTTTGACGTAACTGGCACAAGTTTGTTCGACGCAACTGGCACAAGTTTGTTCGACGCAACTGGCATAAGTTTGTTCGACCCAACTGGCACAAGTTTTTTCGACCCAACTGGCACAAGTTTTTTTGACGCAACTGGCACAAGTTTGTTAGACGCAACTGGCACAAGTTTGTTCGACGCAACTGACACAAGTTTTTTCGACTCAATTGGCACAAGATTGTTTGACGCAACTGGAACAAGTTTGTTTGACGCAACTGGCACAAGTTTGTTTGACGCAACTGGCACAAGTTTGTTTGACGCCACTGGCACAAGTTTATTTGACGCAACTGGCACAAGTTTGTTCGATGCAACTGGCAAAAGTTTGTTCGGTGCAACTGGCACAAGTTTGTTTAACGCAACTGGCATAAGATTGTTCGACCCAACTGGCAAAAGTTCGTTTGACACAACTTGCACAAGTTTGTTTGACTCAACTGGCACAAGTTTGTTTGACGCAACTGGCACAAGTTCGTTTGACGCAACTGGCACAAGGTTCTTCTACGCAACTGGCACAAGGTTCTTCTACGCAACTGGCACAAGTTTGCTTGACGCAACTGGCACAAGTTTGTTTGACGCAACTGGCACAAGTTTGTTTGACGCAACTGGCACAAGTTTGTTTGACACAACTGGCACAAGTTTGTTAGACGCACCTGGCACATGTTTGTTCGACGTAAAAGGCACAAGTTTTTTCGACTCAATTGATACAAGTTTGTTTGACGCAACTGGCACAAGTTTGTTTGACGCAACTGGCACAAGTTTGTTCTACCAACTAGCACAAGTTTGTTCGACTCAACTGGCACAAGGTTGTTCTACGCAACTGGCACAAGTTTGTTCTACGCAACTGGCACAAGATTGTTTGACGCAACTAGCACAAGTTTGTTCGACGCAACTGGCACAAGTTTGTTGGATGCCACTGGCACAAGTTTGTTTGACGAAACTGGCCCAAGTTTTTTGACGCAACTGGCACAAGTTTGTTAGACGCAACTGGCACAAGTTTGTTCGACGCAACTGGAACAATTTTTTTCGACTCAATTGGCACAAGTTTGTTTGACGCAACTGGAACAAGTTTGTTTGACGCAACTGACACAAGTTTGTTTGACGCAACTGGCACAAGTTTATTTGACGCAACTGGCACAAGTTTTCTCGACGAAACTGGCCCAAGTTTGTTCGCCGTAACTGGCACAAGTTTGTTCGACGCAACTGGCACAAGTTTGTTCGACGCAACTGGCACAAGTTTGTTCTACATAACTGGCACAAGTTTGTTCTATGCAACTGGCACAAGTTTGTTCTACGCAACTGGCACAAGTTTGTTCTACGCATCTGGCACAAGTTTGTTCTATGCAACTGGCACTAGTTTGTTCTACGCAACTGGGACATGTTTGTTTGACGCAACTGGCACAAGTTTGTTCTACCCAACTGACACAAGTTTGTTCGACGCAACTGGCACAAGTTTGTTCTACACAACTGACGCAAGTTTGTTTGACACAACTGGCAGAAGTTTGTTCAATGCAACTGGCACAAGTTTGTTTGACGTAACTGGCGCAAGTTTGTTCGACGCAACTGGCACAAGTTTGTTCGACGCAACTGGCAAAAGTTTGTTCGATGCAACTGGCACAAGTTTGTTTAACGCAACTGGCACAAGTTTGTTCGACCCAACTGGCACAAGTTTGTTTGACTCAACTGGCACAAGTTTGTTCGACGCAACTGGCACAAGTTTGTTTGACGCAACTGGCACAAGTTCGTTTGACTCAACTGGCACAAGGTTCTTCTACGCAACTGACAAAAGTTTGTTTGACGCAACTGGCACAAGTTTGTTCTACGCAACTGGCACAAGTTTGTTTGACGCAACTGGCACAAGTTTGTTCGATGCAACTGGCACAAATTTTTTCGACTCAATTGGCAGAAGTTTGTTTAACGCAAGAGGTACAAGTTTGTTTGACGCAACTTTCACAAGTTTGTTTGACGCAACTGGCACAAGTTTTTTTTGACGCAACTGGCACAAGTTTTCTCGACGTAGCTTGCAAAAGTTTGTTCGCCATATCTGGCACAAGTTTGTTCGACGCAACTGGCACAAGTTTGTTCGACGCAACTGGCACATGTTTGTTTGACGCAACTGGCACAAGTTTCTTCGACGCAACTGACACAAGTTTGTTCGACGCAACTGGCACAAGTTTGTTTGACGCAACTGGCACAAGTTTGTTCTACGCAACTGGCAAAAGTTTGTTCTATGCAACTGGCACTAGATTGTTTGACGCAACTGGCATAAGTTTGTTTGACGCAACTGGCACAAGTTTGTTCTACGCAACTGGCACAAGTTTGTTCGACGCAACTGGCACAAGTTTGTTTGACGCAACTGGTACAAGTTTGTTGGACGCAACTGGCACAAGTTTGTTCGTACCAACTGGCACAAGTTTGTTTGACACACGTGGGACAAGTTTGTTTGACGCAACTGGCACAAGTTTGTTTGACGCAACTAGCACAAGGTTGTTCTACACAACTGGCACAAGTTTGTTCTACGCAACTGGCACAAGTTTGTTCTACGCAACTGGCACAAGTTTGTTCGATGCAACTGGCACAAGTTTGTTCGACGCAACCGGCACAAGTTTGTTTGACGCAACTGGCACAAGTTTGTTAGACGCAACTGGCACAAGTTTGTTCGACGCAACTGGCACAAGTTTTTTCGACTCAATTGGCACAAGTTTGTTTGACGCAACTGGCACAAGTTTGATTGACGCAACTGACACAAGTTTGTTCAACGCAACTGGCACAAGTTTGTTCGATGCAACTGGCACAAGTTTGTTTGACGCAACTGGCACGAGTTTGTTCGACGCTACTGTCACCTGTTTGTTCGACGCAACTGCACAATGTTGTTCTACGCAACTGGCACAAGTTTGTTCTATGCAACTGGCAAAAGTTTGTTCTACGCAACTGGCACAAGTTTGTTCTACGCAACTGGAACAAGTTTGTTCGATGCAACTGCCACAAGTTTGTTCGACGCAACTGGCACAAGTTTGTTCGACGCAACTGGCACAAGTTTGTTCTACATAACTGGCATAAGTTTGTTCTATGCAACTGGCACAAGTTTGTTCTACGCAACTGGCACAAGTTTGTTCTACGCATCTGGCACAAGTTTGTTCTATGCAACTGGCACTAGTTTGTTCTACGCAACTGGGACATGTTTGTTTGACGCAACTGGCACAAGTTTGTTCTACCCAACTGACACAAGTTTGTTCGACGCAACTGGCACAAGTTTGTTCTACACAACTGACGCAAGTTTGTTTGACACAACTGGAAGAAGTTGGTTCAACGCAACTGGCACAAATTTGTTTGACGTAACTGGCGCAAGTTTGTTCGACGCAACTGGCACAAGTTTGTTCGACGCAACTGGCAAAAGTTTGTTCGACCCAACTGGCACAAGTTTGTTTGACTCAACTGGCACAAGTTTGTTCGACGCAACTGGCACAAGTTTGTTTGACGCAACTGGCACATGTTCGTTTGACTCAACTGGCACAAGGTTCTTCTACGCAACTGACAAAAGTTTGTTTGACGCAACTGGCACAAGTTTGTTCTACGCAACTGGCACAAGTTTGTTTGACGCAACTGGCACAAGTTTGTTCGATGCAACTGGCACAAATTTTTTCGACTCAATTGGCACAAGTTTGTTTAACTCATGAGGTACAAGTTTGTTTGACGCAACTTTCACAAGTTTGTTTGACGCAACTGGCACAAGTTTTTTTTGACGCAACTGGCACAAGTTTTCTCGACGTAGCTTGCAAAAGTTTGTTCGCCATATCTGGCACAAGTTTGTTCGACGCAACTGGCACAAGTTTGTTCGACGCAACTGGCACATATTTGTTTGACGCAACTGGCACAAGTTTCTTCGACGCAACTGGCACAAGTTTGTTCGACGCAACTGGCACAAGTTTGGTTGACGCAACTGGCACAAGTTTGTTCTACGCAACTGGCAAAAGTTTGTTCTGTGCAACTGGCACTAGATTGTTTGACGCAACTGGCATAAGTTTGTTTGACGCAACTGGCACAAGTTTGTTCTAAGCAACTGGCACAAGTTTGTTCGACGCAACTGGCACAAGTTTGTTTGACGCAACTGGTACAAGTTTGTTGGACGCAACTGGCACAAGTTTGTTCAAACCAACTGGCACAAGTTTGTTTGACACAACTGGGACAAGTTTGTTTGACGCAACTGGCACAAGTTTGTTTGACGCAACTAGCACAAGGTTGTTCTACGCAACTGGCACAAGTTTGTTCTACGTAACTGGCACAAGTTTGTTCTACGCAACTGGCACAAGTTTGTTCGATGCAACTGGCACAAGTTTGTTCGACGCAACCGGCACAAGTTTGTTTGACGCAACTGGCTCAAGTTTGTTAGACGCAACTGGCACAAGTTTGTTCGACGCAACTGGCACAAGTTTTTTCGACTCAATTGGCACAAGTTTTTTCGACTTAATTGGCACAAGTTTGTTAGACGCAACTGGCACAAGTTTGTTTGACGCAACTGGCACAAGTTTGATTGACGCAACTGACACAAGTTTGTTCAACGCAACTGGCACAAGTTTGTTCGATGCAACTGGCACAAGTTTGTTTGACGCAACTGGCACAAGTTTGTTCGACGCTACTGTCACCTGTTTGTTCGACGCAACTGCACAATGTTTTTCTACGCAACTGGCACAAGTTTGTTCTATGCAACTGGCAAAAGTTTGTTCTACGCAACTGGCACAAGTTTGTTCTACGCAACTGGAACAAGTTTGTTCGATGCAACTGGCACAAGTTTGTTCGACGCAACTGGCACAAGTTTTTTCGACTCAATTGGCACAAGTTTGTTTGACGCAACTGGCCCAAGTTTTTTTGACGCAAGTGGCACAAGTTTGTGAGACGCAACTGGCACAAGTTTGTTCGACGCAACTGGCACAAGTTTTTTCGACTCAATTGGCACAAGTTTGTTTGACGCAACTGGAACAAGTTTGTTTGATGCAACTGGCACAAGTTTGTTTGACGCAACTGGCACAAGTTTGTTTGACGCAACTGGCACAAGTTTATTTGACGCAACTGGCACAAGTTTTCTCTACGAAACTGGCACAAGTTTGTTTGACGCAACTGGCACAAGTTTGTTCGACGCAACTGGCACAAGTTTGTTCGACGCAACTGGCGCAAGTTTTTTCGACTTAATTGGCACAAGTTTGTTTGACACAATTGGCACAAGTTTGTTCTACGCAACTGGCACAAGTTTTTTCTATGCATATGGCACAAGTTTGTTCTATGCAACTGGGACATGTTTGTTTGACGCAACTGGCACAACTTTGTTCTACCCAACTGACACAAGTTTGTTCGACGCAACTGGCACAAGTTTGTTCTACCCAACTGACACAAGTTTGTTCTACGCAATTGGCACAAGTTTGTTCTATGCAACTGGCACTAGTTTGTTGTACGCAACTGGGATATGTTTGTTTGACGAAACTGGCACAAGTTTGTTCTACCCAACTGACACAAGTTTGTTCGACGCAACTGGCACAAGTTTGTTCTACGCAACTGACACAAGTTTGTTTGACACAACTGGCAGAAGTTTGTTCAACGCAACTGGCACAAGTTAGTTTGACGTAACTGGCAAAAGTTTGTTCGATGCAACTGGCACAAGTTTGTTCGACGCAACTGGCATAAGTTTGTTCGACCCAACTGGCACAAGTTTGTTCGACCCAACTGGCACAAGTTTTTTTGACGCAACTGGCACAAGTTTGTTAGACGCAACTGGCACAAGTTTGTTCGACGCAACTGACACAAGTTTTTTCGACTCAATTGGCACAAGTTTGTTTGACGCAACTGTAACAATTTTGTTTGACGCAACTGGCACAAGTTTGTTTGACGCAACTGGCACAAGTTTGTTTGACGCAACTGGCACAAGTTTATTTGACGCAACTGGCACAAGTTTGTTCGATGCAACTGCCAAAAGTTTGTTCGGTGCAACTGGCACAAGTTTGTTTAACGCAACTGGCATAAGTTTGTTCGACCCAACAGGCACAAGTTTGTTTGACTCAACTGGCACAAGTTTGTTTGACTCAACTGGCACAAGTTTGTTTGACGCAACTGGCACAAGTTCGTTTGACGCAACTGGCACAAGGTTCTTCTACGCAACTGGCACAAGTTTGCTTGACGCAACTGGCACAAGTTTGTTTGATGCAACTGGCACAAGTTTGTTTGACGCAACTGGCACAAGTTTGTTTGACGCAACTGGCACAAGTTTGTTAGACGCACCTTGCACATGTTTGTTCGACGTAACAGGCACAAGTTTTTTTAACTCAATTGATACAAGTTTGTTTGACGCAACTGGCACAAGTTTGTTTGACGCAACTGGCATAAGTTTGTTCTACCAACTAGCACAAGTTTGTTCGACTCAAAAGGTACAAGTTTGTTCGACGCAACTGGCACAAGTTTGTTCGACGCAACTGGCACATGTATGTTTGATGCAACTGGCACAAGTTTCTTCGACGCAACTGGCACAAGTTTGTTCTACGCAACTGGCACAAGTTTGTTTGATGCAACTGGCACAAGTTTGTTCTACGCAACTGGCAAAAGTTTGCTCTATGCAACTGGCACTAGTTTGTTTGACGCAACTGGCATAAGTTTGTTTGACGCAACTGGCACAAGTTTGTTCTACGCAACTGGCACAAGTTTGTTTGACGCAACTGGCACAAGTTTGTTTGACGCAACTGGTACAAGTTTGTTGGACGCAACTGGCAAAAGTTTGTTCGAACCAACTGGCACAAGTTTGTTTGACACAACTGGGACAAGTTTGTTTGACGCAACTGGCACAAGTTTGTTTGACGCAACTAGGACAAGGTTGTTCTACGCAACTTACACAAGTTTGTTCTACGCAACTGGCACAAGTTTGTTCTACGCAACTGGCACAAGTTTGTTCGATGCAACTGCCACAAGTTTGTTCGACGCAACCGGCACACGTTTGTTTGACGCAACTGGCACAAGTTTGTTAGACGCAACTGGCACAAGTTTGTTCGACGCAACTGGCACAAGTTTTTTCGACTCAATTGGCACAAGTTTGTTTGACGCAACTGGCACAAGTTTGTTTGACGCAACTGACACAAGTTTGTTCAACGCAACTGGCACAAGTTTGTTCGACGCAACTGGCACAAGTTTGTTCGACGCAACTGGCACAAGTTTGTTCGACGCTACTGTCACAAGTTTATTCGACGCAACTGCACAATGTTGTTCTACGCAACTGGCACAAGTTTGTTCTATGCAACTGGCACAAGTTTGTTCTACGCAACTGGCACAAGTTTGTTCTACGCAACTGGCACAAGCTTGTTCGATGTTATGCCACAAGTTTGTTCGACGCAACTAGCACAAGTTTTTTTGACGCAACTGGCACAAGTTTGTTCGACGCAACTGGCACAAGTTTTTTCGACTCAATTGGCACAAGTTTGTTTGACGCAACTGGCCCAAGTTTTTTTGACGCAAGTGGCACAAGTTTGTGAGACGCAACTGGCACAAGTTTGTTCGACGCAACTGGCACAAGTTTTTTCGACTCAATTGGCACAAGTTTGTTTGACGCAACTGGAACAAGTTTGTTTGATGCAACTGGCACAAGTTTGTTTGACGCAACTGGCACAAGTTTGTTTGACGCAACTGGCACAAGTTTATTTGACGCAACTGGCACAAGTTTTCTCGACGAAACTGGCACAAGTTTGTTCGCCGTAACTGGCACAAGTTTGTTCGACGCAACTGGCACAAGTTTGTTCGACGCAACTGGCACAAGTTTGTTCTACATAACTGGCACAAGTTTGTTCTATGCAACTGGCACAAGTTTGTTCTACGCAACTGGCACAAGTTTGTTCTACGCATCCGGCAAAAGTTTGTTCTATGCAACTGGCACTAGTTTGTTCTACGCAACTGGGACATATTTGTTTGACGCAACTGGCACAAGTTTGTTCTACCCAACTGACACAAGTTTGTTCGACGCAACTAGCACAAGTTTGTTCTACGCAACTGGCACAAATTTGTTTGACACAACTGGCAGAAGTTTGTTCAACGCAACTGGCACAAGTTTGTTTGACGTAACTGGCGCAAGTTTGTTTGACGCAACTGGCACAAGTTTGTTCGATGCAAATGGCACAAGTTTGTTTAACGCAACTGGCACAAGTTTGTTCGACCCAACTGGCACAAGTTTGTTTGACGCAACTGGCAGAAGTTTCTTCGAGGCAACTGGCACAAGTTTGTTCGACACAACTGGCACAAGTTCGTTTGACGCAACTGGCACAAGGTTCTTCTACGCAACTGGCACAAGTTTGTTTGACGCAACTGGCACAAGTTTGTTCTACGCAACTGGCACAAGTTTGTTTGACGCAACTGGCACAAGTTTGTTTGACGCAACTGGCACAAGTCTGTTTGACGCAACTGGCACAAGTTTGTTAGACGCAACTGGCACAAGTTTGTTCGACGTAACAGGCACAAGTTTTTTCGACTCAATTGGTACAAGTTTGTTTGACGCAACTGGCACAAGTTTGTTTGACGCGAGAGGCACAAGTTTGTTTGACGCAACTGGCACAAGTTTGTTTGACGCAACTGGCACAACTTTTTTTTTACGCAACTGGCACAAGTTTTCTCGAAGCAACTGGCACAAGTTTGTTTGCCATATCTGGCACAAGTTTGTTCGACGCAACTGGCACAAGTTTGTTCGCCGCAAATGGCACAAGTTTGTTTGACGCAACTGGCACAAGTTTCTTTGACGCAACTGGCACAAGTTTGTTCGACGCAACTGGCACAAGTTTGTTTGACGCAACTGGCACAAGTTTGTTCTATGCAACTGGGACAAGTTTGTTCTATGCAACTGGCACTAGTTTGTTATATGCAACTGGCATAAGTTTGTTTGATGCAACTGGTACAAGTTTGTTCTACGCAACTGGCACAAGTTTGTTTGACACAACTGGCACAAGTTTGTTCTACGCAACTCTTACTAGTCTGTTGTACACAACTGGCACAGGTTTGTTTGACACAACTGGCACAAGTTTGTTCTACGCAAATGGCAAATGTTTGTTCTATGCAACTGACACAAGTTTCTTTGACACAACTGGCAGTAGTTTGATCAACGCAACTGGCACAAGTTTGTTTGACGTAACTGGCACAAGTTTGTTCGACACAACTGGCAAAAGTTTGTTCGATGCAACTGGCAAAAGTTTGTTTAACGCAACTGGCACAAGTTTGTTCGACCCAACTGGCACAAGTTTGTCTGACTCAACTGGCACAAGTTTGTTTGATGCAACTGGGAAAAGTTTGTTTGACGCAACTGGCAAAAGTTCGTTTGACGCAACTGGCACAATGTTCTTCTACGCAACTGGCACAAGTTTATTTGACGCAACTGGCACAAGTTTGTTCTACGCAACTGGCACTAGTTTGTTTGACGCAACTGGCACAAGTTTGTTTAACGCCACTGGCACAAGTTTTTTTTAACGCAACTGGCACAAGTTTGTTAGGCGCAACTAGCACAAGTTTGTTCGACGTAACGGGCACAAGTTTTTTCGACTCAATTGGTACAAGTTTGTTTGACGCAACTGGCACAAGTTTGTTTGACGCACGAGGCAGAAGTTTGTTTGACGCAACTGGCACAAGTTTGTTTGACGCAAGTGGCACAAGTTTTTTTTACGCAACTGGCACAAGCTTTCTCGAAGCAACTGGCACAAGTTTGTTCGCCATATCTGGCACAAGTTTGTTCGACGCAACTGGCACAAGTTTGTTTGACGCAAGTGGCACAAGTTTGTTAGATGCAACTGGCACAAGTTTGTTCAACGCAACTGGCACAAGTTTTTTCGAATCAATTGGCACAAGTTTGTTTGACGCAACTGGCACAAGTTTGTTTGACGCAACTGGCACAAGTTTGTTTGACGCAACTGGCACAAGTTTGTTTAACGCAAGTTTATTTGACGCAACTGGCGCAACTTTTCTCGACGCAGCTGGCACAAGTTTGTTCGCCGTAACTGGCACAAGTTTGTTTGACGCAACTGGCACAAGTTTATTTGACGCAACTGGCGAAAGTTTTCTCGACGCAAGTGGCACAAGTTTGTTCGCCGTAACTGGCACAAGTTTGTTCGACGCAACTGGCATAAGTTTGTTCGACGCAACTGGCACAAGTTTGTTTGATGCAACTGGTACAAGTTTGTTCTACTCAACTGGTACAAGTTTGTTCTATGCAACTGGCACTAGTTTGTTTTATGCAACTGGCATAAGTTTGTTTGACGCAACTGGCACAAGTTTGTTCTACCAACTAGCACAAGTTTGTTCGACTCAACTGGCACAAGGTTGTTCTACGCAACTGGCACAAGTTTGTTCAACGCAACTGGCACAAGTTTGTTTGACGCAACTGGCACAAGTTTGTTCGACGCAACTGGCACAAGTTTGTTGGATGCCACTGGCACAAATTTGTTTGACGAAACTGTCACAAGTTTTTTTGACGCAACTGGCACAAGTTCGTTAGACGCAACTGGCACAAGTTTGTTCGACGCAACTGGCACAAATTTTTTCGACTCAAGTGGCACAAGTTTGTTTGACGCAACTGGAACAAGTTTGTTTGACGCAACTGGCACAAGTTTGTTTGACGCAACTGGCACAAGTTTGTTTGACGCAACTGGCACAAGTTTATTTGACGCAACTGGCACAAGTTTTCTCGACGAAACTGACACAAGTTTGTTCGCCGTAACTGGCACAAGTTTGTTCGACGCAACAGGCACAAGTTTGTTTGACGCAACTGACACAAGTTTGTTTGACGCAACTGGCACAAGTTTATTTGACGCAACTGGCACAAGTTTTCTCGACGAAACTGGCACAAGTTTGTTCGCCGTAACTGGCACAAGTTTGTTCGACGCAACTGGCACAAGTTTGTTCGACGCAACTGGCACAAGTTTGTTCTACATAACTGGCACAAGTTTGTTCTATGCAACTGGCACAAGTTTGTTCTACGCAACTGGCACAAGTTTGTTCTACGCATCTGGCACAAGTTTGTTCTATGCAACTGGCACTAGTTTGTTCTACGCAACTGGGACATGTTTGTTTGACGCAACTGGCACAAGTTTGTTCTACCCAACTGACACAAGTTTGTTCGACGCAACTGGCACAAGTTTGTTCTACGCAACTGACATAAGTTTGTTTGACCAAACTGGCAGAAGTTTGTTCAACGCAACTGGCACAAGTTTGTTTGACGTAACTGGCGCAAGTTTGTTCGACGCAACTGGCACAAGTTTGTTCGACGCAACTGGCAAAAGTTTGTTCGATGCAACTGGAACAAGTTTGTTTAACGCAACTGGCACAAGTTTGTTCGACCCAACTGGCACAAGTTTGTTTAACTCAACTGGCACAAGTTTGTTCGACGCAACTGGCACAAGTTTGTTTGACGCAACTGGCACAAGTTCGTTTGACGCAACTGGCACAAGGTTCTTCTACGCAACTGGCACAAGTTTGTTTGATGCAACTGGCACAAGTTTGTTCTACGCAACGGGCACAAGTTTGTTTGACGCAACTGGCACAAGTTTGTTTGACGCAACTGGCACAAGTTTGTTTGACGCAACTGGCACAAGTTTGTTAGACGCAACTGGCACAAGTTTGTTCAACGTAACAGGCACAAGTTTTTTCGACTCAATTGGTACAAGTTTGTTTGACGCAACTGGCACAAGTTTGTTTGACGCAAGAGGCACAAGTTTTTTTGACGCAACTGGCACAAGTTTTTTTTTACGCAACTGGCACAAGTTTTCTCGAAGCAACTGGCACAAGTTTGTTCGCCATATCTGGCAAAAGTTTGTTTGACGCAACTGGCACAAGTTTGTTCGACGCAAATGGCACAAGTTTGTTTGACACAACTGTCACAAGTTTCTTCGATGCAACTGGCACAAGTTTGTTCGACGCAACTGGCACAAGTTTGTTTGACGCAACTGGCACAAGTTTGTTCTACGCAACTGGGACAAGTTTGTTCTATGCAACTGGCACTAGTTTGTTCTATGCAACTGGCATAAGTTTGTTTGACGCAACTGGTACAAGTTTGTTCTATGCAACTGGCACAAGTTTGTTCGACACAACTGGCACAAGTTTGTTCTACGCAACTCTTACTAGTTTGTTGTACACAACTGGCACAGGTTTGTTTGACACAACTGGCACAAGTTTGTTCTACGCAAATGGCAAATGTTTGTTCTACGCATATGGCACAAGTTTGTTCTATGCAACTGGCACTAGTGTGTTCTACGCAACTGGCACAAATTTGTTTGACACAACTGGCACAAGTTTGATCTACGCAAATGGCAAATGTTTGTTCTACGCATATGGCACAAGTTTGTTCTATGCAACTGGCACTAGTGTGTTCTACGCAACTGGCACAAATTTGTTTGACACAACTGGCACATGTTTGTTCTACCCAACTGGCACAAGTTTGTTCGACGCAACTTTCACAAGTTTGTTTGATGCAACTGGCACAAGTTTGTTTGACACAACTGGCACAAATTTGTTCTAAGCAACTGGCACAAGTTTGTGCGACGGAACTGGCACAAGTTTGTTTGACGCAACTGTCACAAGTTTGTTCGACGCAACTGGAACAAATTTGTTTAACGTAACTGGCACAAGTTTGTTCGAACCAACTGGCACAAGTTTGTTTGACACAACTGGCACAAGTTTGTTTGACACAACTGGCACAAGGTTGTTCTACGCAACATGTACAAGTTTGTTCTACGCAACTGGCACAAGTTTGTTTGATGCAACTGGCACAAGTTTGTTCTATGCAACTGGCACTAGCGTGTTCGATGCAACTGGCACAAGTTTGTTCAACGCAACTGGCACAAGTTTGTTTGACGCAACTGGCACAAGTTTGTTAGACGCAACTGACATAAGTTTGTTCAACGCAACTGGCACAAATTTTTTTTAATCAATTGGCACAAGTTTGTTTGACACAACTGGCACAAGTTTGTTTGACGCAACTGGCACAAGTTTGTTTGACGCAACTGGCACAAGTTTGTTTGACACAACTGGCACAAGTTTATTTGACGCAACTGGCACAACTTTTCTCGACGCAACTGGCACAAGTTTGTTCGACGTAACTGGCACTAGTTTGTTTGACGCAACTGGCACAAGTTTATTTGACGCAACTGGCACAAGTTTTCTCGACGCAAGTGGCACAAGTTGGTTCGCCGTAACTGGCACAAGTTTGTTCGACGCAACTGGCACAAGTTTCTTCGACGCAACTAGCACAAGTTTGTTTGACGGTACTGGCAAAAAATTTCTTCGACGCAACTGGTACAAGTTTGTTCGACGAACTGGCACAAGTTTGTTTGACGCAATTGGCACAAGTTTGTTCTACTCAACTGAAATAAGTTTGTTCTATGCAACTGGCACTAGTTTGTTTTACGCAACTGACATAAGTTTGTTTGACGCAACTGGCACAAGTTTTTTCTACAAACTAGCACAAGTTTGTTCGACGCAACTGGCACAAGGTTGTTCTACGCAACTGGCACAAGTTTGTTCTACGCAACTGGCACAAGTCTGTTTGACGCAACTGGCACAAGTTTGTTCTACGCAACTGGCACAAGTTTGTTGGATGCCACTGACACAAGTTTGTTCGATGAAACTGGCCCAAGTTTTTTTGACGCAACTGGCACAAGTTTGTTAGACGCAACTGGCACAAGTTTGTTCGACGCAACTAGCACAAGTTTTTTCTACTCAATTGGCACAAGTTTGTTTTACACAACTGGAATAAGTTTGTTTGACGCAACTGGAACAAGTTTGTTTGACGCAACTGGCACAAGTTTGTTTGACGCAACTGGCACAAGTTTGTTTGACGCAACTGGCACAAGTTTATTTGACGCAACTAGCACAAGTTTTCTCGATGAAACTGGCATAAGTTTGTTCGCCGTAACTGGCATAAGTTTGTTAGACGCAACTGGCACAAGTTTGTTTGACGTAAATGGCACAAGTTTGTTCTACATAACTGACACAAATTTGTTCTATGCAACTGGCACAAGTTTGTTCTACGCAACTGGCACAAGTTTGTTCTACGCATCTGGCACAAGTTTGTTCTTTGCAACTGGCACTAGTTTGTTCTACGCAACTGGCACAAGTTTGTTTGACGCAACTGGCACAAATTTGTTCTACCCAACTGACACAAGTTTGTTCGACGCAACTGGCACAAGTTTGTTCTACGCAACTGACACAAGTTTGTTTGACACAATTGGCAGAAGTTTGTTTGACGCAACTGGCACTAGTTTGTTTGACGCAACTAGCGCAAGATTTTTCGACGCAACTGGCACAAGTTTGTTCGACGCAACTGGCAAAAGTTTGTTCGATGCAACTGGCACAAGTTTGTTTAACGCAACTGGCACAAGTTTTTTTGACGCAACTGGCACAAGTTTGTTTGACGCAACTGGCACAAGGTTCTTCTAAGCAACTGGCACAAGTTTGTTCTACGCAACTGGCACAAGTTCGTTTGACGCAACTGGCACAAGTTTGTTCGACGCAACTGGCACAAGTTTGTTAGACGCAACTGGCACAAGTTTGTTCGACGTAACAGGCACAAGTTTTTTCGACTCAATTGGTACAAGTTTGTTTGATGCAACTGGCACAAGTTTGTTTGTCACAAGAGGCACAAGTTTGTTTGACGCAACTGGCACAAGTTTGTTTGACGCAACTGGCATAAGTTTTTTTTTACGCGACTGGCACAAGTTTTCTCGAAGCAACTGGCACAAGTTTGTTTGCCATATCTGGCACAAGTTTGTTCGACGCAACTGGCACAAGTTTGTTCGACGCAACTGGCACAAGTTTGTTTGACGCAACTGGCACAAGTTTGTTTGACGCAACTGGCACAAGTTTGTTCAATGCAACTGGCACAAGTTTTTTCGAATCAATTGGCACAAGTTTGTTTGACACAACTGGCACAAGTTTGTTTGACGCAACTGGCACAAGTTTGTTTGACGCAACTGGCACAAGTTTGTTTGACGCAACTGGCACAAGTTTATTTGACGCAACTGGCACAACTTTTCTTGACGTAACTGGCACAAGTTGGTTCGCCGTAACTGGCACAAGTTTGTTTGACGCAACTGGCACAAGTTTATTTGACGCAACTGGCACAAGTTTTCTTGACGCAAGTGGCACAAGTTTGTTTGCCGTAACTGGCACAAGTTTGTTCGACGCAACTGGCACAAGTTTGTTCAACCCAACTGGCACAAGTTTGTTTGACGCAACTGGCACAAGTTTGTTCGACGCAACTGGCACAAGTTTGTTTGACGCAACTGGCACAAGTTTTCCTCGACGCAACTGGCACAAGTTTGTTCGACGCAACTGGCACAAGTTTGTTTGATGCAATTGGCACAAGTTTGTTCTACTCAACTGGCACAAGTTTGTTCTGTGCAACTGGCACTAGTTTGTTTTACGCAACTGGCATAAGTTTGTTTGACGCAACTGGCACAAGTTTGTTCTACCAACTAGCACAAGTTTGTTCGACTCAACTGGCACAAGGTTGTTCTACGCAACTGGCACAAGTTTTCTCGAAGCAACTGGCACAAGTTTGTTCGCCATATCTGGCACAAGTTTGTTCGACGCAACTGGCACAAGTTTGTTCAACGCAAATGGCACAAATTTGTTTGACGTAACTGGCACAAGTTTCTTCGACGCAACTGGCACAAGTTTGTTCGATGCAACTGGCACAAGTTTGTTTGACGCAACTGGCACAAGTTTGCTCTACGCAACTGGCACAAGTTTGTTCTATGCAACTGGCACTAGTTTGTTCTATGCAACTGGCATAAGTTTGTTTGACGCAACTGGTACAAGTTTGTTCTACGCAACTGGCACAAGTTTGTTCGACACAACTGGCACAAGTTTGTTCTACGCAACTCTATCTAGTTTGTTGTACACAACTGGCACAGGTTTGTTTGACACAACTGGCACAAGTTTGTGCTACGCAAATGGCAAATGTTTGTTCTACGCAACTGACACAAGTTTGTTTGACACAACTGCAGAAGTTTGTTCAACGCAACTGGCACATGTTTGTTTGACGTAACTGGCGCAAGTTTGTTCGACGCAACTGGCACAAGTTTGTTCGACGCAACTGGCAAAAGTTTGTTCGATGCAACTGGCACTAGTTTGTTTAACGCAACTGGCACAAGTTTGTTCGACCCAACTGGCACAAGTTTGTTTGACTCAACTGGCACAAGTTTGTTTGACGCAACTGGCAAAAGTTTGTTTGACGCAACTGGCAGAAGTTCGTTTGACGCAACTGGCACAAGGTTCTTCTACTCAACTGGCACAAGTTTGTTTGACGCAACTGGCACAAGTTTGTTCTACGCAACTGGCACAAGTTTGTTTGACGCAACTGGCACAAGTTTGTTTGACGCAACTGGCACAAGTTTTTTTGACGCAACTGGCACAAGTTTGTTAGACGCAACTGGCACAAGTTTGTTTGACGTAACAGGCACAAGTTTTTTGGACTCAATTGGTACAAGTTTGTTTGACACCTCTGGCACAAGTTTGTTTAACGCAAGAGGCACAAGTTTGTTTGACGCAACTGGCACAAGTTTGTTTACCGCAACTGGCACAAGTTTTTTTTACGCCACTGGCACAATTTTTTTCTAAGCAACTGGCACAAGTTTGTTCGATGCAACTGGCACAAGTTTGTTCGACGCAACTGGCACAAGTTTGTTTGACGCAACTGGCACAAGTTTGTTAGATGCAACTGGCACAAGTTTGTTCAACGCAACTGGCACAAGTTTTTTTGAATCAATCGGCACAAGTTTCTTTGACGCAACTGGCACAAGTTTGTTTGACACAACTGGCACAAGTTTGTTTGACGCAACTGGCACAAGTTTGTTTGACGCAACTGGCACAAGTTTATTTGACGCAACTGGCACAACTTTTCTCGACGCAGCTGGCACAAGTTTGTTCGCCGTAACTGGCAAAAGTTTGTTTGATGCAACTGGCACAAGTTTATTTGACGCAACTGGCACAAGTTTTCTCGACGCAAGTGGCACAAGTTTGTTCACCGTAACTGGCACAAGTTTGTTCGACGCAACTGGCAAAAGTTTGTTCGGTGCAACTGGCACAAGTTTGTTTAACGCAACTGGCACAAGTTTATTCGACCCAACTGGCACAAGTTTGTTTGACTCAACTGGCACAAGTTTGTTTGACTCAACTGGCACAAGTTTGTTTGACGCAACTGGCACAAGTTCGTTTGACGCAACTGGCACAAGTTTCTTCGACGCAACTGGCACAAGTTTGTTCGACGCAACTGGCACTAGTTTGTTTTACGCAACTGGCATATGTTTGTTTGACGCAACTGGCACAAGTTTGTTCACCGTAACTGGCACAAGTTTGTTCGACGCAACTGGCACAAGTTTGTTCGACGCAACTGTCACAAGTTTGTTTGACGCAACTGGCACAAGTTTCTTCGACACAACTGGCACAAGTTTGTTCGACGCAACTGGCACAAGTTTGTTTGATGCAATTGGCACAAGTTTGTTCTACTCAACTGGCACAAGTTTGTTCTATGCAACTGGCACTAGTTTGTTTTACGCAACTGGCATATGTTTGTTTGACGCAACTGGCACAAGTTTGTTCTACCAACTAGCACAAGTTTGTTCGACTCAACTGGCACAAGGTTGTTGTACGCAACTGGCACAAGTTTGTTCTACGCAACTGGCACAAGTTTGTTTGACGCAACTGGCACAAGTTTGTTCGACGCAACTGGCACAAGTTTGTTGGATGCCACTGGCACAAGTTTGTTTGACGAAACTGGCAAAAGTTTTTTTGACGCAACTGGCACAAGTTTGTTAGACGCAACTGGCACAAGTTTATTTGACGCAACTGGCACAAGTTTTTTCGACTCAAGTGGCACAAGTTTGTTTGACGCAACTGGAACAAGTTTGTTTGACGCAACTGGCACAAGTTTGTTCTACACAACTGGCACAAGTTTGTTCTACGCAACTGGCACAAGTTTATTTGACGCAACTGGCACAAGTTTGTTCGCCGTAACTGGCATAAGTTTGTTCGACGCAACTGGCACAAGTTTGTTCGACGCAAGTGGCACAAGTTTGTTCTACATAGCTGGCACAAGTTTGTTCTATGCAACTGGCACAAGTTTGTTCTACGCAACTGGCACAAGTTTGTTCTACGCATCTGGCACAAGTTTGTTCTATGCAACTGGCACTAGTTTGTTCTACGCAACTGGGACATGTTTGTTTGACGCAACTGGCACAAGTTTGTTCTACCCAACTGACATAATTTTGTTCGACACAACTGGCAGAAGTTTGTTCAACGCAACTGGCACAAGTTTGTTTGACGTAACTGGTGCAAGTTTGTTCGACGCAACTGTCATAAGTTTGTTCGACGCAACAGGCAAAAGTTTGCTGGATGCAACTGGCACAAGTTTGTTTAACGCAACTGGCACAAGTTTGTTCGACCCAACTGGCACAAGTTTGTTTGACTCAACTGGCACAAGTTTGTTTAACGCAACTGGCACAAGTTCGTTTGACGCAATTGGCACAAGGTTCTTCTACGCAACTGGCACAAGATTGTTTGAAGCAACTGGCACAAGTTTGTTCTACACAACTGGCACAAGTTTGTTTGTCGCAACTGGAACAAGTTTGTTTGATGCAACTGGCACAAGTTTGTTAGACACAACTGGCACAAGTTTGTTCGACGTAACTGTCACAAGTTTTTTCGACTCAATTGGTACAAGTTTGTTTGACGCAACTGGCACAAGTTTGTTTGACACAAGAGGCACAAGTTTGTTTGACGCAACTGGCACAAGTTTGTTTGACGCAACTGGCACAAGTTTTTTTTTACGCAACTGGCACAAGTTTGTTTGACGCAACTGGCACAAGTTTGTTCGCCATATCTGGCACAAGTTTGTTCGACGCAACTGGCACAAGTTTGTTCGACGCAAATGGCACAAGTTTGTTTGACGCAACTGGCACAAGTTTCTTCGACGCAACTGGCACAAGTTTGTTCGACGCAACTGGCACAAGTTTGTTTGACGCAACTGGCACAAGTTTGTTCTACGCAACTGGCACAAGTTTGTTCTATGCAACTGGCACTAGTTTGTTCTATGCAACTGGCATAAGTTTGTTTGACGCAACTGGTACAAGTTTGTTCTACGCAACTGGCACAAGTTTGTTCGACACAACTGGCACAAGTTTGTTCGAAGCAACTGGCAAAAGTTTGTTCGATGCAACTGGCACAAGTTTGTTTAACGCAACTGGCACAAGTTTGTTCTACCCAACTGGCACAAGATTGTTTGACTCAACTGGCACTAGTTTGTTTGACGCAACTGGCAAAAGTTTGTTTGACGCAACTGGCACAAGTTCGTTTGACGCAACTGGCACAAGGTTCCTCTACGCAACTGGCACAAGTTTGTTTGACGCAACTGGCAAAAGTTTGTTCTACACAACTGGCACAAGTTTGTTTGATGCAACTGGCACAAGTTTGTTTGACGCAACTGGCACAAGTTTTTTTTGACGCAACTGGCACAAGATTGTTAGACGCAACTGGCACAAGTTTATTTGACATAACAGGCACAAGTTTTTTCGACTCATTTGGTACAAGTTTGTTTGTCGCAACTGGCACAAGTTTGTTTGACGCAAGAGGCACAAGTTTTTTTGACGCAACTGGCACAAGTTTGTTTGACGCAACTGGCACAAGTTTGTTCTACCCAACTGGCACAAGTTTGTTTGACTCAACTGGCACAAGTTTGTTTGACGCAACTGGCAAAAGTTTGTTTGACGCAACTGGCACAAGTTCGTTTGACGCAACTGGCACAAGGTTCCTCTACGCAACTGGCACAAGTTTGTTTGATGCAACTGGCACAAGTTTGTTCTACACAACTGGCACAAGTTTGTTTGACGCAACTGGCACAAGTTTGTTTGACGCAACTGGCACAAGTTTTTTTTGACGCAACTGGCACAAGTTTGTTTGTCGCAACTGGCACAAGTTTGTTTGACGCAAGAGGCACAAGTTTTTTTGACGCAACTGGCACAAGTTTGTTTGACGCAACTGGCACAAGTTTTTTTTTACGCAACTGGCACAAGTTTTCTCGAAGCAACTGGCACAAGTTTGTTCGCCATATCTGGCACAAGTTTGTTTGACGCAACTGGCACAAGTTTGTTTGACGCAACTGGCACAAGTTTGTTTGACGCAACTGGCACAAGTTTGTTCGATGCAACTGGCACAAGTTTGTTCGACAAAACTGGCACAAGTTTGTTTGATGCAATTGGCACAAGTTTGTTCTACTCAACTGGCACAAGTTTGTTCTATGCAACTGGCACTAGTTTGTTTTACGCAACTGGCAAAAGTTTGTTTGGCGCAACTGGCACAAGTTTGTTCTACCAACTAGCACAAGTTTGTTCGACTCAACTGGCACAAGGTTGTTCTACGCAACTGGCACAAGTTTGTTCTACGCAACTGGCACAAGTTTGTTTGACGCAACTGGCACAAGTTTGTTCGACGCAACTGGCACAAGTTTGTTGGATGCCACTGGCACAAGTTTGTTTGATGAAACTGGCACAAGTTTTTTTGACGCAACTGGCACAAGTTTGTTAGACGCAACTGGCACAAGTTTGTTCGACGCAACTGGCACAAGTTTTTTCGACTCAAGAGGCACAAGTTTGTTTGACGCAACTAGAACAATTTTGTTTGACACAACTGGCACAAGTTTGTTTGACGCAACTGGCACAAGTTTGTTTGACGCAACTGGCACAAGTTTATTTGACGCAACTGGCACAAGTTTTCTCGACGAAACTGGCACAAGTTTGTTCGCTGTAACTGACACAAGTTTGTTCGACGCAACTGGCACAAGTTTGTTCGACGCAACTGGCACAAGTTAGTTCTACATAACTGGCACAAGTTTGTTCTATGCAACTGGCACAAGTTTGTTCTACGCAACTGGCACAAGTTTGTTCTACGCATCTGGCTCAAGTTTGTTCTATGCAACTGGCACTAGTTTGTTCTACGCAACTGGGACATGTTTGTTTGACGCAACTGGCACAAGTTTGTTCTACCCAACTGACACAAGTTTGTTCGACGCAACTGGCACAAGTTTGTTCTACGCAACTGACACAAGTTTGTTTGACACAACTGGCAGAAGTTTGTTCAACGCAACTGGCACAAGTTTGTTTGACGTAACTGGCGCAAGTTTGTTCGACGCAATTGGCACAAGTTTGTTCGACGCAACTGGCAAAAGATTGTTCGATGCAACTGGCACAAGTTTGTTTAACGCAACTGGCACAAGTTTGTTAGTCCCAACTGGCACAAGTTTGTTTGACTCAACTGGCACAAGTTTGTTCGACGCAACTGGCACAAGTTTGTTTGACGCAACTGGCACAAGTTCGTTTGACGCAACTGGCACAAGGTTCTTCTACGCAACTGGCACAAGTTTGTTTGACGCAACTGGCACAAGTTTGTTCTACGCAACTGGCACAAGTTTGTTTGACGCAACTGGCACAAGTTTGGTTGACGCAACTGGCACAAGTTTGTTAGACGCAACTGGCACAAGTTTGTTCGACGTAATAGGCACAAGTTTTTTCGACTCAATTGGTACAAGTTTGTTTGACGCAACTGGCACAAGTTTGTTTGACGCAAGAGGCACAAGTTTGTTTGACGCAACTGGCACAAGTTTTTTTTTACCCAACTGGCACAAGTTTTCTCGAAGCAACTGGCACAAGTTTGTTCGCCATATCTGGCACAAGTTTGTTCGACGCAACTGGCACAAGTTTGTTCGACGCAAATGGCTCAAGTTTGTTTGACGCAACTGTCACAAGTTTCTTCGACGCAACTGGCACAAGTTTGTTTGACGCAACTGGCACAAGTTTGTTTGACGCAACTGGCACAAGTTTGTTCTACGCAACTGGGACAAGTTTGTTCTATGCAACTGGCACTAGATTGTTCAACGCAACTGGCATAAGTTTGTTCGACACAACAGGCAGAAGTTTGTTCAACGCAACTGGCACAAGTTTGTTTGACGTAACTGGCGCAAGTTGGTCGACCCAACTGTCACAAGTTTGTTCGACGCAACTGGCAAAACTTTGTTCGATGCAACTGGCACAAGTTTGTTTAACGCAACTGGCACAAGTTTGTTCGACCCAACTGGCACAAGTTTGTTTGACTCAACTGGCACAAGTTTGTTTGACGCAACTGGCACAAGTTCGTTTGACGCAACTGGCACAAGGTTCTTCTACGCAACTGTCACAAGTTTGTTTGACGCAACTGGCACAAGTTTGTTCTGCGCAACTGGCACAAGTTTGTTTGACGCAACTGGCACAAGTTTGTTTGTCGCAACTGGCACAAGTTTGTTTGACGCATCTGGCACAAGTTTGTTAGACGCAACTGGCACAAGTTTGTTCGACGTAACTGGCACAAGTTTTTTCGACTCAATTGGTACAAGTTTGTTTGACGCAACTGGCACAAGTTTGTTTGACGCAAGACCCACAAGTTTGTTTGACGCAACTGGCACAAGTTTGTTTGACGGTACTGGCACAATTTTTTTTTTACGCAACTGGCACAAGTTTTCTCGAAGCAACTTGCACAAATTTGTTCGCCATATCTGCCACAAGTTTGTTCGACGCAAGTGGCACAAGTTTGTTCGACGCAAATGGCACAAGTTTGTTTGACGCAACTGGCACAAGTTTCTTCGACGTAACTGGCACAAGTTTGTTCGACGCAACTGGCACAAGTTTGTTCAACGCAACTGGCACAAGTTTGTTCTACGCAACTGGGACAAGTTTGTTCTATGCAACTGGCACTAGTTTGTTCTATGCAACTGGCATAAGTTTGTTCTACACAACTGGCACAAGTTTGTTCGACACAACTGGCACAAGTTTGTTCTACGCAACTCTTACTAGTTTGTTGTACACAACTGGCACAGGTTTGTTTGACACAACTGGCACAAGTTTGTTCTACGCAAATGGCAAATGTTTGTTCTACGCAACTGACACAAGTTTGTTTGACACAACTGGCAGAAGTTTGTTCAACGCAACTGGCAAAAGTTTGTTTGACGTAACTGGCGCAAGTTTGTTCAATGCAACTGGCACAAGTTTGTTTAACGCAACTGGCACAAGTTTGTTCTAACCAACTGGCACAAGTTTGTTTGACTCAACTGGCACAAGTTTGACGCAACTGGCAAAAGTTTGTTTGACGCAACTGGCACAAGTTCGTTTGACGCAACTGGCACAAGGTTCTTCTACGCAACTGGCACAAGTTTGTTTGACGCAACTGGCACAAGTTTGTTCTACGCAACTGTCACAAGTTTGTTTGACGCAACTGGCACAAGTTTGTTTGACGCAACTGGCACAAGTTTTTTTTGACGCAACTGGCACAAGTTTGTTATATGCAACTAGCACAAGTTTGTTCGACGTAACAGGCACAAGTTTTTTCGCCTCAATTGGTACAAGTTTGTTTGACGCAACTGGCACAAGTTTGTTTGATGCAAGACCCACAAGTTTTTTTGACGCAACTGGCACAAGTTTGTTTGACGCAACTGGCACAAGTTTTTTTTTTACGCAACTGGCACAAGTTTTCTCGAAGCAACTGGCACAAGTTTGTTCGCCATATCTGGCACAAGTTTGTTCGACGCAACTGGCACAAGTTTGTTTGACGCAACTGGCACAAGTTTGTTAGACGCAACTGGCACAAGTTTGTTCAACGCAACTGGCACTAGTTTTTTCGAATCAATTGGCACAAGTTTGTTTGACGCAACTGGCACAAGTTTGTTTGACGCAACTGGCACAAGTTTGTTTGACGCACCTGGCACAAGTTTGTTTGATGCAACTGGCACAAGTTTGTTTGACACAACTGGAACAAGTTTGTTCAACACAACTGGCACAAGTTTCTTCGACACAACTGGCACAAGTTTGATTGATGCAATTGGCACAAGTTTGTTCTACTCAACTGGCACAAGTTTGTTCTATGCAACTGGCACTAGTTTGTTTTACGCAACTGGCATAAGTTTTTTTGACGCAACTGGCATAAGTTTCTTCTACCAACTAGCACAAGTTTGTTCGACTCAACTGGCACAAGGTTGTTCTACGCAACTGGCACAAGTTTGTTCTACGCAACTGGCACAAGTTTGTTTGACGCAACTGGCACAAGTTTGTTCGACGCAACTGGCACAAGTTTGTTGGATGCCACTGGCAAAAGTTTGTTTGACCAAACTGGCACAAGTTTTTTTGACGCAACTGGCACAAGTTTGTTAGACGCAACTGGCACAAGTTTGTTCGACGCAACTGGCACAAGTTTGTTTGACGCAACTGACACAAGTTTGTTCGACGCAACTGGCACAAGTTTGTTCGACGCAACTGGCACAAGTTTGTTCGACGCAACTCTCACAAGTTTGTTCGACGCTACTGTCACAAGTTTGTTCGACGCAACTGCACATTGTTGTTCTACGCAACTGGCACATATTTGTTCTATGCAACTGGCATAAGTTTGTTTGAGGCAACTGGCACAAGTTTGTTCTACGCAACTGGCACAAGTTTGTTCGACGCAACTGGTACAAGTTTGTTTGATACAACTGGTACAAGTTTGTTGGACGCAACTGGCACAAGTTTGTTTGACGCAACTGGCACAAGTTTGTTTGACACAACTGGCACAAGTTTGTTCGACGCAACTGGCACAAGTTTGTTTGACGCAAAAGGCACAAGTTTGTTTGACGCAACTGGTACAAGTTTGTTGGACGCAACTGGCACAAGTTTGTTTGAACCAACTGGCACAAGTTTGTTTGACACAACTGGGACAAGTTTTTTTGACGCAACTGGCACAAGTTTGTTTATCGCAACTGGCACAAGGTTGTTCTATGCAACTGGCACAAGTTTGTTCTACGCAACTGACACAAGTTTGTTCTACGCAACTGGCACAAGTTTGTTCGATGCAACTGCCACAAGTTTGTTCGACGCAACTGGCAGAAGTTTGTAAGACGCAACTGGCACAAGTTTGTTAGACGCAACTGGCACAAGTTTGTTCGACGCAACTGGCACAAGTTTTTTCGACTCAATTGGCACAAGTTTGTTTGAAGCAACTGGCACAAGTTTGTTTGACGCAACTGACACAAGTTTGTTCGACGCAACTGGCACAAGTTTGTTCGACGCAACTGGCACTAGTTTGTTTGACGCAACTGGCACAAGTTTGTTCGACGCTACTGTCACAAGTTTGTTCGACGCAACTGCACAATGTTGTTCTACGCAACTGGCACATATTTGTTCTATGCAACTGGCATAAGTTTGTTTGAGGCAACTGGCACAAGTTTGTTCTACGCAACTGACACTAGTTTGTTCGACGCAACTGGTACAAGTTTGTTTGACACAACTGGTACAAGTTTGTTGGATGCAACTGGCACAAGTTTGTTTGACGCAACTGGCTCAAGTTTGTTTGACACAACTGGCACAAGTTTGTTCGACGCAACTGGCACAAGTTTGTTTGACGCAACTGGCACAAGTTTGTTTGACGCAACTGGCACAAGGTTGTTCTACGCAACTGGCACAAGTTTGTTCTACGCAACTGGCACAAGTTTGTTTGACGCAACTGGCACAAGTTTTTTCTACGCAACTGGCACAAGTTTGTTCGATGCAACTGGCACAAGTTTGATTGACGCAACTGGCCAAAGTTTTTTTGACGCAACTGGCACAAGTTTTTTTGACGCAACTGGCACAACTTTGTTTGACGCAACTGGCACAAGTTTGTTCGACGCAACTGGCACAAGTTTGTTCGACGCAACTGGCACAAGTTTGTTCGACGCAACTGGCACAAGTTTGTTTGACGCAACTGGCACAAGTTTGTTTGACGCTACTGGCACAAGTTTGTTTGACGCAACTGGCACAAGGTTGTTCTATGCAACTGGCACAAGTTTGTACTATGCAACTGGCACAAGTTTGTTTGACGCAACTGGCACAAGTTTGTTTGATGCAACAGGCACAAGTTTGTTCTACATAACTGGCACAAGTTTGTTGTACACAACTGGCACAAGTTTGTTTGACACAACTGGCACAAGTTTGTTCTACGCAAATGGCAAAAGTTTGTTCTACGCATCTGACACAATTTTGTTCTATGCAACTGGCACTAGTTTGTTCTACGCAACTGGTTCAAATTTGTTTGACGCAATTGGCACATGTTTGTTCTACCCAGCTGGCACAAGTTTGTTCGACGCAACTGGCACAAGTTTGTTCTACACAACTGGCAAAAGTTTGTTTGACACAACTGGCACAAGTTTGTTCTAAGCAACTGGCACAAGTTTGTTCGACGGAACTGGCGCAAGTTTGTTCGACGCAACTGTCACAACATTTTTCGACACAACTGGCACAAATTTGTACGACCCAACTGGTAAAAGTTTGTTTAACGTAACTGGCACAAGTTTGTTCGACCCAACTGGCACAAGTTTGTTTCACACAACTGGCACAAGTTTGTTCGACGCAACTGGCACAAGTTTGTTTGAGGCAACTGGCACAAGTTTGTTTGACACAACTGGCACAAGGTTGTTCTACGCAACATGTACAAGTTTGTTCTACGCAACTGGCACAAGGTTGTTCTACGCAACATGTACAAGTTTGTTCTACGCAACTAGCACAAGTTTGTTTGACGCAACTGGCACAAGTTTGTTCTATGCAACTGGCACAAGTTTGTTCGATGCAACTGGCACAAGTTTGTTCGACGCAACTGGCACAAGTTTGTTTGACGCAACTGGCACAAGTTTGTTAGCCGCAACTGGCACAAGTTTGTTCAACGCAACTGACACAAGTTTTTTTTAATCAATTGGCACAAGTTTGTTTGATGCAACTGGCACAAGTTTGTTTGACGCAACTGGCACAAGTTTGTTTGACGCAACTGGCAGAAGTTTGTTTGACGCAACTGGCACAAGTTTATTTGACGCAAGTGGCACAACTTTTCTCGACGCAACTGGCACAAGTTGGTTCGCCGTAACTGGCACAAGTTTGTTTGACGCAACTGGCACAAGTTTATTTGACGCAACTGGCAAAAGTTTTCTGGACGCAAGTGGCATAAGTTTGTTCGCCCTAACTGACACAAGTTTGTTAGACGCAACTGGCACAAGTTTGTTCGACGCAACTGGCACAAGTTTTTTCGAGTCAATTGGCACAAGTTTGTTTGACGCAACTGGCACAAGTTTGTTTGACGCAACTGACACAAGTTTGTTCAACGCAACTGGCACATGTTTGTTCGACGCAACTGGCACAAGTTTGTTCGACGCAACTGGCACAAGTTTGTTCGACGCTACTGTCACAAGTTTGTTCGACGCAACTGCACAATGTTGTTCTACGCAACTGGCACAAGTTTGTTCTATGCAACTGGCACAAGTTTGTTCTACGCAACTGGCACAAGTTTGTTCGACACAACTGGCACAAGTTTGTTCTACGCAACTCTTACTAGTTTGTTGTACACAACTGGCACAGGTTTGTTTGACACAACTGGCACAAGTTTGTTCTACGCAAATGGCAAATGTTTGTTCTACGCAACTGACACAAGTTTGTTTGACACAACTGGCAGAAGTTTGTTCAACGCAAATGGCAAAAGTTTGTTTGACGTAACTGGCGCAAGTTTGTTCGATGCAACTGGCACAAGTTTGTTTAACGCAACTGGCACAAGTTTGTTCTACCCAACTGGCACAAGTTTGTTTGACTCAACTGGCACAAGTTTGTTTGACGCAACTGGCAAAAGTTTGTTTGACGCAACTTTCACAAGTTCGTTTGACGCAACTGGCACAAGGTTCTTCTACGCAACTGGCACAAGTTTGTTTGACGCAACTGGCACAAGTTTGTTCTACGCAACTGTCACAAGTTTGTTTGACGCAACTGGCACAAGTTTGTTTGACGCAACTGGCACAAGTTTTTTTTGACGCAACTGGCACAAGTTTGTTATATGCAACTAGCACAAGTTTGTTCGACGTAACAGGCACAAGTTTTTTCGCCTCAATTGGTACAAGTTTGTTTGACGCAACTGGCACAAGTTTGTTTGACGCAAGACCCACAAGTTTTTTTGACGCAACTGGCACAAGTTTGTTTGACGCAACTGGCACAAGTTTTTTTTTTACGCAACTGGCACAAGTTTTCTCGAAGCAACTGGCACAAGTTTGTTCGCCATATCTGGCACAAGTTTGTTCGACGCAACTGGCACAAGTTTGTTTGACGCAACTGGCACAAGTTTGTTAGACGCAACTGGCACAAGTTTGTTCAACGCAACTGGCACTAGTTTTTTCGAATCAATTGGCACAAGTTTGTTTGATGCAACTGGCACAAGTTTGTTTGACGCAACTGGCACAAGTTTGTTTGACGCACCTGGCACAAGTTTGTTTGATGCAACTGGCACAAGTTTGTTTGACACAACTGGAACAAGTTTGTTCGACGCAACTGGCACAAGTTTCTTCGACACAACTGGCACAAGTTTGTTTGATGCAATTGGCACAAGTTTGTTCTACTCAACTGGCACAAGTTTGTTCTATGCAACTGGCACTAGTTTGTTTTACGCAACTTGCATAAGTTTTTTTGACGCAACTGGCATAAGTTTGTTCTACCAACTAGCACAAGTTTGTTCGACTCAACTGGCACAAGGTTGTTCTACGCAACTGGCACAAGTTTGTTCTACGCAAGTGGCACAAGTTTGTTTGACGCAACTGGCACAAGTTTGTTCGACGCAACTGGCACAAGTTTGTTGGATGCCACTGGCAAAAGTTTGTTTGACCAAACTGGCACAAGTTTTTTTGACGCAACTGGCACAAGTTTGTTAGACGCAACTGGCACAAGTTTGTTCGACGCAACTGGCACAAGTTTGTTTGACGCAACTGACACAAGTTTGTTCGACGCAACTGGCACAAGTTTGTTCGACGCAACTGGCACAAGTTTGTTCGACGCAACTCTCACAAGTTTGTTCGACGCTACTGTCACAAGTTTGTTCGACGCAACTGCACATTGTTGTTCTACGCAACTGGCACATATTTGTTCTATGCAACTGGCATAAGTTTGTTTGAGGCAACTGGCACAAGTTTGTTCTACGCAACTGGCACAAGTTTGTTCGACGCAACTGGTACAAGTTTGTTTGATACAACTGGTACAAGTTTGTTGGACGCAACTGGCACAAGTTTGTTTGACGCAACTGGCACAAGTTTGTTTGACACAACTGGCACAAGTTTGTTCGACGCAACTGGCACAATTTTGTTTGACGCAACTGGCACAAGTTTGTTTGACGCAACTGGTACAAGTTTGTTGGACGCAACTGGCCCAAGTTTGTTTGAACCAACTGGCACAAGTTTGTTTGACACAACTGGGACAAGTTTGTTTGACGCAACTGGCACAAGTTTGTTTATCGCAACTGGCACAAGGTTGTTCTATGCAACTGGCACAAGTTTGTTCTACGCAACTGACACAAGTTTGTTCTATGCAACTGGCACAAGTTTGTTCGATGCAACTGCCACAAGTTTGTTCGACGCAACTGGCAGAAGTTTGTTTGACGCAACTGGCACAAGTTTGTTAGACGCAACTGGCACAAGTTTGTTCGACGCAACTGGCACAAGTTTTTTCGACTCAATTGGCACAAGTTTGTTTGAAGCAACTGGCACAAGTTTGTTTGACGCAACTGACACAAGTTTGTTCGACGCAACTGGCACAAGTTTGTTCGACGCAACTGGCACTAGTTTGTTTGACGCAACTGGCACAAGTTTGTTAGACGCTACTGTCACAAGTTTGTTCGACGCAACTGCACAATGTTGTTCTACGCAACTGGCACATATTTGTTCTATGCAACTGGCATAAGTTTGTTTGAGGCAACTGGCACAAGTTTGTTCTACGCAACTGACACTAGTTTGTTCGACGCAACTGGTACAAGTTTGTTTGACACAACTGGTACAAGTTTGTTGGATGCAACTGGCACAAGTTTGTTTGACGCAACTGGCACAAGTTTGTTTGACACAACTGGCACAAGTTTGTTCGACGCAACTGGCACAAGTTTGTTTGACGCAACTGGCACAAGTTTGTTTGACGCAACTGGCACAAGGTTGTTCTACGCAACTGGCACAAGTTTTTTCTACGCAACTGGCACAAGTTTGTTTGACACAACTGGCACAAGTTTTTTCTACGCAACTGGCACAAGTTTGTTCGATGCAACTTTCACAAGTTTGATTGACGCAACTGGCCAAAGTTTTTTTGACGCAACTGGCACAAGTTTTTTTGACGCAACTGGCACAACTTTGTTTGACACAACTGGCACAAGTTTGTTCGACGCAACTGGCACAAGTTTGTTCGACACAACTGGCACAAGTTTGTTCGACGCAACTGGCACAAGTTTGTTTGACGCAACTGGCACAAGTTTGTTTGACGCTACTGGCACAAGTTTGTTTGACGCAACTGGCACAAGGTTGTTCTATGCAACTGGCACAAGTTTGTACTATGCAACTGGCACAAGTTTGTTTGACGCAACTGGCACAAGTTTGTTTGATGCAACAGGCACAAGTTTGTTCTACATAACTGGCACAAGTTTGTTGTACACAACTGGCACAAGTTTGTTTGACACAACTGGCACAAGTTTGTTCTACGCAAATGGCAAAAGTTTGTTCTACGCATCTGACACAATTTTGTTCTATGCAACTTGCACTAGTTTGTTCTACGCAACTGGTTCAAATTTGTTTGACGCAATTGGCACATGTTTGTTCTACCCAGCTGGCACAAGTTTGTTCGACGCAACTGGCACAAGTTTGTTCTACACAACTGGCAAAAGTTTGTTTGACACAACTGGCACAAGTTTGTTCTAAGCAACTGGCACAAGTTTGTTCGACGGAACTGGCGCAAGTTTGTTCGACGCAACTGTCACAACTTTTTTCGACACAACTGGCACAAATTTGTACGACCCAACTGGTAAAAGTTTGTTTAACGTAACTGGCACAAGTTTGTTCGACCCAACTGGCACAAGTTTGTTTCACACAACTGGCACAAGTTTGTTCGACGCAACTGGCACAAGTTTGTTTGAGGCAACTGGCACAAGTTTGTTTGACACAACTGGCACAAGGTTGTTCTACGCAACATGTACAAGTTTGTTCTACGCAACTGGCACAAGGTTGTTCTACGCAACATGTACAAGGTTGTTCTACGCAACTAGCACAAGTTTGTTTGACGCAACTGGCACAAGTTTGTTCTATGCAACTGGCACAAGTTTGTTCGATGCAACTGGCACAAGTTTGTTCGACGCAACTGGCACAAGTTTGTTTGACGCAACTGGCACAAGTTTGTTAGCCGCAACTGGCACAAGTTTGTTCAACGCAACTGGCAAAAGTTTTTTTGAATCAATTGGCACAAGTTTGTTTGATGCAACTGGCACAAGTTTGTTTGACGCAACTGGCACAAGTTTGTTTGCCGTAACTGGCACAAGTTTGTTCGACGCAACTGGCACAAGTTTATTTGACGCAAGTGGCACAACTTTTCTCGACGCAACTGGCACAAGTTGGTTCGCCGTAACTGGCACAAGTTTGTTTGACGCAACTGGCACAAGTTTATTTGACGCAACTGGCAAAAGTTTTCTGGACGCAAGTGGCATAAGTTTGTTCGCCCTAACTGACACAAGTTTGTTAGACGCAACTGGCACAAGTTTGTTCGACGCAACTGGCACAAGTTTTTTCGAGTCAATTGGCACAAGTTTGTTTGACGCAACTGGCACAAGTTTGTTTGACGCAACTGACACAAGTTTGTTCAACGCAACTGGCACATGTTTGTTCGACGCAACTGGCACAAGTTTGTTCGACGCAACTGGCACAAGTTTGTTCGACGCTACTGTCACAAGTTTGTTCGACGCAACTGCACAATGTTGTTCTACGCAACTGGCACAAGTTTGTTCTATGCAACTGGCACAAGTTTGTTCTACGCAACTGGCACAAGTTTGTTCTACGCAACTGGCACAAGTTTGTTCGATGCAACTGCCACAAGTTTGTTCGACGCAACTAGCACAAGTTTTTTTGACGCAACTGGCACAAGTTTGTTCGATGCAACTGGCACAAGTTTTTTCGACTCAATTGGCACAAGTTTGTTTGACGCAACTGGCTCAAGTTTTTTTGACGCAAGTGGCACAAGTTTTTGAGACGCAACTGGCACAAGTTTGTTCGGCGCAACTGGCACAAGTTTTTTCGACTCAATTGGCACAAGTTTGTTTGACGCAACTGGAACAAGTTTGTTTGACGCAACTGGCACAAGTTTGTTTGACGCAACTGGCACAAGTTTGTTTGACGCAACTGGCACAAGTTTAATTGACGCAACTGGCACAAATTTTCTCGACGAAACTGGCACAAGTTTGTTCGCCATAACTGGCACAAGTTTGTTCGAAGCAACTGGCACAAGTTTGTTCGACGCAACTGGCACAAGTTTGTTCTACATAACTGGCACAAGTTTGTTCTATGCAACTGGCACAAGTTTGTTCTACGCAACTGGCACAAGTTTGTTCTACGCATCTGGCACAAGTTTGTTCTATGCAACTGGCACTAGTTTGGTCTACGCAACTGGGACATATTTGTTTGACGCAACTGGCACAAGTTTGTTCTACCCAACTGACACAAGTTTGTTCGACGCAACTAGCACAAGTTTGTTCTACACAACTGTCACAAATTTGTTTGACACAACTGGCAGAAGTTTGTTCAACGCAACTGGCACAAGTTTCTTTGACGTAATTGGCGCAAGTTTGTTTGACGCAACAGGCACAAGTTTGTTCGACGCAACTGGCACAAGTTTGTTCGATGCAAATGGCACAAGTTTGTTTAACGCAACCTCGCACAAGTTTGTTTGACTCAACTGGCACAAGTTTCTTCGAGGCAACTGGCACAAGTTTGTTTGATGCAACTGGCACAAGTTCGTTTGACGCAACTGGCACAAGGTTCTTCTACGCAACTGCCACAAGTTTGTTTGACGCAACTGGCACAAGTTTGTTCTACGCAACTGGCACAAGTTTGTTTGATGCAACTGGCACAAGTTTGTTTGGCGCAACTGGCACAAGTCTGTTTGACGCAACTGGCACAAGTTTGTTAGACGCAACTGGCACAAGTTTGTTCGACGTAACAGGCACAAGTTTTTTTGAATCAATTGGTACAAGTTTGTTTGACGCAACTGGCACAAGTTTGTTTGACGCGAGAGGCACAAGTTTGTTTGACGCAACTGGCACAAGTTTTTTTGACGCAACTGGCACAACTTTTTTTTTACGCAACTGGCACAAGTTTTCTCGAAGCAACTGGCACAAGTTTGTTTGCCATATCTGGCACAAGTTTGTTCGACGCAACTGGCACAAGTTTGTTCGACGCAAATGGCACAAATTTGTTTGACGCAACTGGCACAAGTTTCTTCGACGCAACTGGCACAAGTTTGTTCGACGCAACTGGCACAAGTTTGTTTGACGCAACTGGCACAAGTTTGTTCTACGCAACTGGGACAAGTTTGTTCTATGCAACTGGCACTAGTTTGTTATATGCAACTGGCATAAGTTTGTTTGATGCAACTGGTACAAGTTTGTTCTACGCAACTGGCACAAGTTTGTTTGACACAACTGGCACAAGTTTGTTCTACGCAACTCTTACTAGTCTGTTGTACACAACTGGCACAGGTTTTTTTGACACAACTGGCACAAGTTTGTTCTACGCAAATGGCAAATGTTTGTTCTATGCAACTGACACAAGTTTGTTTGACACAACTGGCAGAAGTTTGATCAACGCAACTGGCACAAGTTTGTTTGACGTAACTGGCACAAGTTTGTTCGACACAACTGGCAAAAGTTTGTTCGATGCAACTGGCAAAGTTTGTTTAACGCAACTGGCACAAGTTTGTTCGACCCAACTGGCACATGTTTGTCTGACTCAACTGGCACAAGTTTCTTTGATGCAACTGGGAAAAGTTTGTTTGACGCAACTGGCACAAGTTCGTTTGACGCAACTGGCACAATGTTCTTCTACGCAACTGGCACAAGTTTGTTTGACGCAACTGGCACAAGTTTGTTCTACGCAACTGGCACTAGTTTGTTTGCGCAACTGGCACAAGTTTGTTTGACGCAACTGGCACAAGTTTTTTTTAACGCAACTGGCACAAGTTTGTTAGACGCAACTAGCACAAGTTTGTTCGACGTAACGGGCACAAGTTTTTTCGACTCAATTGGTACAAGTTTGTTTGACGCAACTGGCACAAATTTGTTTGACGCAAGAGGCACAAGTTTGTTTGACGCAACTGGCACAAGTTTGTTTGACGCAACTGGCACAAGTTTTTTTTACGCAACTGGCACAAGTTTTCTCGAAGCAACTGGCACAAGTTGGTTCGCCATATCTGGCACAAGTTTGTTCGACGCAACTGGCACAAGTTTGTTTGACGCAACTGGCACAAGTTTGTTAGATGCAACTGGCACAAGTTTGTTCAACGCAACTGGCACAAGTTTTTTCGAATCAATTGGCACAAGTTTGTTTGACGCAACTGGCACAAGTTTGTTTGACGCAACTGGCACAAGTTTGCTTGACGCAACTGGCACAAGTTTGTTTAACGCAAGTTTATTTGACGCAACAGGCACAAGTTTTCTCGACGCAAGTGGCACAAGTTTGTTCGCCATAACTGGCACAAGTTTGTTTGACGCAACTGGCACAAGTTTATTTGACGCAACTGGCACAAGTTTTCTCGACGCAAGTGGCACAAGTTTGTTCGCCGTAACTGGCACAAGTTTGTTCGCCGCAACTGGCACAAGTTTGTTCGACGCAACTGGCACAAGTTTGTTTTGACACAACTGGCACAAGTTTCTTCGACGGAACTGGCACAAGTTTGTTCGACGCAACTGGCACAAGTTTGTTTGATGCAACTGGCACAAGTTTGTTCTACTCAACTGGCACAAGTGAGTTCTATGCAACTGGCACTAGTTTGTTTTATGCAACCTGCATAAGTTTGTTTGACGCAACTGGCACAAGTTTGTTCTACCAACTAGCACAAGTTTGTTCTACTCAACTGGCACAAGGTTGTTCTACGCAACTGGCACAAGTTTGTTCTACGCAACTAGCACAAGTTTGTTTGACGCAACTGGCACAAGTTTGTTCAACGCAACTGGCACAAGTTTGTTGGATGCCACTGGCACAAATTTGTTTGACGAAACTGTCACAAGTTTTTTTGACGCAACTGGCACAAGTTTGTTAGACGCAACTGGCACAAGTTTTTTCGACGCAACTGGCACAAATTTTTTCGACTCAAGTAGCACAAGTTTGTTTGACGCAACTGGAACAAGTTTGTTTGACGCAACTGGCACAAGTTTGTTTGACGCAACCGGCATAAGTTTGTTTGACGCAACTGGCACAAGTTTATTTTACGCAACTGGCACAAGTTTTCTCGATGAAACTGACACAAGTTTGTTCGCCGTAACTGGCACAAGTTTGTTCGACGCAACTGGCACAAGTTTGTTTGACGCAACTGGCACAAGTTTGTTTGACGCAACTGGCACAAGTTTATTTGACGCAACTGGCACAAGTTTTATAGACGAAACTGGCACAAGTTTGTTCGCCGTAACTGGCACAAGTTTGTTCGACGCAACTGGCACAAGTTTGTTCGACGCAACTGGCACAAGTTTGTTCTACATAACTGGCACAAGTTTGTTCTATGCAACTGGCACAAGTTTGTTCTACGCAACTGGCACAAGTTTGTTCTACGCATCTGGCACAAGTTTGTTCTATGCAACTGGCACTAGTTTGTTCTACGCAACTGGGACATGTTTGTTTGACGCAACTGGCACAAGTTTGTTCTACCCAACTGACGCAAGTTTGTTCGACGCAACTGGCACAAGTTTGTTCTACGCAACTGACATAAGTTTGTTTGACCCAACTGGCAGAAGTTTGTTCAACGCAACTGGCACAAGTTTGTTTGACGTAACTGGCGCAAGTTTGTTCGACGCAACTGGCACAAGTTTGTTCGACGCAACTGGCAAAAGTTTGTTCGATGCAACTGGAACAAGTTTGTTTAACGCAACTGGCACAAGTTTGTTCGACCCAACTGGCACAAGATTGTTTAACTCAACTGGCACAAGTTTGTTCGACGCAACTGGCACAAGTTTGTTTGACGCAACTGGCACAAGTTCGTTTGACGCAACTGGCACAAGGTTCTTCTACGCAACTGGCACAAGTTTGTTTGACGCAACTGGCACAAGTTTGTTCTACGCAACGGGCACAAGTTTGTTTGACGCAACTGGCACAAGTTTGTTTGACGCAACTGGCACAAGTTTGTTTGACGCAACTGGCACAAGTTTGTTAGACGCAACTGGCACAAGTTTGTTCGACGTAACATGCACAAGTTTTTTTCGACTCAATTGGTACAAGTTTGTTTGACGCAACTGGCACAAGTTTGTTTGACGCAAGAGGCACAAGTTTTTTTGACGCAACTGGCACAAGTTTTTTTGACGCAACTGGCACAAGTTTTTTTTTACGCAACTGGCACAAGTTTTCTCGAAGCAACTGGCACAAGTTTGTTCGCCATATCTGGCACAAGTTTGTTTGACGCAACTGGCACAAGTTTGTTCGACGCAAATGGCACAAGTTTGTTTGACGCAACTGTCACAAGTTTCTTCGACGTAACTGGCACAAGTTTGTTCGACGCAACTGGCACAAGTTTGTTTGACGCAACTGGCACAAGTTTGTTCTACGCAACTAGGACAAGTTTGTTCTATGCAACTGGCACTAGTTTGTTCTATGCAACTGGCATAAGTTTGTTTGACGCAACTGGTACAAGTTTGTTCTATGCAACTGGCACAAGTTTGTTCAACACAACTGGCACAAGTTTGTTCTACGCAACTCTTACTAGTTTGTTGTACACAACTGGCACAGGTTTGTTTGACACAACTGGCACAAGTTTGTTCTACGCAAATGGCAAATGTTTGTTCTACACATATGGCACAAGTTTGTTCTATGCAACTGGCACTAGTGTGTTCTACGCAACTGGCACAAATTTGTTGGACACAACTGGCACAAGTTTGTTCTACGCAAATGGCAAATGTTTGTTCTACGCATATGGCACAAGTTTGTTCTATGCAACTGGCACTAGTGTGTTCTACGCATCTGGCACAAATTTGTTTGACACAACTGGCACATGTTTGTTCTACCCAACTGGCACAAGTTTGTTCGACGCAACTGGCACAAGTTTGTTTGATGCAACTGGCACAAGTTTGTTTGACAAAACTGGCACAAATTTGTTCTAAGCAACTGGCACAAGTTTGTGCGACGGAACTGGCGCAAGTTTGTTCTATGCAACTGGCACAAGTTTGTTTGACGCAACTGTCACAAGTTTGTTCGACGCAACTGGAACAAATTTGTTTAACGTAACTGGCACAAGTTTGTTCGAACCAACTGGCACAAGTTTGTTTGACACAACTGGCACAAGTTTGTTTGACGCAACTGGCACAAGGTTGTTCTACGCAACATGTACAAGTTTGTTCTACGCAACTGGCACAAGTTTGTTTGATGCAACTGGCACAAGTTTGTTCTATGCAACTGGCACTAGTGTGTTCGATGCAACTGGCACAAGTTTGTTCAACGCAACTGGAACAAGTTTGTTTGACGCAACTGGCACAAGTTTGTTAGACGCAACTGACACAAGTTTGTTCAACGCAACTGGCACAAATTTTTTTTAATCAATTGGCACAAGTTTGTTTGACGCAACTGGCACAAGTTTGTTTGACGCAACTGGCACAAGTTTGTTTGACGCAACTGACGCAAGTTTGTTTGACGCAACTGGCACAAGTTTATTTGACGCAACTGGCACAACTTTTCTCGTCGCAACTGGCACAAGTTTGTTCGCCGTAACTGGCACTAGTTTGTTTGACGTAACTGGCACAAGTTTATTTGACGCAACTGGCACAAGTCTTCTCGACGCAAGTGGCACAAGTTGGTTCGAAGTAACTGGCACAAGTTTGTTCGACGCAACTGGCACAAGTTTTTTCGACGCAACTGGCACAAGTTTGTTTGACGGAACTGGCAAAAATTTCTTCGACGCAACTGGCACAAGTTTGTTCGACGAACTGGCACAAGTTTGTTTGACGAAATTGGCACAAGTTTGTTCTACTCAACTGAAACAAGTTTGTTCTATGCAACTGGCACTAGTTTGTTTTAGGCAACTGGCATAAGTTTGTTTGACGCAACTGGCATAAGTTTTTTCTACAAACTAGCACAAGTTTGCTCGACGCAACGGGCACAAGGTTGTTCTACGCAACTGGCACAAGTTTGTTCTACGCAACTGGCACAAGTCTGTTTGACGCAACTGGCACAAGTTTGTTCTACGCAACTGGCACAAGTTTGTTGGATGCCACTGACACAAGTTTGTTCGACGAAACTGGCCCAAGTTTTTTTGACGCAACTGGCACAAGTTTGTTAGACGCAACTGCCACAAGTTTGTTCGACGCAACTAGCACAAGTTTTTTTCGACTCAATTGGCACAAGTTTGTTTGACGCAACTGGAATAAGTTTGTTTGACGCAACTGGAACAAGTTTGTTTGACGCAACTGGCACAAGTTTGACGCAACTGGCACAAGTTTGTTTGACGCAACTGGCACAAGTTTATTTGACGCAACTAGCACAAGTTTTCTCGATGAAACTGGCATAAGTTTGTTCGCCGTACCTGGCATAAGTTTGTTAGACGCAACTGGCACAAGTTTGTTTGACGTAAATGGCACAAGTTTGTTCTACATAACTGACACAAGTTTTTTCTATGCAACTGGCACAAGTTTGTTCTACGCAACTGGCACAAGTTTGTTCTACGCATCTGGCACAAGTTTGTTCTATGCAACTGGCACAAGTTTGTTCTACGCAACTGGCACAAGTTTGTTCTACGCAACTGGCACAAGTTTGTTCTACCCAACTAACAAAAGTTTGTTCGACGCAACTGGCACAAGTTTGTTCTACGCAACTGACACAAGTTTGTTTGACACAATTGGCGCAAGATTTTTCGACGCAACTGGCACAAGTTTGTTCGACGCAACTGGCAAAAGTTTGTTCGATGCAACTGGCACAAGTTTGTTTAACGCAACTGGCACAAGTTTGTTTGACACAACTGGCACAAGTTTGTTTGACGCAACTGGCACAAGGTTCTTCTAAGCAACTGGCACAAGTTTGTTCTACGCAACTGGCACAAGTTCGTTTGACGCAACTGGCACAAGTTTGTTCGAAGCAACTGGCACAAGTTTGTTAGACGCAACTGGCACAAGTTTGTTCGAAGTAACAGGCACAAGTTTTTTCGACTCAATTGGTACAAGTTTGTTTGATGCAACTGGCACAAGTTTTTTTGACACAAGAGGCACAAGTTTGTTTGACGCAACTGGCACAAGTTTGTTTGACGCAACTGGCATAAGTTTTTTTTTACGCGACTGGCACAAGTTTTCTCGAAGCAACTGGCACAAGTTTGTTTGCCATATCTGGCACAAGTTTGTTCGACGCAACTGGCACAAGTTTGTTTGACGCAACTGGCACAAGTTTGTTTGACGCAACTGGCACAAGTTTGTTCAATGCAACTGTCACAAGTTTTTTCGAATCAATTGGCACAAGTTTGTTTGACGCAACTGGCACAAGTTTGTTTGACGCAACTGACACAAGTTTGTTTGACGCAACTGGCACAAGTTTGTTTGACGCAACTGGCACAAGTTTATTTGACGCAACTGGCACAACTTTTCTCGACGCAACTGGCACAAGTTGGTTCGCCGTAACTGGCACAAGTTTGTTTGACGCAACTGGCACAAGTTTCTTTGACGCAACTGGCACAAGTTTTCTCGTCGCAAGTGGCACAAGTTTGTTTGCCGTAACTGGCACATGTTTGTTCGACGCAACTGGCACAAGTTTGTTCGACGCAACTGGCACAAGTTTGTTTGACGCAACTGGCACAAGTTTGTTCGACGCAACTGGCACAAGTTTGTTTGACGCAACTGGCACAAGTTTCTTCGACGCAACTGGCACAAGTTTGTTCGACGCAACTGGCACAAGTTTGTTTGATGCAATTGGCACAAGTTTGTTCTACTCAACTGGCACAAGTTTGTTCTGTGCAACTGGCACTAGTTTGTTTTACGCAACTGGCATAAGTTTGTTTGACGCAACTGGCACAAGTTTGTTCTACCAACTAGCACAAGTTTGTTCGACTCAACTGGCACAAGTTTTCTTGAAGCAACTGGCACAAGTTTGTTCACAATATCTGGCACAAGTTTGTTCGACGCAACTGGCACAAGTTTGTTCAACGCAAATGGCACAAGTTTGTTTGACGTAACTGGCACAAGTTTCTTCGATGCCACTGGCACAAGTTTGTTCGATGCAACTGGCACAAGTTTGTTTGACGCAACTGGCACAAGTTTGTTCTACGCAACTGGCACAAGTTTGTTCTATGCAACTGGCACTAGTTTGTTCTATGCAACTGGCATAAGTTTGTTTGACGCAACTGGTACAAGTTTGTTCTATGCAACTGGCATAAGTTTGTTCGACACAACTGGCACAAGTTTGTTCTACGCAACTCTTTCTAGTTTGTTGTACACAACTGGCACAGGTTTGTTTGACACAACTGGCACAAGTTTGTGCTACGCAAATGGCAAATGTTTGTTCTACGCAACTGACACAAGTTTGTTTGACACAACTGGCAGAAGTTTGTTCAACGCAACTGCCACAAGTTTGTTTGACGTAACTGGCGCAAGTTTGTTTGACGCAACTGGCACAAGTTTGTTCGACACAACTGGCAAAAGTTTGTTCGATGCAACTGGCACAAGTTTGTTTAACGCAACTGGCACAAGTTTGTTCGACCCAACTGGCACAAGTTTGTTTGACTCAACTGGCAAAAGTTTGTTTGACGCAACTGGCAAAAGTTTGTTTGACGCAACTGGCACAAGTTCGTTTGACGCAACTGGCACAAGGTTCTTCTACGCAACTGGCACAAGTTTGTTTGACGCAACTGGCACAAGTTTGTCTGACGCAACTGGCACAAGTTTTTTTTGATGCAACTGGCACAAGTTTGTTAGATGCAACTGGCACAAGTTTGTTTGGCGTAACAGGCACAAGTTTTTTGGACTCAATTGGTACAAGTTTGTTTGACGCCTCTGGCACAAGTTTGTTTGACGCAAGAGGCACAAGTTTGATTGACGCAACTGGCACAAGTTTGTTTGACGCAACTGGCACAAGTTTTTTTTACGCCACTGGCACAAGTTTTCTCGAAGCAACTGGCACAAGTTTGTTCGCCATATCTGGCACAAGTTTGTTCGACGCAACTGGCACAAGTTTGTTTGACGCAACTGGCACAAGTTTGTTAGACACAACTGGCACAAATTTGTTCAACGCAACTGGCACAAGTTTTTTCGAATCAATCTGCACAAGTTTGTTTGCCGTAACTGGCACAAGTTTTTTTGTCACAACTGGCACAAGTTTGTTTGACGCAACTGGCACAAGTTTGTTTGACGCAACTGGCACAAGTTTATTTCACGCAACTGGCACAACTTTTCTCGACGCAGTTGGCACAAGTTTGTTCACCGTAACTGGCACAAGTTTGTTTGACGCAACTGGCACAAGTTTATTTGACGCAACTGGCACAAGTTTTCTCGACGCAAGTGGCACAAGTTTGTTCACCGTAACTGGCACAAGTTTGTTCGACGCAACTGTCACAAGTTTGTTCGACGCAACTGGCACAAGTTTGTTTGACGCAACTGGCACAAGTTTCTTCGACACAACTGGCACAAGTTTGTTCGACGCAACTGGCACAAGTTTGTTTGATGCAATTGGCACAAGTTTGTTCTACTCAACTGGCACAAGTGTGTTCTATGCAACTGGCACTAGTTTGTTTTAAGCAACTGGCATATGTTTGTTTGACGCAACTGGCACAAGTTTGTTCTACCAACTAGCACAAGTTTGTTCGACTCAACTGGCACAAGGTTGTTCTACGCAACTGGCACAAGTTTGTTCTACGCAACTGGCACATGTTTGTTTGACGCAACTGGCACAAGTTTGTTCGACGCAACTGGCAGAAGTTTGTTGGATGCCACTGGCACAAGTTTGTTTGACGAAACTGGCACAAGTTTTTTTGATGCAACTGGCACAAGTTTGTTAGACGCAACTGGCACAAGTTTATTTGACGAAACTGGCACAAGTTTTTTCGACTCAAGTGGCACAAGTTTGTTTAACGTAACTGGAACAAGTTTGTTTGACGCAATTGGCACAAGTTTGTTTGACGCAACTGCCACAAGTTTGTTCTACGCAACTGGCACAAGTTTATTTGACGCAACTGGCACAAGTTTGTTCGCCGTAACTGGCACAAGTTTGTTCGACGCAACTGGCACAAGTTTGTTCGACGCAAGTGGCACAAGTTTGTTCTACATAACTGGCACAAGTTTGTTCTACGCATCTGGCACAAGTTTGTTCTATGCAACTGGTACTAGTTTGTTCTACGCAACTGGGACATGTTTGTTCGACGCAACTGGCACAAGTTTGTTCTACCCAACTGACATAATTTTGTTCGACACAACTGGCAGAAGTTTGTTCAACGCAACTGGCACAAGTTTGTTTGACGTAACTGGCGCAAATTTGTTCGACGCAACTGTCACAAGTTTGTTCGACGCAACAGTCAAAAGTTTGTTGGATGCAACTGGCACAAGTTTGTTTAACGCAATTGGCACAAGTTTGTTCGACGCAACTGGCAAAAGTTTGTTCGATGCAACTGGCACAAGTTTGTTTAACGCAACTGGCACAATTTTGTTAGACCCAACTGGCACAAGTTTGTTTGACTCAACTGGCACAAGTTTGTTCGACGCAACTGGCAGAAGTTTGTTCAACGCAACTGGCACAAGGTTCTTCTACGCAACTGGCACAAGTTTGTTTGATGCAAATGGCACAAGTTTGTTCTACGCAACTGGCACAAGTTTGTTTGACTCAACTGGCACAAGTTTGGTTGACGCAACTGGCACAAGTTTGTTAGACGCAACTGGCACAAGTTTGTTCGAAAAATTAGGCACAAGTTTTTTCGACTCAATTGGTACAAGTTTGTTTGACGCAACTGGCACAAGTTTGTTTGACGCAAGAGGCACAAGTTTGTTTGACGCAACTGGCACAAGTTTGTTTGACGCAACTGGCACAAGTTTTTTTTTACCCAACTGGCACAAGTTTTCTCGAAGCAACTGGCACAAGTTTGTTCGCCATTTCTGGAACAAGTTTGTTCGACGCAACTGGCACAAGTTTGTTCGACGCAAATGGCGCAAGTTTGTTTGACGCAACTGTCACAAGTTTGTTCGACGCAACTGGCACAAGTTTGTTTGACGCAACTGGCACAAGTTTGTTCTACGCAACTGGGACAAGTTTGTTCTATGCAACTGGCACTAGTTTGTTCTATGCAACTGGCATAAGTTTGTTCGACACAACTGGCTAAGTTTATTCAATGCAACTGGCACAAGTTTGTTTGATGTAACTGGCGCAAGTTTGTTCGACGCAACTGTCACAAGTTTGTTCGACACAACTGGCAAAACTTTGTTCGATGCAACTGGCACAAGTTTGTTTAACACAACTGGCACAAGTTTGTTCGACCCAACTGGCAAAAGTTTGTTCGACACAACTGGCACAAGTTTGTTTGACGCAACTGGCACAAGTTCGTTTGACGCAACTGGCACAAGGTTCTTCTACGCAACTGTCCCAAGTTTGTTTGACGCAACTGGCACAAGTTTGTCCTACGCAACTGGCACAAGTTTGTTTGACGCAACTGGCACAAGTTTGTTTGTCGCAACTGGCACAAGTTTGTTTGACGCATCTGGCACAAGTTTGTTAGACGCAACTGGCACAAGTTTGTTCGACGTAACTGGCACAAGTTTTTTCGACTCAATTGGTACAAGTTTGTTTGTCGCAACTGGCACAAGTTTGTTTGACGCAATTGGCACAAGTTTGTTTGACGCAACTGGCACAAGTTTGTTTGACGCAACTGGCACAAGTTTTTTTTACGCAACTGGCACAAGTTTTCTCGAAGCAACTTGCACAAGTTTGTTCGCCATATCTGGCACAAATTTGTTCGACGCAAGTGGCACAAGTTTGTTCGACGCAAATGGCACAAGTTTGTTTGACGCAACTGGCACAAGTTTCTTCGACGCAACTGGCACAAGTTTGTTCGACGCAACTGGCACAAGTTTGTTCAACGCAACTGGCACAAGTTTGTTCTACGCAACTGGGACAAGTTTGTTCTATGCAACTGGCACTAGTTTGTTCTATGCAACTGGCATAAGTTTGTTTGACGCAACTGGTACAAGTTTGTTCTACGCAACTGGCACAAGTTTGTTCGACACAACTGGCACAAGTTTGTTCTAATCAACTCTTACTAGTTTGTTGTACACAACTGGCACAGGTTTGTTTGACACAACTGGCACAAGTTTGTTCTACGCAAATGGCAAATGTTTGTTCTACGCAACTGACACAAGTTTGTTTGACACAACTGGCAGAAGTTTGTTCAACGCAACTGGCACAAGTTTGTTTGACGTAACTGGCGCAAGTTTGTTTGACGCAACTGGCACAAGTTTGTTTGACGCAACTGGCACAAGTTTATTTGACGCAACTGGCACAAGTTTTCTCGACGAAACTGGCACAAGTTTGTTCGCCGTAACTGGCACAAGTTAGTTCGACGCAACTGGCACAAGTTTGTTCGACGCAACTGGCACAAGTTTGTTCTACATAACTGGCACAAGTTTGTTCTATGCAACTGGCACAAGTTTGTTCTACGCAACTGGCACAAGTTTGTTCTACGCATCTGGCACAAGTTTGTTTTCTGCAACTGGCACTAGTTTGTTCTACGCAACTGGGACATGTTTGTTTGACGCAACTGGCACAAGTTTGTTCTACCCAACTGACACAAGTTTGTTCGACGCAACTGGCACAAGTTTGTTCTACGCAACTGACACAAGTTTGTTTGACACAACTGGCAGAAGTTTGTTCAACGCAACTGGCACAAGTTTGTTTGACGTAACTGGCGTAAGTTTGTTCGACGCAACTGGCACAAGTTTGTTCGACGCAACTGGCAAAAGTTTGTTCGATGCAACTGGCACAAGTTTGTTTAACGCAACTGGCACAAGTTTGTTAGACTCAACTGGCACAAGTTTGTTTGACTCAACTGGCACAAGTTTGTTCGACGCAACTGGCACAAGTTTGTTTGACGCAACTGGCACAAGTTCGTTTGACGCAACTGGCACAAGGTTTTTCTACGCAATTGGCACAAGTTTGTTTGACGCAACTGGCACAAGTTTGTTCTACGCAACTGGCACAAGTTTGTTTGACGCAACTGGCACAAGTTTGGTTGACACAACTCGCACAAATTTGTTAGACGCAACTGGCACAAGTTTGTTCGACGTAACAGGCACAAGTTTTTTCGACTCAATTGGTACAAGTTTGTTTGACGCAACTATCACAAGTTTGTTTGATGCAAGAGGCACAAGTTTGTTTGACGCAACTGGCACAAGTTTGTTTGACGCAACTGGCACAAGTTTTTTTTTATGCAACTGGCACAAGTTTGTTCGCCATATCTGGCACAAGTTTGTTCGACGCAACTGTCACAAGTTCGTTCGACGCAAATGGCGCAAGTTTGTTTGACGCAACTGTCACAAGTTTGTTCGACGCAACTGGCACAAGTTTGTTCGACGCAACTGGCACAAGTTTGTTTGACGCAACTGGCACAAGTTTGTTCTACGCAACTGGGACAAGTTTGTTCTATGCAACTGGCACTAGTTTGTTCTATGCAACTGGCATAAGTTTGTTTGACGCAACTGGTACAAGTTTGTTCTACGCAACTGGCACAAGTTTGTTCGACACAACTGGCACAAGTTTGTTCTACGCAACTCTTACTAGTTTGTTGTACACAACTGGCACAGGTTTGTTTGACACAACTGGCACAAGTTTGTTCTACGCAAATGGCAAATGTTTGTTCTACGCATGTGGCACAAGTTTGTTCTATGCAACTGGCACTAGTGTGTTCTACGCAACTGGCACAAATTTGTTTGACACAACTGGCACATGTTTGTTCTACCCAACTGGCACAAGTTTGTTCGACGCAACTGGCGCAAGTTTGTTTGATGCAACTGGCACAAGTTTGTTTGACATAACTAGCACAATTTTGTTTGACGCAACTGGCACAAGTTTGTTTGACACAACTGGCAGAAGTTTGTTCAACACAACTGGCACAAGTTTGTTTGACGTAACTGGCGCAAGTTTGTTCAACGCAACTGGCACAAGTTTGTTCGACGCAACTGGCAAAAGTTTGTTCGATGCAACTGGCACAAGTTTGTTTAACGCAACTGGCACAAGTTTGTTAGACTCAACTGGCACAAGTTTGTTTGACTCAACTGGCACAAGTTTGTTCGACGCAACTGGCACAAGTTTGTTTGATGCAACTGGCACAAGTTCGTTTGACACAACTGGCACAAGGTTCTTCTACGCAACTGGCACAAGTTTGTTTGACGCAACTGGCACAAGTTTGTTCTACGCAACTGGCACAAGTTTGTTTGACGCAACTGGCACAAGTTTGGTTGACACAACTGACACAAATTTGTTAGACGCAACTGGCACAAGTGTGTTCGACGTAACAGGCACAAGTTTTTTCGACTCAATTGGTACAAGTTTGTTTGACGCAACTGGCACAAGTTTGTTTGACGCAAGAGGCACAAGTTTGTTTGACGCAACTGGCACAAGTTTGTTTGACGCAACTGGCACAAGTTTTTTTTTACGCAACTGGCACAAGTTTGTTCGCCATATCTGGCACAAGTTTGTTCGACGCAACTGTCACAAGTTCGTTCGACGCAAATGGCGCAAGTTTGTTTGACGCAACTGTCACAAGTTTCTTCGACGCAACTGGCACAAGTTTGTTCGACGCAACTGGCACAAGTTTGTTTGACGCAACTGGCACAAGTTTGTTCTACGCAACTGGGACAAGTTTGTTCTATGCAACTGGCACTAGTTTGTTCTATGCAACTGGCATAAGTTTGTTTGACGCAACTGGTACAAGTTTTTTCTACGCAACTGGCACAAGTTTGTTCGACTTAACTGGCACAAGTTTGTTCTACGCAACTCTTACTAGTTTGTTGTACACAACTGGCACAGGTTTGTTTGACACAACTGGCACAAGTTTGTTCTACGCAAATGGCAAATGTTTGTTCTACGCATGTGGCACAAGTTTGTTCTATGCAACTGGCACTAGTGTGTTCTACGCAACTGGCACAAATTTGTTTGACACAACTGGCACATGTTTGTTCTACCCAACTGGCACAAGTTTGTTCGACGCAACTGGCACAAGTTTGTTTGATGCAACTGGCACAAGTTTGTTTGACATAACTAGCACAATTTTGTTTGACACAACTGGCACAAGTTTGTTCGACACAACTGGAACAAGTTTGTTTAACATAACTGGCACAAGTTTGTTCGACCCAACTGGCACAAGTTTGTTTCACACAACTGGCACAAGTTTGTTTGACATAACTAGCACAATTTTGTTTGACACAACTGGCACAAGTTTGTTCGACACAACTGGAACAAGTTTGTTTAACATAACTGGCACAAGTTTGTTCGACCCAACTGGCACAAGTTTGTTTCACACAACTGGCACAAGTTTGTTTGACGCAACTGGCACTAGGTTGTTCTACGCAACATGTACAAGTTTGTTCTACGCAACTGGCACAAGTTTGTTTGACGCAACTGTCAAAAGTTTGTTCTATGCAACTGGCAATAGTGTGTTCGATGCAACTGGCACAAGTTTGTTCGACGCAACTGGCACAAGTTTGTTTGACGCAACTGGCACAAGTTTGTTTGACGCAACTGGCACAAGTTTGTTTGACGCAACTGGCACAAGTTTTTTTTTACCCAACTGGCACAAGTTTTCTCGAAGCAACTGGCACAAGTTTGTTCGCCATTTCTGGAACAAGTTTGTTCGACGCAACTGGCACAAGTTTGTTCGACGCAAATGGCGCAAGTTTGTTTGACGCAACTGTCACAAGTTTGTTCGACGCAACTGGCACAAGTTTGTTTGACGCAACTGGCACAAGTTTGTTCTACGCAACTGGGACAAGTTTGTTCTATGCAACTGGCACTAGTTTGTTCTATGCAACTGGCATAAGTTTGTTCGACACAACTGGCTAAGTTTATTCAATGCAACTGGCACAAGTTTGTTTGATGTAACTGGCGCAAGTTTGTTCGACGCAACTGTCACAAGTTTGTTCGACGCAACTGGCAAAACTTTGTTCGATGCAACTGGCACAAGTTGATTTAACACAACTGGCACAAGTTTGTTCGACCCAACTGGCAAAAGTTTGTTCGACACAACTGGCACAAGTTTGTTTGACGCAACTGGCACAAGTTCGTTTGACGCAACTGGCACAAGGTTCTTCTACGCAACTGTCCCAAGTTTGTTTGACGCAACTGGCACAAGTTTGTCCTACGCAACTGGCACAAGTTTGTTTGACGCAACTGGCACAAGTTTGTTTGTCGCAACTGGCACAAGTTTGTTTGACGCATCTGGCACAAGTTTGTTAGACGCAACTGGCACAAGTTTGTTCGACGTAACTGGCACAAGTTTTTTCGACTCAATTGGTACAAGTTTGTTTGACGCAACTGGCACAAGTTTGTTTGACGCAATTGGCACAAGTTTGTTTGACGCAACTGGCACAAGTTTGTTTGACGCAACTGGCACAAGTTTTTTTTACGCAACTGGCACAAGTTTTCTCGAAGCAACTTGCACAAGTTTGTTCGCCATATCTGGCACAAATTTGTTCGACGCAAGTGGCACAAGTTTGTTCGACGCAAATGGCACAAGTTTGTTTGACGCAACTGGCACAAGTTTCTTCGACGCAACTGGCACAAGTTTGTTCGACGCAACTGGCACAAGTTTGTTCAACGCAACTGGCACAAGTTTGTTCTACGCAACTGGGACAAGTTTGTTCTATGCAACTGGCACTAGTTTGTTCTATGCAACTGGCATAAGTTTGTTTGACGCAACTGGTACAAGTTTGTTCTACGCAACTGGCACAAGTTTGTTCGACACAACTGGCACAAGTTTGTTCTAATCAACTCTTACTAGATTGTTGTACACAACTGGCACAGGTTTGTTTGACACAACTGGCACAAGTTTGTTCTACGCAAATGGCAAATGTTTGTTCTACGCAACTGACACAAGTTTGTTTGACACAACTGGCAGAAGTTTGTTCAACGCAACTGGCACAAGTTTGTTTGACGTAACTGGCGCAAGTTTGTTTGACGCAACTGGCACAAGTTTGTTTGACGCAACTGGCACAAGTTTATTTGACGCAACTGGCACAAGTTTTCTCGACGAAACTGGCACAAGTTTGTTCGCCGTAACTGGCACAAGTTAGTTCGACGCAACTGGCACAAGTTTGTTCGACGCAACTGGCACAAGTTTGTTCTACATAACTGGCACAAGTTTGTTCTATGCAACTGGCACAAGTTTGTTCTACGCAACTGGCACAAGTTTGTTCTACGCATCTGGCACAAGTTTGTTTTATGCAACTGGCACTAGTTTGTTCTACGCAACTGGGACATGTTTGTTTGACGCAACTGGCACAAGTTTGTTCTACCCAACTGACACAAGTTTGTTCGACGCAACTGGCACAAGTTTGTTCTACGCAACTGACACAAGTTTGTTTGACACAACTGGCAGAAGTTTGTTCAACGCAACTGGCACAAGTTTGTTTGACGTAACTGGCGCAAGTTTGTTCGACGCAACTGGCACAAGTTTGTTCGACGCAACTGGCAAAAGTTTGTTCGATGCAACTGGCACAAGTTTGTTTAACGCAACTGGCACAAGTTTGTTAGACTCAACTGGCACAAGTTTGTTTGACTCAACTGGCACAAGTTTGTTCGACGCAACTGGCACAAGTTTGTTTGACGCAACTGGCACAAGTTCGTTTGACGCAACTGGCACAAGGTTTTTCTACGCAATTGGCACAAGTTTGTTTGACGCAACTGGCACAAGTTTGTTCTACGCAACTGGCACAAGTTTGTTTGACGCAACTGGCACAAGTTTGGTTGACACAACTGGCACAAATTTGTTAGACGCAACTGGCACAAGTTTGTTCGACGTAACAGGCACAAGTTTTTTCGACTCAATTGGTACAAGTTTGTTTGACGCAACTGGCACAAGTTTGTTTGATGCAAGAGGCACAAGTTTGTTTGACGCAACTGGCACAAGTTTGTTTGACGCAACTGGCACAAGTTTTTTTTTACGCAACTGGCACAAGTTTGTTCGCCATATCTGGGACAAGTTTGTTCGACGCAACTGTCACAAGTTCGTTCGACGCAAATGGCGCAAGTTTGTTTGACGCAACTGTCACAAGTTTGTTCGACGCAACTGGCACAAGTTTGTTCGACGCAACTGGCACAAGTTTGTTTGACGCAACTGGCACAAGTTTGTTCTACGCAACTGGGACAAGTTTGTTCTATGCAACTGGCACTAGTTTGTTCTATGCAACTGGCATAAGTTTGTTTGACGCAACTGGTACAAGTTTGTTCTACGCAACTGGCACAAGTTTGTTCGACACAACTGGCACAAGTTTGTTCTACGCAACTCTTACTAGTTTGTTGTACACAACTGGCACAGGTTTGTTTGACACAACTGGCACAAGTTTGTTCTACGCAAATGGCAAATGTTTGTTCTACGCATGTGGCACAAGTTTGTTCTATGCAACTGGCACTAGTGTGTTCTACGCAACTGGCACAAATTTGTTTGACACAACTGGCACATGTTTGTTCTACCCAACTGGCACAAGTTTGTTCGACGCAACTGGCGCAAGTTTGTTTGATGCAACTGGCACAAGTTTGTTTGACATAACTAGCACAATTTTGTTTGACGCAACTGGCACAAGTTTGTTTGACACAACTGGCAGAAGTTTGTTCAACACAACTGGCACAAGTTTGTTTGACGTAACTGGCGCAAGTTTGTTCAACGCAACTGGCACAAGTTTGTTCGACGCAACTGGCAAAAGTTTGTTCGATGCAACTGGCACAAGTTTGTTTAACGCAACTGGCACAAGTTTGTTAGACTCAACTGGCACAAGTTTGTTTGACTCAACTGGCACAAGTTTGTTCGACGCAACTGGCACAAGTTTGTTTGACGCAACTGGCACAAGTTCGTTTGACACAACTGGCACAAGGTTCTTCTACGCAACTGGCACAAGTTTGTTTGACGCAACTGGCACAAGTTTGTTCTACGCAACTGGCACAAGTTTGTTTGACGCAACTGGCACAAGTTTGGTTGACACAACTGACACAAATTTGTTAGACGCAACTGGCACAAGTGTGTTCGACGTAACAGGCACAAGTTTTTTCGACTCAATTGGTACAAGTTTGTTTGACGCAACTGGCACAAGTTTGTTTGACGCAAGAGGCACAAGTTTGTTTGACGCAACTGGCACAAGTTTGTTTGACGCAACTGGCACAAGTTTTTTTTTACGCAACTGGCACAAGTTTGTTCGCCATATCTGGCACAAGTTTGTTCGACGCAACTGTCACAAGTTCGTTCGACGCAAATGGCGCAAGTTTGTTTGACGCAACTGTCACAAGTTTCTTCGACGCAACTGGCACAAGTTTGTTCGACGCAACTGGCACAAGTTTGTTTGACGCAACTGGCACAAGTTTGTTCTACGCAACTGGGACAAGTTTGTTCTATGCAACTGGCATAAGTTTGTTTGACGCAACTGGTACAAGTTTGTTCTACGCAACTGGCACAAGTTTGTTCTATGCAACTGGCATAAGTTTGTTTGACGCAACTGGTACAAGTTTGTTCTACGCAACTGGCACAAGTTTGTTCTACGCAACTGGCACAAGTTTGTTCTACGCAACTGGCACAAGTTTGTTCTACGCAACTGGCACAAGTTTGTTCTATGCAACTGGCATAAGTTTGTTTGACGCAACTGGTACAAGTTTGTTCTACGCAACTGGCACAAGTTTGTTCTACGCAACTGGGACAAGTTTGTTCTATGCAACTGGCATAAGTTTGTTTGACGCAACTGGTACAAGTTTGTTCTACGCAACTGGCACAAGTTTGTTCGACTTAACTGGCACAAGTTTGTTCTACGCAACTCTTACTAGTTTGTTGTACACAACTGGCACAGGTTTGTTTGACACAACTGGCACAAGTTTGTTCTACGCAAATGGCAAATGTTTGTTCTACGCATGTGGCACAAGTTTGTTCTATGCAACTGGCACTAGTGTGTTCTACGCAACTGGCACAAATTTGTTTGACACAACTGGCACATGTTTGTTCTACCCAACTGGCACAAGTTTGTTCGACGCAACTGGCGCAAGTTTGTTTGATGCAACTGGCACAAGTTTGTTTGACATAACTAGCACAATTTTGTTTGACACAACTGGCACAAGTTTGTTCGACACAACTGGAACAAGTTTGTTTAACTTAACTGGCACAAGTTTGTTCGACCCAACTGGCACAAGTTTGTTTCACACAACTGGCACAAGTTTGTTTGACGCAACTGGCACTAGGTTGTTCTACGCAACATGTACAAGTTTGTTCTACGCAACTGGCACAAGTTTGTTTGACGCAACTGTCAAAAGTTTGTTCTATGCAACTGGCAATAGTGTGTTCGATGCAACTGGCACAAGTTTGTTCGACGCAACTGGCACAAGTTTGTTTGACGCAACTGGCACAAGTTTGTTAGACGCAACTGGCACAAGTTTGTTCAACGCAACTGGCACAAGTTTTTTTTAATCAATTGGCACAAGTTTGTTTGACGCAACTGGCACAAGTTTGTTTGACGCAATTGGCACAAGTTTGTTTGACGCAACTTGCACGAGTTTGTTTGACGCAACTGGCACAAGTTTATTTGACGCAACTGGCACAAGTTCTGTCGACGCAACTGGCACAAGTTTGTTCGCCGTAACTGGCACAAGTTTGTTTGACGCAACTGGCACAAGTTTTTTTTTACGCAACTGGCACAAGTTTTCTCGACGCAAGTGGCACAAGTTGGTTCGCCGTAACTGGCACAAGTTTGTTCGACGCAACTGGCACAAGTTTGTTCGACGCAACTGGCACAAGTTTGTTTGACGCAACTGGCACAAGTTTCTTCGACGCAACTGGCACAAGTTTGTTCGACGAACTGCCACTAGTTTGTTTGACGCAATTGGCACAAGTTTGTTCTACTCAACTGGAACAAGTTTGTTCTATGCAACTGGCACTAGTTTGTTTTATGCAACTGGCATAAGTTTGTGTGACGCAACTGGCACAAGTTTGTTCTACAAACTAGCACAAGTTTGTTCGACGCAACTGGCACAAGGTTGTTCTACGCAATTGGCACAAATTTGTTCTACGCATCTGGCACAAGTTTGTTACACGCAACTGGCACAAGTTTTTTCTACGTAACTGGCACAAGTTTGTTGGATGCCGCTGACACAAGTTTGTTCGACGAAACTGGCCCAAGTTTTTTTGACGCAACTGGCACAAGTTTGTTAGACGCAACTGGCACAAGTTTGTTCGACGCAACTGGCACATGTTTTTTCGACTCAATTGGCACAAGTTTGTTTGACGCAACTGGAACAAGTTTGTTTGACGCAACTGGCACAAGTTTGTTTGACGCAACTGGCACAAGTTTGTTTGACACAACTGGCACAAGTTTATTTGACGCAACTGGCACAAGTTTTCTCGACGAAACTGGCACAAGTTTGTTCGCCGTAACTGGCACAAGTTTGTTCGACGCAACTGGCACAAGTTTTTTTGACGCAAATGGCACAAGTTTGTTCTACATAACTGGCACAAGTTTGTTCTATGCAACTGGCACAAGTTTGTTCTACACATCTGGCACAGGTTTGTTCTATGCAACTGGCACAAATTTGTTCTACCCAATTGACACAAGTTTGTTCGACGCAACTGGCACAAGTTTGTTCTATGCAACTGACACAAGTTTGATTGACACAATTGGCAGAAGTTTGTTCAACGCAACTGGCACAAGTTTGTTGGACGCAACTGGCGCAAGTTTTTTCGACGCAACTGGCACAAGTTTGTTCGACGAAAAGGGCAAAAGTTTGTTCTACGCAACTGGCACAAGTTTGTTTGACGCAACTGGCACAAGTTTGTTCTACGCAACTGGCACAAGTTTGTTTGACGCAACTGGCACAACTTTGTTCGACGCAACTGGCACAAGTTTGTTAGACGCAACTGGCACAAGTTTGTTCGACATAACAGTCACAAGTTTTTTCGACTCAATTGGTACAAGTTTGTTTGATGCAACTGGCACAAGTTTGTTTGACGCAAAAGGCACAAGTTTGTTTGACGCAACTGGCACAAGTTTGTTTGACGCAACTGGCGCAAGTTTTTTTTTTACGCGACTGGCACAAGTTTTCTCGAAGCAACTGGCACAAGTTTGTTTGCCATATCTGGCACAAGTTTGTTCGACGCAACTGGCACAAGTTTGTTTGACGCAACTGGCACATGTTTGTTAGACGCAACTGGCACAAGTTTGTTCAACGCAACTGGCACAAGTTTTTTCGAATCAATTGGCACAAGTTTGTTTGACGCAACTGGCACAATTTTGTTTGACGCAACTGGCACAAGTTTGTTCTATGCAACTGGCACAAGTTTGTTTGACGCAACTGGCACAAGTTTATTTGACGCAACTGGCACAACTTTTCTCGACGCAACTGGCACAAGTTGGTTCGCCGTAACTGGCACAAGTTTGTTTGACGCAACTGGCACAAGTTTATTTGATGCAACTGGCACAAGTTTTCTCGACGCAAGTGGCACAAGTTTGTTAGCCGTAACTGGCACAAGTTTGTTCGACGCAACTGGCACAAGTTTGTTCGACGCAACTGGCACAAGTTTGTTTGACGCAACTGCCACAAATTTCTTGGACGCAACTGGCACAAGTTTGTTCGACGCAACTGGCACAAGTTTGTTTGATGCAATTGGCACAAGTTTGTTCTACTCAACTGGCACAAGTTTGTTCTGTGCAACTGGCACTAGTTTGTTTTACGCAACTGGCATAAGTTTGTTTGACGCAACTGGCACAAGTTTGTTCTACCAACTAGCACAAGTTTGTTCGACTCAACTGGCACAAGGTTGTTCTACGCAACTGGCACAAGTTTTCTCGAAGCAACTGGCACAAGTTTGTTCGCCATATCTGGCACAAGTCTGTTCGACGCAACTGGCACAAGTTTGTTCAACGCAAATGGCACAAGTTTGTTTGACGCAACTGGCACAAGTTTCTTCGATGCAACTGGCACAAGTTTGTTCGACGCAACTGGCACAAGTTTGTTTGACGCAACTGGCACAAGTTTGTTCTACGCAACTGGCACAAGTTTGTTCTATGCAACTGGCACTAGTTTGTTCTATGCAACTGGCATAAGTTTGTTTGACACAACTGGTACAAGTTTGTTCTACACAACAGGCATAAGTTTGTTCGACAAAACTGGCACAAGTTTGTTCTACGCAACTCTTTCTAGTTTGTTGTACACAACTGGCACAGGTTTGTTTGACACAACTGGCACAAGTTTGTTCTACGCAAATGGCAAATGTTTGTTCTACGCAACTGACACAAGTTTGTTTGACACATCTGGCAGAAGTTTGTTCAACGCAACTGGCACAAGTTTGTTTGACGTAACTGGCGCAAGTTTGTTCGACGCAACTGGCACAAGTTTGTTCGATGCAACTGGCAAAAGTTTGTTCGATGCAACTGGCACAAGTTTGTTTAACGCAACTGGCACAAGTTTGTTCTACCCAACTGGCACAAGTTTGTTTGACTCAACTGGCACAAGTTTGTTTGACGCAACTGGCAAAAGTTTGTTTGACGCAACTGGCACAAGTTCGTTTGACGCAACTGGCACAAGGTTCTTCTACGCAACTGGCACAAGTTTGTTTGACGCAACTGGCACAAGTTTGTTCTACACAACTGGGACAAGTTTGTTTGATGCAACTGGCACAAGTTTGTTTGACGCAACTGGCACAAGTTTTTTTTGACGCAACTGGCACAAGTTTGTTAGACGCAACTGGCACAAGTTTGTTCGACGTAACAGGTACAAATTTTTTCGACTCAATTGTTACAAGTTTGTTTGAAGCAACTGGCTCAAGTTTGTTTGACGCAAGAGGCACAAGTTTATTTGACGCAACTGGTACAAGTTTGTTTGACGCAACTGGCACAAGTTTTTTTTTACGCAACTGGCACAAGTTTTCTCGAAGCAACTGGCACAAGTTTGTTCGCCATATCTGGCACAAGTTTGTTCGACGCAACTGGCACAAGTTTGTTTGACGCAACTGGCACAAGTTTGTTAGACGCAACTGGCACAAGTTTGTTCAACGCAACTGGCACAAGTTTTTTCGAATCAATTGGCACAAGTTTGTTTGACGCAACTGGCACAAGTTTGTTTGACGCAACTGGCACAAGTTTGTTTGACGCAACTGGCATAAGTTTGTTTGACGCAACTGGCACAAGTTTGTTTGACACAACTGGCAAAAGTTTGTTCTACTCAACTGGCACAAGTTTGTTCTATGCAACTGGCACTAGTTTGTTTTACGCAACTGGCATAAGTTTGATTGACACAACTGGCACAAGTTTGTTCTACCAACTAGCACAAGTTTGTTCGACTCAACTGGCACAAGGTTGTTCTACGCAACTGGCACAAGGTTGTTCTACGCAACTGGCACAAGTTTGTTTGACGCAACTGGCACAAGTTTGTTTGATGCAACTGGCACAAGTTTGTTGGATGCCACTGGCACAAGTTTGTTTGACGAAACTGGCACAAGTTTTTTTGACGCAACTGGCACAAGTTTGTTCTGCGCAACTGACACAAGTTTGTTTGACGCAACTGGCACAAGTTTGTTCGACGCAACTGGCACAAGTTTGTTGGATGCCACTGGCACAAGTTTGTTTGACGAAACTGGCACAAGTTTTTTTGACGCAACTGGCACAAGTTTGTTAGACGCAACTGGCACAAGTTTTTTTTTACGCAACTGGCACAAGTTTTTTCGACTCAAGAGGCACAAGTTTGTTTGACGCAACTAGAACAATTTTGTTTGACACAATTGGCACAAGTTTGTTTGACGCAACTGGCACAAGTTTGTTTGACGCAACTGGCACAAGTTTATTTGACGCAACTGGCACAAGTTTTCTCGACGAAACTGGCACAAGTTTGTTCGCTGTAACTGGCACAAGTTTGACGACGCAACTGGCACAAGTTTGTTAGACGCAACTGGCACAAGTTAGTTCTACATAACTGGCACAAGTTTGTTCTATGCAACTGGAACAAGTTTGTTCTACGCATCTGGCACAAGTTTGTTCTATGCAACTGGCACTAGTTTGTTCTACGCAACTGGGACATGTTTGTTTGACGCAACTGGCACAAGTTTGTTCTACCCAACTGACACAAGTTTGTTCGAAGCAACTGGCACAAGTTTGTTCTACGCAACTGACACAAGTTTGTTTGACACAACTGGCAGAAGTTTGTTCAACGCAACTGGCACAAGTTTGTTTGACGTAACTGGCGCAAGTTTGCTCGATGCAACTGGCACAAGTTTGTTTAACGCAACTGGCACAAGTTTGTTAGACCCAACTGGCACAAGTTTGTTTGATTCAACTGGCACAAGTTTGTTTGACGCAACTGGCACAATTTTGTTTGACGCAACTGGCACAAGTTCGTTTGACGCAACTGGCACAAGGTTCTTCTACGCAACTGGCACAAGTTTGTTTGACGCAACTGGCACAAGTTTGTTCTACGCAACTGGCACAGGTTTGTTTGACGCAACTGGCACAAGTTTGGTTGACGCAACGGGCACAAGTTTGTTAGATGCAACTGGCACAAGTTTGTTCGACGTAACAGGCACAAGTTTTTTCGACTCAATTGGTACAAGTTTGTTTGACGCAACTGGCACAAGTTTGTTTGACGCAAGAGGCACAAGTTTGTTCTATGCATCTGGCACAAGTTTGTTTGACGCAACTAGCACAAGTTTTTTTTTTACCCAACTGCCACAAGTTTTCTCGAAGCAACTGGCACAAGTTTGTTCGCCATATCTGGCACAAGTTTGTTTGACTCAACTGGCACAAGTTTGTTCGACGCAAAGGGCGCAAGTTTGTTTGACGCAACTGTCACAAGTTTCTTCGACGCAACTGGCACAAGTTTGTTCGACGCAACTGGCACAAGTTTGTTTGACGCAACTGGCACAAGTTTGTTCTACGCAACTGGGACAAGTTTGTTCTATGTAACTGGCACTAGTTTGTTCTATGCAACAGGCATAAGTTTGTTCGACACAACTGGCAGAAGTTTGTTCAACGCAACTGGCACAAGTTTGCTTGACGTAACTGGCGCAAGTTTGTTCGACGCAACTGTCAGAAGTTTGTTCAACGCAACTGGCAAAACTTTGTTCGGTGCAACTGGCACAAGTTTGTTTAACGCAACTGGCACAAGTTTATTCGACCCAACTGGCACAAGTTTGTTTGACGTAACAGGCACAAGTTTTTTCGACTCAATTGGCACAAGTTTGTTTGACGCAAGAGGCACAAGTTTTTTTGACGCAACTGGCACAAGTTTGTTTGACGCAACTGGCACAAGTTTTTTTTTTACGCAACTGGCACAAGTTTTTTTTTACGCAACTGGCACAAGTTTGTTCTACGCAACTGGGACAAGTTTGTTCTATGCAACTGGCACTAGTTTGTTCTATGCAACTGGCATAAGTTTGTTCGACACAACTGGCAGAAGTTTGTTCAACGCAACTGGCACAAGTTTGTTTGACGTAACTGGCGCAAGTTTGTTCGACGCAACTGTCTGAAGTTTGTTTGACGCAACTGGCAAAACTTTGTTCGATGCAACTGGCACAAGTTTGTTTAACGCAACTGGCACAAGTTTGTTAGACGCAACTGGCACAAGTTTGTTCGACGTAACTGGCACAAGTTTTTTCGACTCAATTGGTACAAGTTTGTTTGACGCAACTGGCACAAGTTTGTTTGACGCAACTGGCACAAGTTTTTTTTTACGCAACTGGCACAAGTATGTTTGACGCAACTGGCACAAGTTTTTTTTTACGCAACTGGCACAAGTTTTCTCGAAGCAACTGGCACAAGTTTGTTCGCCATATCTGGCACAAGTTTGTTCGACGCAACTGGCACAAGTTTGTTTGACGCAACTGGCACAAGTTTGTTAGACGCAAATGGCACAAGTATGTTTGACGCAACTGGCACAAGTTTGTTCGACGCAACTGGCACAAGTTTGTTCGACGCAACTGGTACAAGTTTGTTCAACGCAACTGGCACAAGTTTGTTCTACGCAACTGGGACAAGTTTGTTCTATGCAACTGGCACTAGTTTGTTCTATGCAACTGGCATAAGTTTTTTTGACGCAACTGGTACAAGTTTGTTCTACGCAACTGGCACAAGTTTGTTCGACACAACTGGCACAAGTTTGTTCTACGCAACTCTTACTAGTTTGTTGTACACAACTGGCACAAGTTTGTTTGAGACAACTGGCACAAGTTTGTTCTACGCAAATGGCAATTGTTTGTTCTACGCAACTGACACAAGTTTGTTTGACACAACTGGCAGAAGTTTGTTCAACGCAACTGGCACAAGTTTGTTTGACGTAACTGGCGCAAGTTTGTTCGACGCAACTGGCACAAGTTTGTTCGATGCAACTGGCAAAAGTTTGTTCGATGCAACAGGCACAAGTTTGTTTAAAGCAAATGGCACAAGTTTGTTCAACGCAACTGGCACTAGTTATTTCTAATCAATTGGCACAAGTTTGTTTGACGCAACTGGCACAAGTTTGTTTGATGCAACTGGCACAAGTTTGTTTGACGCAACTGGCATAAGTTTGTTTGACGCAACTGGCACAAGTTTGTTTGACACAACTGGCAAAAGTTTGTTCTACTTAACTGGCACAAGTTTGTTCTATGCAACTGGCACTAGTTTGTTTTACGCAACTGGCATAAGTTTGATTGACACAACTGGCACAAGTTTGTTCTACCAACTAGCACAAGTTTGTTCGACTCAACTGGCACAAGGTTGTTCTAATCAACTGGCACAAGTTTGTTCTACGCAACTGGCACAAGTTTGTTTGACGCAACTGGCACAAGTTTGTTCGACGCAACTGGCACAAGTTTGTTGGATGCCACTGGCACAAGTTTGTTTGACGAAACTGGCACAAGTTTTTTTGACGCAACCGGCACAAGTTTGTTAGACGCAACTGGCACAAGTTTGTTCGACGCAACTGGCACAAGTTTTTTCGACTCAAGAGGCACAAGTTTGTTTGACGCAACTAGAACAAATTTGTTTGACACAACTGGCACAAGTTTGTTTGACGCAACTGGCACAAGTTTCTTTGACGCAACTGGCACAAGTTTATTTGACGCAACTGGCACAAGTTTTCTCGACGAAACTGGCACAAGTTTGTTCGCCGTAACTGGCACAAGTTAGTTCAACGCAACTGGCACAAGTTTGTTCGACGCAACTGGCACAAGTTTGTTCTACATAACTGGCACAAGTTTGTTTTATGCAACTGGCACAAGTTTGTTCTACGCAACTGGCACAAGTTTGTTCTACGCATCTGGCACAAGTTTGTTCTATGCAACTGGCACTTGTTTGTTCTACGCAACTGGGACATGTTTGTTTGACACAACTGGCACAAGTTTGTTCTACTCAACTGACACAAGTTTGTTCGACGCAACTGGCACAAGTTTGTTCTGCGCAACTGACACAAGTTTGTTTGACACAACTGGCAGAAGTTTGTTCAACGCAACTGGCACAAGTTTGTTTGACGTAACTGGCGCAAGTTTGTTCGACGCAACTGGCACAAGTTTGTTCGACGCAACTGGCAAAAGCTTGTTCGATGCAACTGGCACAAGTTTGTTTAACGCAACTGGCACAAGTTTGTTAGACTCAACTGGCACAAGTTTGTTTGACTTAACTGGCACAAGTTTGTTCGACGCAACTGGCACAAGTTTGTTTGACGCAACTGGCACAAGTTCGTTTGACGCAACTGGCACAAGGTTCTTCTACGCAACTGGCACAAGTTTGTTTGACGCAACTGGCACAAGTTTGTTCTACGCAACTGGCACAAGTTTGTTTGACGCAACTGGCACAAGTTTGGTTGACGCAAGTGGCACACATGTTTGTTAGACGCAACTGGCACAAGTTTGTTCGACGTAACTGGCACAAGTTTTTTCGACTCAATTGGTACAAGTTTGTTTGACGCAACTGGCACAAGTTTGTTTGACGCAAGAGGCACAAGTTTGTTTGACGCAACTGGCACAAGTTTGTTTGACGCAACTGGCACAAGTTTTTTTTTACGCAACTGGCACAAGTTTGTTCGCCATATCTGGCAAAAGTTTGTTCGACGCAACTGTCACAAGTTCGTTCGACGCAAATGGCAAATGTTTGTTCTATGCATGTGGCACAAGTTTGTTCTATGCAACTGGCACTAGTGTGTTCTACGCAACTGGCACAAATTTGTTTGACACAACTGGCACATGTTTGTTCTACCCAACTGGCACAAGTTTGTTCGACGCAACTGGCACAAGTTTGTTTGACGCACTGCACAAATTTCTTGGACGCAACTGGCACAAGTTTGTTCGACGTAACTGGCACAAGTTTGTTTGATGCAATTGGCACAAGTTTGTTCTACTCAACTGGCACAAGTTGGTTCTATGCAACTGGCACTAGTTTGTTTTACGCAACTGGCATAAGTTTGTTTGACGCAACTGGCACAAGTTTGTTCTACCAACTAGCACAAGTTTGTTCGACTCAACTGGCACAAGGTTGTTCTACGCAACTGGCACAAGTTTTCTCGAAGCAACTGGCACAAGTTTGATCGCCATATCTGGCACAAGTTTGTTCGACGCAACTGGCACAAGTTTGTTCGCCATATCTGGCACAAGTTTGTTTGACGCAACTGGCACAAGTTTCTTCGACATAACTGGCACAAGTTTGTTCGACGCAACTGGCACAAGTTTGTTCAACGCAACTGGCACAAGTTTGTTCTACGCAACTGGGACAAGTTTGTTCTATGCAACTGGCACTAGTTTGTTCTATGCAACTGGCATAAGTTTGTTTGACGCAACTGGTACAAGTTTGTTCTATGCAACTGGCACAAGTTTGTTCGACACAACTGGCACAAGTTTGTTCTACGCAACTCTTACTAGTTTGTTGTACACAACTGGCACAGGTTTGTTTGACACAACTGGCACAAGTTTGTTCTACGCAAATGGCAAATGTTTGTTCTACGCAACTGACACAAGTTTGTTTGACACAACTGGCAGAAGTTTGTTCAACGCAACTGGCACAAGTTTGTTTGACGTAACTGGCGCAAGTTTGTTCGACGCAACTGGCACAAGTTTGTTCGATGCAACTGGCAAAAGTTTGTTCGATGCAACTGGCACAAGTTTGTTTAACGCAACTGGCACAAGTTTGTTCTACCCAACTGGCACAAGTTTGTTTGACTCAACTGGCACAAGTTTGTTTGACGCAACTGGCAAAAGTTTGTTTGACGCAACTGGCACAAGTTCGTTTGACGCAACTGGCACAAGGTTCTTCTACGTAACTGGCACAAGTTTGTTTGACGCAACTGGCACAAGTTTGTTCTACGCAACTGGGACAAGTTTGTTTGATGCAACTGGCACAAGTTTGTTTGACGCAACTGGCACAAGTTTTTTTTGACGCAACTGGCACAAGTTTGTTAGACGCAACTGGCAAAAGTTTGTTCGACGTAACAGGTACAAGTTTTTTCGACTCAATTGTTACAAGTTTGTTTGACGCAACTGGCTCAAGTTTGTTTGACGCAAGAGGCACAAGTTTTTTTGACGCAACTGGTACAAGTTTGTTTGACGCAACTGGCACAAGTTTTTTTTTACGCAACTGGCACAAGTTTTCTCGAAGCAACTGGCACAAGTTTGTTCGCCATATCTGGCACAAGTTTGTTCGACGCAAGTGGCACAAGTTTGTTTGACGCAACTGGCACAAGTTTGTTAGACGCAACTGGCACAAGTTTGTTCAACGCAACTGGCACAAGTTTTTTCGAATCAATTGGCTCAAGTTTGTTTGACGCAACTGGCACAAGTTTGTTTGACGCAACTGGCACAAGTTTGTTTGACGCAACTGGCATAAGTTTGTTTGACGCAACTGGCACAAGTTTGTTTGACACAACTGGCAAAAGTTTGTTCTACTCAACTGGCACAAGTTTGTTCTATGCAACTGGCACTAGTTTGTTTTACGCAACTGGCATAAGTTTGATTGACACAACTGGCACAAGTTTGTTCTACCAACTAGCACAAGTTTGTTCGACTCAACTGGCACAAGGTTGTTCTACGCAACTGGCACAAGGTTGTTCTACGCAACTGGCACAAGTTTGTTTGACGCAACTGGCACAAGTTTGTTTGACGCAACTGGCACAAGTTTGTTGGATGCCACTGGCACAAGTTTGTTTGGCGAAACTGGCACAAGTTTGTTCGACGCAACTGGCACAAGTTTGTTCTGCGCAACTGACACAAGTTTGTTTGACGCAACTGGCACAAGTTTGTTCGACGCAACTGGCACAAGTTTGTTGAATGCCACTGGCACAAGTTTGTTTGACGAAACTGGCACAAGTTTTTTTGACGCAACTGGCACAAGTTTGTTAGACGCAACTGGCACAAGTTTTTTTTTACGCAACTGGCACAAGTTTTTTCGACTCAAGAGGCACAAGTTTGTTTGACGCAACTAGAACAAGTTTGTTTGACACAACTGGCATAAGTTTGTTTGACGCAACTGGCACAAGTTTGTTTGACGCAACTGGCACAAGTTTATTTGACGCAACTGGCACAAGTTTTCTCGACGAAACTGGCACAAGTTTGTTCGCTGTAACTGGCACAAGTTTGACGACGCAACTGGCACAATTTTGTTAGACGCAACTGGCACAAGTTAGTTCTACATAACTGGCACAAGTTTGTTCTATGCAACTGGAACAAGTTTGTTCTACACAACTGGCACAAGTTTGTTCTACGCATCTGGCACAAGTTTGTTCTATGCAACTGGCACTAGTTTGTTCTACGCAACTGGGACATGTTTGTTTGACGCAACTGGCACAAGTTTGTTCTACCCAACTGACACAAGTTTGTTCGAAGCAACTGGCACAAGTTTGTTCTACGCAACTGACACAAGTTTGTTTGACACAACTGGCAGAAGTTTGTTCAACGCAACTGGCACAAGTTTGTTTGACGTAACTGGCGCAAGTTTGCTCGATGCAACTGGCACAAGTTTGTTTAACGCAACTGGCACAAGTTTGTTAGACCCAACTGGCACAAGTTTGTTTGATTCAACTGGCACAAGTTTGTTTGACGCAACTGGCACAATTTTGTTTGACGCAACTGGCACAAGTTCGTTTATCGCAACTGGCACAAGGTTCTTCTACGCAACTGGCACAAGTTTGTTTGACGCAACTGGCACAAGTTTGTTCTACGCAACTGGCACAGGTTTGTTTGACGCAACTGGCACAAGTTTGGTTGACGCAACGGGCACAAGTTTGTTAGATGCAACTGGCACAAGTTTGTTCGACGTAACAGGCACAAGTTTTTTCGACTCAATTGGTACAAGTTTGTTTGACGCAACTGGCACAAGTTTGTTTGACGCAAGAGGCACAAGTTTGTTCTATGCATCTGGCACAAGTTTGTTTGACGCAACTAGCACAAGTTTTTTTTTTACCCAACTGCCACAAGTTTTCTCGAAGCAACTGGCACAAGTTTGTTCGCCATATCTGGCACAAGTTTTTTTCGACTCAACTGGCACAAGTTTGTTCGACGCAAAGGGCGCAAGTTTGTTTGACGCAACTGTCACAAGTTTCTTCGACGCAACTGGCACAAGTTTGTTCGACGCAACTGGCACAAGTTTGTTTGACGCAACTGGCACAAGTTTGTTCTACGCAACTGGGACAAGTTTGTTCTATGTAACTGGCACTAGTTTGTTCTATGCAACAGGCATAAGTTTGTTCGACACAACTGGCAGAAGTTTATTCAACGCAACTGGCACAAGTTTGTTTGACGTAACTGGCGCAAGTTTGTTCGACGCAACTGTCAGAAGTTTGTTCAACGCAACTGGCAAAACTTTGTTCGGTGCAACTGGCACAAGTTTGTTTAACGCAACTGGCACTAGTTTGTTCTATGCAACTGGCATAAGTTTGTTTGACGCAACTGGTACAAGTTTGTTCTATGCAACTGGCACAAGTTTGTTCGACACAACTGGCACAAGTTTGTTCTACGCAACTCTTACTAGTTTGTTGTACACAACTGGCACAGGTTTGTTTGACACAACTGGCACAAGTTTGTTCTACGCAAATGGCAAATGTTTGTTCTACGCAACTGACACAAGTTTGTTTGACACAACTGGCAGAAGTTTGTTCAACGCAACTGGCACAAGTTTGTTTGACGTAACTGGCGCAAGTTTGTTCGACGCAACTGGCACAAGTTTGTTCGATGCAACTGGCAAAAGTTTGTTCGATGCAACTGGCACAAGTTTGTTTAACGCAACTGGCACAAGTTTGTTCTACCCAACTGGCACAAGTTTGTTTGACTCAACTGGCACAAGTTTGTTTGACGCAACTGGCAAAAGTTTGTTTGACGCAACTGGCACAAGTTCGTTTGACGCAACTGGCACAAGGTTCTTCTACGTAACTGGCACAAGTTTGTTTGACGCAACTGGCACAAGTTTGTTCTACGCAACTGGGACAAGTTTGTTTGATGCAACTGGCACAAGTTTGTTTGACGCAACTGGCACAAGTTTTTTTTGACGCAACTGGCACAAGTTTGTTAGACGCAACTGGCAAAAGTTTTTTCGACGTAACAGGTACAAGTTTTTTCGACTCAATTGTTACAAGTTTGTTTGACGCAACTGGCTCAAGTTTGTTTGACGCAAGAGGCACAAGTTTTTTTGACGCAACTGGTACAAGTTTGTTTGACGCAACTGGCACAAGTTTTTTTTTACGCAACTGGCACAAGTTTTCTCGAAGCAACTGGCACAAGTTTGTTCGCCATATCTGGCACAAGTTTGTTCGACGCAAGTGGCACAAGTTTGTTTGACGCAACTGGCACAAGTTTGTTAGACGCAACTGGCACAAGTTTGTTCAACGCAACTGGCACAAGTTTTTTCGAATCAATTGGCTCAAGTTTGTTTGACGCAACTGGCACAAGTTTGTTTGACGCAACTGGCACAAGTTTGTTTGACGCAACTGGCATAAGTTTGTTTGACGCAACTGGCACAAGTTTGTTTGACACAACTGGCAAAAGTTTGTTCTACTCAACTGGCACAAGTTTGTTCTATGCAACTGGCACTAGTTTGTTTTACGCAACTGGCATAAGTTTGATTGACACAACTGGCACAAGTTTGTTCTACCAACTAGCACAAGTTTGTTCGACTCAACTGGCACAAGGTTGTTCTACGCAACTGGCACAAGGTTGTTCTACGCAACTGGCACAAGTTTGTTTGACGCAACTGGCACAAGTTTGTTTGACGCAACTGGCACAAGTTTGTTGGATGCCACTGGCACAAGTTTGTTTGGCGAAACTGGCACAAGTTTGTTCGACGCAACTGGCACAAGTTTGTTCTGCGCAACTGACACAAGTTTGTTTGACGCAACTGGCACAAGTTTGTTCGACGCAACTGGCACAAGTTTGTTGAATGCCACTGGCACAAGTTTGTTTGACGAAACTGGCACAAGTTTTTTTGACGCAACTGGCACAAGTTTGTTAGACGCAACTGGCACAAGTTTTTTTTTACGCAACTGGCACAAGTTTTTTCGACTCAAGAGGCACAAGTTTGTTTGACGCAACTAGAACAAGTTTGTTTGACACAACTGGCATAAGTTTGTTTGACGCAACTGGCACAAGTTTGTTTGACGCAACTGGCACAAGTTTATTTGACGCAACTGGCACAAGTTTTCTCGACGAAACTGGCACAAGTTTGTTCGCTGTAACTGGCACAAGTTTGACGACGCAACTGGCACAATTTTGTTAGACGCAACTGGCACAAGTTAGTTCTACATAACTGGCACAAGTTTGTTCTATGCAACTGGAACAAGTTTGTTCTACACAACTGGCACAAGTTTGTTCTACGCATCTGGCACAAGTTTGTTCTATGCAACTGGCACTAGTTTGTTCTACGCAACTGGGACATGTTTGTTTGACGCAACTGGCACAAGTTTGTTCTACCCAACTGACACAAGTTTGTTCGAAGCAACTGGCACAAGTTTGTTCTACGCAACTGACACAAGTTTGTTTGACACAACTGGCAGAAGTTTGTTCAACGCAACTGGCACAAGTTTGTTTGACGTAACTGGCGCAAGTTTGCTCGATGCAACTGGCACAAGTTTGTTTAACGCAACTGGCACAAGTTTGTTAGACCCAACTGGCACAAGTTTGTTTGATTCAACTGGCACAAGTTTGTTTGACGCAACTGGCACAATTTTGTTTGACGCAACTGGCACAAGTTCGTTTATCGCAACTGGCACAAGGTTCTTCTACGCAACTGGCACAAGTTTGTTTGACGCAACTGGCACAAGTTTGTTCTACGCAACTGGCACAGGTTTGTTTGACGCAACTGGCACAAGTTTGGTTGACGCAACGGGCACAAGTTTGTTAGATGCAACTGGCACAAGTTTGTTCGACGTAACAGGCACAAGTTTTTTCGACTCAATTGGTACAAGTTTGTTTGACGCAACTGGCACAAGTTTGTTTGACGCAAGAGGCACAAGTTTGTTCTATGCATCTGGCACAAGTTAGTTTGACGCAACTAGCACAAGTTTTTTTTTTACCCAACTGCCACAAGTTTTCTCGAAGCAACTGGCACAAGTTTGTTCGCCATATCTGGCACAAGTTTTTTTCGACTCAACTGGCACAAGTTTGTTCGACGCAAAGGGCGCAAGTTTGTTTGACGCAACTGTCACAAGTTTCTTCGACGCAACTGGCACAAGTTTGATCGACGCAACTGGCACAAGTTTGTTTGACGCAACTGGCACAAGTTTGTTCTACGCAACTGGGACAAGTTTGTTCTATGTAACTGGCACTAGTTTGTTCTATGCAACAGGCATAAGTTTGTTCGACACAACTGGCAGAAGTTTATTCAACGCAACTGGCACAAGTTTGTTTGACGTAACTGGCGCAAGTTTGTTCGACGCAACTGTCAGAAGTTTGTTCAACGCAACTGGCAAAACTTTGTTCGGTGCAACTGGCACAAGTTTGTTTAACGCAACTGGCACTAGTTTGTTCTATGCAACTGGCATAAGTTTGTTTGACGCAACTGGTACAAGTTTGTTCTATGCAACTGGCACAAGTTTGTTCGACACAACTGGCACAAGTTTGTTCTACGCAACTCTTACTAGTTTGTTGTACACAACTGGCACAGGTTTGTTTGACACAACTGGCACAAGTTTGTTCTACGCAAATGGCAAATGTTTGTTCTACGCAACTGACACAAGTTTGTTTGACACAACTGGCAGAAGTTTGTTCAACGCAACTGGCACAAGTTTGTTTGACGTAACTGGCGCAAGTTTGTTCGACGCAACTGGCACAAGTTTGTTCGATGCAACTGGCAAAAGTTTGTTCGATGCAACTGGCACAAGTTTGTTTAACGCAACTGGCACAAGTTTGTTCTACCCAACTGGCACAAGTTTGTTTGACTCAACTGGCACAAGTTTGTTTGACGCAACTGGCAAAAGTTTGTTTGACGCAACTGGCACAAGTTCGTTTGACGCAACTGGCACAAGGTTCTTCTACGTAACTGGCACAAGTTTGTTTGACGCAACTGGCACAAGTTTGTTCTACGCAACTGGGACAAGTTTGTTTGATGCAACTGGCACAAGTTTGTTTGACGCAACTGGCACAAGTTTTTTTTGACGCAACTGGCACAAGTTTGTTAGACGCAACTGGCAAAAGTTTGTTCGACGTAACAGGTACAAGTTTTTTCGACTCAATTGTTACAAGTTTGTTTGACGCAACTGGCTCAAGTTTGTTTGACGCAAGAGGCACAAGTTTTTTTGACGCAACTGGTACAAGTTTGTTTGACGCAACTGGCACAAGTTTTTTTTTACGCAACTGGCACAAGTTTTCTCGAAGCAACTGGCACAAGTTTGTTCGCCATATCTGGCACAAGTTTGTTCGACGCAAGTGGCACAAGTTTGTTTGACGCAACTGGCACAAGTTTGTTAGACGCAACTGGCACAAGTTTGTTCAACGCAACTGGCACAAGTTTTTTCGAATCAATTGGCTCAAGTTTGTTTGACGCAACTGGCACAAGTTTGTTTGACGCAACTGGCACAAGTTTGTTTGACGCAACTGGCATAAGTTTGTTTGACGCAACTGGCACAAGTTTGTTTGACACAACTGGCAAAAGTTTGTTCTACTCAACTGGCACAAGTTTGTTCTATGCAACTGGCACTAGTTTGTTTTACGCAACTGGCATAAGTTTGATTGACACAACTGGCACAAGTTTGTTCTACCAACTAGCACAAGTTTGTTCGACTCAACTGGCACAAGGTTGTTCTACGCAACTGGCACAAGGTTGTTCTACGCAACTGGCACAAGTTTGTTTGACGCAACTGGCACAAGTTTGTTTGACGCAACTGGCACAAGTTTGTTGGATGCCACTGGCACAAGTTTGTTTGGCGAAACTGGCACAAGTTTGTTCGACGCAACTGGCACAAGTTTGTTCTGCGCAACTGACACAAGTTTGTTTGACGCAACTGGCACAAGTTTGTTCGACGCAACTGGCACAAGTTTGTTGAATGCCACTGGCACAAGTTTGTTTGACGAAACTGGCACAAGTTTTTTTGACGCAACTGGCACAAGTTTGTTAGACGCAACTGGCACAAGTTTTTTTTTACGCAACTGGCACAAGTTTTTTCGACTCAAGAGGCACAAGTTTGTTTGACGCAACTAGAACAAGTTTGTTTGACACAACTGGCATAAGTTTGTTTGACGCAACTGGCACAAGTTTGTTTGACGCAACTGGCACAAGTTTATTTGACGCAACTGGCACAAGTTTTCTCGACGAAACTGGCACAAGTTTGTTCGCTGTAACTGGCACAAGTTTGACGACGCAACTGGCACAATTTTGTTAGACGCAACTGGCACAAGTTAGTTCTACATAACTGGCACAAGTTTGTTCTATGCAACTGGAACAAGTTTGTTCTACACAACTGGCACAAGTTTGTTCTACGCATCTGGCACAAGTTTGTTCTATGCAACTGGCACTAGTTTGTTCTACGCAACTGGGACATGTTTGTTTGACGCAACTGGCACAAGTTTGTTCTACCCAACTGACACAAGTTTGTTCGAAGCAACTGGCACAAGTTTGTTCTACGCAACTGACACAAGTTTGTTTGACACAACTGGCAGAAGTTTGTTCAACGCAACTGGCACAAGTTTGTTTGACGTAACTGGCGCAAGTTTGCTCGATGCAACTGGCACAAGTTTGTTTAACGCAACTGGCACAAGTTTGTTAGACCCAACTGGCACAAGTTTGTTTGATTCAACTGGCACAAGTTTGTTTGACGCAACTGGCACAATTTTGTTTGACGCAACTGGCACAAGTTCGTTTATCGCAACTGGCACAAGGTTCTTCTACGCAACTGGCACAAGTTTGTTTGACGCAACTGGCACAAGTTTGTTCTACGCAACTGGCACAGGTTTGTTTGACGCAACTGGCACAAGTTTGGTTGACGCAACGGGCACAAGTTTGTTAGATGCAACTGGCACAAGTTTGTTCGACGTAACAGGCACAAGTTTTTTCGACTCAATTGGTACAAGTTTGTTTGACGCAACTGGCACAAGTTTGTTTGACGCAAGAGGCACAAGTTTGTTCTATGCATCTGGCACAAGTTTGTTTGACGCAACTAGCACAAGTTTTTTTTTTACCCAACTGCCACAAGTTTTCTCGAAGCAACTGGCACAAGTTTGTTCGCCATATCTGGCACAAGTTTTTTTCGACTCAACTGGCACAAGTTTGTTCGACGCAAAGGGCGCAAGTTTGTTTGACGCAACTGTCACAAGTTTCTTCGACGCAACTGGCACAAGTTTGTTCGACGCAACTGGCACAAGTTTGTTTGACGCAACTGGCACAAGTTTGTTCTACGCAACAGGGACAAGTTTGTTCTATGTAACTGGCACTAGTTTGTTCTATGCAACAGGCATAAGTTTGTTCGACACAACTGGCAGAAGTTTATTCAACGCAACTGGCACAAGTTTGTTTGACGTAACTGGCGCAAGTTTGTTCGACGCAACTGTCAGAAGTTTGTTCAACGCAACTGGCAAAACTTTGTTCGGTGCAACTGGCACAAGTTTGTTTAACGCAACTGGCACAAGTTTATTCGACCCAACTGGCACAAGTTTGTTTGACGTAACAGGCACAAGTTTTTTCGACTCAATTGGCACAAGTTTGTTTGACGCAAGAGGCACAAGTTTTTTTGACGCAACTGGCACAAGTTTGTTTGACGCAACTGGCACAAGTTTTTTTTTTACGCAACTGGCACAAGTTTTTTTTTACGCAACTGGCACAAGTTTGTTCTACGCAACTGGGACAAGTTTGTTCTATGCAACTGGCACTAGTTTGTTCTATGCAACTGGCATAAGTTTGTTCGACACAACTGGCAGAAGTTTGTTCAACGCAACTGGCACAAGTTTGTTTGACGTAACTGGCGCAAGTTTGTTTGACGCAACTGGCACAAGTTTATTTGACGCAACTGGCACAAGTTTTCTCGACGAAACTGGCACAAGTTTGTTCGCTGTAACTGGCACAAGTTTGACGACGCAACTGGCACAAGTTTGTTAGACGCAACTGGCACAAGTTAGTTCTACATAACTGGCACAAGTTTGTTCTATGCAACTGGAACAAGTTTGTTCTACGCATCTGGCACAAGTTTGTTCTATGCAACTGGCACTAGTTTGTTCTACGCAACTGGGACATGTTTGTTTGACGCAACTGGCACAAGTTTGTTCTACCCAACTGACACAAGTTTGTTCGAAGCAACTGGCACAAGTTTGTTCTACGCAACTGACACAAGTTTGTTTGACACAACTGGCAGAAGTTTGTTCAACGCAACTGGCACAAGTTTGTTTGACGTAACTGGCGCAAGTTTGCTCGATGCAACTGGCACAAGTTTGTTTAACGCAACTGGCACAAGTTTGTTAGACCCAACTGGCACAAGTTTGTTTGATTCAACTGGCACAAGTTTGTTTGACGCAACTGGCACAATTTTGTTTGACGCAACTGGCACAAGTTCGTTTGACGCAACTGGCACAAGGTTCTTCTACGCAACTGGCACAAGTTTGTTTGACGCAACTGGCACAAGTTTGTTCTACGCAACTGGCACAGGTTTGTTTGACGCAACTGGCACAAGTTTGGTTGACGCAACGGGCACAAGTTTGTTAGATGCAACTGGCACAAGTTTGTTCGACGTAACAGGCACAAGTTTTTTCGACTCAATTGGTACAAGTTTGTTTGACGCAACTGGCACAAGTTTGTTTGACGCAAGAGGCACAAGTTTGTTCTATGCATCTGGCACAAGTTTGTTTGACGCAACTAGCACAAGTTTTTTTTTTACCCAACTGCCACAAGTTTTCTCGAAGCAACTGGCACAAGTTTGTTCGCCATATCTGGCACAAGTTTGTTTGACTCAACTGGCACAAGTTTGTTCGACGCAAAGGGCGCAAGTTTGTTTGACGCAACTGTCACAAGTTTCTTCGACGCAACTGGCACAAGTTTGTTCGACGCAACTGGCACAAGTTTGTTTGACGCAACTGGCACAAGTTTGTTCTACGCAACTGGGACAAGTTTGTTCTATGTAACTGGCACTAGTTTGTTCTATGCAACAGGCATAAGTTTGTTCGACACAACTGGCAGAAGTTTGTTCAACGCAACTGGCACAAGTTTGTTTGACGTAACTGGCGCAAGTTTGTTCGACGCAACTGTCAGAAGTTTGTTCAACGCAACTGGCAAAACTTTGTTCGGTGCAACTGGCACAAGTTTGTTTAACGCAACTGGCACAAGTTTATTCGACCCAACTGGCACAAGTTTGTTTGACGTAACAGGCACAAGTTTTTTCGACTCAATTGGCACAAGTTTGTTTGACGCAAGAGGCACAAGTTTTTTTGACGCAACTGGCACAAGTTTGTTTGACGCAACTGGCACAAGTTTTTTTTTTACGCAACTGGCACAAGTTTTTTTTTACGCAACTGGCACAAGTTTGTTCTACGCAACTGGGACAAGTTTGTTCTATGCAACTGGCACTAGTTTGTTCTATGCAACTGGCATAAGTTTGTTCGACACAACTGGCAGAAGTTTGTTCAACGCAACTGGCACAAGTTTGTTTGACGTAACTGGCGCAAGTTTGTTCGACGCAACTGTCTGAAGTTTGTTTGACGCAACTGGCAAAACTTTGTTCGATGCAACTGGCACAAGTTTGTTTAACGCAACTGGCACAAGTTTGTTAGACGCAACTGGCACAAGTTTGTTCGACGTAACTGGCACAAGTTTTTTCGACTCAATTGGTACAAGTTTGTTTGACGCAACTGGCACAAGTTTGTTTGACGCAACTGGCACAAGTTTTTTTTTACGCAACTGGCACAAGTATGTTTGACGCAACTGGCACAAGTTTTTTTTTACGCAACTGGCACAAGTTTTCTCGAAGCAACTGGCACAAGTTTGTTCGCCATATCTGGCACAAGTTTGTTCGACGCAACTGGCACAAGTTTGTTTGACGCAACTGGCACAAGTTTGTTAGACGCAAATGGCACAAGTATGTTTGACGCAACTGGCACAAGTTTGTTCGACGCAACTGGCACAAGTTTGTTCGACGCAACTGGTACAAGTTTGTTCAACGCAACTGGCACAAGTTTGTTCTACGCAACTGGGACAAGTTTGTTCTATGCAACTGGCACTAGTTTGTTCTATGCAACTGGCATAAGTTTTTTTGACGCAACTGGTACAAGTTTGTTCTACGCAACTGGCACAAGTTTGTTCGACACAACTGGCACAAGTTTGTTCTACGCAACTCTTACTAGTTTGTTGTACACAACTGGCACAAGTTTGTTTGAGACAACTGGCACAAGTTTGTTCTACGCAAATGGCAATTGTTTGTTCTACGCAACTGACACAAGTTTGTTTGACACAACTGGCAGAAGTTTGTTCAACGCAACTGGCACAAGTTTGTTTGACGTAACTGGCGCAAGTTTGTTCGACGCAACTGGCACAAGTTTGTTCGATGCAACTGGCAAAAGTTTGTTCGATGCAACAGGCACAAGTTTGTTTAAAGCAAATGGCACAAGTTTGTTCAACGCAACTGGCACTAGTTATTTCTAATCAATTGGCACAAGTTTGTTTGACGCAACTGGCACAAGTTTGTTTGATGCAACTGGCACAAGTTTGTTTGACGCAACTGGCATAAGTTTGTTTGACGCAACTGGCACAAGTTTGTTTGACACAACTGGCAAAAGTTTGTTCTACTTAACTGGCACAAGTTTGTTCTATGCAACTGGCACTAGTTTGTTTTACGCAACTGGCATAAGTTTGATTGACACAACTGGCACAAGTTTGTTCTACCAACTAGCACAAGTTTGTTCGACTCAACTGGCACAAGGTTGTTCTAATCAACTGGCACAAGTTTGTTCTACGCAACTGGCACAAGTTTGTTTGACGCAACTGGCACAAGTTTGTTCGACGCAACTGGCACAAGTTTGTTGGATGCCACTGGCACAAGTTTGTTTGACGAAACTGGCACAAGTTTTTTTGACGCAACCGGCACAAGTTTGTTAGACGCAACTGGCACAAGTTTGTTCGACGCAACTGGCACAAGTTTTTTCGACTCAAGAGGCACAAGTTTGTTTGACGCAACTAGAACAAATTTGTTTGACACAACTGGCACAAGTTTGTTTGACGCAACTGGCACAAGTTTCTTTGACGCAACTGGCACAAGTTTATTTGACGCAACTGGCACAAGTTTTCTCGACGAAACTGGCACAAGTTTGTTCGCCGTAACTGGCACAAGTTAGTTCAACGCAACTGGCACAAGTTTGTTCGACGCAACTGGCACAAGTTTGTTCTACATAACTGGCACAAGTTTGTTTTATGCAACTGGCACAAGTTTGTTCTACGCAACTGGCACAAGTTTGTTCTACGCATCTGGCACAAGTTTGTTCTATGCAACTGGCACTTGTTTGTTCTACGCAACTGGGACATGTTTGTTTGACACAACTGGCACAAGTTTGTTCTACTCAACTGACACAAGTTTGTTCGACGCAACTGGCACAAGTTTGTTCTGCGCAACTGACACAAGTTTGTTTGACACAACTGGCAGAAGTTTGTTCAACGCAACTGGCACAAGTTTGTTTGACGTAACTGGCGCAAGTTTGTTCGACGCAACTGGCACAAGTTTGTTCGACGCAACTGGCAAAAGCTTGTTCGATGCAACTGGCACAAGTTTGTTTAACGCAACTGGCACAAGTTTGTTAGACTCAACTGGCACAAGTTTGTTTGACTTAACTGGCACAAGTTTGTTCGACGCAACTGGCACAAGTTTGTTTGACGCAACTGGCACAAGTTCGTTTGACGCAACTGGCACAAGGTTCTTCTACGCAACTGGCACAAGTTTGTTTGACGCAACTGGCACAAGTTTGTTCTACGCAACTGGCACAAGTTTGTTTGACGCAACTGGCACAAGTTTGGTTGACGCAAGTGGCACATGTTTGTTAGACGCAACTGGCACAAGTTTGTTCGACGTAACTGGCACAAGTTTTTTCGACTCAATTGGTACAAGTTTGTTTGACGCAACTGGCACAAGTTTGTTTGACGCAAGAGGCACAAGTTTGTTTGACGCAACTGGCACAAGTTTGTTTGACGCAACTGGCACAAGTTTTTTTTTACGCAACTGGCACAAGTTTGTTCGCCATATCTGGCAAAAGTTTGTTCGACGCAACTGTCACAAGTTCGTTCGACGCAAATGGCAAATGTTTGTTCTATGCATGTGGCACAAGTTTGTTCTATGCAACTGGCACTAGTGTGTTCTACGCAACTGGCACAAATTTGTTTGACACAACTGGCACATGTTTGTTCTACCCAACTGGCACAAGTTTGTTCGACGCAACTGGCACAAGTTTGTTTGACGCAACTGCCACAAATTTCTTGGACGCAACTGGCACAAGTTTGTTCGACGTAACTGGCACAAGTTTGTTTGATGCAATTGGCACAAGTTTGTTCTACTCAACTGGCACAAGTTGGTTCTATGCAACTGGCACTAGTTTGTTTTACGCAACTGGCATAAGTTTGTTTGACGCAACTGGCACAAGTTTGTTCTACCAACTAGCACAAGTTTGTTCGACTCAACTGGCACAAGGTTGTTCTACGCAACTGGCACAAGTTTTCTCGAAGCAACTGGCACAAGTTTGATCGCCATATCTGGCACAAGTTTGTTCGACGCAACTGGCACAAGTTTGTTCGCCATATCTGGCACAAGTTTGTTTGACGCAACTGGCACAAGTTTCTTCGACATAACTGGCACAAGTTTGTTCGACGCAACTGGCACAAGTTTGTTCAACGCAACTGGCACAAGTTTGTTCTACGCAACTGGGACAAGTTTGTTCTATGCAACTGGCACTAGTTTGTTCTATGCAACTGGCATAAGTTTGTTTGACGCAACTGGTACAAGTTTGTTCTATGCAACTGGCACAAGTTTGTTCGACACAACTGGCACAAGTTTGTTCTACGCAACTCTTACTAGTTTGTTGTACACAACTGGCACAGGTTTGTTTGACACAACTGGCACAAGTTTGTTCTACGCAAATGGCAAATGTTTGTTCTACGCAACTGACACAAGTTTGTTTGACACAACTGGCAGAAGTTTGTTCAACGCAACTGGCACAAGTTTGTTTGACGTAACTGGCGCAAGTTTGTTCGACGCAACTGGCACAAGTTTGTTCGATGCAACTGGCAAAAGTTTGTTCGATGCAACTGGCACAAGTTTGTTTAACGCAACTGGCACAAGTTTGTTCTACCCAACTGGCACAAGTTTGTTTGACTCAACTGGCACAAGTTTGTTTGACGCAACTGGCAAAAGTTTGTTTGACGCAACTGGCACAAGTTCGTTTGACGCAACTGGCACAAGGTTCTTCTACGTAACTGGCACAAGTTTGTTTGACGCAACTGGCACAAGTTTGTTCTACGCAACTGGGACAAGTTTGTTTGATGCAACTGGCACAAGTTTGTTTGACGCAACTGGCACAAGTTTTTTTTGACGCAACTGGCACAAGTTTGTTAGACGCAACTGGCAAAAGTTTGTTCGACGTAACAGGTACAAGTTTTTTCGACTCAATTGTTACAAGTTTGTTTGACGCAACTGGCTCAAGTTTGTTTGACGCAAGAGGCACAAGTTTTTTTGACGCAACTGGTACAAGTTTGTTTGACGCAACTGGCACAAGTTTTTTTTTACGCAACTGGCACAAGTTTTCTCGAAGCAACTGGCACAAGTTTGTTCGCCATATCTGGCACAAGTTTGTTCGACGCAAGTGGCACAAGTTTGTTTGACGCAACTGGCACAAGTTTGTTAGACGCAACTGGCACAAGTTTGTTCAACGCAACTGGCACAAGTTTTTTCGAATCAATTGGCTCAAGTTTGTTTGACGCAACTGGCACAAGTTTGTTTGACGCAACTGGCACAAGTTTGTTTGACGCAACTGGCATAAGTTTGTTTGACGCAACTGGCACAAGTTTGTTTGACACAACTGGCAAAAGTTTGTTCTACTCAACTGGCACAAGTTTGTTCTATGCAACTGGCACTAGTTTGTTTTACGCAACTGGCATAAGTTTGATTGACACAACTGGCACAAGTTTGTTCTACCAACTAGCACAAGTTTGTTCGACTCAACTGGCACAAGGTTGTTCTACGCAACTGGCACAAGGTTGTTCTACGCAACTGGCACAAGTTTGTTTGACGCAACTGGCACAAGTTTGTTTGACGCAACTGGCACAAGTTTGTTGGATGCCACTGGCACAAGTTTGTTTGGCGAAACTGGCACAAGTTTGTTCGACGCAACTGGCACAAGTTTGTTCTGCGCAACTGACACAAGTTTGTTTGACGCAACTGGCACAAGTTTGTTCGACGCAACTGGCACAAGTTTGTTGAATGCCACTGGCACAAGTTTGTTTGACGAAACTGGCACAAGTTTTTTTGACGCAACTGGCACAAGTTTGTTAGACGCAACTGGCACAAGTTTTTTTTTACGCAACTGGCACAAGTTTTTTCGACTCAAGAGGCACAAGTTTGTTTGACGCAACTAGAACAAGTTTGTTTGACACAACTGGCATAAGTTTGTTTGACGCAACTGGCACAAGTTTGTTTGACGCAACTGGCACAAGTTTATTTGACGCAACTGGCACAAGTTTTCTCGACGAAACTGGCACAAGTTTGTTCGCTGTAACTGGCACAAGTTTGACGACGCAACTGGCACAATTTTGTTAGACGCAACTGGCACAAGTTAGTTCTACATAACTGGCACAAGTTTGTTCTATGCAACTGGAACAAGTTTGTTCTACACAACTGGCACAAGTTTGTTCTACGCATCTGGCACAAGTTTGTTCTATGCAACTGGCACTAGTTTGTTCTACGCAACTGGGACATGTTTGTTTGACGCAACTGGCACAAGTTTGTTCTACCCAACTGACACAAGTTTGTTCGAAGCAACTGGCACAAGTTTGTTCTACGCAACTGACACAAGTTTGTTTGACACAACTGGCAGAAGTTTGTTCAACGCAACTGGCACAAGTTTGTTTGACGTAACTGGCGCAAGTTTGCTCGATGCAACTGGCACAAGTTTGTTTAACGCAACTGGCACAAGTTTGTTAGACCCAACTGGCACAAGTTTGTTTGATTCAACTGGCACAAGTTTGTTTGACGCAACTGGCACAATTTTGTTTGACGCAACTGGCACAAGTTCGTTTATCGCAACTGGCACAAGGTTCTTCTACGCAACTGGCACAAGTTTGTTTGACGCAACTGGCACAAGTTTGTTCTACGCAACTGGCACAGGTTTGTTTGACGCAACTGGCACAAGTTTGGTTGACGCAACGGGCACAAGTTTGTTAGATGCAACTGGCACAAGTTTGTTCGACGTAACAGGCACAAGTTTTTTCGACTCAATTGGTACAAGTTTGTTTGACGCAACTGGCACAAGTTTGTTTGACGCAAGAGGCACAAGTTTGTTCTATGCATCTGGCACAAGTTTGTTTGACGCAACTAGCACAAGTTTTTTTTTTACCCAACTGCCACAAGTTTTCTCGAAGCAACTGGCACAAGTTTGTTCGCCATATCTGGCACAAGTTTTTTTCGACTCAACTGGCACAAGTTTGTTCGACGCAAAGGGCGCAAGTTTGTTTGACGCAACTGTCACAAGTTTCTTCGACGCAACTGGCACAAGTTTGTTCGACGCAACTGGCACAAGTTTGTTTGACGCAACTGGCACAAGTTTGTTCTACGCAACTGGGACAAGTTTGTTCTATGTAACTGGCACTAGTTTGTTCTATGCAACAGGCATAAGTTTGTTCGACACAACTGGCAGAAGTTTATTCAACGCAACTGGCACAAGTTTGTTTGACGTAACTGGCGCAAGTTTGTTCGACGCAACTGTCAGAAGTTTGTTCAACGCAACTGGCAAAACTTTGTTCGGTGCAACTGGCACAAGTTTGTTTAACGCAACTGGCACTAGTTTGTTCTATGCAACTGGCATAAGTTTGTTTGACGCAACTGGTACAAGTTTGTTCTATGCAACTGGCACAAGTTTGTTCGACACAACTGGCACAAGTTTGTTCTACGCAACTCTTACTAGTTTGTTGTACACAACTGGCACAGGTTTGTTTGACACAACTGGCACAAGTTTGTTCTACGCAAATGGCAAATGTTTGTTCTACGCAACTGACACAAGTTTGTTTGACACAACTGGCAGAAGTTTGTTCAACGCAACTGGCACAAGTTTGTTTGACGTAACTGGCGCAAGTTTGTTCGACGCAACTGGCACAAGTTTGTTCGATGCAACTGGCAAAAGTTTGTTCGATGCAACTGGCACAAGTTTGTTTAACGCAACTGGCACAAGTTTGTTCTACCCAACTGGCACAAGTTTGTTTGACTCAACTGGCACAAGTTTGTTTGACGCAACTGGCAAAAGTTTGTTTGACGCAACTGGCACAAGTTCGTTTGACGCAACTGGCACAAGGTTCTTCTACGTAACTGGCACAAGTTTGTTTGACGCAACTGGCACAAGTTTGTTCTACGCAACTGGGACAAGTTTGTTTGATGCAACTGGCACAAGTTTGTTTGACGCAACTGGCACAAGTTTTTTTTGACGCAACTGGCACAAGTTTGTTAGACGCAACTGGCAAAAGTTTGTTCGACGTAACAGGTACAAGTTTTTTCGACTCAATTGTTACAAGTTTGTTTGACGCAACTGGCTCAAGTTTGTTTGACGCAAGAGGCACAAGTTTTTTTGACGCAACTGGTACAAGTTTGTTTGACGCAACTGGCACAAGTTTTTTTTTACGCAACTGGCACAAGTTTTCTCGAAGCAACTGGCACAAGTTTGTTCGCCATATCTGGCACAAGTTTGTTCGACGCAAGTGGCACAAGTTTGTTTGACGCAACTGGCACAAGTTTGTTAGACGCAACTGGCACAAGTTTGTTCAACGCAACTGGCACAAGTTTTTTCGAATCAATTGGCTCAAGTTTGTTTGACGCAACTGGCACAAGTTTGTTTGACGCAACTGGCACAAGTTTGTTTGACGCAACTGGCATAAGTTTGTTTGACGCAACTGGCACAAGTTTGTTTGACACAACTGGCAAAAGTTTGTTCTACTCAACTGGCACAAGTTTGTTCTATGCAACTGGCACTAGTTTGTTTTACGCAACTGGCATAAGTTTGATTGACACAACTGGCACAAGTTTGTTCTACCAACTAGCACAAGTTTGTTCGACTCAACTGGCACAAGGTTGTTCTACGCAACTGGCACAAGGTTGTTCTACGCAACTGGCACAAGTTTGTTTGACGCAACTGGCACAAGTTTGTTTGACGCAACTGGCACAAGTTTGTTGGATGCCACTGGCACAAGTTTGTTTGGCGAAACTGGCACAAGTTTGTTCGACGCAACTGGCACAAGTTTGTTCTGCGCAACTGACACAAGTTTGTTTGACGCAACTGGCACAAGTTTGTTCGACGCAACTGGCACAAGTTTGTTGAATGCCACTGGCACAAGTTTGTTTGACGAAACTGGCACAAGTTTTTTTGACGCAACTGGCACAAGTTTGTTAGACGCAACTGGCACAAGTTTTTTTTTACGCAACTGGCACAAGTTTTTTCGACTCAAGAGGCACAAGTTTGTTTGACGCAACTAGAACAAGTTTGTTTGACACAACTGGCATAAGTTTGTTTGACGCAACTGGCACAAGTTTGTTTGACGCAACTGGCACAAGTTTATTTGACGCAACTGGCACAAGTTTTCTCGACGAAACTGGCACAAGTTTGTTCGCTGTAACTGGCACAAGTTTGACGACGCAACTGGCACAATTTTGTTAGACGCAACTGGCACAAGTTAGTTCTACATAACTGGCACAAGTTTGTTCTATGCAACTGGAACAAGTTTGTTCTACACAACTGGCACAAGTTTGTTCTACGCATCTGGCACAAGTTTGTTCTATGCAACTGGCACTAGTTTGTTCTACGCAACTGGGACATGTTTGTTTGACGCAACTGGCACAAGTTTGTTCTACCCAACTGACACAAGTTTGTTCGAAGCAACTGGCACAAGTTTGTTCTACGCAACTGACACAAGTTTGTTTGACACAACTGGCAGAAGTTTGTTCAACGCAACTGGCACAAGTTTGTTTGACGTAACTGGCGCAAGTTTGCTCGATGCAACTGGCACAAGTTTGTTTAACGCAACTGGCACAAGTTTGTTAGACCCAACTGGCACAAGTTTGTTTGATTCAACTGGCACAAGTTTGTTTGACGCAACTGGCACAATTTTGTTTGACGCAACTGGCACAAGTTCGTTTATCGCAACTGGCACAAGGTTCTTCTACGCAACTGGCACAAGTTTGTTTGACGCAACTGGCACAAGTTTGTTCTACGCAACTGGCACAGGTTTGTTTGACGCAACTGGCACAAGTTTGGTTGACGCAACGGGCACAAGTTTGTTAGATGCAACTGGCACAAGTTTGTTCGACGTAACAGGCACAAGTTTTTTCGACTCAATTGGTACAAGTTTGTTTGACGCAACTGGCACAAGTTTGTTTGACGCAAGAGGCACAAGTTTGTTCTATGCATCTGGCACAAGTTTGTTTGACGCAACTAGCACAAGTTTTTTTTTTACCCAACTGCCACAAGTTTTCTCGAAGCAACTGGCACAAGTTTGTTCGCCATATCTGGCACAAGTTTTTTTCGACTCAACTGGCACAAGTTTGTTCGACGCAAAGGGCGCAAGTTTGTTTGACGCAACTGTCACAAGTTTCTTCGACGCAACTGGCACAAGTTTGTTCGACGCAACTGGCACAAGTTTGTTTGACGCAACTGGCACAAGTTTGTTCTACGCAACAGGGACAAGTTTGTTCTATGTAACTGGCACTAGTTTGTTCTATGCAACAGGCATAAGTTTGTTCGACACAACTGGCAGAAGTTTATTCAACGCAACTGGCACAAGTTTGTTTGACGTAACTGGCGCAAGTTTGTTCGACGCAACTGTCAGAAGTTTGTTCAACGCAACTGGCAAAACTTTGTTCGGTGCAACTGGCACAAGTTTGTTTAACGCAACTGGCACAAGTTTATTCGACCCAACTGGCACAAGTTTGTTTGACGTAACAGGCACAAGTTTTTTCGACTCAATTGGCACAAGTTTGTTTGACGCAAGAGGCACAAGTTTTTTTGACGCAACTGGCACAAGTTTGTTTGACGCAACTGGCACAAGTTTTTTTTTTACGCAACTGGCACAAGTTTTTTTTTACGCAACTGGCACAAGTTTGTTCTACGCAACTGGGACAAGTTTGTTCTATGCAACTGGCACTAGTTTGTTCTATGCAACTGGCATAAGTTTGTTCGACACAACTGGCAGAAGTTTGTTCAACGCAACTGGCACAAGTTTGTTTGACGTAACTGGCGCAAGTTTGTTCGACGCAACTGTCTGAAGTTTGTTTGACGCAACTGGCAAAACTTTGTTCGATGCAACTGGCACAAGTTTGTTTAACGCAACTGGCACAAGTTTGTTAGACGCAACTGGCACAAGTTTGTTCGACGTAACTGGCACAAGTTTTTTCGACTCAATTGGTACAAGTTTGTTTGACGCAACTGGCACAAGTTTGTTTGACGCAAGAGGCACAAGTTTGTTTGACGCAACTGGCACAAGTTTGTTTGACGCAAGAGGCACAAGTTTTTTTTTACGCAACTGGCACAAGTTTGTTCGCCATATCTGGCACAAGTTTGTTCGACGCAACTGTCACAAGTTCGTTCGACGCAAATGGCGCAAGTTTGTTTAACGCAACTGTCACGAGTTTCTTCGACGCAACTGGCACAAGTTTGTTCGACGCAACTGGCACAAGTTTGTTTGACGCAACTGGCACAAGTTTGTTCTACGCAACTGGGACAAGTTTGTTCTATGCAACTGGCACTAGTTTGTTCTATGCAACTGGCATAAGTTTGTTTGACGCAACTGGTACAAGTTTGTTCTACGCAACTGGCACAAGTTTGTTCGACACAACTGGCACAAGTTTGTTCTACGCAACTCTTACTAGTTTGTTGTACACAACTGGCACAGGTTTGTTTGACACAACTGGCACAAGTTTGTTCTATGCAAATGGCAAATGTTTGTTCTACGCATGTGGCACAAGTTTGTTCTATGCAACTGGCACTAATGTGTTCTACGCAACTGGCACAAATTTGTTTGACACAACTGGCACATGTTTGTTCTACCCAACTGGCACAAGTTTGTTCGACGCAACTGGCACAAGTTTGTTTGATGCAACTGGCACAAGTTTGTTTGACATAACTAGCACAAGTTTGTTTGACGCAACTGGCACAAGTTTGTTCGACACAACTGGAACAAGTTTGTTTAACGTAACTGGCACAAGTTTGTTCGACCCAACTGGCACAAGTTTGTTTGACACAACTGGCACAAGTTTGTTTGACGCAACTGGCACAAGGTTGTTTTACGCAACATGTACAAGTTAGTTCTACGCAATTGGCACAAGTTTGTTTGACGCAACTGGCACAAGTTTGTTCTATGCAACTGGCAATAGTGTGTTCGATGCAACTGGCACAAGTTTGTTCAATGCAACTGGCACAAGTTTGTATGACGCAACTGGCACAAGTTTGTTAGATGCAACTTGAACAAGTTTGTTCAACGCTACTGGCACAAGTTTTTTTTAATCAATTGGCACAAGTTTGTTTGACGCAACTGGCACAAGTTTGTTTGACGCAACTGGCACAAGTTTGTTTGACGCAACTTGCACAAGTTTGTTTGACCCAACTAGCACAATTTTATTTGACGCAACTGGCACAAGTTTTCTCGACGCAACTGGCACAAATTTGTTAGCCACAACTGGCACAAGTTTGTTTGACGCAACTGGCACAAGTTATTTGACGCAACTGGCACAAGTTTTCTCGACGCAATTGGCACAAGTTGGTTCGCCGTAACTGGCACAAGTTTGTTCGACGCAACTGGCACAAGTTTGTTCGACGCAACTGGCACAAGTTTGTTTGACGCAACTGGCACAAGCTTCTTCGACGCAACTGGCACAAGTTTGTTCGACGAACTGGTACAAGTTTGTTTGACGCAATTGGCACAAGTTTGTTCTACTCAACTGGAACAAGTTTGTTCTATGCAACGGGCACTAGTTTGTTTTACGTAACTGGCATAAGTTTGTTTGACGCATCTGGCACAAGTTTGTTCTACAAACTAGCACAAGTTTGTTCGACGCAACTGGCACAAGGTTGTTCTACGCAATTGGCACAAGTTTGTTCTACGCAACTGGCACAAGTTTGTTTGACGCAACTGGCACAAGTTTGTTCTACGTAACTGGCACAAGTTTGTTGGATGCCACTGACACAAGTTTGTTCGACAAAACTGGCCCAAGTTTTTTTTGACTCAACTGGCACAAGTTTGTTAGACGCAACTGGCACAAGTTTGTTCGACGCAACTGGCACAAGTTTTTTCGACTCAATTGGCACAAGTTTGTTTGACGCAACTGGAACAAGTTTGTTTGACGCAACTGGCACAAGTTTGTTTGACGCAACTGGCACAAGTTTGTTTGACACAACTGGCACAAGTTTATTTGACGCAACTGGCACAAGTTTTCTCGACGAAACTGGCACAAGTTTGTTCGCCGTAACTGGCACAAGTTTGTTCGACGCAACTGGCACAAGTTTGTTTGACGCAAATGGCACAAGTTTGTTCTACGCATCTGGCATAAGTTTGTTCTACGCATCTGGCACAAGTTTGTTCTACGCAACTGGCACAAGTTTGTTCTACGCATCTGGCACAAGTTTGTTCTACGCAACTGGCACAAGTTTGTTCTACGCAACTGGCACAAATTTGTTCTACCCAACTGACACAAGTTTGTTCGACGCAACTGGCACAAGTTTGTTCTACGCAACTGACAGAAGTTTGTTTGACACAATTGGCACAAGTTTGTTGGACGCAACTGGCGCAAGTTTTTTCGACGCAACTGGCACAAGTTTGTTCGACGAAAAGGGCAAAAGTTTGTTCTAAGCAACTGGCACAAGTTTGTTTGACGCAACTGGCACAAGTTTGTTCTACGCAACTGGCACAAGTTTGTTTGACGCAACTGGCACAAGTTTGTTCGACCCAACTGGCACAAGTTTGTTAGACGCAACTGGCACAAGTTTGTTCGACATAACAGTCACAAGTTTTTTCGACTCAATTGGTACAAGTTTGTTTGATGCAACTGGCACAAGTTTGTTTGACGCAAGAGGCACAAGTTTGTTTGACGCAACTGGCACAAGATTGTTTGACGCAACTGGCACAAGTTTTTTTTTACGCGACTGGCACAAGTTTTCTCGAAGCAACTGGCACAAGTTTGTTCGCCATATCTGGCACAAGTTTGTTCGACGCAACTGGCACAAGTTTGTTTGACGCAACTGGCACATGTTTGTTAGACGCAACTGGCACAAGTTTGTTCAACGCAACTGGCACAAGTTTTTTCGAATCAATTGGCACAAGTTTGTTTGACGCAACTGACACAAGTTTGTTTGACGCAATTGGCACAAGTTTGTTTGACGCAACTGGCACAAGTTTGTTTGACTCAACTGGCACAAGTTTATTTGACGCAACTGGCACAACTTTTCTTGACACAACTGGCACAAGTTGGTTCGCCGTAACTGGCACAAGTTTGTTTGACGCAACTGGCACAAGTTTATTTGACGCAACTGGCACAAGTTTTCTCGACGCAAGTGGCACAAGTTTGTTAGCCGTAACTGGCACAAGTTTGTTCGACGCAACTGGCACAAGTTTGTTCGACGCAACTGGCACAAGTTTGTTTGACGCAACTGCCACAAATTTCTTCGACGCAACTGGCACAAGTTTGTTCGACGCAACTGGCACAAGTTTGTTCGACGCAACTGGCACAAGTTTCTTTGATGCAATTGGCACAAGTTTGTTCTACTCAACTGGCACAAGTTTGTTCTATGCAACTGGCACTAGTTTGTTTTACGCAACTGGCACAAGTTTGTTTGACGCAACTGGCACAAGTTTGTTCTACCAACTAGCACAAGTTTTTTTGACTCAACTGGCACAAGGTTGTTCTACGCAACTGGCACTAGTTTGTTCTACGCAACTGGCACAAGTTTGTTTGACGCAACTGGCACAAGTTTGTTCGACGCAGCTGGCACAAGTTTGGTGGATGCCACTGGCACTAGTTTGTTTGACGAAACTGGCCCAAGTTTTTTTGACGCAACTGGCACAAGTTTGTTAGACGCAACTGGCACAAGTTTGTTCGACGCAACTGGCACAAGTTTTTTCGACTCAATTGGCACAAGTTTGTTTGACGCAACTGGAACAAGTTTGTTTGACGCAACTGGCACAAGTTTGTTAGACGCAACTGGCACAAGTTTGTTTGACGCAACTGGCACAAGTTTATTTGACACAACTGGCACAAGTTTTCTCGACGAAACTGGCACAAGTTTGTTCGCCGTAACTGGCACAAGTTTGTTCGACGCAACTGGCACAAGTTTTTTCGACGCAACTGGCACAAGTTTGTTCTACATAACTGGCACAAGTTTGTTCTATGCAACTGGCACAAGTTTGTTCTACGCAACTGGCACAAGTTTGTTCTACGCATCTGGCACAAGTTTGTTCTATCTAACTGGCACTACTTTGTTCTACGCAACTGGGACATGTTTGTTTGACACAACTGGCACAAGTTTGTTCTACACAACTGACACAAGTTTGTTCGACGCAACTGGCACAAGTTTGTTCTACGCAACTGACACAAGTTTGTTTGACACAACTGGCTGAATTTTGTTCAACGCAACTGGCACAAGTTTGTTTGATGTAACTGGCGCAAGTTTGATCAACGCAACTGGCACAAGTTTGTTCGACGCAACTGGCAAAAGTTTGTTTGATGCAACTGGCACAAGTCTGTTTGACGCAACTGGCACTTTTGTTAGACGCAACTGGCACAAGTTTGTTCGACGTAATAGGCACAAGTTTGTTTGACGCAACTGGCACAAGTTCGTTTGACGCAACTGGCACAAGGTTCTTCTATGCAACTGGCACAAGTTTGTTTGACGCAACTGGCACAAGTTTGTTTGACGCAACTGGCACAAGTTTGTTTGACGCAACTGGCACAAGTTTGTTTGACGCAACTGGCACAAGTCTGTTTGACGCAACTGGCACTTTTGTTAGACGCAACTGGCACAAGTTTGTTCGACGTAATAGGCACTATTTTTTTCGACTCAATTGGTACAAGTTTGTTTGACGCAACTGGCACAAGTTTGTTTGACGCAAGAGGCACAAGTTTGTTTGACGCAACTGGCACAAGTTTGTTTGATGCAACTGGCACAAGTTTTTTTTTTACGCAACTGGCACAAGTTTTCTCGAAGCAACTGGCACAAGTTTGTTCGCCATATCTGGCACAAGTTTGTTCGACGCAACTGGCACAAGTTTGTTCAACGCAAATGGCACAAGTTTGTTTGAAGCAACTGGCACAAGTTTCTTCGACGCAACTGGCACAAGTTTGTTCGACGCAACTGGCACAAGTTTGTTTGACGCAACTGGCACAAGTTTTTTCTACGCAACTGGGACAAGTTTGTTCTATGCAACTGGCACTAGTTTGTTCTATGCAACTGGCATAAGTTTGTTTGACGCAACTGGTACAAGTTTGTTCTACGCAACTGGCACAAGTTTGTTCAACACAACTGGCACAAGTTTGTTCTACGCAACTCTTACTAGTTTGTTGTACACAACTGGCACAGGTTTGTTTGACACAACTGGCACAAGTTTGTTCTACGCAAATGGCAAATGTTTGTTCTACGCAACTGACACAAGTTTGTTTGACACAACTGGCAGAAGTTTGTTCAACGCAACTGGCACAAGTTTGTTTGACGTAACTGGTGCAAGTTTGTTCGACGCAACTGGCACAAGTTTGTTCGACGCAACTGGCAAAAGTTTGTTCGATGCAACTGGCACAAGTTTGTTTAACGCAATTGGCACAAGTTTGTTCGACCCAACTGGCACAAGTTTGTTTGACTCAACTGGCACAAGGTTGTTTGACGCAACTGGCAAAAGTTTGTTTGACGCAACTGGCACAAGTTCGTTTGACGCAACAGCCATAAGGTTCTTCTACGCAACTGGCACAAGTTTGTTTGACGCAACTGGCACAAGTTTTTTTGACGCAACTGGCACAAGTTTGTTTGGCGCAACTGGCACAAGTTTTTTTTGACGCAGCTGGCACAAATTTTTTAGACGCAACTGGCACATGTTTGTTCGACGTAACAGGCACAAGTTTTTTCGACTCAATTGCTACAAGTTTGTTTGACGCAACTAGCACAAGTTTGTTTGACGCAAGAGGCACAAGTTTGTTTGACGCAACTGGCACAAGTTTGTTTGACGCAACTGGCACAAGTTTTTTCGACTCAATTGGTACAAGTTTGTTTGACGCAACTGGCACAAGTTTGTTTGACGCAAGAGGCACAAGTTTGTTTGATGCAACTGGCACAAGTTTGTTTGACGCAACTGGCACAAGTTTTTTTTTACGCGGCTGGCACAAGTTTTCTCGAAGCAACTGGCACAAGTTTGTTCGCCATATCTGGCACAACTTTGTTCGACGCAACTGGCACAAGTTTGTTTGACGCAACTGGCACAAGTTTGTTAGACGCAACTGGCACAAGTTTGTTCAACGCAACTGGCACAAGTTTTTTCGAATCAATTGGCACAAGTTTGTTTGACGCAACTGGCACAAGTTTGTTTGACGCAACTGGCACAAGTTTGTTTGACGCAACTGGCACAAGTTTATTTGACGCAACTGGCACATCTTTTCTCGACGCAACTGACACAAGTTGGTTCGCCGTAACTGGCACAAGTTTGTTTGAATCAACTGGCACAAGTTTATTTGACGCAACTGGCACAAGTTTTCTCGACGCAAGTGGCACAAGTTTGTTCGCCGTAACTGGCACAGGTTTGTTCGACGCAACTGGCACAAGTTTGTTCGACGCAACTGGCACAAGTTTGTTTGATGCAACTGGCACAAGTTTGTTCGAGGCAACTGGCACAAGTTTGTTCGACGCAACTGGCACAAGTTTGTTTGATGCAATTGGCACAAGTTTGTTCTACTCAACTGGCACAAGTTTGTTCTATGCAACTGGCACTAGTTTGTTTTACGCAACTGGCATAAGTTTGTTTGACGCAACTAGCACAAGTTTGTTCTACCAACTAGCACAAGTTTGTTCGACTCAACTGGCACAAGGTTGTTCTACGCAACTGGCACAAGTTTGTTCTACGCAACTGGCACAAGTTTGTTTGACGCAACTGGCACAAGTTTGTTCGACGCAACTGGCACAAGTTTGTTGGATGCCACTGGCACAAGTTTGTTTGACGAAAGTGGCCCAAGTTTTTTTGACGCAACTGGCACAAGTTTGTTAGACGCAACTGGCACAAGTTTGTTCGACGTAACTGGCACAAGTTTTTTCGACTCAATTGGCACAAGTTTGTTTGACGCAACTGGAACAAGTTTGTTTGACGCAACTGGCACAAGTTTGTTTGACGCAACTGGCACAAGTTTGTTTGACGCAACTGGCACAAGTTTATTTGACGCAACTGGCACAAGTTTTCTCGACGAAACTGGCACAAGTTTGTTCGCCGTAACTGGCACAAGTTTGTTCGACGCAACTGGCACAAGTTTGTTCGACGCAACTGGCACAAGTTTGTTCTACATAACTGGCACAAGTTTGTTCTATGCAACTGGCACAAGTTTGTTCTGCGTAACTGGCACAAGTTTGTTCTACGCATCTGGCACAAGTTTGTTCTATGCAACTGGCACTAGTTTGTTCTACGCAACTGGGACATGTTTTTTTGACGCAACTGGCACAAGTTTGTTCTACGCAACTGGCACAAGTTTGTTCGACACAACTGGCACAAGTTTGTTTGACTCAACTGGCACAAGTGTGTTCGACGCAACTGGCAAAAGTTTGTTTGACGCAACTGGCACAAGTTCGTTTGACGCAACTGGCACAAGGTTCTTCTACGCAACTGGCACAAGTTTGTTTGACGCAACTGGCACAAGTTTGTTTGATGCAACTGGCACAAGTTTGTTTAACGCAACTATCACAAGTTTGTTTGACGCAACTGGCACAAGTTTGTTTAACTCAACTGGGACAAGGTTCTTCTACGCAACTGGCACAAGTTTGTTCTACGCAACTGGCACAAGTTTGTTTGACGCAACTGGCACAAGTTTGTTCGAAGCAACTGGCACAAGTTTGTTAGACGCAACTGGCAGAACTTTATTCGACGTAACAGGTACAAGTTTTTTCGACTCAATTGGTACAAGTTTAATGATGCAACTGGCACAAGTTTGTTTGACGCAAGAGGCACAAGTTTGTTTGACGCAACTGGCACAAGTTTGTTTGACGCAAATGGCACAATTTTTTTTTACGCGACTGGCACAAGTTTTCTCGAAGCAACTGGCACAAGTTTGTTTGCCATATCTGGCACAAGTTTGTTCGACGCAACTGGCACAAGTTTGTTTCACGCAACTGGCACAAGTTTGTTAGACGCAACTGGCACAAGTTTGTTCAACGCAACTGGCACAAGTTTTTTCGAATCAATTGGCACAAGTTTGTTTGACACAACTAGCAAAAGTTTGTTTGACGCAACTGGCACAAGTTTGTTTGACGCAACTGGCACAAGTTTGTTTGACGCAACTGGCACAAGTTTATTTGACACAACTGGCACAACTTTTCTCGACGCAACTGGCACAAGTTGGTTTGCCGTAACTGGCACAAGTTTGTTTGACGTAACTGGCACAAGTTTATTTGACGCAACTGGCACAAGTTTTCTCGACGCAAGTGGCACAAGTTTGTTCGCCGTAACTGGCACAAGTTTGTTCGACGCAACTGGCACAAGATTGTTCGACGCAACTGGCACAAGTTTGTTTGACGCAACTGGCACAAGTTTCTTCGACGCAACTGGCACAAGTTTGTTCGACGCAACTGGCACAAGTTTGTTCGCCATATCTGGCACAAGTTTGTTCAACTCAACTGGCACAAGTTTGTTCGACGCAAATGGCACAAGTTTGTTTGACGCAACTGGCACAACTTTCTTCGACGCAACTGGCACAAGTTTCTTCGACGCAACTGGCACAAGTTTGTTTGACGCAACTGGCACAAGTTTGTTCTACGCAACTGGGACAAGTTAGTTCTATGCAACTGGCACTAGTTTGTTCTATGCAACTGATATAAGTTTGTTTGACGCAACTGGTACAAGTTTGTTCTACGCAACTGGCACAAGTTTGTTCGACACAAGTGGCACAAGTTTTTTCAACGCAACTCTTACTAGTTTGTTGAACAAAACTGGCACAGGTTTGTTTGACACAACTGGCACAAGTTTGTTCTACGCAACTCTTACTAGTTTGTTGTACACAACTGCCACAGGTTTGTTTGACACAACTGGCACAAGTTTGTTCTACGCAAATGGCAAATGTTTGTTCTACGCATGTGGCACAAGTTTGTTCTATGCAACTGGCACTAGTGTGTTCTACGCAACTGGCACAAATTTGTTTGACACAACTGGCACATGTTTGTTCTACCCAACTGGCACAAGTTTGTTAGACGCAACTGGCACAAGTTTGTTTGATGCAACTGGCACAAGTTTGTTTGACACAACTGGCACAAGATTGTTCTAAGCAACTGGCACAAGTTTGTTCGACGCAACTGGCACAAGTTTGTTTGACGGAACTGGCACAAGTTTGTTCAACGCAACTGGAACAAGTTTGTTTAACATAACTGGCACAAGTTTGTTCGAACCAACTGGCACAAGTTTGTTTGACACAACTGGCACAAGTTTGTTCAACGCATCTGGAACAAGTTTGTTTAACGTAACTGGCACAAGTTTGTTCGAACCAACTGGCACAAGTTTGTTTGACACAACTGGCACAAGTTTGTTTGACGCAACTGGCACAAGGTTGTTCTACGCAACATGTACAAGCTTGTTCTACGCAACTGGCACAAGTTTGTTTGACGCAACTGGCACAAGTTTGTTCTATGCAACTGGCACTAGTGTGTTCGATGCAACTGGCACAAGTTTGTTCGATGCAACTGGCACAAGTTTGTTTGACGCAACTGGCACAAGTTTCTTAGACGCAACTGGCACAAGTTTGTTCAACGCAACTGGCACAAGTTTTTTTTAATCAATTGGCACAAGTTTGTTTGACGCAACTGGTACAAGTTTGTTTGACGCAACTGGCACAAGTTTGTCTGACGCAAGAGGCACAAGTTTGTTTGACGCAACAGGCACAAGTTTATTTGACGCAACTGGCACAAATTTTCTCGACGCAACTGGCACAAGTTTGTTCGCCGTAACTGGCAGAAGTTTGTTCGACGCAACTGGCACAAGTTTGTTCGATGCAACTGGCACAAGTTTGTGTGACGCAACTGGCACAAATTTCTTCGATGCAACTGGCACAAGTTTGTTCAACGAACTGGCACAAGTTTGTTTGACGTAATTGGCACAAATTTGTTCTACTCAACTGGAACAAGTTTGTTCTATGCAACTGGCACTAGTTTGTTTTACGCAACTGGCATAAGTTTGTTTGATGCAACTGGCACAAGTTTGTTCTACAAACTAGCACAAGTTTGTTCGACGCAACTGGCACAAGGTTGTTCTACGCAACTGGCACAAGTTTGTTCTACGCAGCTGGCACAAGTTTGTTTGACGCAACTGGCACAAGTTTGTTCTACGCAACTGGCACAAGTTTGTTGGATGCCACTGACACAAGTTTGTTCGACGAAACTGGCCCAAGTTTTTTTGACGCAACTGGCACAAGTTTGTTAGACGCAACTGGCACAAGTTTGTTCGACGCAACTGGCACAAGTTTGTTTGACGCAACTGGCACAAGTTCGTTTGAGGCAACTGGCACAAGGTTCTTGTACGCAAGTGGCACAAGTTTGTTTGACACAACTGGCACAAGTTTGTTCAACGCATCTGGAACAAGTTTGTTTAACGTAACTGGCACAAGTTTGTTCGAACCAACTGGCACAAGTTTGTTTGACACAACTGGCACAAGTTTGTTTGACGCAACTGGCACAAGGTTGTTCTACGCAACATGTACAAGCTTGTTCTACGCAACTGGCACAAGTTTGTTTGACGCAACTGGCACAAGTTTGTTCTATGCAACTGGCACTAGTGTGTTCGATGCAACTGGCACAAGTTTGTTCGATGCAACTGGCACAAGTTTGTTTGACGCAACTGGCACAAGTTTCTTAGACGCAACTGGCACAAGTTTGTTCAACGCAACTGGCACAAGTTTTTTTTAATCAATTGGCACAAGTTTGTTTGACGCAACTGGCACAAGTTTGTTTGACGCAACTGGCACAAGTTTGTCTGACGCAAGAGGCACAAGTTTGTTTGACGCAACAGGCACAAGTTTATTTGACGCAACTGGCACAACTTTTCTCGACGCAACTGGCACAAGTTTGTTCGCCGTAACTGGCAAAAGTTTGTTTGACGCAACTGGCACAAGTTTATTTGACGCAACTGGCACAAGTTTTCTCGACGCAAGTGGCACAAGTTGGTTCGCCGTAACTGGCAGAAGTTTGTTCGACGCAACTGGCACAAGTTTGTTCGATGCAACTGGCACAAGTTTGTGTGACGCAACTGGCACAAATTTCTTCGATGAAACTGGCACAAGTTTGTTCGACGAACTGGCACAAGTTTGTTTGACGCAATTGGCACAAGTTTGTTCTACTCAACTGGAACAAGTTTGTTCTATGCAACTGGCACTAGTTTGTTTTACGCAACTGGCATAAGTTTGTTTGATGCAACTGGCACAAGTTTGTTCTACAAACTAGCACAAGTTTGTTCGACGCAACTGGCACAAGGTTGTTCTACGCAACTGGTACAAGTTTGTTCTACGCAACTGGCACAAGTTTGTTTCACGCAACTGGCACAAGTTTGTTCTACGCAACTGGCACAAGTTTGTTCGACGAAGCTGGCCCAAGTTTTTTTGACGCAACTGGCACAAGTTTGTTAGGCGCAACTGGCACAAGTTTGTTCGACGCAACTGGCACAAGTTTTTTCGACTCAATTGGCACAAGTTTGTTTGACGCAACTGGAACAAGTTTGTTTGACGCAACTGGAACAAGTTTGTTTGACGCAACTGGCACAAGTTTGTTTGACGCAACTGGCACAAGTTTATTTGACGCAACTGGCACAAGTTTTTTCAACGAAACTGGCACAAGTTTGTTCGCCGTAACTGGCACAAGTTTGTTCGACGCAACTGGCACAAGTTTGTTTGACACAAATGGCACAAGTTTGTTCTACATAACTGGCACAAGTTTGTTCTATGCAACTGGCACAAGTTTGTTCTACGCAACTGGCACAAGTTTGTTCTATGCATCCGGCACAAGTTTGTTCTATGCAACTGGCACTAGTTTGTTCTACACAACTGGCACAAGTTTGTTTGACGCAACTGGCACAAATTTGTTCTACCCAACTGACACAAGTTTGTTCGACGCAACTGGCACAAGTTTGTTCTACGCAACTGACACAAGTTTGTTTGACACAATTAGCAGAAGTTTGTTCAACGCAACTGGCACAAGTTTGTTCGACTCAACTGGCGCAAGTTTTTTCGACGCAACTGGCACAAGTTTGTTCGACGCAACTGGCAAAAGTTTGTTCGATGCAACTGGCACAAGTTTGTTTAACGCAACTGGCACAAGTTTGACGCAAGAGGCACAAGTTTGTTTGACGCAACTGACACAAGTTTGTTCACCGCAACTGGCACAAGTTTTTTCGAATCAATTGGAACAAGTTTGTTTGACGCCACTGGCACAAGTTTGTTTGACGCAACTGGCACAAGTTTGTTTGACGCAACTGGCACAAGTTTGTTCGACGCAACTGGCACAAGTTTATTTGACGCAACTGGCACAACTTTTCTCGACGCAACTGGCACAAGTTTGTTCGACGTAACTGGCACAAGTTTGTTTGACGCAACTGTCACAAGTTTATTTGACGCAACTGGCACAAGTTTTCTCGACACAAGTGGCACCAGTTGGTTCGCCGTAACTTGCACAAGTTTGTTCGATGCAACTGGCACAAGTTTGTTCGATGCAACTGGCACAAGTTTGTGTGACGCAACTGGCACAAATTTCTTCGATGCAACTGGCACAAGTTTGTTCGACGAACTGGCACAAGTTTGTTTGACTCAATTGGCACAAGTTTGTTCTACTCAACTGGAACAAGTTTGTTCTATGCAACTGGCACTAGTTTGTTTTACGCAACTGGCATAAGTTTGTTTGACGCAACTGGCACAAGTTTGTTCTACAAACTAGCACAAGTTTGTTCGACGCAACTGGCACAAGGTTCTTCTACGCAACTGGCACAAGTTCGTTCTACGCAACTGGCATAAGTTTGTTTGACGCAACTGGCACAAGTTTGTTCTACGCAACTGGCACAAGTTTGTTGGATGCCACTGACACAAGTTTGTTCGACGAAACTGGCCCAAGTTTTTATGACGCAACTGGCACAAGTTTGTTAGACACAACTGGCACAAGTTTGTTCGATGCAACTGGCACAAGTTTTTTCGACTCAATTGGCACAAGTTTGTTTGACGCAACTGGAACAAGTTTCTTTGACGCAAGTGGAACAAGTTTGTTTGACGCAACTGGCACAAGTTTGTTTGTCGCAACTGGCACAAGTTTGTTTGACGCAACTGGCACAAGTTTATTTGACGCAACTGGCACAAGTTTTCTCGACGAAACTGGCACAAGTTTGTTCGCCGTAACTGGCACAAGTTTGTTCGACGCAACTGGCACAAGTTTGTTTGATGCAAATGGCACAAGTTTGTTCTACATAACTGGCACAAGTTTGTTCTATGCAACTGGCACAAGTTTGTTCTACGCAACTGGCACAAGTTTGTTCTACGCATCTGGCACAAGTTTGTTCTATACAACTGGCCCTAGTTTGTTCTACGCAACTGGCACAAGTTTGTTTGACGCAACTGGCACAAATTTGTTCTACCCAACTGACACAAGTTTGTTCGACGCAACTGGCACAAGTTTGTTCAATGCAACTGGCACAAGTTTGTTTGACGTAACTGGCGCAAGTTTGTTTGACGTAACTGGCAAAAGTTTGTTCGATGCAACTGGCACAAGTTTGTTTAACGCAACTGGCATAAGTTTGTTCGACCCAACTGGCACAAGTTTGTTTGACTCAACTGGCACAAGTTTGTTTGACGCAACTGGCAAAAGTTTGTTTGACGCAACTGGCACAAGTTCGTTTGATGCAACTGGCACAAGGTTCTTCTACGCAACTGGCACAAGTTTGTTTGACGCAACTGGCACAAGTTTGTTCTACTCAACTGGAACAAGTTTGTTCTATGCAACTGGCACTAGTTTGTTTTACGCAACTGGCATAAGTTTGTTTGATGCAACTGGCACAAGTTTGTTCTACAAACTAGCACAAGTTTGTTCGACGCAACTGGCACAAGGTTGTTCTACGCAACTGGTACAAGTTTGTTCTACGCAACTGGCACAAGTTTGTTTCACGCAACTGGCACAAGTTTGTTCTACGCAACTGGCACAAATTTGTTCGACGAAGCTGGCCCAAGTTTTTTTGACGCAACTGGCACAAGTTTGTTAGACGCAACTGGCACAAGTTTGTTCGACGCAACTGGCACAAGTTTTTTCGACTCAATTGGCACAAGTTTGTTTGACGCAACTGGAACAAGTTTGTTTGACGCAACTGGAACAAGTTTGTTTGACGCAACTGGCACAAGTTTGTTTGACGCAACTGGCACAAGTTTATTTGACGCAACTGGCACAAGTTTTTTCAACGAAACTGGCACAAGTTTGTTCGCCGTAACTGGCACAAGTTTGTTCGACGCAACTGGCACAAGTTTGTTTGACACAAATGGCACAAGTTTGTTCTACATAACTGGCACAAGTTTGTTCTATGCAACTGGCACAAGTTTGTTCTACGCAACTGGCACAAGTTTGTTCTATGCATCCGGCACAAGTTTGTTCTATGCAACTGGCACTAGTTTGTTCTACACAACTGGCACAAGTTTGTTTGACGCAACTGGCACAAATTTGTTCTACCCAACTGACACAAGTTTGTTCGACGCAACTGGCACAAGTTTGTTCTACGCAACTGACACAAGTTTGTTTGACACAATTAGCAGAAGTTTGTTCAACGCAACTGGCACAAGTTTGTTCGACTCAACTGGCGCAAGTTTTTTCGACGCAACTGGCACAAGTTTGTTCGACGCAACTGGCAAAAGTTTGTTCGATGCAACTGGCACAAGTTTGTTTAACGCAACTGGCACAAGTTTGACGCAAGAGGCACAAGTTTGTTTGACGCAACTGACACAAGTTTGTTCACCGCAACTGGCACAAGTTTTTTCGAATCAATTGGAACAAGTTTGTTTGACGCCACTGGCACAAGTTTGTTTGACGCAACTGGCACAAGTTTGTTTGACGCAACTGGCACAAGTTTGTTCGACGCAACTGGCACAAGTTTATTTGACGCAACTGGCACAACTTTTCTCGACGCAACTGGCACAAGTTTGTTCGACGTAACTGGCACAAGTTTGTTTGACGCAACTGTCACAAGTTTATTTGACGCAACTGGCACAAGTTTTCTCGACACAAGTGGCACCAGTTGGTTCGCCGTAACTGGCACAAGTTTGTTCGATGCAACTGGCACAAGTTTGTTCGACGCAACTGGCACAAGTTTGTGTGACGCAACTGGCACAAATTTCTTCGATGCAACTGGCACAAGTTTGTTCGACGAACTGGCACAAGTTTGTTTGACTCAATTGGCACAAGTTTGTTCTACTCAACTGGAACAAGTTTGTTCTATGCAACTGGCACTAGTTTGTTTTACGCAACTGGCATAAGTTTGTTTGACGCAACTGGCACAAGTTTGTTCTACAAACTAGCACAAGTTTGTTCGACGCAACTGGCACAAGGTTCTTCTACGCAACTGGCACAAGTTCGTTCTACGCAACTGGCATAAGTTTGTTTGACGCAACTGGCACAAGTTTGTTCTACGCAACTGGCACAAGTTTGTTGGATGCCACTGACACAAGTTTGTTCGACGAAACTGGCCCAAGTTTTTATGACGCAACTGGCACAAGTTTGTTAGACACAACTGGCACAAGTTTGTTCGATGCAACTGGCACAAGTTTTTTCGACTCAATTGGCACAAGTTTGTTTGACGCAACTGGAACAAGTTTCTTTGACGCAAGTGGAACAAGTTTGTTTGACGCAACTGGCACAAGTTTGTTTGTCGCAACTGGCACAAGTTTGTTTGACGCAACTGGCACAAGTTTATTTGACGCAACTGGCACAAGTTTTCTCGACGAAACTGGCACAAGTTTGTTCGCCGTAACTGGCACAAGTTTGTTCGACGCAACTGGCACAAGTTTGTTTGATGCAAATGGCACAAGTTTGTTCTACATAACTGGCACAAGTTTGTTCTATGCAACTGGCACAAGTTTGTTCTACGCAACTGGCACAAGTTTGTTCTACGCATCTGGCACAAGTTTGTTCTATACAACTGGCCCTAGTTTGTTCTACGCAACTGGCACAAGTTTGTTTGACGCAACTGGCACAAATTTGTTCTACCCAACTGACACAAGTTTGTTCGACGCAACTGGCACAAGTTTGTTCAATGCAACTGGCACAAGTTTGTTTGACGTAACTGGCGCAAGTTTGTTTGACGTAACTGGCAAAAGTTTGTTCGATGCAACTGGCACAAGTTTGTTTAACGCAACTGGCATAAGTTTGTTCGACCCAACTGGCACAAGTTTGTTTGACTCAACTGGCACAAGTTTGTTTGACGCAACTGGCAAAAGTTTGTTTGACGCAACTGGCACAAGTTCGTTTGATGCAACTGGCACAAGGTTCTTCTACGCAACTGGCACAAGTTTGTTTGACGCAACTGGCACAAGTTTGTTTGACGCAACTGGCACAAGTTTGTTTGACGCAACTGGCACAAGTTTGTTTGACGCAACTGGCAAAAGTTTTTTTTGATGCAACTGGCACAAGTTTTAGACGCAACTGGCACAAGTTTGTTCGACGCAACTGGTGCAAGTTTTTTCGACGCAACTGGCACAAGTTTGTTCGACGCAACTGGCAAAAGTTTGTTTGACGCAACTGGCACAAGTGTGTTCTACGCAACTGGCACAAGTTTGTTTGACGTAACTGGCACAAGTTTGTTTGACGCAACTGGCACAAGGTTCTTCTACGCAACTGGCACAAGTTCGTCCTACGCAACTGGCACAAGTTTTTTTGACGCAACTGGCACTAGTTTGTTCGACGCAAGTGGCACAAGTTTGTTTGACGCAACTGGCACAAGGTTGTTCTACGCAACTGGCACAGGTTTGTTCTACGCAACTGGCAAAAGTTTGTTAGATGCAACTGGCACAAGTTTGTTCGACGCAACTGGCACAAGTTTTTTCGACTCAATTGGCAGAAGTTTTTTCGACTCAAGTGGCACAAGTTTGTTTGACGCAACTGGAACAAGTTTGTTTGACGCAACTGGCACAAGTTTGTTTGACGCAACTGGCACAAGTTTGTTTGACGCAACTGGCATAAGTTTATTCGACGCAACTGGCACAAGTTTTTTCGACGAAACTGGCACAAGTTTGTTTGCCGTAACTGGCACAAGTTTGTTCGACGTAACTGGACAAGTTTGTTTGACGCAAATGGCACAAGTTTGTTCTACATAACTGGCACAAGTTTGTTCTATGCAACTGGCACAAGTTTGTTCTACGCAACTGGCACAAGTTTGTTCTACGCATCCGGCACAAGTTTGTTAGACGCAACTCTTACTAGTTTGTTGTACACAACTGGCACAGGTTTGTTTGACACAACTGGCACAAGTTTGTTCTACGCAAATGGCAAATGTTTGTTCTATGCAACTGACACAAGTTTGTTTGACACAACTGGCAGAAGTTTGTTTGACACAACTGGCAGAAGTTTGTTCAACGCAACTGGCACAAGTTTGTTTGACGTAACTGGCGCAAGTTTGTTCGACACAACTGGCACAAGTTTGTTCGACGCAACTAGCAAAAGTTTGTTCGATGCAACTGGCACAAGTTTGTTTAACGCAACTGGCACAAGTTTGTTCTACCCAACTGGCACAAGTTTTTTTACTCAACTGGCACAAGTTTGTTTGACGCAACTGGCAAAAGTTTGTTTGACGCAACTGGCACAAGTTCGTTTGACGCAACTGGCACAAGGTTCTTCTACGCAACTGGCACAAGTTTGTTTGACGCAACTGGCACAAGTTTGTTCTACGCAACTGGCAAAAGTTTGTTAGACGCAACTGGCACAAGTTTGTTTGATGCAACTGGCACAAGTTTTTTTTGACGCAACTGGCACAAGTTTGTTAGACGCAACTGGCACAAGTTTGTTCGAGGTAACAGGCACAAGTTTTTTCGACTCAATTGGTACAAGTTTCTTTGACGCAACTGGCACAAGTTTGTTTGACGCAAGAGGCACAAGTTTGTTTGACGCAACTGGCACAAGTTTGTTTGACGCAACTGGCACAAGTTTTTTTTTACGCAACTGGCACAAGTTTTCTCAAAGCAACTGGCACAAGTTTGTTCGCCATATCTGGCACAAGTTTGTTTGATGCAACTGGCACACGTTTGTTTGACGCAACTGGCACAAGTTTGTTAGACGCAACTGGCACAAGTTTGTTCAACGCAACGGGCACAAGTTTTTTCGAATCAATTGGCACATGTTTGTTTGATGCAACAGGCACAAGTTTGTTGACGCAACTGGCACAAGTTTGTTTGACGCAACTGGCACAAGTTTGTTTGACGCAACTGGCACAAGTTTATTTGATGCAACTGGCACAAGTTTTCTCGCCGCAAGTGGCACAAGTTTGTTCGCCGTAACTGGCACAAGTTTGTTCGACGCAACTGGCACAAGTTTGTTCGACGCAACTGGCACAAGTTTGTTTGATGCAACTGGCACAAGTTTCTTCAACGCAACTGGCACAAGTTTGTTCGACGCAACTGGCACAAGTTTGTGTGATGCAATTGGCACAAGTTTGTTCTACTCAACAGGCACAATTTGTTCTATGCAACTGGCACTAGTTTGTTTTACGCAAATGGCATAAGTTTGTTTGGCGCAACTGGCACAAGTTTGTTCTACCAACTGGCACAAGTTTGTTCGACTCAACTGGCACAAGGTTGTTCTACGCAACTGGCACAAGTTTGTTCTATGCAACTGGCACAAGTTTGTTTAACGCAACTGGCACAAGTTTGTTCGACGCAACTGGCACAAGTTTGTTGAATGCCACTGGCACAAGTTTGTTTGACGAAACTGGCACAAGTTTTTTTGACGCAACTGGCACAAGTTTGTTAGACACAACTGGCACAAGTTTGTTCGACGCAACTGGCACAAGTTTTTTCGACTCAAGTGGCACAAGTTTGTTTGACGCAACTAGAACAAGTTTGTTTGACGCAACTGGCACAAGTTTGTTTGACGCAACTGGCACAAGTATGTTTGACGCAACTGGCACAAGTTTATTTGACGCAACTGGCACAAGTTTTCTCGACGAAACTGGCGCAAGTTTCTTCGCCGTAACTGACACAAGTTTGTTCGACGCAACTGGCACAAGTTTGTTCGACGCAACTGGCAAAAGTTTGTTCTACATAACTGGCAAAAGTTTGTTCTATGCAACTGGCACAAGTTTGTTCTTCGCAACTGACACAAGTTTGTTCTACGCATCTGGCACAAGTTTGTTCTATGCAACTGGCACAAGTTTGTTCTACGCAACTGGGACATGTTTGTTTGACGCAACTGGTACAAGTTTGTTCTACGCAACTGGCACAAGTTTGTTCGACACAAGTGGCACAAGTTTTTTCTACGCAACTCTTACTAGTTTGTTGAACAAAACTGGCACAGGTTTGTTTGACACAACTGGCACAAGTTTGTTCTACGCAACTCTTACTAGTTTGTTGTGCACAACTGGCACAGGTTTGTTTGACACAACTGGCACAAGTTTGTTCTACGCAAATGGCAAATGTTTGTTCTACGCATGTGGCACAAGTTTGTTCTATGCAACTGGCACTAGTGTGTTCTACGCAACTGGCACAAATTTGTTTGACACAACTGGCACATGTTTGTTCTACCCAACTGGCACAAGTTTGTTCGACGCAACTGGCACAAGTTTGTTTGATGCAACTGGCACAAGTTTGTTTGACACAACTGGCACAAGTTTGTTCTAAGCAACTGGCACAAGTTTGTTCGACGGAACTGGCGCAAGTTTGTTCGACGCAACTGGCACAAGTTTGTTTGACGCAACTGGCACAAGTTTGTTCAACGCAACTGGAACAAGTTTGTTTAACATAACTGGCACAAGTTTGTTCGAACCAACTGGCACAAGTTTGTTTGACACAACTGGCACAAGTTTGTTCAACGCATCTGGAACAAGTTTGTTTAACGTAACTGGCACAAGTTCGTTCGAACCAACTGGCACAAGTTTGTTTGACACAACTGGCACAAGTTTGTTTGACGCAACTGGCACAAGGTTGTTCTACGCAACATGTACAAGCTTGTTCTACGCAACGGGCACAAGTTTGTTTGATGCAACTGGCACAAGTTTGTTCTATGCAACTGGCACTAGTGTGTTCGATGCAACTGGCACAAGTTTGTTCGATGCAACTGGCACAAGTTTGTTTGACGCAACTGGCACAAGTTTCTTAGACGCAACTGGCACAAGATTGTTCAACGCAACTGGCACAAGTTTTTTTTTAATCAATTGGCACAAGTTTGTTTGACGCAACTGGCACAAGTTTGTTTGACGCAACTGGCACAAGTTTGTCTGACGCAAGAGGCACAAGTTTGTTTGACGCAACAGGCACAAGTTTATTTGACGCAACTGGCACAACTTTTCTCGACGCAACTGGCACAAGTTTGTTCGCCGTAACTGGCACAAGTTTGTTTGACGCAACTGGCACAAGTTTATTTGACGCAACTGGCACAAGTTTTCTCGACGCAAGTGGCACAAGTTGGTTCGCCGTAACTGGCACAAGTTTGTTCGACGCAACTGGCACAAGTTTGTTCGATGCAACTGGCACAAGTTTGTGTGACGCAACTGGCACAAATTTCTTCGATGCAACTGGCACAAGTTTGTTCGACGAACTGGCACAAGTTTGTTTGACGCAATTGGTACAAGTTTGTTCTACTCAACTGGAACAAGTTTGTTCTATGCAACTGGCACTAGTTTGTTTTACGCAACTGGCATAAGTTTGTTTGATGCAACTGGCACAAGTTTGTTCTACAAACTAGCACAAGTTTGTTCGACGCAACTGGCACAAGGTAGTTCTACGCAACTGGTACAAGTTTGTTCTACGCAACTGGCACAAGTTTGTTTCACGCAACTGGCACAAGTTTGTTCTACGCAACTGGCACAAGTTTGTTGGATGCCACTGACACAAGTTTGTTCGACGAAACTGGCCCAAGTTTTTTTGACGCAACTGGCACAAGTTTGTTAGACGCAACTGGCACAAGTTTGTTCGACGCAACTGGCACAAGTTTTTTCGACTCAATTGGCACAAGTTTGTTTGACGCAACTGGAACAAGTTTGTTTGACGCAACTGGAACAAGTTTGTTTGACGCAACTGGCACAAGTTTGTTTGACGCAACTGGCACAAGTTTATTTGACGCAACTGGCACAAGTTTTTTCAACGAAACTGGCACAAGTTTTTTCGCCGTAACTGGCACAAGTTTGTTCGACGCAACTGGCACAAGTTTGTTTGACACAAATGGCACAAGTTTGTTCTACATAACTGGCACAAGTTTGTTCTATGCAACTGGCACAAGCTTGTTCTACGCAACTGGCACAAGTTTGTTCTATGCATCCGGCACAAGTTTGTTCTATGCAACTGGCACTAGTTTGTTCTACACAACTGGCACAAGTTTGTTTGACGCAACTGGCACAAATTTGTTCTACCCAACTGACACAAGTTTGTTCGACGCAACTGGCACAAGTTTGTTCTACGCAACTGACACAAGTTTGTTTGACACAATTAGCAGAAGTTTGTTCAACGCAACTGGCACAAGTTTGTTCGACTCAACTGGCGCAAGTTTTTTCGACGCAACTGGCACAAGTTTGTTCGACGCAACTGGCAAAAGTTTGTTCGATGCAACTGGCACAAGTTTGTTTAACGCAACTGGCACAAGTTTGACGCAAGAGGCACAAGTTTGTTTGACGCAACTGACACAAGTTTGTTCACCGCAAGTGGCACAAGTTTTTTCGAATCAATTGGAACAAGTTTGTTTGACGCCACTGGCACAAGTTTGTTTGACGCAACTGGCACAAGTTTGTTTGACGCAACTGGCACAAGTTTGTTCGACGCAACTGGCACAAGTTTATTTAACGCAACTGGCACAACTTTTCTCGACGCAACTGGCACAAGTTTGTTCGACGTAACTGGCACAAGTTTGTTTGACGCAACTGTCACAAGTTTATTTGACGCAACTGGCACAAGTTTTCTCGACGCAAGTGGCACAAGTTGGTTCGCCGTAACTGGCACAAGTTTGTTCGATGCAACTGGCACAAGTTTGTTCGACGCAACTGGCACAAGTTTGTGTGACGCAACTGGCACAAATTTCTTCGATGCAACTGGCACAAGTTTGTTCGACGAACTGGCACAAGTTTGTTTGACTCAATTGGCACAAGTTTGTTCTACTCAACTGGAACAAGTTTGTTCTATGCAACTGGCACTAGTTTGTTTTACGCAACTGGCATAAGTTTGTTTGACGCAACTGGCATAAGTTTGTACTACAAACTAGCACAAGTTTGTTCGACGCAACTGGCACAAGGTTCTTCTACGCAACTGGCACAAGTTTGTTCTACGCAACTGGCATAAGTTTGTTTGATGCAACTGGCACAAGTTTGTTCTACGCAACTGGCACAAGTTTGTTGGATGCCACTGACACAAGTTTGTTCGACGAAACTGGCCCAAGTTTTTATGACGCAACTGGCACAAGTTTGTTAGACACAACTGGCACAAGTTTGTTCGATGCAACTGGCACAAGTTTTTTCGACTCAATTGGCACAAGTTTGTTTGACGCAACTGGAACAAGTTTGTTTGACGCAACTGGCACAAGTTTGTTTGTCGCAACTGGCACAAGTTTGTTAGACGCAACTGGCACAAGTTTATTTGACGCAACTGGCACAAGTTTTCTCGACGAAACTGGCACAAGTTTGTTCGCCGTAACTGGCACAAGTTTGTTCGATGCAACTGGCACAAGTTTGTTTGATGCAAATGGCACAAGTTTGTTCTACATAACTGGCACAAGTTTGTTCTATGCAACTGGCACAAGTTTGTTCTACGCAACTGGCACAAGTTTGTTCTACGCATCTGGCACAAGTTTGTTCTATGCAACTGGCCCTAGTTTGTTCTACGCAACTGGCACAAGTTTGTTTGACGCAACTGGTACAAATTTGTTCTACCCAACTGACACAAGTTTGTTGACGCAACTGGCACAAGTTTGTTCAATGCAACTGGCACAAGTTTGTTTGACGTAACTGGCGCAAGTTTGTTTGACGCAACTGGCAAAAGTTTGTTCGATGCAACTGGCACAAGTTTGTTTAATGCAACTGGCACAAGTTTGTTCGACCCAACTGGCACAAGTTTGTTTGACTCAACTGGCACAAGTTTGTTTGATGCAACTGGCAAAAGTTTGTTTGACGCAACTGGCACAAGTTCGTTTGATGCAACTGGCACAAGGTTCTTCTACGCAACTGGCACAAGTTTGTTTGACGCAACTGGCACAAGTTTGTTTGACGCAACTGGCACAAATTTGTTTGACGCAACTGGCACAAGTTTGTTTGACGCAACTGGCAAAAGTTTTTTTTGATGCAACTGGCACAAGTTTTAGACGCAACTGGCACAAGTTTGTTCGACGCAACTGGTGCAAGTTTTTTCGACGCAACTGGCACAAGTTTGTTCGACTCAACTGGCAAAAGTTTGTTCGATGCAACTGGCACAAGTTTGTTTAACGCAACTGGCACAAGTTTGTTTGACGCAACTGGCAGAAGTTTGTTTGACGCAACTGGCACAAGGTTCTTCTACGCAACTGGCACAAGTTCGTCCTACGCAACTGGCACAAGTTTTTTTGACGCAACTGGCACTAGTTTGTTCGACGCAAGTGGCACAAGTTTGTTTGACGCAACTGGCACAAGGTTGTTCTACGCAACTGGCACAGGTTTGTTCTACGCAACTGGCAAAAGTTTGTTAGATGCAACTGGCACAAGTTTGTTCGACGCAACTGGCACAAGTTTTTTCGACTCAATTGGCACAAGTTTGTTTGACGCAACTGGAACAAGTTTGTTTGACGCAACTGGAACAAGTTTGTTTGACGCAACTGGCACAAGTTTGTTTGACGCAACTGGCACAAGTTTGTTTGACGCAACTGGCACAAGTTTATTTGACGCAACTGGCACAAGTTTTTTCGACGAAACTGGCACAAGTTAGTTTGCCGTAACTGGCACAAGTTTGTTCGACGTAACTGGCACAAGTTTGTTTGACGCAAATGGCACAAGTTTGTTCTACATAACTGGCACAAGTTTGTTCTATGCAACTGGCACAAGTTTGTTCTACGCAACTGGCACAAGTTTGTTCTACGCATCCGGCACAAGTTTGTTAGACGCAACTCTTACTAGTTTGTTGTACACAACTGGCACAGGTTTGTTTGACACAACTGGCACAAGTTTGTTCTACGCAAATGGCAAATGTTTGTTCTATGCAACTGACACAAGTTTGTTTGACACAACTGGCAGAAGTTTGTTTGACACAACTGGCAGAAGTTTGTTCAACGCAACTGGCACAAGTTTGTTTGACGTAGCTGGCGCAAGTTTGTTCGACACAACTGGCACAAGTTTGTTCGACGCAACTAGCAAAAGTTTGTTCGATGCAACTGGCACAAGTTTGTTTAACGCAACTGGCACAAGTTTGTTCTACCCAACTGGCACAAGTTTTTTTACTCAACTGGCACAAGTTTGTTTGACGCAACTGGCAAAAGTTTGTTTGACGCAACTGGCACAAGTTCGTTTGACGCAACTGGCACAAGGTTCTTCTACGCAACTGGCACAAGTTTGTTTGACGCAACTGGCACAAGTTTGTTCTACGCAACTGGCACAAGTTTGTTTGATGCAACTGGCACAAGTTTGTTTGACGCAACTGGCACAAGTTTTTTTTGACGCAACTGGCACAAGTTTGTTAGACGCAACTGGCACAAGTTTGTTCGAGGTAACAGGCACAAGTTTTTTCGACTCAATTGGTACAAGTTTCTTTGATGCAACTGGCACAAGTTTGTTTGACGCAAGAGGCACAAGTTTGTTTGACGCAACTGGCACAAGTTTGTTTGACGCAACTGGCACAAGTTTTTTTTTTACGCAACTGGCACAAGTTTTCTCAAAGCAACTGGCACAAGTTTGTTCGCCATATCTGGCACAAGTTTGTTTGACGCAACTGGCACACGTTTGTTTGACGCAACTGGCACAAGTTTGTTAGACGCAATTGGCACAAGTTTGTTCAACGCAACGGGCACAAGTTTTTTCGAATCAATTGGCACATGTTTGTTTGATGCAACTGGCACAAGTTTGTTGACGCAACTGGCACAAGTTTGTTTGACGCAACTGGCACAAGTTTGTTTGACGCAACTGGCACAAGTTTATTTGATGCAACTGGCACAAGTTTTCTCGCCGCAAGTGGCACAAGTTTGTTCGCCGTAACTGGCACAAGTTTGTTCGACGCAACTGGCACAAGTTTGTTCGACGCAACTGGCACAAGTTTGTTTGATGCAACTGGCACAAGTTTCTTCAACGCAACTGGCACAAGTTTGTTCGACGCAACTGGCACAAGTTTGTGTGATGCAATTGGCACAAGTTTGTTCTACTCAACAGGCACAATTTGTTCTATGCAACTGGCACTAGTTTGTTTTACGCAACTGGCATAAGTTTGTTTGGCGCAACTGGCACAAGTTTGTTCTACCAACTAGCACAAGTTTGTTCGACTCAACTGGCACAAGGTTGTTCTACGCAACTGGCACAAGTTTGTTCTATGCAACTGGCACAAGTTTGTTTAACGCAACTGGCACAAGTTTGTTCGACGCAACTGGCACAAGTTTGTTGAATGCCACTGGCACAAGTTTGTTTGACGAAACTGGCACAAGTTTTTTTGACGCAACTGGCACAAGTTTGTTAGACACAACTGGCACAAGTTTGTTCGACGCAACTGGCACAAGTTTTTTTGACTCAAGTGGCACAAGTTTGTTTGACGCAACTAGAACAAGTTTGTTTGACGCAACTGGCACAAGTTTGTTTGACGCAACTGGCACAAGTATGTTTGACGCAACTGGCACAAGTTTATTTGACGCAACTGGCACAAGTTTTCTCGACGAAACTGGCGCAAGTTTCTTCGCCGTAACTGACATAAGTTTGTTCGACGCAACTGGCACAAGTTTGTTCGACGCAACTGGCAAAAGTTTGTTCTACATAACTGGCACAAGTTTGTTCTATGCAACTGGCACAAGTTTGTTCTTCGCAACTGACACAAGTTTGTTCTACGCATCTGGCACAAGTTTGTTCTATGCAACTGGCACTAGTTTGTTCTACGCAACTGGGACATGTTTGTTTGACGCAACTGGTACAAGTTTGTTCTACGCAACTGGCACAAGTTTGTTCGACACAAGTGGCACAAGTTTTTTCTACGCAACTGACACTAGTTTGTTGAACAAAACTGGCACAGGTTTGTTTGACACAACTGGCACAAGTTTGTTCTACGCAACTCTTACTAGTTTGTTGTGCACAACTGGCACAGGTTTGTTTGACACAACTGGCACAAGTTTGTTCTACGCAAATGGCAAATGTTTGTTCTTCGCATGTGGCACAAGTTTGTTCTATGCAACTGGCACTTGTGTGTTCTACGCAACTGGCACAAATTTGTTTGACACAACTGGCACATGTTTGTTCTACCCAACTGGCACAAGTTTGTTTGACGCAACTGGCACAAGTTTGTTTGATGCAACTGGCACAAGTTTGTTTGACACAACTGGCACAAGTTTGTTCTAAGCAACTGGCACAAGTTTGTTCGACGGAACTGGCGCATGTTTGTTCGACGCAACTGGCACAAGTTTGTTTGACGCAACTGGCACAAGTTTGTTCAACGCAACTGGAACAAGTTTGTTTAACATAACTGGCACAAGTTTGTTCGAACCAACTGGCACAAGTTTGTTTGACACAACTGGCACAAGTTTGTTCAACGCATCTGGAACAAGTTTGTTTAACGTAACTGGCACAAGTTTGTTCGAACCAACTGGCACAAGTTTGTTTGACACAACTGGCACAAGTTTGTTTGACGCAACTGGCACAAGGTTGTTCTACGCAACATGTACAAGCTTGTTCTACGCAACTGGCACAAGTTTGTTTGACGCAACTGGCACAAGTTTGTTCTATGCAACTGGCACTAGTGTCTTCGATGCAACTGGCACAAGTTTGTTCGATGCAACTGGCACAAGTTTGTTTGACGCAACTGGCACAAGTTTCTTAGGCGCAACTCTCACAAGTTTGTTCAACGCAACTGGCACAAGTTTTTTTAATCAATTGGCACAAGTTTGTTTGACGCAACTGGCACAAGTTTGTTTGACGCAACTGGCACAAGTTTGTCTGACGCAAGAGGCAAAAGTTTGTTTGACGCAACAGGCACAAGTTTATTTGACGCAACTGGCACAACTTTTCTCGACGCAACTGGCACAAGTTTGTTCGCCGTAACTGGCACAAGTTTGTTTGACGCAACTGGCACAAGTTTATTTGACGCAACTGGCACAAGTTTTCTCGACGCAAGTGGCACAAGTTGGTTCGCCGTAACTGGCACAAGTTTGTTCGACGCAACTGGCACAAGTTTGTTCGATGCAACTGGCACAAGTTTGTGTGATGCAACTGGCACAAATTTCTTCGATGCAACTGGCACAAGTTTGTTCGACGAACTGGCACAAGTTTGTTTGACGCAATTGGCACAAGTTTGTTCTACTCAACTGGAACAAGTTTGTTCTATGCAACTGGCACTAGTTTGTTTTACGCAACTGGCAAAAGTTTGTTTGATGCAACTGGCACAAGTTTGTTCTACAAACTAGCACAAGTTTGTTCGATGCAACTGGCACAAGGTTGTTCTACGCAACTGGTACAAGTTTGTTCTACGCAACTGGCACAAGTTTGTTTCACGCAACTGGCACAAGTTTGTTCTACGCAACTGGCACAAGTTTGTTGGATGCCACTGACACAAGTTTGTTCGACGAAACTGGCCCAAGTTTTTTTGACGCAACTGGCACAAGTTTGTTAGACGCAACTGGCACAAGTTTGTTCGACGCAACTGGCACAAGTTTTTTCGACTCAATTGGCACAAGTTTGTTTGACGCAACTGGAACAAGTTTGTTTGACGCAACTGGAACAAGTTTGTTTGACGCAACTGGCACAAGTTTGTTTGACGCAACTGGCACAAGTTTATTTGACGCAACTGGCACAAGTTTTTTCAACGAAACTGGCACAAGTTTGTTCGCCGTAACTGGCACAAGTTTGTTCGACGCAACTGGCACAAGTTTGTTTGACACAAATGGCACAAGTTTGTTCTACATAACTGGCACAAGTTTGTTCTATGCAACTGGCACAAGTTTGTTCTACGCAACTGGCACAAGTTTGTTCTATGCATCCGGCACAAGTTTGTTCTATGCAACTGGCACTAGTTTGTTCTACACAACTGGCACAAGTTTGTTTGATGCAACTGGCACAAATTTGTTCTACCCAACTGACACAAGTTTGTTCGACGCAACTGGCACAAGTTTGTTCTACGCAACTGACACAAGTTTGTTTGACACAATTAGCAGAAGTTTGTTCAACGCAACTGGCACAAGTTTGTTCGACTCAACTGGCACAAGTTTTTTCGACGCAACTGGCACAAGTTTGTTCGACGCAACTGGCAAAAGTTTGTTCGATGCAACTGGCACAAGTTTGTTTAACGCAACTGGCACAAGTTTGACGCAAGAGGCACAAGTTTGTTTGACGCAACTGACACAAGTTTGTTCACCGCAAGTGGCACAAGTTTTTTCGAATCAATTGGAACAAGTTTCTTTGACGCCACTGGCACAAGTTTGTTTGACGCAACTGGCACAAGTTTGTTTGACGCAACTGGCACAAGTTTGTTCGACGCAACTGGCACAAGTTTATTTGACGCAACTGGCACAACTTTTCTCGACGCAACTGGCACAAGTTTGTTCGACGTAACTGGCACAAGTTTGTTTGACGCAACTCTCACAAGTTTATTTGACGCAACTGGCACAAGTTTTCTCGACGCAAGTGGCACAAGTTGGTTCGCCGTAACTGGCACAAGTTTGTTCGATGCAACTGGCACAAGTTTGTTCGACGCAACTGGCACAAGTTTGTGTGACGCAACTGGCACAAATTTCTTCGATGCAACTGGCACAAGTTTGTTCGACGAACTGGCACAAGTTTGTTCGACGTAACTGGCACAAGTTTGTTCTACTCAACTGGAACAAGTTTGTTCTATGCAACTGGCACTAGTTTGTTTTACGCAACTGGCATAAGTTTGTTTGACGCAACTGGCACAAGTTTGTTCTACAAACTAGCACAAGTTTGTTCGACGCAACTGGCACAAGGTTCTTCTACGCAACTGGCACAAGTTTGTTCTACGCAACTGGCATAAGTTTGTTTGACGCAACTGGCACAAGTTTGTTCTACGCAACTGGCACAAGTTTGTTGGATGCCACTGACACAAGTTTGTTCGACGAAACTGGCCCAAGTTTTTATGACGCAACTGGCACAAGTTTGTTAGACACAACTGCACAAGTTTGTTCGATGCAACTGGCACAAGTTTTTTCGACTCAATTGGCACAAGTTTGTTTGACGCAACTGGAACAAGTTTCTTTGACGCAACTGGAACAAGTTTGTTTGACGCAACTGGCACAAGTTTGTTTGTCGCAACTGGCACAAGTTTGTTTGACGCAACTGGCACAAGTTTATTTGACGCAACTGGCACAAGTTTTCTCGACGAAACTGGCACAAGTTTGTTCGCCGTAACTGGCACAAGTTTGTTCGACGCAACTGGCACAAGTTTGTTTGATGCAAATGGCACAAGTTTGTTCTACATAACTGGCACAAGTTTGTTCTATGCAACTGGCACAAGTTTCTTCTACGCAACTGGCACAAGTTTGTTCTACGCATCTGGCACAAGTTTGTTCTATGCAACTGGCCCTAGTTTGTTCTACGCAACTGGCACAAGTTTGTTTGACGCAACTGGCACAAATTTGTTCTACCCAACTGACACAAGTTTGTTCGACGCAACTGGCACAAGTTTGTTCAATGCAACTGGCACAAGTTTGTTTGACGTAACTGGCCCAAGTTTGTTTGACGCAACTGGCAAAAGTTTGTTCGATGCAACTGGCACAAGTTTGTTTAACGCAACTGGCACAAGTTTGTTCGACCCAACTGGCACAAGTTTGTTTGACTCAAATGGCACAAGTTTGTTTGACGCAACTGGCAAAAGTTTGTTTGACGCAACTGGCACAAGTTCGTTTGATGCAACTGGCACAAGGTTCTTCTACGCAACTGGCACAAGTTTGTTTGACGCAACTGGCACAAGTTTGTTTGACACAACTGGCACAAGTTTGTTTGACGCAACTGGCACAAGTTTGTTTGACGCAACTGGCAAAAGTTTTTTTTTATGCAACTGGCACAAGTTTTAGACGCAACTGGCACAAGTTTGTTCGACGCAACTGGTGCAAGTTTTTTCGACGCAACTGGCACAAGTTTGTTCGACGCAACTGGCAAAAGTTTGTTCGATGCAACTGGCACAAGTTTGTTTAACGCAACTGGCACAAGTTTGTTTGACGCAACTGGCAGAAGTTTGTTTGACGCAACTGGCACAAGGTTCTTCTACGCAACTGGCACAAGTTCGTCCTACGCAACTGGCACAAGTTTTTTTGATGCAACTGGCACTAGTTTGTTCGACGCAAGTGGCACAAGTTTGTTTGACGCAACTGGCACAAGGTTGTTCTACGCAACTGGCAAAGGTTTGTTCTACGCAACTGGCAAAAGTTTGTTAGATGCAACTGGCACAAGTTTGTTCGACGCAACTGGCACAAGTTTTTTCGACTCAATTGGCACAAGTTTGTTTGACGCAACTGGAACAAGTTTGTTTGACGCAACTGGAACAAGTTTGTTTGACGCAACTGGCACAAGTTTGTTTGACGCAACTGGCACAAGTTTGTTTGACGCAACTGGCACAAGTTTATTTGACGCAACTGGCACAAGTTTTTTCGACGAAACTGGCACAAGTTTGTTTGCCGTAACTGGCACAAGTTTGTTCGACGTAACTGGCACAAGTTTGTTTGACGCAAATGGCACAAGTTTGTTCTACATAACTGGCACAAGTTTGTTCTATGCAACTGGCACAAGTTTGTTCTACACAACTGGCACAAGTTTGTTCTACGCATCCGGCACAAGTTTGTTAGACGCAACTCTTACTAGTTTGTTGTACACAACTGGCACAGGTTTGTTTGACACAACTGGCACAAGTTTGTTCTACGCAAATGGCAAATGTTTGTTCTATGCAACTGACACAAGTTTGTTTGACACAACTGGCAGAAGTTTGTTTGACACAACTGGCAGAAGTTTGTTCAACGCAACTGGCACAAGTTTGTTTGACGTAACTGGCGCAAGTTTGTTCGACACAACTGGCACAAGTTTGTTCGACGCAACTAGCAAAAGTTTGTTCGATGCAACTGGCACAAGTTTGTTTAACGCAACTGGCACAAGTTTGTTCTACCCAACTGGCACAAGTTTTTTTACTCAACTGGCACAAGTTTGTTTGACGCAACTGGCAAAAGTTTGTTTGACGCAACTGGCACAAGTTCGTTTGACGCAACTGGCACAAGGTTCTTCTACGCAACTGGCACAAGTTTGTTTGACGCAACTGGCACAAGTTTGTTCTACGCAACTGGCACAAGTTTGTTTGACGCAACTGGCACAAGTTTGTTTGACGCAACTGGCACAAGTTTTTTTTGACGCAACTGGCACAAGTTTGTTAGACGCAACTGGCACAAGTTTGTTCGAGGTAATAGGCACAAGTTTTTTCGACTCAATTGGTACAAGTTTCTTTGACGCAACTGGCACAAGTTTGTTTGACGCAAGAGGCACAAGTTTGTTTGACGCAACTGGCACAAGTTTGTTTGACGCAACTGGCACAAGTTTTTTTTTACGCAACTGGCACAAGTTTTCTCAAAGCAACTGGCACAAGTTTGTTCGCCATATCTGGCACAAGTTTGTTTGACGCAACTGTCACACGTTTGTTTGACGCAACTGGCACAAGTTTGTTAGACGCAACTGGCACAAGTTTGTTCAACGCAACGGGCACAAGTTTTTTCGAATCAATTGGCACATGTTTGTTTGATGCAACTGGCACAAGTTTGTTGACGCAACTGGCACAAGTTTGTTTGACGCAACTGGCACAAGTTTGTTTGACGCAACTGGCACAAGTTTATTTGATGCAACTGGCACAAGTTTTCTCGCCGCAAGTGGCACAAGTTTGTTCGCCGTAATTGGCACAAGTTTGTTCGACGCAACTGGCACAAGTTTGTTCGACGCAACTGGCACAAGTTTGTTTGATGCAACTGGCACAAGTTTCTTCAACGCAACTGGCACAAGTTTGTTCGACGCAACTGGCACAAGTTTGTGTGATGCAATTGGCACAAGTTTGTTCTACTCAACAGGCACAATTTGTTCTATGCAACTGGCACTAGTTTGTTTTACGCAACTGGCATAAGTTTGTTTGGCGCAACTGGCACAAGTTTGTTCTACCAACTAGCACAAGTTTGTTCGACTCAACTGGCAAAAGGTTGTTCTACGCAACTGGCACAAGTTTGTTCTATGCAACTGGCACAAGTTTGTTTAACGCAACTGGCACAAGTTTGTTCGACGCAACTGGCACAAGTTTGTTGAATGCCACTGGCACAAGTTTGTTTGACGAAACTGGCACAAGTTTTTTTGACGCAACTGGCACAAGTTTGTTAGACACAACTGGCACAAGTTTGTTCGACGCAACTGGCACAAGTTTTTTCGACTCAAGTGGCACAAGTTTGTTTGACGCAACTAGAACAAGTTTGTTTGACGCAACTGGCACAAGTTTGTTTGACGCAACTGGCACAAGTATGTTTGACGCAACTGGCACAAGTTTATTTGACGCAACTGGCACAAGTTTTCTCGACGAAACTGGCGCAAGTTTCTTCGCCGTAACTGACACAAGTTTGTTCGATGCAACTGGCACAAGTTTGTTCGACGCAACTGGCAAAAGTTTGTTCTACATAACTGGCACAAGTTTGTTCTATGCAACTGGCACAAGTTTGTTCTTCGCAACTGACACAAGTTTGTTCTACGCATCTGGCACAAGTTTGTTCTATGCAACTGGCACTAGTTTGTTCTACGCAACTGGGACATGTTTGTTTGACGCAACTGGTACAAGTTTGTTCTACGCAACTGGCACAAGTTTGTTCGACACAAGTGGCACAAGTTTTTTCTACGCAACTCTTACTAGTTTGTTGAACAAAACTGGCACAGGTTTGTTTGACACAACTGGCACAAGTTTGTTCTACGCAAATGGCAAATGTTTGTTCTACGTATGTGGCACAAGTTTGTTCTATGCAACTTGCACTAGTGTGTTCTACGCAACTGGCACAAATTTATTTGACACAACTGGCACATGTTTGTTCTACCCAACTGGCACAAGTTTGTTCGACGCAACTGGCACAAGTTTGTTTGATGCAACTGGCACAAGTTTGTTTGACACAACTGGCACAAGTTTGTTCTAAGCAACTGGCACAAGTTTGTTCGACGGAACTGGAGCAAGTTTGTTCGACGCAACTGGCACAAGTTTGTTTGACGCAACTGGCACAAGTTTGTTCAACGCAACTGGAACAAGTTTGTTTTACATAACTGGCACAAGTTTGTTCGAACCAACTGGCACAAGTTTGTTTGACACAACTGGCACAAGTTTGTTCAACGCATCTGGAACAAGTTTGTTTAACGTAACTGGCACAAGTTTGTTCGAACCAACTGGCACAAGTTTGTTTGACACAACTGGCACAAGTTTGTTTGACGCAACTGGCACAAGGTTGTTCTACGCAACATGTACAAGCTTGTTCTACGCAACTGGCACAAGTTTGTTTGACGCAACTGGCACAAGTTTGTTCTATGCAACTGGCACTAGTGTGTTCGATGCAACTGGCACAAGTTTGTTCGATGCAACTGGCACAAGTTTGTTTGACGCAACTGGCACAAGTTTCTTAGACGCAACTGGCACAAGTTTGTTCAACGCAACTGGCACAAGTTTTTTTTAATCAATTGGCACAAGTTTGTTTGACGCAACTGGCACAAGTTTGTTTGACGCAACTGGCACAAGTTTGTCTGACGCAAGAGGCACAAGTTTGTTTGACGCAACAGGCACAAGTTTATTTGACGCAACTGGCACAACTTTTCTCGACGCAACTGGCACAAGTTTGTTCGCCGTAACTGGCACAAGTTTGTTTGACGCAACTGGCACAAGTTTATTTGACGCAACTGGCACAAGTTTTCTCGACGCAAGTGGCACAAGTTGGTTCGCCGTAACTGGCACAAGTTTGTTCGACGCAACTGGCACAAGTTTGTTCGATGCAACTGGCACAAGTTTGTGTGACGCAACTGGCACAAATTTCTTCGATGCAACTGGCACAAGTTTGTTCGACGAACTGGCACAAGTTTGTTTGACGCAATTGGCACAAGTTTGTTCTACTCAACTGGAACAAGTTTGTTCTATGCAACTGGCACTAGTTTGTTTTACGCAACTGGCATAAGTTTGTTTGATGCAACTGGCACAAGTTTGTTCTACAAACTAGCACAAGTTTGTTCGACGCAACTGGCACAAGGTTGTTCTACGCAACTGGTACAAGTTTGTTCTACGCAACTGGCACAAGTTTGTTTCACGCAACTGGCACAAGTTTGTTCTACGCAACTGGCACAAGTTTGTTGGATGCCACTGACACAAGTTTGTTCGACGAAACTGGCCCAAGTTTTTTTGACGCAACTGGCACAAGTTTGTTAGACGCAACTGGCACAAGTTTGTTCGACGCAACTGGCACAAGTTTTTTCGACTCAATTGGCACAAGTTTGTTTGACGCAACTGGAACAAGTTTGTTTGACGCAACTGGAACAAGTTTGTTTGACGCAACTGGCACAAGTTTGTTTGACGCAACTGGCACAAGTTTATTTGACGAAACTGGCACAAGTTTTTTCAACGAAACTGGCACAAGTTTGTTCGCCGTAACTGGCACAAGTTTGTTCGACGCAACTGGCACAAGTTTGTTTGACACAAATGGCACAAGTTTGTTCTACATAACTGGCACAAGTTTGTTCTATGCAACTGGCACAAGTTTGTTCTACGCAACTGGCACAAGTTTGTTCTATGCATCCGGCACAAGTTTGTTCTATGCAACTGGCACTAGTTTGTTCTACACAACTGGCACAAGTTTGTTTGATGCAACTGGCACAAATTTGTTCTACCCAACTGACACAAGTTTGTTCGACGCAACTGGCACAAGTTTGTTCTACGCAACTGACATAAGTTTGTTTGACACAATTAGCAGAAGTTTGTTCAACGCAACTGGCACAAGTTTGTTCGACTCAACTGGCGCAAGTTTTTTCGACGCAACTGGCACAAGTTTGTTCGACGCAACTGGCAAAAGTTTGTTCGATGCAACTGGCACAAGTTTGTTTAACGCAACTGGCACAAGTTTGACGCAAGAGGCACAAGTTTGTTTGACGCAACTGACACAAGTTTGTTCACCGCAAGTGGCACAAGTTTTTTCGAATCAATTGGAACAAGTTTGTTTGACGCCACTGGCACAAGTTTGTTTGACGCAACTGGCACAAGTTTGTTTGACGCAACTGGCACAAGTTTGTTCGACGCAACTGGCACAAGTTTATTTGACGCAACTGGCACAACTTTTCTCGACACAAGTGGCACAAGTTTGTTCGACGTAACTGGCACAAGTTTGTTTGACGCAACTGTCACAAGTTTATTTGACTCAACTGGCACAAGTTTTCTCGACGCAAGTGGCACAAGTTGGTTCGCCGTAACTGGCACAAGTTTGTTCGATGCAACTGGCACAAGTTTGTTCGACGCAACTGGCACAAGTTTGTGTGACGCAACTGGCACAAATTTCTTCGATGCAACTGGCTCAAGTTTGTTCGACGAACTGGCACAAGTTTGTTTGACTCAATTGGCACAAATTTGTTCTACTCAACTGGAACAAGTTTGTTCTATGCAACTGGCACTAGTTTGTTTTACGCAACTGGCATAAGTTTGTTTGACGCAACTGGCACAAGTTTGTTCTACAAACTAGCACAAGTTTGTTCGACGCAACTGGCACAAGGTTCTTCTACGCAACTGGCACAAGTTTGTTCTACGCAACTGGCATAAGTTTGTTTGACGCAACTGGCACAAGTTTGTTCTACGCAACAGGCACAAGTTTGTTGGATGCCACTGACACAAGTTTGTTCGACGAAACTGGCCCAAGTTTTTATGACGCAACTGGCACAAGTTTGTTAGACACAACTGGCACAAGTTTGTTCGATGCAAAAGGCACAAGTTTTTTCGACTCAATTGGCACAAGTTTGTTTGACGCAACTGGAACAAGTTTCTTTGACGCAACTGGAACAAGTTTGTTTGACGCAACTGGCACAAGTTTGTTTGTCGCAACTGGCACAAGTTTGTTTGACGCAACTGGCACAAGTTTATTTGACGCAACTGGCACAAGTTTTCTCGACGAAACTGGCACAAGTTTGTTCGCCGTAACTGGCACAAGTTTGTTCGACGCAACTGGCACAAGTTTGTTTGATGCAAATGGCACAAGTTTGTTCTACATAACTGGCACAAGTTTGTTCTATGCAACTGGCACAAGTTTATTCTACGCAACTGGCACAAGTTTGTTCTACGCATCTGGCACAAGTTTGTTCTATGCAACTGGCCCTAGTTTGTTCTACGCAACTGGCACAAGTTTGTTTGACGCAACTGGCACAAATTTGTTCTACCCAACTGACACAAGTTTGTTCGACGCAACTGGCACAAGTTTGTTCAATGCAACTGGCACAAGTTTGTTTGACGTAACTGGCGCAAGTTTGTTTGACGCAACTGGCAAAAGTTTGTTCGATGCAACTGGCACAAGTTTGTTTAACGCAACTGGCACAAGTTTGTTCGACCCAACTGGCACAAGTTTGTTTGACTCAACTGGCACAAGTTTGTTTGACGCAACTGGCAAAAGTTTGTTTGACGCAACTGGCACAAGTTCGTTTGATGCAACTGGCACAAGGTTCTTCTACGCAACTGGCACAAGTTTGTTTGACGCAACTAGCACAAGTTTGTTTGATGCAACTGGCACAAGTTTGTTTGACGCAACTGGCACAAGTTTGTTTGACGCAACTGGCAAAAGTTTTTTTTGATGCAACTGGCACAAGTTTTAGACGCAACTGGCACAAGTTTGTTCGACGCAACTGGTGCAAGTTTTTTCGACGCAACTGGCACAAGTTTGTTCGACGCAACTGGCAAAAGTTTGTTCGATGCAACTGGCACAAGTTTGTTTAACGCAACTGGCACAAGTTTGTTTGACGCAACTGGCAGAAGTTTGTTTGACGCAACTGGCACAAGGTTCTTCTACGCAACTGGCACAAGTTCGTCCTACGCAACTGGCACAAGTTTTTTTGACGCAACTGGCACTAGTTTGTTCGACGCAAGTGGCACAAGTTTGTTTGACGCAACTGGCACAAGGTTGTTCTACGCAACTGGCACAGGTTTGTTCTACGCAACTGGCAAAAGTTTGTTAGATGCAACTGGCACAAGTTTGTTCGACGCAACTGGCACAAGTTTTTTCGACTCAATTGGCACAAGTTTGTTTGACGCAACTGGAACAAGTTTGTTTGACGCAACTGGAACAAGTTTGTTTGACGCAACTGGCACATGTTTGTTTGACGCAACTGGCACAAGTTTGTTTGACGCAACTGGCACAAGTTTATTTGACGCAACTGGCACAAGTTTTTTCGACGAAACTGGAACAAGTTTGTTTGCCGTAACTAGCACAAGTTTGTTCGACGTAACTGGCACAAGTTTGTTTGACGCAAATGGCACAAGTTTGTTCTACATAACTGGCACAAGTTTGTTCTATGCAACTGGCACAAGTTTGTTCTACGCAACTGGCACAAGTTTGTTCTACGCATCCGGCACAAGTTTGTTCTATGCAACTGGCACTAGTTTGTTCTACGCAACTGGCACAAGTTTGTTTGACGCAACTGGCACAAATTTGTTCTACCCAACTGACACAAGTTTGTTCGACGCAACTGGCACAAGTTTGTTCTACGCAACTGACACAAGTTTGTTTGACACAATTGGCAGAAGTTTGTTCAACGCAACTGGCACAAGTTTGTTCGACGCAACTGGTGCAAGTTTTTTCGATGCAACTGGCACAAGTTTGTTCGACGCAACTGGCAAAAGTTTGTTCGATGCAACTGGCACAAGTTTGTTTAACGCAAATGGCACAAGTTTCTTTGACACAACTGCAGAAGTTTGTTTGAAGCAACTGGCACAAGGTTCTTCTACGCAACTGGCACAAGTTTGTTCTACGCAACTGGCACAAGTTTGTTTGACGCAACTGGCACAAGTTTGTTCGACACAACTGGCACAAGTTTGTTAGACGCAACTGGCACAAGTTTGTTTGACGTAACTGGCACAAGTTTTTTCGACTCAATTGGTACAAGTTTGTTTGATGCAACTGGCACAAGTTTGTTTGACGCAAGAGGCACAAGTTTGTTTGACGTAACTGACACAAGTTTGTTTGACGCAACTGGCACAAGTTTTTTTTTACGCGACTGGCACAAGTTTTCTCGAAGCAACTGGCACAAGTTTGTTTGCCATATCTGGCACAAGTTTGTTCGACGCAACTGGCACAAGTTTGTTTGACGCAACTGGCACAAGTTTGTTAGACGCAACTGGCACAAGTTTGTTCAACGCAACTGGCACAAGTTTATTCGAATCAATTGCCACAGGTTTGTTTGACGCAACTGGCACAAGTTTGTTTAACGCAACTGGCACAAGTTTGTTTGACACAACTGGCACAAGTTTATTTGACGCAACTGGCACAACTTTTCTCGACGCAACTGGCACAAGTTTGTTCGCCGTAACTGGCACAAGTTTGTTTGACGCAACTGGCACAAGTTTATTTGACGCAACGGGCATAAGTTTTCTCGATGCAAGTGGCACAAGTTGGTTTGCCGTAACTGGCACAAATTTGTTCGACGCAACTGGCATAAGTTTGTTCGACGCAACTGGCACAAGTTTGTGTGACGCAACTGGCACAAGTTTGTTCGACGAACTGGCACAAGTTTGTTTGACGCAATTGGCACAAGTTTGTTTTACTCAACTGGAACAAGTTTGTTCTATGCAACTGGCACTAGTTTTTTTTACGCAACTGGCATAAGTTTGTTTGACGCAACTGGCACAAGTTTGTTCTACAAACTAGCACAAGTTTGTTCGACGCAACTGGCACAAGGTTGTTCTACGCAACTGGCACAAGTTTGTTTGACGCAACTGGCACAAGTTTGTTTGACGCAACTGGCACAAGTTTGTTCTACTCAACTGGCACAAGTTTGTTGGATGCCACTGACACAAGTTTGTTCGACGAAACTGGCCCAAGTTTTTTTGACGCAACTGGCACAAGTTTGTTAGACGCAACTGGCACAAGTTTGTTCGACGCAACTGGTACAAGTTTTTTCGACTCAATTGGCACAAGTTTGTTTGACGCAACTGGAACAAGTTTGTTTGACGCAACTGGACAAGTTTGTTTGACGCAACTGGCACAAGTTTTTTTTTAAGCAAATGGCACAAGTTTGTTTGACGCAACTGGCACAAGTTTATTTGACGCAACTGGCACAAGTTTTCTCGTCGAAACTGGCACAAGTTTGTTCGCCGTAACTGGCACAAGTTTGTTCGACGCAACTGGCACAAGTTTGTTTGACGCAAATGGCACAAGTTTGTTCTACATAACTGGCACAAGTTTGTTCTATGCAACTGGCACTAGTTTGTTCTACGCAACTGGCACAAGTTTGTTCTATGCAACTGGCACAAGTTTGTTCTACGCAACTGGCACAAGTTTGTTCTACGCATCTGGCACAAGTTTGTTCTATGCAACTGGCACTAGTTTGTTCTACGCAACTGGGACATGTTTGTTTGACGCAACTGGCACAAGTTTGTTCTACCCAACTGACATAAGTTTGTTCGACGCAACTGGCACAAGTTTGTTCTACGCAACTGACACAAGTTTGTTTGACACAACTGGCAGAAGTTTGTTCACCGCAACTGGCACAAGTTTGTTTGACGTAACTGGCACAAGTTTGTTCGACGCAACTGTCACAAGTTTGTTCGACGCAACTGGCAAAAGTTTGTTTGATGCAACTGGCACAAGTTTGTTTAACGCAACTGGCACAAGTTTGTTCGACCCAACTGGCACAAGTTTGTTTGACTCAACTGGCACAAGTGTGTTCAACGCAACTGGCAAAAGTTTGTTTGACGCAACTGGCACAAGTTCGTTTGACGCAACTGGCACAAGGTTCTTCTACGCAACTGGCACAAGTTTGTTTGACGCAACTGGCACAAGTTTGTTCGATGCAACTGGCACAAGTTTGTTTAACGCAACTGGCACAAGTTTGTTTGACGCAACTGTCACAAGTTTGTTTGACTCAACTGGCACAAGGTTCTTCTACGCAACTGTCACAAGTTTGTTCTACGCAACTGGCACAAGTTTGTTTGACGCAACTGGCACAAGTTTGTTCGACGCAACTGGCACAAGTTTGTTAGACGCAACTGGCACAACTTTATTCGACGTAACAGGCACATGTTTTTTGGACTCTATTGGAACAAGTTTAATGATGCAACTGGCACAAGTTTGTTTGACGCAAGAGGTACAAGTTTGTTTGACGCAACTGGCACAAGTTTGTTTGACGCAAATGGCACAAGTTTTTTTTTACGCGACTGGCACAAGTTTTCTCGAAGCAACTGGCACAAGTTTGTTTGCCATATCTGGCACAAGTTTGTTCGACGCAACTGGCACAAGTTTGTTTGACGCAACTGGCACAAGTTTGTTTGACGCAACTGGCACAAGTTTTTTTTTACGCAACTGGCACAAGTTTTCTCGAAGCAACTGGCACAAGTTTGTTCGCCATATCTGGCACAAGTTTGTTTGACGCAACTGGCACAAGTTTGTTTGACGCAACTGGCACAAGTTTGTTTGACACAACTGGCACAAGTTAATTTGACGCAACTGGCACAATTTTTCTCGACGCAACTGGCACAAGTTTGTTCGCCGTAACTGGCACAAGTTTGTTTGACGCAACTGGCACAAGTTTATTTGACGCAACTGGCACAAGTTTTCTCAACGGAAGTGGCACAAGTTGGTTCGCCGTAACTGGCACAAGTTTGTTCGACGCAACTGGCACAAGTTTGTTCGACGCAACTGGCACAAGTTTGTGTGACGCAACTGGCACAAATTTCTTCGATGCAACTGGCACAAGTTTGTTCGACGAACTGGCACAAGTTTGTTTGACGCAATTGGCACAAGTTTGTTCTACTCAACTGGAACAAGTTTGTTCTATGCAACTGGCACTAGTTTTTTTTACGCAACTGGCATAAGTTTGTTTGACGCAACTGGCACAAGTTTGTTCTACAAACTAGCACAAGTTTGTTCGACGCAACTGGCACAAGGTTCTTCTACGCAACTGGCACAAGTTTGTTCTACGCAACAGGCACAAGTTTGTTTGACGCAACTGGCACAAGTTTGTTCTACGCAACTGGCACAAGTTTGTTGGATGCCGCTGACACAAGTTTGTTCGACGAAACTGGCCCAAGTTTTTTTGACGCAACTGGCACAAGTTTGTTAGACGCAACTGGCACAAGTTTGTTCGACGCAACTGGCACAAGTTTTTTCGACTCAATTGGCACAAGTTTGTTTGACGCAACTGGAACAAGTTTGTTTGACGCAACTGGAACAAGTTTGTTTGCGCAACTGGCACAAGTTTGTTTGACGCAACTGGCACAAGTTTGTTTGACGCAACTGGCACAAGTTTATTTGACGCAACTGGCACAAGTTTTCTCGTCGAAAGTGGCACAAGTTTGTTCGCCGTAACTGGCACAAGTTTGTTTGACGCAACTGGCACAAGTTTGTTTGACGCAAATGGCACAAGTTTGTTCTACATAACTGGCACAAGTTTGTTCTATGCAACTGGTACAAGTTTGTTCTACGCAATTGGCACAAGTTTGTTCTACGCATCTGGCACAAGTTTGTTCTATGCAACTGGCACTAGTTTGTTCTACGCAACTGGCACAAGTTTGTTCTATGCAACTGGCACAAGTTTGTTCTACACAACTGGCACAAGTTTGTTCTACGCATCTGGCACAAGTTTGTTCTATGCAACTGGCACTAGTTTGTTCTACGCAACTGGGACATGTTTGTTTGACGCAACTGGCACAAGTTTGTTCTACCCAACTGACATAAGTTTGTTCGACGCAACTGGCACAAGTTTGTTCTACGCAACTGACACAAGTTTCTTTGACACAACTGGCAGAAGTTTGTTCAACGCAACTGGCACAAGTTTGTTTGACGTAACTGGCGCAAGTTTGTTCGACGCAACTGTCACAAGTTTGTTCGACGCAACTGGCAAAAGTTTGTTCGATGCAACTGGCACAAGTTTGTTTAACGCAACTGGCACAAGTTTGTTCGACACAACTGGCACAAGTTTGTTTGACTCAACTGGCACAAGTGTGTTCGACGCAACTGGCAAAAGTTTGTTTGACGCAACTGGCACAAGTTCGTTTGACACAACTGGCACAAGGTTCTTCTACGCAACTGGCATAAGTTTGTTTGACGCAACTGGCACAAGTTTGTTCGATGCAACTGGCACAAGTTTGTTTAACGCAACTGGCACAAGTTTGTTTGACGCAACTGGCACAAGTTTGTTTGACTCAACTGGCACAAGGTTCTTCTACGCAACTGGCACAAGTTTGTTCTACGCAACTGGCACAAGTTTGTTCTACGCAACTGGCACAAGTTTGTTCGACGCAACTGGCAAAAGTTTGTTTGACGCAACTGGCACAAGTTCGTTTGACGCAACTGGCACAAGGTTCTTCTACGCAACTGGCATAAGTTTGTTTGACGCAACTGGCACAAGTTTGTTCGATGCAACTGGCACAAGTTTGTTTAACGCAACTGGCACAAGTTTGTTTGACGCAACTGGCACAAGTTTGTTTGACTCAACTGGCACAAGGTTCTTCTACGCAACTGGCACAAGTTTGTTCTACGCAACTGGCACAAGTTTGTTCTACGCAACTGGCACAAGTTTGTTCGACGCAACTGGCACAAGTTTGTTAGACGCAACTCTTACTAGTTTGTTGTACACAACTGGCACAGGTTTGTTTGACACAACTGGCACAAGTTTGTTCTACGCAAATGGCAAATGTTTGTTCTATGCAACTGAAACAAGTTTGTTTGACACAACTGGCAGAAGTTTGTTTCACACAACTGGCAGAAGTTTGTTCAACGCAACTGGCACAAGTTTGTTTGACGTAACTGGCGCAAGTTTGTTCGACACAACTGGCACAAGTTTGTTCGACGCAACTAGCAAAAGTTTGTTCGATGCAACTGGCACAAGTTTGTTTAACGCAACTGGCACAAGTTTGTTCTACCCAACTGGCACAAGTTTTTTTACTCAACTGGCACAAGTTTGTTTGACGCAACTGGCAAAAGTTTGTTTGACGCAACTGGCACAAGTTCGTTTGACGCAACTGGCACAAGGTTCTTCTATGCAACTGGCACAAGTTTGTTTGACGCAACTGGCACAAGTTTGTTCTACGCAACTGGCACAAGTTTGTTTGACGCAACTGGCACAAGTTTGTTTGACGCAACTGGCACAAGTTTTTTTTGACGCAACTGGCACAAGTTTGTTAGACGCAACTGGCACAAGTTTGTTCGAGGTAACAGGCACAAGTTTTTTCGACTCAATTGGTACAAGTTTCTTTGACGCAACTGGCACAAGTTTGTTTGACGCAAGAGGCACAAGTTTGTTTGACGCAACTGGCACAAGTTTGTTTGACGCAACTGGCACAAGTTTTTTTTTACGCAACTGGCACAAGTTTTCTCAAAGCAACTGGCACAAGTTTGTTCGCCATATCTGGCACAAGTTTGTTTGACGCAACTGGCACACGTTTGTTTGACGCAACTGGCACAAGTTTGTTAGACGCAACTGGCACAAGTTTGTTCAACGCAACGGGCACAAGTTTTTTCGAATCAATTGGCACAAGTTTGTTTGATGCAACTGGCACAAGTTTGTTGACGCAACGGGCACAAGTTTGTTTGACGCAACTGGCACAAGTTTGTTTGACGCAACTGGCACAAGTTTATTTGATGCAACTGGCACAAGTTTTCTCGCCGCAAGTGGCACAAGTTTGTTCGCCGTAACTGGCACAAGTTTGTTCGACGCAACTGGCACAAGTTTGTTCGATGCAACTGGCACAAGTTTGTTTGATGCAACTGGCACAAGTTTCTTCAACGCAACTGGCACAAGTTTGTTCTACGCAACTGGCACAAGTTTGTGTGATGCAATTGGCACAAGTTTGTTCTACTCAACAGGCACAATTTGTTCTATGCAACTGGCACTAGTTTGTTTTACGCAACTGGCATAAGTTTGTTTGGCGCAACTGGCACAAGTTTGTTCTACCAACTAGCACAAGTTTGTTCGACTCAACTGGCACAAGGTTGTTCTACGCAACTGGCACAAGTTTGTTCTATGCAACTGGCACAAGTTTGTTTAACGCAACTGGCACAAGTTTGTTCGACGCAACTGGCACAAGTTTGTTGAATGCCACTGGCACAAGTTTGTTTGACGAAACTGGCACAAGTTTTTTTGACGCAACTGGCACAAGTTTGTTAGACACAACTGGCACAAGTTTGTTCGACGCAACTGGCACAAGTTTTTTCGACTCAAGTGGCACAAGTTTGTTTGACGCAACTAGAACAAGTTTGTTTGACGCAACTGGCACAAGTTTGTTTGACGCAACTGGCACAAGTTTGTTTGACGCAACTGGCACAAGTTTATTTGACGCAACTGGCACAAGTTTTCTCGACGAAACTGGCGCAAGTTTCTTCGCCGTAACTGACACAAGTTTGTTCGACGCAACTGGCACAAGTTTGTTCGACGCAACTGGCAAAAGTTTGTTCTACATAACTGGCACAAGTTTGTTCTATGCAACTGGCACAAGTTTGTTCTTCGCAACTGACACAAGTTTGTTCTACGCATCTGGCACAAGTTTGTTCTATGCAACTGGCACTAGTTTGTTCTACGCAACTGGGACATGTTTGTTTGACGCAACTGGCACAAGTTTGTTCTACCCAACTGACACAAGTTTGTTCGACGCAACTGGCACAAGTTGGTTCTACGCAACTGACACAAGTTTGTTTGACACAACTGGCAGAAGTTTGTTCAACGCAACTGGCACAAGTTTGTTCGACGCAACTGGGAAAAGTTTGTTTAACACAACTGGCACAAGTTTGTTAGACCCAACTGGCACAAGTTTGTTTAACACAACTGGCACAAGTTTGTTAGACCCAACTGGCACAAGTTTGTTTGACTCAACTGGCACAAGTTTGTTCGACGCAACTGGCACAAGTTTGTTTAACACAACTGGCACAAGTTTGTTAGACCCAACTGGCACAAGTTTGTTTGACTCAACTGGCACAAGTTTGTTCGACGCAACTGGCACAAGTTTGTTTGACGCAACTGGCACAAGTTCGCTTGAGGCAACTGGCACAAGGTTCTTGTACGCAAGTGGCACAAGTTTGTTTGACGCAACTGGCACAAGTTTGTTCTACGCAACTGGCACAAGTTTGTTTAACGCAACTGGCACAATTTTCGTTGACGCAACTGGCACAAGTTTGTTAGACGCAACTGGCACAAGTTTGTTCGACGTAACAGACACAAGTTTTTTCGACTCAAGTGGTACAAGTTTGTTTGACGCAACTGGCACAAGTTTGTTTGAGGCAAGAGGCACAAGTTTGTTTGACGCAACAGGCACAAGTTTGTTTGACGCAACTGGCACAAGTTTTTTTTTTTACGCAACTGGCACAAGTTTGTTTGACGCAAGAGGCACAAGTTTGTTTGACGCAACTGGCACAAGTTTGTTCGATGCAACTGGCACAAGTTTGTTTGACGCAAGAGGCACAAGTTTGTTTGACGCAACTGGCACAAGTTTGTTCGACGCAACTGGCACAAGTTTGTTCAACGCAAATGGCACAAGTTTGTTTGACGCAACTGTCACAAGTTTCTTCGACGCAACTGGCACAAGTTTCTTCGACGCAACTGGCACAAGTTTGTTTGACGCAACTGGCACAAGTTTGTTCTACGCAACTGGGACAAGTTTGTTCTATGCAACTGGCACTAGTTTGTTCTATGCAACTGATATAAGTTTGTTTGACGCAACTGGTACAAGTTTGTTCTACGCAACTGGCACAAGTTTGTTCGACACAACTGGCACAAGTTTGTTCTACGCAACTCTTACTAGTTTGTTGTACACAACTGGCACAGGTTTGTTTGACACAACTGGCACAAGTTTGTTCTACGCAACTCTTACTAGTTTGTTGTACACAACTGGCACAGGTTTGTTTGACACAACTGGCACAAGTTTGTTTTACGCAAATGGCAAATGTTTGTTCTACGCATGTGGCACAAGTTTGTTCTATGCAACTGGCACTAGTGTGTTCTACGCAACAGGCACAAATTTGTTTGACACAACTGGCACATGTTTGTTCTACCCAACTGGCACAAGTTTGTTCGACGCAACTGGCACAAGTTTGTTTGATGCAACTGGCACAAGTTTGTTTGACACAACTAGCACAAGTTTGTTCTAAGCAACTGGCACAAGTTTGTTCGACAGAACTGGCGCAAGTTTGTTCGACGCAACTGGCACAAGTTTGTTTAACGCAACTGGCACAAGTTTGTTCAACGCAACTGGAACAAGTTTGTTTAACGTAACTGGCACAAGTTTGTTCGAACCAACTGGCACAAGTTTGTTTGACACAACAGGCACAAGTTTGTTCAACACAACTGGAACAAGTTTGTTTAATGTAACTGGCACAAGTTTGTTCGAACCAACTGGCACAAGTTTGTTTGACACAACTGGCACAAGTTTGTTTGACGCAACTGGCACAAGGTTGTTCTACGCAACATGTACAAGCTTGTTCTACGCAACTGGCACAAGTTTGTTTGAAGCAACTGGCACAAGTTTGTTCTGTGCAACTGGCACTAGTGTGTTCGATGCAACTGGCACAAGTTTGTTCGACGCAACTGGCACAAGTTTGTTTGACGCAACTGGCACAAGTTTCTTAGACGCAACTGGCACAAGTTTCTTAGACGCAACTGGCACAAGTTTGTTCAACGCAACTGGCACAAGTTTTTTTTAATCAATTGGCACAAGTTTGTTTGACGCAACTGGCACAAGTTTGTTTGACGCAACTGGCACAAGTTTGACTGACGCAAGAGGCACAAGTTTGTTTGACGCAACTGGCACAAGTTTATTTGACGCAACTGGCACAACTTTTCTCGACGCAACTGGCACAAGTTTGTTCGCCGTAACTGGCACAAGTTTGTTTGACGCAACTGGCACAAGTTTATTTGACGCAACTGGCACAAGTTTTCTCGACGCAAGTGGCACAAGTTGGTTCGCCGTAACTGGCAGAAGTTTGTTCGACGCAACTGGCACAAGTTTGTTCGATGCAACTGGCACAAGTTTGTGTGACACAACTGGCACAAATTTCTTCGATGCAACTGGCACAAGTTTGTTCAACGAACTGGCACAAGTTTGTTTGACGCAATTGGCACAAATTTGTTCTACTCAACTGGAACAAGTTTGTTCTATGCAACTGGCACTAGTTTGTTTTACGCAACTGGCATAAGTTTGTTTGATGCAACTGGCACAAGTTTGTTCTACAAACTAGCACAAGTTTGTTCGACGCAACTGGCACAAGGTTGTTCTACGCAACTGGCAAAAGTTTGTTCTACGCAGCTGGCACAAGTTTGTTTGACGCAACTGGCACAAGTTTGTTCTACGCAACTGGCACAAGTTTGTTGGATGCCACTGACACAAGTTTGTTCGACGAAACTGGCCCAAGTTTTTTTGACGCAACTGGCACAAGTTTGTTAGACGCAACTGGCACAAGTTTGTTCGACGCAACTGGCACAAGTTTGTTTGACGCAACTGGCACAAGTTCGTTTGAGGCAACTGGCACAAGGTTCTTGTACGCAAGTGGCACAAGTTTGTTTGACGCAACTGGCGCAAGTTTGTTCTACGCAACTGGCACAAGTTTGTTTGACGCAACTGGCACAATTTTGGTTGACGCAACTGGCACAAGTTTGTTAGATGCAACTGGCACAAGTTTGTTCGACGTAACAGACACAAGTTTTTTCGACTCAATTGGTACAAGTTTGTTTGACGCAACTGGCACAAGTTTGTTTGAGGCAAGAGGCACAAGTTTTTTTGACGCAACTGGCACAAGTTTGTTTGACGCAACTGGCACAAGTTTTTTTTTACGCAACTTTCACAAGTTTGTTTGACGCAAGAGGCACAAGTTTGTTTGACGCAACTGGCACAAGTTTGTTCAACGCAACTGGCACAAGTTTGTTCAACGCAAATGGCACAAGTTTGTTTGACGCAACTGTCACAAGTTTCTTCGACGCAACTGGCACAAGTTTCTTCGATGCAACTGGCACAAGTTTGTTTGACGCAACTGGCACAAGTTTGTTCTACGCAACTGGGACAAGTTTGTTCTATGCAACTGGCACTAGTTTGTTCTATGCAACTGATATAAGTTTGTTTGACGCAACTGGTACAAGTTTGTTCTACGCAACTGGCACAAGTTTGTTCGACACAAGTGGCACAAGTTTTTTTCTACGCAACTCTTACTAGTTTGTTGAACACAACTGGCACAGGTTTGTTTGACACAACTGGCACAAGTTTGTTCTACGCAACTCTTACTAGTTTGTTGTACACAACTGGCACAGGTTTGTTTGACACAACTGGCACAAGTTTGTTCTACGCAAATGGCAAATGTTTGTTTTACGCATGTGGCACAAGTTTGTTCTATGCAACTGGCACTAGTGTGTTCTACGCAACTGGCACAAATTTGTTTGACACAACTGGCACATGTTTGTTCTACCCAACTGGCACAAGTTTGTTCGACGCAACTGGCACAAGTTTGTTTGATGCAACTGGCACAAGTTTGTTTGACACAACTGGCACAAGTTTGTTCTAAGCAACTGGCACAAGTTTGTTCGACGGAACTGGCGCAAGTTTGTTCGACGCAACTGGCACAAGTTTGTTTGACGCAACTGGCACAAGTTTGTTCAACGCAACTGGAACAAGTTTGTTTAACATAACTGACACAAGTTTGTTCGAACCAACTGGCACAAGTTTGTTTGACACAACTGGCACAAGTTTGTTCAACGCAACTGGAACAAGTTTGTTTAACGTAACTGGCACAAGTTTGTTCGAACCAACTGGCACAAGTTTGTTTGACACAACTGGCACAAGTTTGTTTGACGCAACTGGCACAAGGTTGTTCTACGCAACATGTACAAGCTTGTTCTACGCAACTGGCACAAGTTTGTTTGACGCAACTGGCACAAGTTTGTTCTATGCAACTGGCACTAGTGTGTTCGATGCAACTGGCACAAGTTTGTTCGATGCAACTGGCACAAGTTTGTTTGACGCAACTGGCACAAGTTTCTTAGACGCAACTGGCACAAGTTTGTTCAACGCAACTGGCACAAGTTTTTTTTAATCAATTGGCACAAGTTTGTTTGACGCAACTGGCACAAGTTTGTCTGACGCAAGAGGCACAAGTTTGTTTGACGCAACTGGCACAAGTTTATTTGACGCAACTGGCACAAGTTTTCTCGACGCAAGTGGCACAAGTTGGTTCGCCGTAACTGGCAGAAGTTTGTTCGACGCAACTGGCACAAGTTTGTTCGATGCAACTGGCACAAGTTTGTGTGACGCAACTGGCACAAATTTCTTCGATGCAACTGGCACAAGTTTGTTCAACGAACTGGCACAAGTTTGTTTGACGCAATTGGCACAAATTTGTTCTACTCAACTGGAACAAGTTTGTTCTATGCAACTGGCACTAGTTTGTTTTACGCAACTGGCATAAGTTTGTTTGATGCAACTGGCACAAGTTTGTTCTACAAACTAGCACAAGTTTGTTCGACGCAACTGGCACAAGGTTGTTCTACGCAACTGGCACAAGTTTGTTCTACGCAGCTGGCACAAGTTTGTTTGACGCAACTGGCACAAGTTTGTTCTACGCAATTGGCACAAGTTTGTTGGATGCCACTGACACAAGTTTGTTCGACGAAACTGGCCCAAGTTTTTTTGACGCAACTGGCACAAGTTTGTTAGACGCAACTGGCACAAGTTTGTTCGACGCAACTGGCACAAGTTTGTTTGACGCAACTGGCACAAGTTCGTTTGAGGCAACTGGCACAAGGTTCTTGTACGCAAGTGGCACAAGTTTGTTTGACGCAACTGGCGCAAGTTTGTTCTACGCAACTGGCACAAGTTTGTTTGACGCAACTGGCACAATTTTGGTTGACGCAACTGGCACAAGTTTGTTAGACGCAACTGGCACAAGTTTGTTCGACGTAACAGACACAAGTTTTTTCGACTCAATTGGTACAAGTTTGTTTGACGCAACTGGCACAAGTTTGTTTGAGGCAAGAGGCACAAGTTTTTTTGACGCAACTGGCACAAGTTTGTTTGACGCAACTGGCACAAGTTTTTTTTTACGCAACTGGCACAAGTTTGTTTGACGCAAGAGGCACAAGTTTGTTTGACGCAACTGGCACAAGTTTGTTCAACGCAACTGGCACAAGTTTGTTCAACGCAAATGGCACAAGTTTGTTTGACGCAACTGTCACAAGTTTCTTCGACGCAACTGGCACAAGTTTCTTCGACGCAACTGGCACAAGTTTGTTTGACGCAACTGGCACAAGTTTGTTCTACGCAACTGGGACAAGTTTGTTCTATGCAACTGGCACTAGTTTGTTCTATGCAACTGATATAAGTTTGTTTGACGCAACTGGTACAAGTTTGTTCTACGCAACTGGCACAAGTTTGTTCGACACAAGTGGCACAAGTTTTTTCTACGCAACTCTTACTAGTTTGTTGAACACAACTGGCACAGGTTTGTTTGACACAACTGGCACATGTTTGTTCTACGCAACTCTTACTAGTTTGTTGTACACAACTGGCACAGGTTTGTTTGACACAACTGGCACAAGTTTGTTCTACGCAAATGGCAAATGTTTGTTTTACGCATGTGGCACAAGTTTGTTCTATGCAACTGGCACTAGTGTGTTCTACGCAACTGGCACAAATTTGTTTGACACAACTGGCACATGTTTGTTCTACCCAACTGGCACAAGTTTGTTCGACGCAACTGGCACAAGTTTGTTTGATGCAACTGGCACAAGTTTGTTTGACACAACTGGCACAAGTTTGTTCTAAGCAACTGGCACAAGTTTGTTCGACGGAACTGGCGCAAGTTTGTTCGACGCAACTGGCACAAGTTTGTTTGACGCAACTGGCACAAGTTTGTTCAACGCAACTGGAACAAGTTTGTTTAACATAACTGACACAAGTTTGTTCGAACCAACTGGCACAAGTTTGTTTGACACAACTGGCACAAGTTTGTTCAACGCAACTGGAACAAGTTTGTTTAACGTAACTGGCACAAGTTTGTTCGAACCAACTGGCACAAGTTTGTTTGACACAACTGGCACAAGTTTGTTTGACGCAACTGTCACAAGGTTGTTCTACGCAACATGTACAAGCTTGTTCTACGCAACTGGCACAAGTTTGTTTGACGCAACTGGCACAAGTTTGTTCTATGCAACTGGCACTAGTGTGTTCGATGCAACTGGCACAATTTTGTTCGATGCAACTGGCACAAGTTTGTTTGACGCAACTGGCACAAGTTTCTTAGACGCAACTGGCACAAGTTTGTTCAACGCAACTGGCACAAGTTTGTTCAACGCAACTGGCACAAGTTTGTTCAACGCAACTGGCACAAGTTTTTTTTAATCAATTGGCACAAGTTTGTTTGACGCAACTGGCACAAGTTTGTCTGACGCAAGAGGCACAAGTTTGTTTGACGCAACTGGCACAAGTTTATTTGACGCAACTGGCACAACTTTTCTCGACGCAACTGGCACAAGTTTGTTCGCCGTAACTGGCACAAGTTTGTTTGACGCAACTGGCACAAGTTTATTTGACGCAACTGGCACAAGTTTTCTCGACGCAAGTGGCACAAGTTGGTTCGCCGTAACTGGCAGAAGTTTGTTCGACGCAACTGGCACAAGTTTGTTCGATGCAACTGGCACAAGTTTGTGTGACGCAACTGGCACAAATTTCTTCGATGCAACTGGCACAAGTTTGTTCGACGAACTGGCACAAGTTTGTTTGACTCAATTGGCACAAGTTTGTTCTACTCAACTGGAACAAGTTTGTTCTATGCAACTGGCACTAGTTTGTTTTACGCAACTGGCATAAGTTTGTTTGACGCAACTGGCACAAGTTTGTTCTACAAACTAGCACAAGTTTGTTCGACGCAACTGGCACAAGGTTCTTCTACGCAACTGGCGCAAGTTTGTTCTACGCAACTGGCATAAGTTTGTTTGACGCAACTGGCACAAGTTTGTTCTACGCAACTGGCACAAGTTTGTTGGATGCCACTGACACAAGTTTGTTCGACGAAACTGGCCCAAGTTTTTTTGACGCAACTGGCACAAGTTTGTTAGACGCAACTGGCACAAGTTTGTTCGATGCAACTGGCACAAGTTTTTTCGACTCAATTGGCACAAGTTTGTTTGACGCAACTGGAACAAGTTTCTTTGACGCAACTGGAACAAGTTTGTTTGACGCAACTGGCACAAGTTTGTTTGTCGCAACTGGCACAAGTTTGTTTGACGCAACCTGCAAAAGTTTATTTGACGCAACTGGCACAAGTTTTCTCGACGAAACTGGCACAAGTTTGTTCGCCGTAACTGGCACAAGTTTGTTCGACGCAACTGGCACAAGTTTGTTTGACGCAAATGGCACAAGTTTGTTCTCCATAACTGGCACAAGTTTGTTCTATGCAACTGGCACAAGTTTGTTCTACGCAACTGGCACAAGTTTGTTCTACGCATCTGGCACAAGTTTGTTCTATGCAACTGGCCCTAGTTTGTTCTACGCAACTGGCACAAGTTTGTTTGACGCAACTGGCACAAATTTGTTCTACCCAACTGACACAAGTTTGTTCGACGCAACTGGCACAAGTTTGTTCAATGCAACTGGCACAAGTTTGTTTGACGTAACTGGCGCAAGTTTGTTTGACGCAACTGGCACAAGTTTGTTCGACGCAACTGGCAAAAGTTTGTTCGATGCAACTGGCACAAGTTTGTTTAACGCAACTGGCACAAGTTTGTTCGACCCAACTGGCACAAGTTTGTTTGACTCAACTGGCACAAGTTTGTTTGACGCAACTGGCAAAAGTTTGTTTGACGCAACTGGCACAAGTTCGTTTGATGCAACTGGCACAAGGTTCTTCTACGCAACTGGCACAAGTTTGTTTGACGCAACTGGCACAAGTTTGTTTGACGCAACTGGCAAAAGTTTTTTTTGATGCAACTGGCACAAGTTTTAGACGCAACTGGCACAAGTTTGTTCGACGCAACTGGCGCAAGTTTTTTCGACGCAACTGGCACAAGTTTGTTCGACGCAACTGGCAAAAGTTTGTTCGATGCAACTGGCACAAGTTTGTTTAACGCAACTGGCACAAGTTTGTTTGAAGCAACTGGCAGAAGTTTGTTTGACGTAAGTGGCACAAGGTTCTTCTACGCAACTGGCACAAGTTCGTCCTACGCAACTGGCACAAGTTTGTTTGACGCAACTGGCACTAGTTTGTTCGACGCAAGTGGCACAAGTTTGTTTGACGCAACTGGCACAAGGTTGTTCTACGCAACTGGCACAGGTTTGTTCTACGCAACTGGCACAAGTTTGTTAGACGCAACTGGCACAAGTTTGTTTGACGTAACTGGCACAAGTTTTTTCGACTCAATTGGTACAAGTTTGTTTGATGCAACTGGCACAAGTTTGTTTGAGGCAAGAGGCACAAGTTTGTTTGACGCAACTGACACAAGTTTGTTTGACGCAACTGGCACAAGTTTTTTTTTACGCGACTGGTACAAGTTTTCCCGAAGCAACTGGCACAAGTTAGTTTGCCATATCTGGCACAAGTTTGTTCGACGCAACTGGCACAAGTTTGTTTGACGCAACTGGCACAAGTTTGTTAGACGCAACTGGCACAAGTTTGTTCAACGCAACTGGCACAAGTTTATTCGAATCAATTGCCACAGGTTTGTTTGACGCAACTGGCACAAGTTTGTTTGACGCAACTGGCACAAGTTTGTTTGACACAACTGGCACAAGTTTATTTGACGCAACTGGCACAACTTTTCTCGACGCAACTGGCACAAGTTTGTTCGCCGTAACTGGCACAAGTTTGTTTGACGCAACTGGCACAAGTTTATTTGACGCAACTGGCACAAGTTTTCTCGATGCAAGTGGCACAAGTTGGTTCGCCGTAACTGGCACAAATTTGTTCGACGCAACTGGCATAAGTTTGTTCGACGCAACTGGCACAAGTTTGTGTGACGCAACTGGCACAAATTTCTTCGATGCAACTGGCACAAGTTTGTTCGACGAACTGGCACAAGTTTGTTTGACGCAATTGGCACAAGTTTGTTTGACGCAACTGTCACAAGGTTGTTCTACGCAACATGTACAAGCTTGTTCTACGCAACTGGCACAAGTTTGTTTGACGCAACTGGCACAAGTTTGTTCTATGCAACTGGCACTAGTGTGTTCGATGCAACTGGCACAATTTTGTTCGATGCAACTGGCACAAGTTTGTTTGACGCAACTGGCACAAGTTTCTTAGACGCAACTGGCACAAGTTTGTTCAACGCAACTGGCACAAGTTTGTTCAACGCAACTGGCACAAGTTTGTTCAACGCAACTGGCACAAGTTTTTTTTAATCAATTGGCACAAGTTTGTTTGACGCAACTGGCACAAGTTTGTCTGACGCAAGAGGCACAAGTTTGTTTGACGCAACTGGCACAAGTTTATTTGACGCAACTGGCACAACTTTTCTCGACGCAACTGGCACAAGTTTGTTCGCCGTAACTGGCACAAGTTTGTTTGACGCAACTGGCACAAGTTTATTTGACGCAACTGGCACAAGTTTTCTCGACGCAAGTGGCACAAGTTGGTTCGCCGTAACTGGCAGAAGTTTGTTCGACGCAACTGGCACAAGTTTGTTCGATGCAACTGGCACAAGTTTGTGTGACGCAACTGGCACAAATTTCTTCGATGCAACTGGCACAAGTTTGTTCGACGAACTGGCACAAGTTTGTTTGACTCAATTGGCACAAGTTTGTTCTACTCAACTGGAACAAGTTTGTTCTATGCAACTGGCACTAGTTTGTTTTACGCAACTGGCATAAGTTTGTTTGACGCAACTGGCACAAGTTTGTTCTACAAACTAGCACAAGTTTGTTCGACGCAACTGGCACAAGGTTCTTCTACGCAACTGGCGCAAGTTTGTTCTACGCAACTGGCATAAGTTTGTTTGACGCAACTGGCACAAGTTTGTTCTACGCAACTGGCACAAGTTTGTTGGATGCCACTGACACAAGTTTGTTCGACGAAACTGGCCCAAGTTTTTTTGACGCAACTGGCACAAGTTTGTTAGACGCAACTGGCACAAGTTTGTTCGATGCAACTGGCACAAGTTTTTTCGACTCAATTGGCACAAGTTTGTTTGACGCAACTGGAACAAGTTTCTTTGACGCAACTGGAACAAGTTTGTTTGACGCAACTGGCACAAGTTTGTTTGTCGCAACTGGCACAAGTTTGTTTGACGCAACCTGCAAAAGTTTATTTGACGCAACTGGCACAAGTTTTCTCGACGAAACTGGCACAAGTTTGTTCGCCGTAACTGGCACAAGTTTGTTCGACGCAACTGGCACAAGTTTGTTTGACGCAAATGGCACAAGTTTGTTCTCCATAACTGGCACAAGTTTGTTCTATGCAACTGGCACAAGTTTGTTCTACGCAACTGGCACAAGTTTGTTCTACGCATCTGGCACAAGTTTGTTCTATGCAACTGGCCCTAGTTTGTTCTACGCAACTGGCACAAGTTTGTTTGACGCAACTGGCACAAATTTGTTCTACCCAACTGACACAAGTTTGTTCGACGCAACTGGCACAAGTTTGTTCAATGCAACTGGCACAAGTTTGTTTGACGTAACTGGCGCAAGTTTGTTTGACGCAACTGGCACAAGTTTGTTCGACGCAACTGGCAAAAGTTTGTTCGATGCAACTGGCACAAGTTTGTTTAACGCAACTGGCACAAGTTTGTTCGACCCAACTGGCACAAGTTTGTTTGACTCAACTGGCACAAGTTTGTTTGACGCAACTGGCAAAAGTTTGTTTGACGCAACTGGCACAAGTTCGTTTGATGCAACTGGCACAAGGTTCTTCTACGCAACTGGCACAAGTTTGTTTGACGCAACTGGCACAAGTTTGTTTGACGCAACTGGCAAAAGTTTTTTTTGATGCAACTGGCACAAGTTTTAGACGCAACTGGCACAAGTTTGTTCGACGCAACTGGCGCAAGTTTTTTCGACGCAACTGGCACAAGTTTGTTCGACGCAACTGGCAAAAGTTTGTTCGATGCAACTGGCACAAGTTTGTTTAACGCAACTGGCACAAGTTTGTTTGAAGCAACTGGCAGAAGTTTGTTTGACGTAAGTGGCACAAGGTTCTTCTACGCAACTGGCACAAGTTCGTCCTACGCAACTGGCACAAGTTTGTTTGACGCAACTGGCACTAGTTTGTTCGACGCAAGTGGCACAAGTTTGTTTGACGCAACTGGCACAAGGTTGTTCTACGCAACTGGCACAGGTTTGTTCTACGCAACTGGCACAAGTTTGTTAGACGCAACTGGCACAAGTTTGTTTGACGTAACTGGCACAAGTTTTTTCGACTCAATTGGTACAAGTTTGTTTGATGCAACTGGCACAAGTTTGTTTGAGGCAAGAGGCACAAGTTTGTTTGACGCAACTGACACAAGTTTGTTTGACGCAACTGGCACAAGTTTTTTTTTACGCGACTGGTACAAGTTTTCCCGAAGCAACTGGCACAAGTTAGTTTGCCATATCTGGCACAAGTTTGTTCGACGCAACTGGCACAAGTTTGTTTGACGCAACTGGCACAAGTTTGTTAGACGCAACTGGCACAAGTTTGTTCAACGCAACTGGCACAAGTTTATTCGAATCAATTGCCACAGGTTTGTTTGACGCAACTGGCACAAGTTTGTTTGACGCAACTGGCACAAGTTTGTTTGACACAACTGGCACAAGTTTATTTGACGCAACTGGCACAACTTTTCTCGACGCAACTGGCACAAGTTTGTTCGCCGTAACTGGCACAAGTTTGTTTGACGCAACTGGCACAAGTTTATTTGACGCAACTGGCACAAGTTTTCTCGATGCAAGTGGCACAAGTTGGTTCGCCGTAACTGGCACAAATTTGTTCGACGCAACTGGCATAAGTTTGTTCGACGCAACTGGCACAAGTTTGTGTGACGCAACTGGCACAAATTTCTTCGATGCAACTGGCACAAGTTTGTTCGACGAACTGGCACAAGTTTGTTTGACGCAATTGGCACAAGTTTGTTCTACTCAACTGGAACAAGTTTGTTCTATGCAACTGGCACTAGTTTTTTTTACGCAACTGGCATAAGTTTGTTTGACGCAACTGGCACAAGTTTGTTGTACAAACTAGCACAAGTTTGTTCGACGCAACTGGCACAAGGTTGTTCTACGCAACTGGCACAAGTTTGTTCTACGCAACTGGCACAAGTTTTTTGACGCAACTGGCACAAGTTTGTTCTACGCAACTGGCACAAGTTTGTTGGATGCCACTGACACAAGATTGTTCGACGAAACTGGCCCAAGTTTTTTTGACGCAACTGGCACAAGTTTGTTTGACGCAACTGGCACAAGTTTGTTCGACGCAACTGGCACAAGTTTTTTCGACTCAATTGGCACAAGTTTGTTTGACGCAACTGGAACAAGTTTGTTTGACGCAACTGGACAAGTTTATTTGACGCAACTGGCACAAGTTTTTTTTGACGCAACTGGCACAAGTTTGTTTGACGCAACTGGCACAAGTTTATTTGACGCAACTGGCACAAGTTTTCTCGTCGAAACTGGCACAAGTTTGTTCACCGTAACTGGCACAAGTTTGTTCGACGCAACTGGCACAAGTTTGTTTGACGCAAATGGCACAAGTTTGTTCTACATAACTGGCACAAGTTTGTTCTATGCAACTGGCACAAGTTTGTTCTACGCAACTGGCACAAGTTTGTTCTACGCATCTGGCACAAGTTTGTTCTATGCAACTGGCACTAGTTTGTTCTACGCAACTGGCACAAGTTTGTTCTATGCAACTGGCTCAAGTTTGTTCTACGCAACTGGCACAAGTTTGTTCTACGCATCTGGCACAAGTTTGTTCTATGCAACTGGCACTAGTTTGTTCTACGCAACTGGACATGTTTGTTTGACGCAACTGGCACAAGTTTGTTCTACCCAACTGACATAAGTTTGTTCGATGCAACTGGCACAAGTTTTTTCTACGCAACTGACACTAGTTTGTTTGACACAGCTGGCAGAAGTTTGTTCACCGCAACTGGCACAAGTTTGTTTGACGTAACTGGCGCAAGTTTGTTCGACGCAACTGTCACAAGTTTGTTCGACGCAACTGGCAAAAGTTTGTTCGATGCAACTGGCACAAGTTTGTTTAACGCAACTGGCACAAGTTTGTTCGACCCAACTGGCACAAGTTTGTTTGACTCAATTGGCACAAGTGTGTTCGACGCAACTGGCAAAAGTTTGTTTGACGCAACTGGCACAAGTTCATTTGACGCAACTGGCACAAGGTTCTTCTACGCAACTGGCACAAGTTTGTTTGACGCAACTGGCAAAAGTTTGTTCGATGCAACTGGCACAAGTTTGTTTAACGCAACTGGCACAAGTTTGTTTGACGCAACTGGCACAAGTTTGTTTGACTCAACTGGCACAAGGTTCTTCTACGCAACTGGCACAAGTTTGTTCTGCGCAACTGGCACAAGTTTGTTTGACGCAACTGGCACAAGTTTGTTCGACGCAACTGGCACAAGTTTGTTAGACGCAACTGGCACAACTTTATTCGACGTAACAGGCACAAGTTTTTTCGACTCTATTGGTACAAGTTTAATGATGCAACTGGCACAAGTTTGTTTGACGCAAGAGGCACAAGTTTGTTTGACGCAACTGGCACAAGTTTGTTTGACGCAAATGGCACAAGTTTTTTTTTACGCGACTGGCACAAGTTTTCTCGAAGCAACTGGCACAAGTTTGTTTGCCATATCTGGCACAAGTTTGTTCGACGCAACTGGCACAAGTTTGTTTGACGCAACTGGCACAAGTTTGTTAGACGCAACTGGCACAAGTTTTCTCAACGCAACTGGCACAAGTTTTTTCGAATCAATTGGCACAAGTTTGTTTGACGCAACTAGCACAAGTTTGTTTGACGCAACTGGCACAAGTTTGTTTGACGCAACTGGCACAAGTTTGTTTGACGCAACTGGCACAAGTTTGTTTGACGCAACTGGCACAAGTTTATTTGACGCAACTGGCACAACTTTTCTCGACGCAACTGGCACAAGTTGGTTTGCCGTAACCGGCACAAGTTTGTTTGACGTAACAAGCACAAGTTTATTTGACGCAACTGGCACAAGTTTTCTCGACGCAAGTGGCACAAGTTTGTTCGCCATAACTGGCACAAGTTTGTTCGACGCAACTGGCACAAGTTTGTTTGACGCAACTAGCAAAAGTTTGTTCGATGCAACTGGCACAAGTTTGTTTAATGCAACTGGCACAAGTTTGTTTGACGCAACTGGCACAAGTTTATTTGACGCAACTGGCAAAAGTTTGTTTGACGCAACTAGCACAAGTTTGTTTGACGCAACTGGCACAAGTTTGTTTGACGCAACTGGCACAAGTTTGTTTGACGCAACTGGCACAAGTTTGTTTGACGCAACTGGCACAAGTTTATTTGACGCAACTGGCAAAAGTTTGTTTGACTCAACTGGCACAAGTTTGTTTGACGCAACTGGCAAAAGTTTGTTTGACGCAACTGGCACAAGTTCGTTTGACGCAACTGGCACAAGGTTCTTCTACGCAACTGGCACAAGTTTGTTTGACGCAACTGGCACAAATTTGTTCTACGCAACTGGCACAAGTTTGTTTGACGCAACTGGCACAAGTTTGTTTGACGCAACTGGCACAAGTTTTTTTTTGATGCAACTGGCACAAGTTTGTTAGACGCAACTGGCACAAGTTTGTTTGACGCAACTGGCACAAGTTTATTTGACGCAACTGGCACAACTTTTCTCGACGCAGCTGGCACAAGTTTGTTTGACGCAACTGGCACAAGTTTGTTTGACGCAACTGGCACAAGTTTGTTTGACGCAAGAGGCACAAGTTTGTTTGACACAACTGGCACAAGTTTGTTTGATGCAACTGGCACAAGTTTTTTTTTACGCAACTGGCACAAGTTTTCTCGAAGCAACTGGCACAAGTTTGTTCGCCATATCTGGCACAAGTTTGTTTGACGCAACTGGCACACGTTTGTTTGACGCAACTGGCACAAGTTTGTTAGACGCAACTGGAACAAGTTCGTTTGACGCAACTGGCACAAGGTTCTTCTACGCAACTGGCAAAAGTTTGTTTGACGCAACTGGCACAAGTTCGTTTGACGCAACTGGCACAAGTTTGTTTGACGCAACTGGCAGAAGTTTGTTTGACGCAATTGGTACAAGTTTGTTAGACGCAACTGGCACAAGTTTTTTTGACGCAACTGGCACAAGTTTGTTAGACCCAACTGGCACAAGTTTGTTCGACGTAACAGGCACAAGTTTTTTCGACTCAATTGGTACAAGTTTGTTTGACGCAACTGGCACAAGTTTGTTTGACGCAAGAGGCGCAAGTTTTCTCGAAGCATCTGGCACAAGTTTGTTCGCCATATCTGGCACAAGTTTGTTCGTCGCAACTGGCACAAGTTTGTTTGACGCAACTGGCACAAGTTTGTTAGACGCAACTGGCACAAGTTTGTTCAACGCAACTGGCACAAGTTTTTTTGAATCAGTTGGCACAAGTTTGGTTGACGCAACTGGCACAAGTTTGTTTGACGCAACTGGCACAAGTTTGTTTGACGCAACTGGCACAAGTTTGTTTGACGCAACTGGCACAAGTTTATTTGACGCAACTGGCACAACTTTTCTCGACGCAGCTGCCACAAGTTTGTTCGCCGAAACTGGCACAAGTTTATTTGACGCAACTGGCACAACTTTTCTCGACGCAGCTGGCACAAGTTTGTTCGCCGTAACTGGCACAAGTTTGTTTGACGCAACTGGCACAAGTTTATTTGATGCAACTGGCACAAGTTTTCTCGCCGCAAGTGGCACAAGTTTGTTCGCCGTAACTGGCACAAGTTTGTTCGACGCAACTGGCACAAGTTTGTTCAACGCAACTGGCACAAGTTTGTTTGACGCAACTGGCACAAGTTTCTTCGACGCAACTGGCACAAGTTTGTTCGACGCAACTGGCACAAGTTTGTGTGATGCAATTGGCACAAGGTTGTTCTACTCAACTGGCACAATTTGTTCTATGCAACTGGCACTAGTTTGTTTTACGCAACTGGCATAAGTTTCTTTGGAGCAACTGGCACAAGTTTGTTCTACCAACTAGCACAAGTTTGTTCGACTCAACTGGCACAAGGTTGTTCTACGCAACTGGCACAAGTTTGTTTGACGCAACTGGCACAAGTTTGTTCGACGCAACTGGCACAAGTTTGTTGGATGCCACTGACACAAGTTTGTTCGACGAAACTGGCCCAAGTTTTTTTGACGCAACTGGCACAAGTTTGTTTGACGAAACTGGCACAAGTTTTTTTGACGCAACTGGCACAAGTTTGTTAGACACAACTGGCACAAGTTTGTTCGACGCAACTGGCACAAGTTTTTTCGACTCAAGTGGCACAAGTTTGTTTGACGCAACTAAAACAAGTTTGTTTGACGCAACTGGCACAAGTTTGTTTGACGCAACTGGCACAAGTTTGTTTGACGCAACTGGCACAAGTTTATTTGAAGCAACTGGCACAAGTTTTCTCGACGAAACTGGCGCAAGTTTGTTCGCCGTAACTGACACAAGTTTGTTCGACGCAACTGGCACAAGTTTGTTCGACGCAACTGGCACAAGTTTGTTCTACATAACTGGCACAAGTTTGTTCTATGCAACTGGCACAAGTTTGTTCTTCGCAACTGACACAAGTTTGTTCTACGCATCTGGCACAAGTTTGTTCTATGCAACTGGCACTAGTTTGTTCTACGCAACTGGGACATGTTTGTTTGACGCAACTGGCACACGTTTGTTCTACCCAACTGACACAAGTTTGTTCGACGCAACTGGCACAAGTTGGTTCTTTGCAACTGACACAACTTTGTTTGACATAACTGGCAGAAGTTTGTTCAACGCAACTGGCACAAGTTTGTTCGACGCAACTGGGAAAAGTTTGTTCGATGCAACTGGCACAAGTTTGTTTAACACAACTGGCACAAGTTTGTTAGACCCAACTGGCACAAGTTTGTTTGACTCAACTGGCACAAGTTTGTTCGACGCAACTGGCACAAGTTTGTTTGACGCAACTGGCACATTTTCGTTTGAGGCAACTGGCACAAGGTTCTTGTACGCAAGTGGCACAAGTTTGTTTGACGCAACTGGCACAAGTTTGTTCTACGCAACTGGCACAAGTTTGTTTGACGCAACTGGCACAATTTTGGTTGACGCAACTGGCACAAGTTTGTTAGACGCAACTGGCACAAGTTTGTTCGACGTAACAGACACAAGTTTTTTCGACTCAATTGGTACAAGTTTGTTTGACGCAACTGGCACAAGTTTGTTTGAGGCAAGAGGCACAAGTTTGTTTGACGCAACTGGCACAAGTTTGTTTGACGCAACTGGCACAAGTTTTTTTTTACGCAAGTGGCACAAGTTTGTTTGACGCAAGAGGCACAAGTTTGTTTGACGCAACTGGCAAAAGTTTGTTCGACGCAACTGGCACAAGTTTGTTCAACGCAAATGGCACAAGTTTGTTTGACGCAACTGTCACAAGTTTCTTCGACGCAACTGGCACAAGTTTCTTCGACGCAACTGGCACAAGTTTGTTTGACGCAACTGGCACAAGTTTGTTCTACGCAACTGGGACAAGTTTGTTCTATGCAACTGGCACTAGTTTGTTCTATGCAACTGATATAAGTTTGTTTGACGCAACTGGTACAAGTTTGTTCTACGCAACTGGCACAAGTTTGTTCGACACAACTGGCACAAGTTTTTTCTACGCAACTCTTACTAGTTTGTTGTACACAACTGGCACAGGTTTGTTTGACACAACTGGCACAAGTTTGTTCTACGCAACTCTTACTAGTTTGATGTACACAACTGGCACAGGTTTGTTTGACACAACTGGCACAAGTTTGTTCTACGCAAATGGCAAATGTTTGTTCTACGCATGTGCCACAAGTTTGTTCTATGCAACTGGCACTAGTGTGTTCTACGCAACTGGCACAAGTTTGTTTGACGCAACTGGCACAAGTTTGTTCAACGCAACTGGAACAAGTTTGTTTAACGTAACTGACACAAGTTTGTTCGAACCAACTGGCACAAGTTTGTTTGACACAACTGGCACAAGTTTGTTCAACGCAACTGGAACAAGTTTGTTTAACGTAACTGGCACAAGTTTGTTCGAACCAACTGGCACAAGTTTGTTTGACACAACTGGCACAAGTTTGATTGACGCAACTGGCACAAGGTTGTTCTACGCAACATGTACAAGCTTGTTCTACGCAACTGGCACAAGTTTGTTTGACGCAACTGGCACAAGTTTGTTCTATGCAACTGGCACTAGTGTGTTCGATGCAACTGGCACAAGTTTGTTCGACGCAACTGGCACAAGTTTGTTTGACGCAACTGGCACAAGTTTCTTAGACGCAACTGGCACTAGTTTGTTCAACGCAACTGGCACAAGTTTTTTTTAATCAATTGGCACAAGTTTGTTTGACGCAACGGGCACAAGTTTGTTTGACGCAACTGGCACAAGTTTGTCTGACGCAAGAGGCACAAGTTTGTTTGACGCAACTGGCACAAGTTTATTTGACGCAACTGGCACAACTTTTCTCGACGCAACTGGCTCAAGTTTGTTCGCCGTAACTGGCACAAGTTTGTTTGACGCAACCTGCACAAGTTTATTTGACGCAACTGGCACAAGTTTTCTCGACGCAAGTGGCACAAGTTGGTTCGCCGTAACTGGCACAAGTTTGTTCGACGCAACTGGCACAAGTTTGTTCGATGCAACTGGCACAAGTTTGTGTGACGCAACTGGCACAAATTTCTTTGATGCAACTGGCACAAGTTTGTGCGACGAACTGGCACAAGTTTGTTTGACGCATTTGGCACATGTTTGTTCTACTCAACTGGAACAAGTTTGTTCTATGCAACTGGCACTAGTTTGTTTTACGCAACTGGCATAAGTTTGTTTGATGCAACTGGCACAAGTTTGTTCTACAAACTAGCACAATTTTGTTCGACGCAATTGGCACAAGGTTGTTCTATGCAACTGGCACAAGTTTGTTCTACGCAACTAGCACAAGTTTGTTTAACACAACTGGCACAAGTTTGTTCTACGCAACTGGCACAAGTTTGTTGGATGCCACTGACACAAGTTTGTTCGACGAAACTGGCCCAAGTTTTTTTGACGCAACTGGCACAAGTTTGTTAGACGCAACTGGCACAAGTTTGTTCGATGCAACTGGCACAAGTTTTTTTGACTCAATTGGCACAAGTTTGTTTGACGCAACTGGCACAAGTTTGTTTGATGCAACTGGAACAAGTTTGTTTGACGCAACTGGCACAAGTTTGTTTGACACAACTGGCACAAGTTTGTTTGACGCAACTGGCACAAGTTTATTTGACGCAACTGGCACAAGTTTTTTCAACGAAACTGGCACAAGTTTGTTCGCCGTAACTGGCACAAGTTAGTTCGACGCAACTGGCACAAGTTTGTTTGACACAAATGGCACAAGTTTGTTCTACATAACTGGCATAAGTTTGTTCTACGCAACTGGCACAAGTTTGTTCTACGCAACTGGCACAAGTTTGTTCTACGCATCCGGCACAAGTTTGTTCTATACAAGTGGCACTAGTTTGTTCTACGTAACTGGCACAAGTTTGTTTGACGCAACTGGCACAAATTTGTTCTACCCAACTGACACAAGTTTGTTCGACGCAACTGGCACAAGTTTGTTCTACGCAACTGACACAAGTTTGTTTGACACAATTGGCAGAAGTTTGTTCAACGTAACTGGCACAAGTTTGTTCGACGCAACTGGCGCAAGTTTTTTCGACGCAACTGGCACAAGTTTGTTTGACGCAACTGGCAAAAGTTTGTTCAATGCAACTGGCACAAGTTTGTTTAACGCAACTGGCACAAGTTTGTTTGATGCAAGAGGCACAAGTTTGTTTGACGCAACTGGCACAAGTTTGTTCAACGCAACTGGCACAAGTTTTTTTGAATCAATTGGCACAAGTTTTTTTTGACGCAACTGGCACAAGTTTGTTTGACGCAACTGGCACAAGTTTGTTTGATGCAACTGGCACAAGTTTGTTCGACGCAACTGGCACAAGTTTATTTGACGCAACTGGCACAAGTTTTCTCGACGCAACTGGCACAAGTTTGTTCGCCGTAACTGGCACAAGTTTGTTTGACGCAACTGTCACAAGTTTATTTGACGCAACTGGCACAAGTTTTCTCGACGCAAGTGGCACAAGTTGGTTCGCCGTAACTGGCACAAGTTTGTTCGACGCAACTGGCACAAGTTTGTTCGACGCAACTGGCACAAGTTTTTGTGACGCAACTGGCACAAATTTCTTCGATGCAACTGGCACAAGTTTGTTCGACGAACTGGCACAAGTTTGTTTGATGCAATTGGCACAAGTTTGTTCTACTCAACTGGAACAAGTTTGTTCTATGCAACTGGCATTAGTTTGTTTTACGCAACTGGCATAAGTTTGTTTGACGCAACTGGCACAAGTTTGTTCTACAAACTAGCATAAGTTTGTTGGACGCAACTGGCACAAGGTTCTTCTACGCAACTGGCACAAGTTTGTTCTACGCAACTGGCATAAGTTTGTTTGACGCAACTGGCACAAGTTTGTTCTACGCAATTGGCACAAGTTTGTTGGATGCCACTGACACAAGTTTGTTTGACGAAACTGGCCCAAGTTTTTATGACGCAACTGGCACAAGTTTGTTAGACGCAACTGGCACAAGTTTGTTCGATGCAACTGGCACAAGTTTTTTCGACTCAATTGGCACAAGTTTGTTTGACGCAACTGGAACAAGTTTGTTTGACGCAATTGGAACAAGTTTGTTTGACGCAACTGGCTCAAGTTTGTTTGACGCAACTGGCACAAGTTTGTTTGACGCAACTGGCACAAGTTTATTTGATGCAACTGGGACAAGTTTTCTCGACGAAACTGGCACAAGTTTGTTCGCCGTAACCGGCACAAGTTTGTTCGACGCAACTGGCACAAGTTTGTTTGACGCAAATGGCACAAGTTTGTTCTACATAACTGGCACAAGTTTGTTCTATGCAACTGGCACAAGTTTGTTCTACGCAACTGGCACAAGTTTGTTCTACGCATCTGGCACAAGTTTGTTTGACGCAACTGGCACAAGTTTGTTCTACGCATCTGGCACAAGTTTGTTCTACGCATCTGGCAGAAGTTTGTTCTACGCAACTGGCACAAGTTTGTTTGACGCAACTGGCACAAATTTGTTCTACCCAACTGACACAAGTTTGTTCGACGCAACTGGCACAAGTTTGTTCAATGCAACTGGCACAAGTTTGTTTGACGTAACTGGCGCAAGTTTGTTCGACGCAACTGGCACAAGTTTGTTCGACGCAACTGACAAAAGTTTGTTCGATGCAACTGGCACAAGTTTGTTTAACGCAACTGGCACAAGTTTGTTCGACCCAACTGGCACAAGTTTGTTGGACTCAACTGGCACAAGTTTGTTTGACGCAACTGGCAAAAGTTTGTTTGACGCAACTGGCACAAGTTCGTTTGATGCAACTGGCACAAGGTTCTTCTACGCAACTGGCACAAGTTTGTTTGACGCAACTGGCACAAGTTTGTTTGACGCAACTGGCACAAGTTTGTTTGACGCAACTGGCACAAGTTTGTTTGACGTAACTGGCAAAAGTTTTTTTTTATGCAACTGGCACAAGTTTGTTAGACGCAACTGGCTCAAGTTTGTTCGACGCAACTGGCGCAAGTTTTTCCGACGCAACTGGCACAAGTTTGTTCGACGCAACTGGCAAAAGTTTGTTCGATGCAACTGGCACAAGTTTGTTTAACGCAACTGGCACAAGTTTGTTTGACGCAACTGGCAGAAGTTTGTTTGACGCAACTGGCACAAGGTTCTTCTACGCAACTGGCACAAGTTTGTCCTACGCAACTGGCACAAGTTTGTTTGACGCAACTGGCACAAGTTTGTTCGACGCAAGTGGCACAAGTTTGTTTGACGCAACTGGCACAAGGTTGTTCTACGCAACTGGCACAGGTTTGTTCTACGCAACTGGCTAAAGTTTGTTAGACGCAACTGGCACAAGTTTGTTCGACGCAACTGGCACGAGTTTTTTCGACTCAATTGGCACAAGTTTGTTTGACGCAACTGGAACAAGTTTGTTTGACGCAACTGGAACAAGTTTGTTTGACGCAACTGGCACAAGTTTGTTTGACGCAACTGGCACAAGTTTGTTTGACGCAACTGGCACAAGTTTATTTGACGCAACTGGCACAAGTTTTTTCGACGAAACTGGCACAAGTTTGTTTGCCGTAACTGGCACAAGTTTGTTCGACGCAACTGGCACAAGTTTGTTTGACGCAAATGGCACAAGTTTGTTCTACATAACTGGCACAAGTTTGTTCTATGCAACTGGCACAAGTTTGTTCTACGCATCCGGCACAAGTTTGTTCTATGCAACTGGCACTAGTTTATTCTACGCAACTGGCACAAGTTTGTTTGACGCAACTGGCACAAATTTGTTCTACCCAACTGACAAAAGTTTGTTCGACGACACTGGCACAAGTTGGTTCTACGCAACTGACACAAGTTTGTTTGACAAAATTGGCAGAAGTTTGTTCAACGCAACTGGCACAAGTTTGTTCGACGCAACTGGTGGAAGTTTTTTCGACGCAACTGGCACAAGTTTGTTCGACGCAACTGGCAAAAGTTTGTTCGATGCAACTGGCACAAGTTTGTTTAACGCAACTGGCACAAGTTTCTTTGACGCAACTGGCAGAAGTTTGTTTGACGCAACTGGCACAAGGTTCTTCTACGCAACTGGCACAAGTTTGTTTTACGCAACTGGCACAAGTTTGTTTGACGCAACTGGCACAAGTTTGTTCGACACAACTGGCACAAGTTTGTTAGACGCAACTGGCACAAGTTTGTTCGACGTAACAGGCACAAGTTTTTTCGACTCAATTGGTACAAGTTTGTTTGATGCAACTGGCACAAGTTTGTTTGACGCAAGAGGCACAAGTTTGTTTGACGCAACTGACACAAGTTTGTTTGACGCAACTGGCACAAGTTTTTTTTTACGCGACTGGCACAAGTTTTCTCGAAGCAACTGGCACAAGTTTGTTTGCCATATCTGGCACAAGTTTGTTCGACGCAACTGGCACAAGTTTGTTTGATGCAACTGGCACAAGTTTGTTAGACGCAACTGGCACAAGTTTGTTCAACGCAACTGGCACAAGTTTATTCGAATCAATTGGCACAGGTTTGTTTGACGCAACTGGCACAAGTTTGTTTGACGCAACTGGCACAAGTTTGTTTGACACAACTGGCACAAGTTTATTTGACGCAACTGGCACAACTTTTCTCGACGCAACTGGCACAAGTTTGTTCGCCGTAACTGGCACAAGTTTGTTTGACGCAACTGGCACAAGTTTATTTGACGCAACTGGCACAAGTTTTCTCAACGCAAGTGGCACAAGTTGGTTCGCCGTAACTGGCACAAGTTTGTTCGACGCAACTGGCACAAGTTTGTTCGACGCAACTGGCAAAAGTTTGTGTGACGCAACTGGCACATATTTCTTCGATGCAACTGGCACAAGTTTGTTCGACGAACTGGCACAAGTTTGTTTGACGCAATTGGCACAAGTTTGTTCTACTCAACTGGAACAAGTTTGTTCTATGCAACTGGCACTAGTTTTTTTTTACGCAACTGGTATAAGTTTGTTTGACGCAACTGGCACAAGTTTGTTCTACAAACTAGCACAAGTTTGTTCGACGCAACTGGCACAAGGTTGTTCTACGCAACTGGCACAAGTTTGTTCTACGCAACTGGCACAAGTTTGTTTGACGCAACTGGCACAAGTTTGTTATACGCAACTGGCACAAGTTTGTTGGGTGCCACTGACACAAGTTTGTTCGACGAAACTGGCCCAAGTTTTTTTGACGCAACTGGCACAAGTTTGTTAGACGCAACTGGCACAAGTTTGTTCGACGCAACTGGCACAAGTTTTTTCGACTCAATTGGCACAAGTTTGTTATACGCAACTGGAACAAGTTTGTTTGACGCAACTGGAACAAGTTTGTTTGACGCAACTGGCACAAGTTTGTTTGACGCAACTGGCACAAGTTTGTTTGACGCAACTGGCACAAGTTTATTTGACGCAACTGGCACAAGTTTTCTCGTCGAAACAGGCACAAGTTTGTTCGCCGTAACTGGCACAAGTTTGTTCGACGCAACTGGCACAAGTTTGTTTGACGCAAATGGCACAAGTTTGTTCTACATAACTGGCACAAGTTTGTTCTATGCAACTGGCACAAGTTTGTTCTACGCAACTGGCACAAGTTTGTTCTACGCATCTGGCACAAGTTTGTTCTATGCAACTGGCACTAGTTTGTTCTACGCAACTGGCACAAGTTTGTTCTATGCAACTGGCACAAGTTTGTTCTACACAACTGGCATAAGTTTGTTCTACGCATCTGGCACAAGTTTGTTCTATGCAACTGGCACTAGTTTATTCTACGCAACTGGGACATGTTTGTTTGACGCAACTGGCACAAGTTTGTTCTACCCAACTGACATAAGTTTGTTCGACGCAACTGGCACAAGTTTGTTCTACGCAACTGACACAAGTTTCTTTGACACAACTGGCAGAAGTTTGTTCAACGCAACTGGCACAAGTTTGTTTGACGTAACTGGCGCAAGTTTGTTCGACGCAACTGTCACAAGTTTGTTCGACGCAACTGGCAAATGTTTGTTCTATGCAACTGGCACAAGTTTGTTTAACGCAACTGGCACAAGTTTGTTCGATACAACTGGCACAAGTTTGTTTGACTCAACTGGCACAAGTGTGTTCGACGCAACTGGCAAAAGTTTGTTTGACGCAACTGGCAGAAGTTCGTTTGACGCAACTGGCACAAGGTTCTTCTACGCAACTGGCACAAGTTTGTTTGACGCAACTGGCACTAGTTTGTTCGATGCAACTGGCACAAGTTTGTTTAACGCAACTGGCACAAGTTTGTTTGACGCAACTGGCACAAGTTTGTTTGACTCAACTGGCACAAGGTTCTTCTACGCAACTGGCACAAGTTTGTTCTACGAAACTGGCACAAGTTTGTTTGACGCAACTGGCACAAGTTTGTTCGACGCAACTGGCACAAGTTTGTTAGACGCAACTGGCATAACTTTATTCGACGTAACAGGCACAAGTTTTTTCGACTCAATTGGTACAAGTTTAATGATGCAACTGGCACAAGTTTGTTTGACGCAAGAGGCACAAGTTTGTTTGACGCAACTGGCACAAGTTTGTTTGACGCAAATGGCACAAGTTTTTTTTTACGCGACTGGCACAAGTTTTCTCAAAGCAACTGGCACCAGTTTGTTTGCCATATCTGGCACAAGTTTGTTCGATGCAACTGGCACAAGTTTGTTTGACGCAACTGGCACAAGTTTGTTAGATGCAACTGGCACAAGTTTGTTCAACGCAACTGGCACAAGTTTTTTCGAATCAATTGGCACAAGTTTGTTTGACGCAACTAGCACAAGTTTGTTTGACGCAACTGGCACAAGTTTGTTTGACGCAACTGGCACAAGTATGTTTGACGCAACTGGCACAAGTTTATTTGACGCAACTGGCACAACTTTTCTCGACGCAACTGGCACAAGTTGGTTTGCCGTAACTGGCAGAAGTTTGTTCAACGTAACTGGCACAAGTTTATTTGACGCAACTGGCACAAGTTTTCTCGACGCAAGTGGCACAAGTTTGTTCGCCGTAACTGGCACAAGTTTGTTCGACGCAACTGGCACAAGTTTGTTCGACGCAACTGGCACAAGTTTGTTTGACGCAACTGGCACAAGTTTCTTCGACGCAACTGGCACAAGTTTGTTCGATGCAACTGGCACAAGTTTGTTCGCCATATCTGGCACAAGTTTGTTCGACTCAACTGGCACAAGTTTGTTCGACGCAAATGGCACAAGTTTGTTTGACGCAACTGGCACAAGTTTCTTCGACGCAACTGGCACAAGTTTCTTCGACGCAACTGGCACAAGTTTGTTTGACGCAACTGGCACAAGTTTGTTCTACGCAACTGGCACAAGTTTGTTTGACGCAACTGGCACAAGTTTGTTCTATGCAATTGGCATAAGTTGGTTTGACACAACTGGTACAAGTTTGTTCTACGCAACTGGCACAAGTTTGTTCGACACAGCTGGCACAAGTTTGTTCTACGCAACTCTTACTAGTTTGTTGTACACAACTGGCACAGGTTTGTTTGACACAACTGGTACAAGTTTGTTCTACGCAAATGGCAAATGTTTGTTCTATGCAACTGACACAAGTTTGTTTGACACAACTGGCAGAAGTTTGTTCAACGCAACTGGCACAAGTTTGTTTGACGTAACTGGCGCAAATTTGTTCGACACAACTGGCACAAGTTTGTTCGACGCAACTAGCAAAAGTTTGTTCGATGCAACTGGCACAAGTTTGTTTAACGCAACTGGCACAAGTTTGTTCTACCCAACTGGCACAAGTTTTTTTACTCAACTGGCACAAGTTTGTTTGACGCAACTGGCAAAAGTTTGTTTGACGCAACTGGCACAAGATCGTTTGACGCAACTGGCACAAGGTTCTTCTACGCAACTGGCACAAGTTTGTTTGACGCAACTGGCACAAGTTTGTTCTACGCAACTGGCACAAGTTTGTTTGACGCAACTGGCACAAGTTTTTTGACGCAACTGGCACAAGTTTTTTTTGACGCAACTGGCACAAGTTTGTTAGACGCAACTGGCACAAGTTTGTTCGACGTAACAGGCACAAGTTTTTTCGACTCAATTGGTACAAGTTTGTTTGACGCAACTGGCACAAGTTTGTTTGACGCAAGAGGCACAAGTTTGTTTGACGCAACTGGCACAAGTTTGTTTGACGCAACTGGCACAAGTTTTTTTTTACGCAACTGGCACAAGTTTTCTCAAAGCAACTGGCACAAGTTTGTTCGCCATATCTGGCACAAGTTTGTTTGACGCAACTGGCACACGTTTGTTTGACGCAACTGGCACAAGTTTGTTAGACGCAACTGGCACAAGTTTGTTCAACGCAACTGGCACAAGTTTTTTCGAATCAATTGGCACAAGTTTGTTTGATGCAACTGGCACAAGTTTGTTGACGCAACTGGCACAAGTTTGTTTGACGCAACTGGCACAAGTTTGTTTGACGCAACTGGCACAAGTTTATTTGATGCAACTGGCACAAGTTTTCTCGCCGCAAGTGGCACAAGTTTGTTCGCCGTAACTGGCACAAGTTTGTTCGACGCAACTGGCACAAGTTTGTTCGACGCAACTGGCACAAGTTTGTTTGACGCAACTGGCAAAAGTTTCTTCGACGCAACTGGCACAAGTTTGTTCGACGCAACTGGCACAAGTTTGTGTGATGCAATTGGCACAAGTTTGTTCTACTCAACTGGCACAATTTGTTCTATGCAACTGGCACTAGTTTGTTTTACGCAACTGGCATAAGTTTGTTTGGCGCAATTGGCACAAGTTTGTTCTACCAACTAGCACAAGTTTGTTCGACTCAACTGGCAGAAGGTTGTTCTACGCAACTGGCACAAGTTTGTTCTACGCAACTAGCACAAGTTTGTTTGACGCAACTGGCACAAGTTTGTTCGACGCAACTGGCACAAGTTTGTTGGATGCCACTGGCACAAGTTTGTTTGACGAAACTGGCACAAGTTTTTTTTACGCAACTGGCACAAGTTTGTTAGACACAACTGGCACAAGTTTGTTCGACGCAACTGGCACAAGTTTTTTCGACTCAAGTGGCACAAGTTTGTTTGACGCAACTAGAACAAGTTTGTTTGACGCAACTGGCACAAGTTTGTTTGACGCAACTGGCACAAGTTTGTTTGACGCAACTGGCACAAGTTTATTTGACGCAACTGGCACAAGTTTTCTCGACGAAACTGGCGAAAGTCTCTTCGCCGTAACTGACACAAGTTGGTTCGACGCAACTGGCACAAGTTTGTTCGACGCAACTGGCAAAAGTTTGTTCTACATAACTGGCACAAGTTTGTTCTATGCAACTGGCACAAGTTTGTTCTTCGCAACTGACACAAGTTTGTTCTACGCATCTGGCACAAGTTTGTTCTATGCAACTGGCACTAGTTTGTTCTACGCAACTGGGACATGTTTGTTTGACGCAACTGGCACAAGTTTGTTCTACCCAACTGACGCAAGTTTGTTCGGCGCAACTGGCACAAGTTGGTTCTACGCAACTGACACAAGTTTGTTTGACACAACTGGCAGAAGTTTGTTCAACGCAACTGGCACAAGTTTGTTCGACGCAACTGGGAAAAGTTTGTTCGATGCAACTGGCACAAGTTTTTTTAACACAACTGGCACAAGTTTGTTAGACCCAACTGGCACAAGTTTGTTTGACTCAACTGGCACAAGTTTGTTCGACGCAACTGGCACAAGTTTGTTTGACGCAACTGGCAAAAGTTCGTTTGAGGCAACTGGCACAAGGTTCTTGTACGCAAGTGGCACAAGTTTGTTTGACGCAACTGGCACAAGTTTGTTCTACGCAACTGGGACAAGTTTGTTTGACGCAACTGGCACAATTTTGGTTGACGCAACTGGCACAAGTTTGTTAGACGCAACTGGCACAAGTTTGTTCGACGTAACAGACACAAGTTTTTTCGACTCAATTGGTACAAGTTTGTTTGACGCAACTGGCACATGTTTGTTTGAGGCAAGAGGCACAAGTTTGTTTGACGCAACTGGCACAAGTTTGTTTGACGCAACTGGCACAAGTTTTTTTTTTACGCAACTGGCACAAGTTTGTTTGACGCAAGAGGCACAAGTTTGTTTGAAGCAACTGGCACAAGTTTGTTCGACGCAACTGGCACAAGTTTGTTTGACGCAAGAGGCACAAGTTTGTTTGACGCAACTGGCACAAGTTTGTTCGATGCAACTGGCACAAGTTTGTTCAACGCAAATGGCATAAGTTTGTTTGACGCAACTGTCACAAGTTTCTTCGACGCAACTGGCACAAGTTTCTTCGACGCAACTGGCACAAGTTTGTTTGACGCAACTGGCACAAGTTTGTTCTACGCAACTGGGACAAGTTTGTTCTATGCAACTGGCACTAGTTTGTTCTATGCAACTGATATAAGTTTGTTTGACGCAACTGGTACAAGTTTGTTCTACGCAACTGGCACAAGTTTGTTCGACACAACTGGCACAAGTTTGTTCTACGCAACTCTTACTAGTTTGTTGTACACAACTGGCACAGGTTTGTTTGACACAACTGGCACAAGTTTGTTCTACGCAAATGGCAAATGTTTGTTGTACGCATGTGGCACAAGTTTGTTCTATGCAACTGGCACTAGTGTGTTCTACGCAACTGGCACAAATTTGTTTGACACAACTGGCACATGTTTGTTCTACCCAACTGGCACAAGTTTGTTCGACGCAACTGGCACAAGTTTGTTTGATGCAACTGGCCCAAGTTTGTTTGACACAACTAGCACAAGTTTGTTCTAAGCAACTGGCACAAGTTTGTTCGACGCAACTGGCACAAGTTTGTTTGATGCAACTGGCACAAGTTTGTTCAACGCAACTGGAACAAGTTTGTTTAACGTAACTGGCACAAGTTTGTTCGAACCAACTGGCACAAGTTTGTTTGACACAACAGGCACAAGTTTGTTCAACGCAACTGGAACAAGTTTGTTTAACGTAACTGGCACAAGTTTGTTCGAACCAACTGGCACAAGTTTGTTTGACACAACTGGCACAAGTTTGTTTGACGCAACTGGCACAAGGTTGTTCTACGCAACATGTAAAAGCTTGTTCTACGCAACTGGCACAAGTTTGTTTGACGCAACTGGCACAAGTTTGTTCTATGCAACTGGCACTATTGTGTTCGATGCAACTGGCACAAGTTTGTTCGACGCAACTGGCACAAGTTTGTTTGACGCAACTGGCACAAGTTTCTTAGACGCAACTGGCACAAGTTTTTTTTAATCAATTGGCACAAGTTTGTTTGACGCAACTGGCACAAGTTTGTTTGACGCAACTGGCACAAGTTTGTCTGACGCAAGAGGCACAAGTTTGTTTGACGCAACTGGCACAAGTTTATTTCACGCAACTGGCACAACTTTTCTCGACGCAACTGGCACAAGTTTATTTGACGCAACTGGCACAACTTTTCTCGACGCAACTGGCACAAGTTTGTTCGCCGTAACTGGCACAAGTTTGTTTGACGCAACTGGCACAAGTTTATTTGACGCAAATGGCACAAGTTTTCTCGACGCAAGTGGCACAAGTTGGTTCGCCGTAACTGGCACAAGTTTGTTCGACGCAACTGGCACAAGTTTGTTCGATGCAACTGGCACAAGTTTGTGTGACACAACTGGCTCAAATTTCTTCGATGCAACTGGCACAAGTTTGTTCGACGAACTGGCACAAGTTTGTTTGACGCAATTGGCACAAGTTTGTTGTACTCAACTTGAACAAGTTTGTTCTATGCAACTGGCACTAGTTTGTTTTACGCAACTGGCATAAGTTTGTTTGATGCAACTGGCACAAGTTTGTTCTACAAACTAGCACAAGTTTGTTCGACGCAACTGGCACAAGGTTGTTCTACGCAACTGGCACAAGTTTGTTCTACGCAACTGGCACAAGTTTGTTTGACGCAACTGGCACAAGTTTGTTCTGCGCAACTGGCACAAGTTTGTTGGATGCCACTGACACAAGTTTGTTCGACGAAACTGGCCCAAGTTTTTTTGACGCAACTGGCACAAGTTTGTTAGACGCAACTGGCACAAGTTTGTTCGACGCTACTGACACAAGTTTGTTTGACGCAACTGGCACAAGTTCGTTTGAGGCAACTGGCACAAGGTTCTTGTACGCAAGTGGCACAAGTTTGTTTGACGCAACTGGCGCAAGTTTGTTCTACGCAACTGGCACAAGTTTGTTTGACGCAACTGGCACAATTTTGGTTGACGCAACTGGCACAAGTTTGTTAGACGCAACTGGCACAAGTTTGTTCGACGTAACAGACACAAGTTTTTTCGACTCAATTGGTACAAGTTTGTTTGACGCAACTGGCACAAGTTTGTTTGAGGCAAGAGGCACAAGTTTTTTTGACGCAACTGGCACAAGTTTGTTTGATGCAACTGGCACAAGTTTTTTTTAACGCAACTGGCACAAGTTTCTTTGACGCAAGAGGCACAAGTTTGTTTGACGCAACTGGCACAAGTTTGTTCAACGCAACTGGCACAAGTTTGTTCAACGCAAATGGCACAAGTTTGTTTGACGCAACTGTCACAAGTTTCTTCGACGCAACTGGCACAAGTTTCTTCGACGCAACTGGCACAAGTTTGTTTGACGCAACTGGCACAAGTTTGTTCTACGCAACTGGGACAAGTTTGTTCTATGCAACTGGCACTAGTTTGTTCTATGCAACTGATATAAGTTTGTTTGACGCAACTGGTACAAGTTTGTTCTACACAACTGGCACAAGTTTGTTCGACACAACTGGCACAAGTTTTTTCTACGCAACTCTTACTAGTTTGTTGTACACAACTGGCACAGGTTTGTTTGATACAACTGGCACAAGTTTGTTCTATGCAACTCTTACTAGTTTGTTGTACACAACTGGCACAGGTTTGTTTGACACAACTGGCACAAGTTTGTTCTACGCAAATGGCAAATGTTTGTTCTACGCATGTGGCACAAGTTTGTTCTATGCAACTGGCACTAGTGTGTTCTACGCATGTGGCACAAGTTTGTTCTATGCAACTGGCACTAGTGTGTTCTACGCAACTGGCACAAATTTGTTTGACACAACTGGCACATGTTTGTTCTACCCAACTGGCACAAGTTTGTTCGACGCAACTGGCACAAGTTTGTTTGATGCAACTGGCACAAGTTTGTTTGACACAACTGGCACAAGTTTGTTCTAAGCAACTGGCACAAGTTTGTTCGACGGAACTGGCGCAAGTTTGTTCAACGCAACTGGCACAAGTTTGTTTGACGCAACTGGCACAAGTTTGTTCAACGCAACTGGAACAAGTTTGTTTAACGTAACTGGCACAAGTTTGTTCGAACCAATTGGCACAAGTTTGTTTGACACAACTGGCACAAGTTTGTTCAACGCAACTGGAACAAGTTTGTTTAACGTAACTGGCACAAGTTTGTTCGAACCAACTGGCACAAGTTTGTTTGACACAACTGGCACAAGTTTTTTTGACGCAACTGGCACAAGGTTGTTCTACGCAACATGTACAAGCTTGTACTACGCAACTGGCACAAGTTTGTTTGACGCAACTGGCACAAGTTTGTTCTATGCAACTGGCACTAGAGTGTTCGATGCAACTGGCACAAGTTTGTTCGATGCAACTGGCACAAGTTCGTTTGACGCAACTGGCACAAGTTTCTTAGACGCAACTGGCACAAGTTTGTTCAACGCAACTGGCACAAGTTTTTTTTAATCAATTGGCACAAGTTTGTTTGATGCAACTGGCACAAGTTTGTTTGACGCAACTGGCACAAGTTTGTCTGACGCAAGAGGCACAAGTTTGTTTGACGCAACTGGCACAAGTTTATTTGACGCAACTGGCACAACTTTTCTCGACGCAACTGGCACAAGTTTGTTCGCCGTAACTGGCACAAGTTTGTTTGACGCAACTGGCACAAGTTTATTTGACGCAACTGGCACAAGTTTTCTCGACGCAAGTGGCACAAGTTGGTTCGCCGTAACTGGCACAAGTTTGTTCGACGCAACTGGCACAAGTTTGTTCGATGCAACTGGCACAAGTTTGTGTGACGCAACTGGCACAAATTTCATCGATGCAACTGGCAAAAGTTTGTTCGACGTACTGGCACAAGTTTGTTTGACGCAATTGGCACAAGTTTGTTCTACTCAACTGGAACAAGTTTGTTCTATGCAACTGGCGCTAGTTTGTTTTACACAACTGGCATAAGTTTGTTTGATGCAACTGGCACAAGTTTGTTCTACAAACTAGCACAAGTTTGTTCGACGCAACTGGCACAAGGTTGTTCTACGCAACTGGCACAAGTTTGTTCTACGCAACTGGCACAAGTTTGTTTGACGCAACTGGCACAAGTTTGTTCTACGCAACTGGCACAAGTTTGTTGGATGCCACTGACACAAGTTTGTTCGACGAAACTGGCCCAAGTTTTTTTGACGCAACTGGCACAAGTTTGTTAGACGCAACTGGCACAAGTTTGTTCGACGCAACTGGCACAAGTTTTTTCGACTCAATTGGCACAAGTTTGTTTGACGCAACTGGAACAATTTTGTTTGACGCAACTGGAACAAGTTTGTTTGACGCAACTGGCACAAGTTTGTTTGACGCAACTGGCACAAGTTTGTTTGACGCAACTGGCACAAGTTTATTTGACGCAACTGGCACAAGTTTTTTCAACGAAACTGGCACAAGTTTGTTCGCCGTAACTGGCACAAGTTTGTTCGACGCAACTGGCACAAGTTTGTTTGACATAAATGGCACAAGTTTGTTCTACATAACTGGCACAAGTTTGTTCTATGCAACTGGCACAAGTTTGTTCTACGCAACTGGCACAAGTTTGTTCTACGCATCCGGCACAAGTTTGTTCTATGCATCTGGCACTAGTTTGTTTTACACAACTGGCACAAGTTTGTTTGACGCAACTGGCACAAATTTGTTCTACCCAACTGACACAAGTTTGTTCGACGCAACTGGCACAAGTTTGTTCTACGCAACTGACACAAGTTTGTTTGACACAATTAGCAGAAGTTTGTTCAACGCAACTGGCACAAGTTTGTTCGACGCAACTGGCGCAAGTTTTTTCGACGCAACTGGCACAAGTTTGTTCGACGCAACTGGCAAAAGTTTGTTCGATGCAACTGGCACAAGTTTGTTTAACGCAACTGGCACAAGTTTGACGCAAGAGGCACAAGTTTGTTTGACGCAACTGACACAAGTTTGTTCAACGCAACTGGCACAAGTTTTTTCGAATCAATTGGCACAAGTTTGTTTGACGCCACTGGCACAAGTTTGTTTGACGCAACTGGCACAAGTTTGTTTGACGCAACTGGCACAAGTTTGTTCGACGCAACTGGCACAAGTTTATTTGACGCAACTGGCACAACTTTTCTCGACGCAACTGGCACAAGTTTGTTCGACGTAACTGGCAGAAGTTTGTTTGACGCAACTGTCACAAGTTTATTTGACGCAACTGGCACAAGATTTCTCGACGCAAGTGGCACAAGATGGTTCGCCGTAACTGGCACAAGTTTGTTCGACGCAACTGGCACAAGTTTGTTCGACGCAACTGGCACAAGTTTGTGTGACGCAACTGGCACAAATTTCTTCGATGCAACTGGCACAAGTTTGTTCGACAAACTGGCACAAGTTTGTTTGACTCAATTGGCACAAGTTTGTTCTACTCAACTGGAACAAGTTTGTTCTATGCAACTGGCACTAGTTTGTTTTACGCAACTGGCATAAGTTTGTTTGACGCAACTGGCACAAGTTTGTTCTACAAACTAGCACAAGTTTGTTCGACGCAACTGGCACAAGGTTCTTCTACGCAACTGGCACAAGTTTGTTCTACGCAACTGGCATAAGTTTGTTTGACGCAACTGGCACAAGTTTGTTCTACGCAACTGGCACAAGTTTGTTGGATGCCACTGACACAAGTTTGTTCGACGAAACTGGTCCAAGTTTTTATGACGCAACTGGCACAAGTTTGTTAGACGCAACTGGCACAAGTTTGTTCGATGCAACTGGCACAAGTTTTTTCGACTCAATTGGCACAAGTTTGTTTGACGCAACTGGAACAAGTTTGTTTGACGCAACTGGAACAAGTTTGTTTGACGCAACTGGCACAAGTTTGTTTGTCGCAACTGGCACAAGTTTGTTTGACGCAACTGGCACAAGTTTATTTGACGCAACTGGCACAAGTTTTCTCGACGAAACTGGCACAAGTTTGTTCGCCGTAACTGGCACAAGTTTGTTCGACGCAACTGGCACAAGTTTGTTTGACGCAAATGGCACAAGTTTGTTCTACATAACTGGCACAAGTTTGTTCTATGCAACTGGCACAAGTTTGTTTTATGCAACTGGCACAAGTTTGTTCTACGCATCCGGCACAAGTTTGTTCTATGCAACTGGCCCTAGTTTGTTCTACGCAACTGGCACAAGTTTGTTTGACGCAACTGGCACAAATTTGTTCTACCCAACTGACACAAGTTTGTTCGACGCAACTGGCACAAGTTTGTTCAATGCAACTGGCACAAGTTTGTTTGACGTAACTGGCACAAGTTTGTTTGACGCAACTGGCACAAGTTTGTTCGATGCAAATGGCACAAGTTTGTTTAACGCAACTGGCACAAGTTTGTTCGACCCAACTGGCACAAGTTTGTTTGACGCAACTGGCAGAAGTTTCTTCGAGGCAACTGGCACAAGTTTGTTCGACACAACTGGCACAAGTTCGTTTGACGCAACTGGCACAAGGTTCTTCTACGCAACTGGCACAAGTTTGTTTGACGCAACTGGCACAAGTTTGTTCTACGCAACTGGCACAAGTTTGTTTGACGCAACTGGCACAAGTTTGTTTGACGCAACTGGCACAAGTCTGTTTGACGCAACTGGCACAAGTTTGTTAGACGCAACTGGCACAAGTTTGTTCGACGTAACAGGCACAAGTTTTTTCGACTCAATTGGTACAAGTTTGTTTGACGCAACTGGCACAAGTTTGTTTGACACGAGAGGCACAAGTTTGTTTGATGCAACTGGCACAAGTTTGTTTGACGCAACTGGCACAACTTTTTTTTTACGCAACTGGCACAAGTTTTCTCGAAGCAACTGGCACAAGTTTGTTTGCCATATCTGGCACAAGTTTGTTCGACGCAACTGGCACAAGTTTGTTCGCCGCAAATGGCACAAGTTTGTTTGACGCAACTGGCACAAGTTTCTTCGACGCAACTGGCAAAAGTTTGTTCGACGCAACTGGCACAAGTTTGTTTGACGCAACTGGCACAAGTTTGTTCTACGCAACTGGGACAAGTTTGTTCTATGCAACTGGCACTAGTTTGTTATATGCAACTGGCATAAGTTTGTTTGATGCAACTGGTACAAGTTTGTTCTACGCAACTGGCACAAGTTTGTTTGACACAACTGGCACAAGTTTGTTCTACGCAACTCTTACTAGTCTGTTGTACACAACTGGCACAGGTTTGTTTGACACAACTGGCACAAGTTTGTTCTACGCAAATGGCAAATGTTTGTTCTATGCAACTGACACAAGTTTCTTTGACACAACTGGCAGTAGTTTGATCAACGCAACTGGCACAAGTTTGTTTGACGTAACTGGCACAAGTTTGTTCGACACAACTGGCAAAAGTTTGTTCGATGCAACTGGCAAAAGTTTGTTTAACGCAACTGGCACAAGTTTGTTCGACCCAACTGGCACAAGTTTGTCTGACTCAACTGGCACAAGTTTGTTTGATGCAACTGGGAAAAGTTTGTTTGACGCAACTGGCAAAAGTTCGTTTGACGCAACTGGCACAATGTTCTTCTACGCAACTGGCACAAGTTTATTTGACGCAACTGGCACAAGTTTGTTCTACGCAACTGGCACTAGTTTGTTTGACGCAACTGGCACAAGTTTGTTTAACGCCACTGGCACAAGTTTTTTTTAACGCAACTGGCACAAGTTTGTTAGGCGCAACTAGCACAAGTTTGTTCGACGTAACGGGCACAAGTTTTTTCGACTCAATTGGTACAAGTTTGTTTGACGCAACTGGCACAAGTTTGTTTGACGCACGAGGCAGAAGTTTGTTTGACGCAACTGGCACAAGTTTGTTTGACGCAAGTGGCACAAGTTTTTTTTACGCAACTGGCACAAGCTTTCTCGAAGCAACTGGCACAAGTTTGTTCGCCATATCTGGCACAAGTTTGTTCGACGCAACTGGCACAAGTTTGTTTGACGCAAGTGGCACAAGTTTGTTAGATGCAACTGGCACAAGTTTGTTCAACGCAACTGGCACAAGTTTTTTCGAATCAATTGGCACAAGTTTGTTTGACGCAACTGGCACAAGTTTGTTTGATGCAACTGGCACAAGTTTGTTTGACGCAACTGGCACAAGTTTGTTTAACGCAAGTTTATTTGACGCAACTGGCGCAACTTTTCTCGACGCAGATGGCACAAGTTTGTTCGCCGTAACTGGCACAAGTTTGTTTGACGCAACTGGCACAAGTTTATTTGACGCAACTGGCGAAAGTTTTCTCGACGCAAGTGGCACAAGTTTGTTCGCCGTAACTGGCACAAGTTTGTTCGACGCAACTGGCATAAGTTTGTTCGACGCAACTGGCACAAGTTTGTTTGATGCAACTGGTACAAGTTTGTTCTACTCAACTGGTACAAGTTTGTTGTATGCAACTGGCACTAGTTTGTTTTATGCAACTGGCATAAGTTTGTTTGACGCAACTGGCACAAGTTTGTTCTACCAACTAGCACAAGTTTGTTCGACTCAACTGGCACAAGGTTGTTCTACGCAACTGGCACAAGTTTGTTCAACGCAACTGGCACAAGTTTGTTTGACGCAACTGGCACAAGTTTGTTCGACGCAACTGGCACAAGTTTGTTGGATGCCACTGGCACAAATTTGTTTGACGAAACTGTCACAAGTTTTTTTGACGCAACTGGCACAAGTTCGTTAGACGCAACTGGCACAAGTTTGTTCGACGCAACTGGCACAAATTTTTTCGACTCAAGTGGCACAAGTTTGTTTGACGCAACTGGAACAAGTTTGTTTGACGCAACTGGCACAAGTTTGTTTGACGCAACTGGCACAAGTTTGTTTGACGCAACTGGCACAAGTTTATTTGACGCAACTGGCACAAGTTTTCTCGACGAAACTGACACAAGTTTGTTCGCCGTAACTGGCACAAGTTTGTTCGACGCAACAGGCACAAGTTTGTTTGACGCAACTGGCACAAGTTTGTTTGACGCAACTGGCACAAGTTTATTTGACGCAACTGGCACAAGTTTTCTCGACGAAACTGGCACAAGTTTGTTCGCCGTAACTGGCACAAGTTTGTTCGACGCAACTGGCACAAGTTTGTTCGACGCAACTGGCACAAGTTTGTTCTACATAACTGGCACAAGTTTGTTCTATGCAACTGGCACAAGTTTGTTCTACGCAACTGGCACAAGTTTGTTCTACGCATCTGGCACAAGTTTGTTCTATGCAACTGGCACTAGTTTGTTCTACGCAACTGGGACATGTTTGTTTGACGCAACTGGCACAAGTTTGTTCTACCCAACTGACACAAGTTTGTTCGACGCAACTGGCACAAGTTTGTTCTACGCAACTGACATAAGTTTGTTTGACCAAACTGGCAGAAGTTTGTTCAACGCAACTGGCACAAGTTTGTTTGACGTAACTGGCGCAAGTTTGTTCGACGCAACTGGCACAAGTTTGTTCGACGCAACTGGCAAAAGTTTGTTCGATGCAACTGGAACAAGTTTGTTTAACGCAACTGGCACAAGTTTGTTCGACCCAACTGGCACAAGTTTGTTTAACTCAACTGGCACAAGTTTGTTCGACGCAACTGGCACAAGTTTGTTTGACGCAACTGGCACAAGTTCGTTTGACGCAACTGGCACAAGGTTCTTCTACGCAACTGGCACAAGTTTGTTTGATGCAACTGGCACAAGTTTGTTCTACGCAACGGGCACAAGTTTGTTTGACGCAACTGGCACAAGTTTGTTTGACGCAACTGGCACAAGTTTGTTTGACGCAACTGGCACAAGTTTGTTAGACGCAACTGGCACAAGTTTGTTCAACGTAACAGGCACAAGTTTTTTCGACTCAATTGGTACAAGTTTGTTTGACGCAACTGGCACAAGTTTGTTTGACGCAAGAGGCACAAGTTTTTTTGACGCAACTGGCACAAGTTTTTTTTTACGCAACTGGCACAAGTTTTCTCGAAGCAACTGGCACAAGTTTGTTCGCCATATCTGGCAAAAGTTTGTTTGACGCAACTGGCACAAGTTTGTTCGACGCAAATGGCACAAGTTTGTTTGACGCAACTGTCACAAGTTTCTTCGACGCAACTGGCACAAGTTTGTTCGACGCAACTGGCACAAGTTTGTTTGACGCAACTGGCACAAGTTTGTTCTACGCAACTGGGACAAGTTTGTTCTATGCAACTGGCACTAGTTTGTTCTATGCAACTGGCATAAGTTTGTTTGACGCAACTGGTACAAGTTTGTTCTATGCAACTGGCACAAGTTTGTTCGACACAACTGGCACAAGTTTGTTCTACGCAACTCTTACTAGTTTGTTGTACACAACTGGCACAGGTTTGTTTGACACAACTGGCACAAGTTTGTTCTACGCAAATGGCAAATGTTTGTTCTACGCATATGGCACAAGTTTGTTCTATGCAACTGGCACTAGTGTGTTCTACGCAACTGGCACAAATTTGTTTGACACAACTGGCACAAGTTTGATCTACGCAAATGGCAAATGTTTGTTCTACGCATATGGCACAAGTTTGTTCTATGCAACTGGCACTAGTGTGTTCTACGCAACTGGCACAAATTTGTTTGACACAACTGGCACATGTTTGTTCTACCCAACTGGCACAAGTTTGTTCGACGCAACTTTCACAAGTTTGTTTGATGCAACTGGCACAAGTTTGTTTGACACAACTGGCACAAATTTGTTCTAAGCAACTGGCACAAGTTTGTGCGACGGAACTGGCACAAGTTTGTTTGACGCAACTGTCACAAGTTTGTTCGACGCAACTGGAACAAATTTGTTTAACGTAACTGGCACAAGTTTGTTCGAACCAACTGGCACAAGTTTGTTTGACACAACTGGCACAAGTTTGTTTGACACAACTGGCACAAGGTTGTTCTACGCAACATGTACAAGTTTGTTCTACGCAACTGGCACAAGTTTGTTTGATGCAACTGGCACAAGTTTGTTCTATGCAACTGGCACTAGCGTGTTCGATGCAACTGGCACAAGTTTGTTCAACGCAACTGGCACAAGTTTGTTTGACGCAACTGGCACAAGTTTGTTAGACGCAACTGACACAAGTTTGTTCAACGCAACTGGCACAAATTTTTTTTAATCAATTGGCACAAGTTTGTTTGACACAACTGGCACAAGTTTGTTTGACGCAACTGGCACAAGTTTGTTTGACGCAACTGGCACAAGTTTGTTTGACACAACTGGCACAAGTTTATTTGACGCAACTGGCACAACTTTTCTCGACGCAACTGGCACAAGTTTGTTCGACGTAACTGGCACTAGTTTGTTTGACGCAACTGGCACAAGTTTATTTGACGCAACTGGCACAAGTTTTCTCGACGCAAGTGGCACAAGTTGGTTTGCCGTAACTGGCACAAGTTTGTTCGACGCAACTGGCACAAGTTTCTTCGACGCAACTAGCACAAGTTTGTTTGACGGTACTGGCAAAAAATTTCTTCGACGCAACTGGTACAAGTTTGTTCGACGAACTGGCACAAGTTTGTTTGACGCAATTGGCACAAGTTTGTTCTACTCAACTGAAATAAGTTTGTTCTATGCAACTGGCACTAGTTTGTTTTACGCAACTGACATAAGTTTGTTTGACGCAACTGGCACAAGTTTTTTCTACAAACTAGCACAAGTTTGTTCGACGCAACTGGCACAAGGTTGTTCTACGCAACTGGCACAAGTTTGTTCTACGCAACTGGCACAAGTCTGTTTGACGCAACTGGCACAAGTTTGTTCTACGCAACTGGCACAAGTTTGTTGGATGCCACTGACACAAGTTTGTTCGATGAAACTGGCCCAAGTTTTTTTGACGCAACTGGCACAAGTTTGTTAGACGCAACTGGCACAAGTTTGTTCGACGCAACTAGCACAAGTTTTTTCTACTCAATTGGCACAAGTTTGTTTTACACAACTGGAATAAGTTTGTTTGACGCAACTGGAACAAGTTTGTTTGACGCAACTGGCACAAGTTTGTTTGACGCAACTGGCACAAGTTTGTTTGACGCAACTGGCACAAGTTTATTTGACGCAACTAGCACAAGTTTTCTCGATGAAACTGGCATAAGTTTGTTCGCCGTAACTGGCATAAGTTTGTTAGACGCAACTGGCACAAGTTTGTTTGACGTAAATGGCACAAGTTTGTTCTACATAACTGACACAAATTTGTTCTATGCAACTGGCACAAGTTTGTTCTACGCAACTGGCACAAGTTTGTTCTACGCATCTGGTACAAGTTTGTTCTTTGCAACTGGCACTAGTTTGTTCTACGCAACTGGCACAAGTTTGTTTGACGCAACTGGCACAAATTTGTTCTACCCAACTGACACAAGTTTGTTCGACGCAACTGGCACAAGTTTGTTCTACGCAACTGACACAAGTTTGTTTGACACAATTGGCAGAAGTTTGTTTGACGCAACTGGCACTAGTTTGTTTGACGCAACTAGCGCAAGATTTTTCGACGCAACTGGCACAAGTTTGTTCGACGCAACTGGCAAAAGTTTGTTCGATGCAACTGGCACAAGTTTGTTTAACGCAACTGGCACAAGTTTTTTTGACGCAACTGGCACAAGTTTGTTTGACGCAACTGGCACAAGGTTCTTCTAAGCAACTGGCACAAGTTTGTTCTACGCAACTGGCACAAGTTCGTTTGACGCAACTGGCACAAGTTTGTTCGACGCAACTGGCACAAGTTTGTTAGACGCAACTGGCACAAGTTTGTTCGACGTAACAGGCACAAGTTTTTTCGACTCAATTGGTACAAGTTTGTTTGATGCAACTGGCACAAGTTTGTTTGTCACAAGAGGCACAAGTTTGTTTGACGCAACTGGCACAAGTTTGTTTGACGCAACTGGCATAAGTTTTTTTTTACGCGACTGGCACAAGTTTTCTCGAAGCAACTGGCACAAGTTTGTTTGCCATATCTGGCACAAGTTTGTTCGACGCAACTGGCACAAGTTTGTTCGACGCAACTGGCACAAGTTTGTTTGACGCAACTGGCACAAGTTTGTTTGACGCAACTGGCACAAGTTTGTTCAATGCAACTGGCACAAGTTTTTTCGAATCAATTGGCACAAGTTTGTTTGACACAACTGGCACAAGTTTGTTTGACGCAACTGGCACAAGTTTGTTTGACGCAACTGGCACAAGTTTGTTTGACGCAACTGGCACAAGTTTATTTGACGCAACTGGCACAACTTTTCTTGACGTAACTGGCACAAGTTGGTTCGCCGTAACTGGCACAAGTTTGTTTGACGCAACTGGCACAAGTTTATTTGACGCAACTGGCACAAGTTTTCTTGACGCAAGTGGCACAAGTTTGTTTGCCGTAACTGGCACAAGTTTGTTCGACGCAACTGGCACAAGTTTGTTCAACCCAACTGGCACAAGTTTGTTTGACGCAACTGGCACAAGTTTGTTCGACGCAACTGGCACAAGTTTGTTTGACGCAACTGGCACAAGTTTTCCTCGACGCAACTGGCACAAGTTTGTTCGACGCAACTGGCACAAGTTTGTTTGATGCAATTGGCACAAGTTTGTTCTACTCAACTGGCTCAAGTTTTTTCTGTGCAACTGGCACTAGTTTGTTTTACGCAACTGGCATAAGTTTGTTTGACGCAACTGGCACAAGTTTGTTCTACCAACTAGCACAAGTTTGTTCGACTCAACTGGCACAAGGTTGTTCTACGCAACTGGCACAAGTTTTCTCGAAGCAACTGGCACAAGTTTGTTCGCCATATCTGGCACAAGTTTGTTCGACGCAACTGGCACAAGTTTGTTCAACGCAAATGGCACAAATTTGTTTGACGTAACTGGCACAAGTTTCTTCGACGCAACTGGCACAAGTTTGTTCGATGCAACTGGCACAAGTTTGTTTGACGCAACTGGCACAAGTTTGCTCTACGCAACTGGCACAAGTTTGTTCTATGCAACTGGCACTAGTTTGTTCTATGCAACTGGCATAAGTTTGTTTGACGCAACTGGTACAAGTTTGTTCTACGCAACTGGCACAAGTTTGTTCGACACAACTGGCACAAGTTTGTTCTACGCAACTCTATCTAGTTTGTTGTACACAACTGGCACAGGTTTGTTTGACACAACTGGCACAAGTTTGTGCTACGCAAATGGCAAATGTTTGTTCTACGCAACTGACACAAGTTTGTTTGACACAACTGCAGAAGTTTGTTCAACGCAACTGGCACATGTTTGTTTGACGTAACTGGCGCAAGTTTGTTCGACGCAACTGGCACAAGTTTGTTCGACGCAACTGGCAAAAGTTTGTTCGATGCAACTGGCACTAGTTTGTTTAACGCAACTGGCACAAGTTTGTTCGACCCAACTGGCACAAGTTTGTTTGACTCAACTGGCACAAGTTTGTTTGACGCAACTGGCAAAAGTTTGTTTGACGCAACTGGCAGAAGTTCGTTTGACGCAACTGGCACAAGGTTCTTCTACTCAACTGGCACAAGTTTGTTTGACGCAACTGGCACAAGTTTGTTCTACGCAACTGGCACAAGTTTGTTTGACGCAACTGGCACAAGTTTGTTTGACGCAACTGGCACAAGTTTTTTTGACGCAACTGGCACAAGTTTGTTAGACGCAACTGGCACAAGTTTGTTTGACGTAACAGGCACAAGTTTTTTGGACTCAATTGGTACAAGTTTGTTTGACACCTCTGGCACAAGTTTGTTTAACGCAAGAGGCACAAGTTTGTTTGACGCAACTGGCACAAGTTTGTTTACCGCAACTGGCACAAGTTTTTTTTACGCCACTGGCACAATTTTTTTCTAAGCAACTGGCACAAGTTTGTTCGATGCAACTGGCACAAGTTTGTTCGACGCAACTGGCACAAGTTTGTTTGACGCAACTGGCACAAGTTTGTTAGATGCAACTGGCACAAGTTTGTTCAACGCAACTGGCACAAGTTTTTTTGAATCAATCGGCACAAGTTTCTTTGACGCAACTGGCACAAGTTTGTTTGACACAACTGGCACAAGTTTGTTTGACGCAACTGGCACAAGTTTGTTTGACGCAACTGGCACAAGTTTATTTGACGCAACTGGCACAACTTTTCTCGACGCAGCTGGCACAAGTTTGTTCGCCGTAACTGGCAAAAGTTTGTTTGATGCAACTGGCACAAGTTTATTTGACGCAACTGGCACAAGTTTTCTCGACGCAAGTGGCACAAGTTTGTTCACCGTAACTGGCACAAGTTTGTTCGACGCAACTGGCAAAAGTTTGTTCGGTGCAACTGGCACAAGTTTGTTTAATGCAACTGGCACAAGTTTATTCGACCCAACTGGCACAAGTTTGTTTGACTCAACTGGCACAAGTTTGTTTGACTCAACTGGCACAAGTTTGTTTGACGCAACTGGCACAAGTTCGTTTGACGCAACTGGCACAAGTTTCTTCGACGCAACTGGCACAAGTTTGTTCGACGCAACTGGCACTAGTTTGTTTTACGCAACTGGCATATGTTTTTTTGACGCAACTGGCACAAGTTTGTTCACCGTAACTGGCACAAGTTTGTTCGACGCAACTGGCACAAGTTTGTTCGACGCAACTGTCACAAGTTTGTTTGACGCAACTGGCACAAGTTTCTTCGACACAACTGGCACAAGTTTGTTCGACGCAACTGGCACAAGTTTGTTTGATGCAATTGGCACAAGTTTGTTCTACTCAACTGGCACAAGTTTGTTCTATGCAACTGGCACTAGTTTGTTTTACGCAACTGGCATATGTTTGTTTGACGCAACTGGCACAAGTTTGTTCTACCAACTAGCACAAGTTTGTTCGACTCAACTGGCACAAGGTTGTTGTACGCAACTGGCACAAGTTTGTTCTACGCAACTGGCACAAGTTTGTTTGACGCAACTGGCACAAGTTTGTTCGACGCAACTGGCACAAGTTTGTTGGATGCCACTGGCACAAGTTTGTTTGACGAAACTGGCAAAAGTTTTTTTGACGCAACTGGCACAAGTTTGTTAGACGCAACTGGCACAAGTTTATTTGACGCAACTGGCACAAGTTTTTTCGACTCAAGTGGCACAAGTTTGTTTGACGCAACTGGAACAAGTTTGTTTGACGCAACTGGCACAAGTTTGTTCTACACAACTGGCACAAGTTTGTTCTACGCAACTGGCACAAGTTTATTTGACGCAACTGGCACAAGTTTGTTCGCCGTAACTGGCATAAGTTTGTTCGACGCAACTGGCACAAGTTTGTTCGACGCAAGTGGCACAAGTTTGTTCTACATAGCTGGCACAAGTTTGTTCTATGCAACTGGCACAAGTTTGTTCTACGCAACTGGCACAAGTTTGTTCTACGCATCTGGCACAAGTTTGTTCTATGCAACTGGCACTAGTTTGTTCTACGCAACTGGGACATGTTTGTTTGACGCAACTGGCACAAGTTTGTTCTACCCAACTGACATAATTTTGTTCGACACAACTGGCAGAAGTTTGTTCAACGCAACTGGCACAAGTTTGTTTGACGTAACTGGTGCAAGTTTGTTCGACGCAACTGTCATAAGTTTGTTCGACGCAACAGGCAAAAGTTTGCTGGATGCAACTGGCACAAGTTTGTTTAACGCAACTGGCACAAGTTTGTTCGACCCAACTGGCACAAGTTTGTTTGACTCAACTGGCACAAGTTTGTTTAACGCAACTGGCACAAGTTCGTTTGACGCAATTGGCACAAGGTTCTTCTACGCAACTGGCACAAGATTGTTTGAAGCAACTGGCACAAGTTTGTTCTACACAACTGGCACAAGTTTGTTTGTCGCAACTGGAACAAGTTTGTTTGATGCAACTGGCACAAGTTTGTTAGACACAACTGGCACAAGTTTGTTCGACGTAACTGTCACAAGTTTTTTCGACTCAATTGGTACAAGTTTGTTTGACGCAACTGGCACAAGTTTGTTTGACACAAGAGGCACAAGTTTGTTTGACGCAACTGGCACAAGTTTGTTTGACGCAACTGGCACAAGTTTTTTTTTACGCAACTGGCACAAGTTTGTTTGACGCAACTGGCACAAGTTTGTTCGCCATATCTGGCACAAGTTTGTTCGACGCAACTGGCACAAGTTTGTTCGACGCAAATGGCACAAGTTTGTTTGACGCAACTGGCACAAGTTTCTTCGACGCAATTGGCACAAGTTTGTTCGACGCAACTGGCACAAGTTTGTTTGACGCAACTGGCACAAGTTTGTTCTACGCAACTGGCACAAGTTTGTTCTATGCAACTGGCACTAGTTTGTTCTATGCAACTGGCATAAGTTTGTTTGACGCAACTGGTACAAGTTTGTTCTACGCAACTGGCACAAGTTTGTTCGACACAACTGGCACAAGTTTGTTCGAAGCAACTGGCAAAAGTTTGTTCGATGCAACTGGCACAAGTTTGTTTAACGCAACTGGCACAAGTTTGTTCTACCCAACTGGCACAAGATTGTTTGACTCAACTGGCACTAGTTTGTTTGACGCAACTGGCAAAAGTTTGTTTGACGCAACTGGCACAAGTTCGTTTGACGCAACTGGCACAAGGTTCCTCTACGCAACTGGCACAAGTTTGTTTGACGCAACTGGCAAAAGTTTGTTCTACACAACTGGCACAAGTTTGTTTGACGCAACTGGCACAAGTTTGTTTGACGCAACTGGCACAAGTTTTTTTTGACGCAACTGGCACAAGATTGTTAGACGCAACTGGCACAAGTTTATTTGACATAACAGGCACAAGTTTTTTCGACTCATTTGGTACAAGTTTGTTTGTCGCAACTGGCACAAGTTTGTTTGACGCAAGAGGCACAAGTTTTTTTGACGCAACTGGCACAAGTTTGTTTGACGCAACTGGCACAAGTTTGTTCTACCCAACTGGCACAAGTTTGTTTGACTCAACTGGCACAAGTTTGTTTGACGCAACTGGCAAAAGTTTGTTTGACGCAACTGGCACAAGTTCGTTTGACGCAACTGGCACAAGGTTCCTCTACGCAACTGGCACAAGTTTGTTTGATGCAACTGGCACAAGTTTGTTCTACACAACTGGCACAAGTTTGTTTGACGCAACTGGCACAAGTTTGTTTGACGCAACTGGCACAAGTTTTTTTTGACGCAACTGGCACAAGTTTGTTTGTCGCAACTGGCACAAGTTTGTTTGACGCAAGAGGCACAAGTTTTTTTGACGCAACTGGCACAAGTTTGTTTGACGCAACTGGCACAAGTTTTTTTTTACGCAACTGGCACAAGTTTTCTCGAAGCAACTGGCACAAGTTTGTTCGCCATATCTGGCACAAGTTTGTTTGACGCAACTGGCACAAGTTTGTTTGACGCAACTGGCACAAGTTTGTTTGACGCAACTGGCACAAGTTTGTTCGATGCAACTGGCACAAGTTTGTTCGACAAAACTGGCACAAGTTTGTTTGATGCAATTGGCACAAGTTTGTTCTACTCAACTGGCACAAGTTTGTTCTATGCAACTGGCACTAGTTTGTTTTACGCAACTGGCAAAAGTTTGTTTGGCGCAACTGGCACAAGTTTGTTCTACCAACTAGCACAAGTTTGTTCGACTCAACTGGCACAAGGTTGTTCTACGCAACTGGCACAAGTTTGTTCTACGCAACTGGCACAAGTTTGTTTGACGCAACTGGCACAAGTTTGTTCGACGCAACTGGCACAAGTTTGTTGGATGCCACTGGCACAAGTTTGTTTGATGAAACTGGCACAAGTTTTTTTGACGCAACTGGCACAAGTTTGTTAGACGCAACTGGCACAAGTTTGTTCGACGCAACTGGCACAAGTTTTTTCGACTCAAGAGGCACAAGTTTGTTTGACACAACTAGAACAATTTTGTTTGACACAACTGGCACAAGTTTGTTTGACGCAACTGGCACAAGTTTGTTTGACGCAACTGGCACAAGTTTATTTGACGCAACTGGCACAAGTTTTCTCGACGAAACTGGCACAAGTTTGTTCGCTGTAACTGACACAAGTTTGTTCGACGCAACTGGCACAAGTTTGTTCGACGCAACTGGCACAAGTTAGTTCTACATAACTGGCACAAGTTTGTTCTATGCAACTGGCACAAGTTTGTTCTACGCAACTGGCACAAGTTTGTTCTACGCATCTGGCTCAAGTTTGTTCTATGCAACTGGCACTAGTTTGTTCTACGCAACTGGGACATGTTTGTTTGACGCAACTGGCACAAGTTTGTTCTACCCAACTGACACAAGTTTGTTCGACGCAACTGGCACAAGTTTGTTCTACGCAACTGACACAAGTTTGTTTGACACAACTGGCAGAAGTTTGTTCAACGCAACTGGCACAAGTTTGTTTGACGTAACTGGCGCAAGTTTGTTCGACGCAATTGGCACAAGTTTGTTCGACGCAACTGGCAAAAGATTGTTCGATGCAACTGGCACAAGTTTGTTTAACGCAACTGGCACAAGTTTGTTAGTCCCAACTGGCACAAGTTTGTTTGACTCAACTGGCACAAGTTTGTTCGACGCAACTGGCACAAGTTTGTTTGACGCAACTGGCACAAGTTCGTTTGACGCAACTGGCACAAGGTTCTTCTACGCAACTGGCACAAGTTTGTTTGACGCAACTGGCACAAGTTTGTTCTACGCAACTGGCACAAGTTTGTTTGACGCAACTGGCACAAGTTTGGTTGACGCAACTGGCACAAGTTTGTTAGACGCAACTGGCATAAGTTTGTTCGACGTAATAGGCACAAGTTTTTTCGACTCAATTGGTACAAGTTTGTTTGACGCAACTGGCACAAGTTTGTTTGACGCAAGAGGTCAAGTTTGTTTGACGCAACTGGCACAAGTTTTTTTTTACCCAACTGGCACAAGTTTTCTCGAAGCAACTGGCACAAGTTTGTTCGCCATATCTGGCACAAGTTTGTTCGACGCAACTGGCACAAGTTTGTTCGACGCAAATGGCTCAAGTTTGTTTGACGCAACTGTCACAAGTTTCTTCGACGCAACTGGCACAAGTTTGTTTGACGCAACTGGCACAAGTTTGTTTGACGCAACTGGCACAAGTTTGTTCTACGCAACTGGGACAAGTTTGTTCTATGCAACTGGCACTAGATTGTTCAACGCAACTGGCATAAGTTTGTTCGACACAACAGGCAGAAGTTTGTTCAACGCAACTGGCACAAGTTTGTTTGACGTAACTGGCGCAAGTTGGTCGACCCAACTGTCACAAGTTTGTTCGACGCAACTGGCAAAACTTTGTTCGATGCAACTGGCACAAGTTTGTTTAACGCAACTGGCACAAGTTTGTTCGACCCAACTGGCACAAGTTTGTTTGACTCAACTGGCACAAGTTTGTTTGACGCAACTGGCACAAGTTCGTTTGACGCAACTGGCACAAGGTTCTTCTACGCAACTGTCACAAGTTTGTTTGACGCAACTGGCACAAGTTTGTTCTGCGCAACTGGCACAAGTTTGTTTGACGCAACTGGCACAAGTTTGTTTGTCGCAACTGGCACAAGTTTGTTTGACGCATCTGGCACAAGTTTGTTAGACGCAACTGGCACAAGTTTGTTCGACGTAACTGGCACAAGTTTTTTCGACTCAATTGGTACAAGTTTGTTTGACGCAACTGGCACAAGTTTGTTTGACGCAAGACCCACAAGTTTGTTTGACGCAACTGGCACAAGTTTGTTTGACGCAAGACCCACAAGTTTGTTTGACGCAACTGGCACAAGTTTGTTTGACGTTACTGGCACAATTTTTTTTTTACGCAACTGGCACAAGTTTTCTCGAAGCAACTTGCACAAATTTGTTCGCCATATCTGCCACAAGTTTGTTCGACGCAAGTGGCACAAGTTTGTTCGACGCAAATGGCACAAGTTTGTTTGACGCAACTGGCACAAGTTTCTTCGACGTAACTGGCACAAGTTTGTTCGACGCAACTGGCACAAGTTTGTTCAACGCAACTGGCACAAGTTTGTTCTACGCAACTGGGACAAGTTTGTTCTATGCAACTGGCACTAGTTTGTTCTATGCAACTGGCATAAGTTTGTTCTACACAACTGGCACAAGTTTGTTCGACACAACTGGCACAAGTTTGTTCTACGCAACTCTTACTAGTTTGTTGTACACAACTGGCACAGGTTTGTTTGACACAACTGGCACAAGTTTGTTCTACGCAAATGGCAAATGTTTGTTCTACGCAACTGACACAAGTTTGTTTGACACAACTGGCAGAAGTTTGTTCAACGCAACTGGCAAAAGTTTGTTTGACGTAACTGGCGCAAGTTTGTTCAATGCAACTGGCACAAGTTTGTTTAACGCAACTGGCACAAGTTTGTTCTAACCAACTGGCACAAGTTTGTTTGACTCAACTGGCACAAGTTTGACGCAACTGGCAAAAGTTTGTTTGACGCAACTGGCACAAGTTCGTTTGACGCAACTGGCACAAGGTTCTTCTACGCAACTGGCACAAGTTTGTTTGACGCAACTGGCACAAGTTTGTTCTACGCAACTGTCACAAGTTTGTTTGACGCAACTGGCACAAGTTTGTTTGACGCAACTGGCACAAGTTTTTTTTGACGCAACTGGCACAAGTTTGTTATATGCAACTAGCACAAGTTTGTTCGACGTAACAGGCACAAGTTTTTTCGCCTCAATTGGTACAAGTTTGTTTGACGCAACTGGCACAAGTTTGTTTGATGCAAGACCCACAAGTTTTTTTGACGCAACTGGCACAAGTTTGTTTGACGCAACTGGCACAAGTTTTTTTTTTACGCAACTGGCACAAGTTTTCTCGAAGCAACTGGCACAAGTTTGTTCGCCATATCTGGCACAAGTTTGTTCGACGCAACTGGCACAAGTTTGTTTGACGCAACTGGCACAAGTTTGTTAGACGCAACTGGCACAAGTTTGTTCAACGCAACTGGCACTAGTTTTTTCGAATCAATTGGCACAAGTTTGTTTGACGCAACTGGCACAAGTTTGTTTGACGCAACTGGCACAAGTTTGTTTGACGCACCTGGCACAAGTTTGTTTGATGCAACTGGCACAAGTTTGTTTGACACAACTGAAACAAGATTGTTCAACACAACTGGCACAAGTTTCTTCGACACAACTGGCACAAGTTTGTTTGATGCAATTGGCACAAGTTTGTTCTACTCAACTGGCACAAGTTTGTTCTATGCAACTGGCACTAGTTTGTTTTACGCAACTGGCATAAGTTTTTTTGACGCAACTGGCATAAGTTTCTTCTACCAACTAGCACAAGTTTGTTCGACTCAACTGGCACAAGGTTGTTCTACGCAACTGGCACAAGTTTGTTCTACGCAACTGGCACAAGTTTGTTTGACGCAACTGGCACAAGTTTGTTCGACGCAACTGGCACAAGTTTGTTGGATGCCACTGGCAAAAGTTTGTTTGACCAAACTGGCACAAGTTTTTTTGACGCAACTGGCACAAGTTTGTTAGACGCAACTGGCACAAGTTTGTTCGACGCAACTGGCACAAGTTTGTTTGACGCAACTGACACAAGTTTGTTCGACGCAACTGGCACAAGTTTGTTCGACGCAACTGGCACAAGTTTGTTCGACGCAACTCTCACAAGTTTGTTCGACGCTACTGTCACAAGTTTGTTCGACGCAACTGCACATTGTTGTTCTACGCAACTGGCACATATTTGTTCTATGCAACTGGCATAAGTTTGTTTGAGGCAACTGGCACAAGTTTGTTCTACGCAACTGGCACAAGTTTGTTCGACGCAACTGGTACAAGTTTGTTTGATACAACTGGTACAAGTTTGTTGGACGCAACTGGCACAAGTTTGTTTGACGCAACTGGCACAAGTTTGTTTGACACAACTGGCACAAGTTTGTTCGACGCAACTGGCACAAGTTTGTTTGACGCAAAAGGCACAAGTTTGTTTGACGCAACTGGTACAAGTTTGTTGGACGCAACTGGCACAAGTTTGTTTGAACCAACTGGCACAAGTTTGTTTGACACAACTGGGACAAGTTTTTTTGACGCAACTGGCACAAGTTTGTTTATCGCAACTGGCACAAGGTTGTTCTATGCAACTGGCACAAGTTTGTTCTACGCAACTGACACAAGTTTGTTCTACGCAACTGGCACAAGTTTGTTCGATGCAACTGCCACAAGTTTGTTCGACGCAACTGGCAGAAGTTTGTAAGACGCAACTGGCACAAGTTTGTTAGACGCAACTGGCACAAGTTTGTTCGACGCAACTGGCACAAGTTTTTTCGACTCAATTGGCACAAGTTTGTTTGAAGCAACTGGCACAAGTTTGTTTGACGCAACTGACACAAGTTTGTTCGACGCAACTGGCACAAGTTTGTTCGACGCAACTGGCACTAGTTTGTTTGACGCAACTGGCACAAGTTTGTTCGACGCTACTGTCACAAGTTTGTTCGACGCAACTGCACAATGTTGTTCTACGCAACTGGCACATATTTGTTCTATGCAACTGGCATAAGTTTGTTTGAGGCAACTGGCACAAGTTTGTTCTACGCAACTGACACTAGTTTGTTCGACGCAACTGGTACAAGTTTGTTTGACACAACTGGTACAAGTTTGTTGGATGCAACTGGCACAAGTTTGTTTGACGCAACTGGCTCAAGTTTGTTTGACACAACTGGCACAAGTTTGTTCGACGCAACTGGCACAAGTTTGTTTGACGCAACTGGCACAAGTTTGTTTGACGCAACTGGCACAAGGTTGTTCTACGCAACTGGCACAAGTTTGTTCTACGCAACTGGCACAAGTTTGTTTGACGCAACTGGCACAAGTTTTTTCTACGCAACTGGCACAAGTTTGTTCGATGCAACTGGCACAAGTTTGATTGACGCAACTGGCCAAAGTTTTTTTGACGCAACTGGCACAAGTTTTTTTGACGCAACTGGCACAACTTTGTTTGACGCAACTGGCACAAGTTTGTTCGACGCAACTGGCACAAGTTTGTTCGACGCAACTGGCACAAGTTTGTTCGACGCAACTGGCACAAGTTTGTTTGACGCAACTGGCACAAGTTTGTTTGACGCTACTGGCACAAGTTTGTTTGACGCAACTGGCACAAGGTTGTTCTATGCAACTGGCACAAGTTTGTACTATGCAACTGGCACAAGTTTGTTTGACGCAACTGGCACAAGTTTGTTTGATGCAACAGGCACAAGTTTGTTCTACATAACTGGCACAAGTTTGTTGTACACAACTGGCACAAGTTTGTTTGACACAACTGGCACAAGTTTGTTCTACGCAAATGGCAAAAGTTTGTTCTACGCATCTGACACAATTTTGTTCTATGCAACTGGCACTAGTTTGTTCTACGCAACTGGTTCAAATTTGTTTGACGCAATTGGCACATGTTTGTTCTACCCAGCTGGCACAAGTTTGTTCGACGCAACTGGCACAAGTTTGTTCTACACAACTGGCAAAAGTTTGTTTGACACAACTGGCACAAGTTTGTTCTAAGCAACTGGCACAAGTTTGTTCGACGGAACTGGCGCAAGTTTGTTCGACGCAACTGTCACAACTTTTTTCGACACAACTGGCACAAATTTGTACGACCCAACTGGTAAAAGTTTGTTTAACGTAACTGGCACAAGTTTGTTCGACCCAACTGGCACAAGTTTGTTTCACACAACTGGCACAAGTTTGTTCGACGCAACTGGCACAAGTTTGTTTGAGGCAACTGGCAAAAGTTTGTTTGACACAACTGGCACAAGGTTGTTCTACGCAACATGTACAAGTTTGTTCTACGCAACTGGCACAAGGTTGTTCTACGCAACATGTACAAGTTTGTTCTACGCAACTAGCACAAGTTTGTTTGACGCAACTGGCACAAGTTTGTTCTATGCAACTGGCACAAGTTTGTTCGATGCAACTGGCACAAGTTTGTTCGACGCAACTGGCACAAGTTTGTTTGACGCAACTGGCACAAGTTTGTTAGCCGCAACTGGCACAAGTTTGTTCAACGCAACTGACACAAGTTTTTTTTAATCAATTGGCACAAGTTTGTTTGATGCAACTGGCACAAGTTTGTTTAACGCAACTGGCACAAGTTTGTTCGACCCAACTGGCACAAGTTTGTTTGACTCAACTGGCACAAGTTTGTTTAACGCAACTGGCACAAGTTCGTTTGACGCAATTGGCACAAGGTTCTTCTACGCAACTGGCACAAGATTGTTTGAAGCAACTGGCACAAGTTTGTTCTACACAACTGGCACAAGTTTGTTTGTCGCAACTGGAACAAGTTTGTTTGATGCAACTGGCACAAGTTTGTTAGACACAACTGGCACAAGTTTGTTCGACGTAACTGTCACAAGTTTTTTCGACTCAATTGGTACAAGTTTGTTTGACGCAACTGGCACAAGTTTGTTTGACACAAGAGGCACAAGTTTGTTTGACGCAACTGGCACAAGTTTGTTTGACGCAACTGGCACAAGTTTTTTTTTACGCAACTGGCACAAGTTTGTTTGACGCAACTGGCACAAGTTTGTTCGCCATATCTGGCACAAGTTTGTTCGACGCAACTGGCACAAGTTTGTTCGACGCAAATGGCACAAGTTTGTTTGACGCAACTGGCACAAGTTTCTTCGACGCAATTGGCACAAGTTTGTTCGACGCAACTGGCACAAGTTTGTTTGACGCAACTGGCACAAGTTTGTTCTACGCAACTGGCACAAGTTTGTTCTATGCAACTGGCACTAGTTTGTTCTATGCAACTGGCATAAGTTTGTTTGACGCAACTGGTACAAGTTTGTTCTACGCAACTGGCACAAGTTTGTTCGACACAACTGGCACAAGTTTGTTCGAAGCAACTGGCAAAAGTTTGTTCGATGCAACTGGCACAAGTTTGTTTAACGCAACTGGCACAAGTTTGTTCTACCCAACTGGCACAAGATTGTTTGACTCAACTGGCACTAGTTTGTTTGACGCAACTGGCAAAAGTTTGTTTGACGCAACTGGCACAAGTTCGTTTGACGCAACTGGCACAAGGTTCCTCTACGCAACTGGCACAAGTTTGTTTGACGCAACTGGCAAAAGTTTGTTCTACACAACTGGCACAAGTTTGTTTGACGCAACTGGCACAAGTTTGTTTGACGCAACTGGCACAAGTTTTTTTTGACGCAACTGGCACAAGATTGTTAGACGCAACTGGCACAAGTTTATTTGACATAACAGGCACAAGTTTTTTCGACTCATTTGGTACAAGTTTGTTTGTCGCAACTGGCACAAGTTTGTTTGACGCAAGAGGCACAAGTTTTTTTGACGCAACTGGCACAAGTTTGTTTGACGCAACTGGCACAAGTTTGTTCTACCCAACTGGCACAAGTTTGTTTGACTCAACTGGCACAAGTTTGTTTGACGCAACTGGCAAAAGTTTGTTTGACGCAACTGGCACAAGTTCGTTTGACGCAACTGGCACAAGGTTCCTCTACGCAACTGGCACAAGTTTGTTTGATGCAACTGGCACAAGTTTGTTCTACACAACTGGCACAAGTTTGTTTGACGCAACTGGCACAAGTTTGTTTGACGCAACTGGCACAAGTTTTTTTTGACGCAACAGGCACAAGTTTGTTTGTCGCAACTGGCACAAGTTTGTTTGACGCAAGAGGCACAAGTTTTTTTGACGCAACTGGCACAAGTTTGTTTGACGCAACTGGCACAAGTTTTTTTTTACGCAACTGGCACAAGTTTTCTCGAAGCAACTGGCACAAGTTTGTTCGCCATATCTGGCACAAGTTTGTTTGACGCAACTGGCACAAGTTTGTTTGACGCAACTGGCACAAGTTTGTTTGACGCAACTGGCACAAGTTTGTTCGATGCAACTGGCACAAGTTTGTTCGACAAAACTGGCACAAGTTTGTTTGATGCAATTGGCACAAGTTTGTTCTACTCAACTGGCACAAGTTTGTTCTATGCAACTGGCACTAGTTTGTTTTACGCAACTGGCAAAAGTTTGTTTGGCGCAACTGGCACAAGTTTGTTCTACCAACTAGCACAAGTTTGTTCGACTCAACTGGCACAAGGTTGTTCTACGCAACTGGCACAAGTTTGTTCTACGCAACTGGCACAAGTTTGTTTGACGCAACTGGCACAAGTTTGTTCGACGCAACTGGCACAAGTTTGTTGGATGCCACTGGCACAAGTTTGTTTGATGAAACTGGCACAAGTTTTTTTGACGCAACTGGCACAAGTTTGTTAGACGCAACTGGCACAAGTTTGTTCGACGCAACTGGCACAAGTTTTTTCGACTCAAGAGGCACAAGTTTGTTTGACGCAACTAGAACAATTTTGTTTGACACAACTGGCACAAGTTTGTTTGACGCAACTGGCACAAGTTTGTTTGACGCAACTGGCACAAGTTTATTTGACGCAACTGGCACAAGTTTTCTCGACGAAACTGGCACAAGTTTGTTCGCTGTAACTGACACAAGTTTGTTCGACGCAACTGGCACAAGTTTGTTCAACGCAACTGGCACAAGTTAGTTCTACATAACTGGCACAAGTTTGTTCTATGCAACTGGCACAAGTTTGTTCTACGCAACTGGCACAAGTTTGTTCTACGCATCTGGCTCAAGTTTGTTCTATGCAACTGGCACTAGTTTGTTCTACGCAACTGGGACATGTTTGTTTGACGCAACTGGCACAAGTTTGTTCTACCCAACTGACACAAGTTTGTTCGACGCAACTGGCACAAGTTTGTTCTACGCAACTGACACAAGTTTGTTTGACACAACTGGCAGAAGTTTGTTCAACGCAACTGGCACAAGTTTGTTTGACGTAACTGGCGCAAGTTTGTTCGACGCAATTGGCACAAGTTTGTTCGACGCAACTGGCAAAAGATTGTTCGATGCAACTGGCACAAGTTTGTTTAACGCAACTGGCACAAGTTTGTTAGTCCCAACTGGCACAAGTTTGTTTGACTCAACTGGCACAAGTTTGTTCGACGCAACTGGCACAAGTTTGTTTGACGCAACTGGCACAAGTTCGTTTGACGCAACTGGCACAAGGTTCTTCTACGCAACTGGCACAAGTTTGTTCTACGCAACTGGCACAAGTTTGTTTGACGCAACTGGCACAAGTTTGGTTGACGCAACTGGCACAAGTTTGTTAGACGCAACTGGCACAAGTTTGTTCGACGTAATAGGCACAAGTTTTTTCGACTCAATTGGTACAAGTTTGTTTGACGCAACTGGCACAAGTTTGTTTGACGCAAGAGGTCAAGTTTGTTTGACGCAACTGGCACAAGTTTTTTTTTACCCAACTGGCACAAGTTTTCTCGAAGCAACTGGCACAAGTTTGTTCGCCATATCTGGCACAAGTTTGTTCGACGCAACTGGCACAAGTTTGTTCGACGCAAATGGCTCAAGTTTGTTTGACGCAACTGTCACAAGTTTCTTCGACGCAACTGGCACAAGTTTGTTTGACGCAACTGGCACAAGTTTGTTTGACGCAACTGGCACAAGTTTGTTCTACGCAACTGGGACAAGTTTGTTCTATGCAACTGGCACTAGATTGTTCAACGCAACTGGCATAAGTTTGTTCGACACAACAGGCAGAAGTTTGTTCAACGCAACTGGCACAAGTTTGTTTGACGTAACTGGCGCAAGTTGGTCGACCCAACTGTCACAAGTTTGTTCGACGCAACTGGCAAAACTTTGTTCGATGCAACTGGCACAAGTTTGTTTAACGCAACTGGCACAAGTTTGTTCGACCCAACTGGCACAAGTTTGTTTGACTCAACTGGCACAAGTTTGTTTGACGCAACTGGCACAAGTTCGTTTGACGCAACTGGCACAAGGTTCTTCTACGCAACTGTCACAAGTTTGTTTGACGCAACTGGCACAAGTTTGTTCTGCGCAACTGGCACAAGTTTGTTTGACGCAACTGGCACAAGTTTGTTTGTCGCAACTGGCACAAGTTTGTTTGACGCATCTGGCACAAGTTTGTTAGACGCAACTGGCACAAGTTTGTTCGACGTAACTGGCACAAGTTTTTTCGACTCAATTGGTACAAGTTTGTTTGACGCAACTGGCACAAGTTTGTTTGACGCAAGACCCACAAGTTTGTTTGACGCAACTGGCACAAGTTTGTTTGACGCAAGACCCACAAGTTTGTTTGACGCAACTGGCACAAGTTTGTTTGACGTTACTGGCACAATTTTTTTTTTACGCAACTGGCACAAGTTTTCTCGAAGCAACTTGCACAAATTTGTTCGCCATATCTGCCACAAGTTTGTTCGACGCAAGTGGCACAAGTTTGTTCGACGCAAATGGCACAAGTTTGTTTGACGCAACTGGCACAAGTTTCTTCGACGTAACTGGCACAAGTTTGTTCGACGCAACTGGCACAAGTTTGTTCAACGCAACTGGCACAAGTTTGTTCTACGCAACTGGGACAAGTTTGTTCTATGCAACTGGCACTAGTTTGTTCTATGCAACTGGCATAAGTTTGTTCTACACAACTGGCACAAGTTTGTTCGACACAACTGGCACAAGTTTGTTCTACGCAACTCTTACTAGTTTGTTGTACACAACTGGCACAGGTTTGTTTGACACAACTGGCACAAGTTTGTTCTACGCAAATGGCAAATGTTTGTTCTACGCAACTGACACAAGTTTGTTTGACACAACTGGCAGAAGTTTGTTCAACGCAACTGGCAAAAGTTTGTTTGACGTAACTGGCGCAAGTTTGTTCAATGCAACTGGCACAAGTTTGTTTAACGCAACTGGCACAAGTTTGTTCTAACCAACTGGCACAAGTTTGTTTGACTCAACTGGCACAAGTTTGACGCAACTGGCAAAAGTTTGTTTGACGCAACTGGCACAAGTTCGTTTGACGCAACTGGCACAAGGTTCTTCTACGCAACTGGCACAAGTTTGTTTGACGCAACTGGCACAAGTTTGTTCTACGCAACTGTCACAAGTTTGTTTGACGCAACTGGCACAAGTTTGTTTGACGCAACTGGCACAAGTTTTTTTTGACGCAACTGGCACAAGTTTGTTATATGCAACTAGCACAAGTTTGTTCGACGTAACAGGCACAAGTTTTTTCGCCTCAATTGGTACAAGTTTGTTTGACGCAACTGGCACAAGTTTGTTTGATGCAAGACCCACAAGTTTTTTTGACGCAACTGGCACAAGTTTGTTTGACGCAACTGGCACAAGTTTTTTTTTTACGCAACTGGCACAAGTTTTCTCGAAGCAACTGGCACAAGTTTGTTCGCCATATCTGGCACAAGTTTGTTCGACGCAACTGGCACAAGTTTGTTTGACGCAACTGGCACAAGTTTGTTAGACGCAACTGGCACAAGTTTGTTCAACGCAACTGGCACTAGTTTTTTCGAATCAATTGGCACAAGTTTGTTTGACGCAACTGGCACAAGTTTGTTTGACGCAACTGGCACAAGTTTGTTTGACGCACCTGGCACAAGTTTGTTTGATGCAACTGGCACAAGTTTGTTTGACACAACTGGAACAAGATTGTTCAACACAACTGGCACAAGTTTCTTCGACACAACTGGCACAAGTTTGTTTGATGCAATTGGCACAAGTTTGTTCTACTCAACTGGCACAAGTTTGTTCTATGCAACTGGCACTAGTTTGTTTTACGCAACTGGCATAAGTTTTTTTGACGCAACTGGCATAAGTTTCTTCTACCAACTAGCACAAGTTTGTTCGACTCAACTGGCACAAGGTTGTTCTACGCAACTGGCACAAGTTTGTTCTACGCAACTGGCACAAGTTTGTTTGACGCAACTGGCACAAGTTTGTTCGACGCAACTGGCACAAGTTTGTTGGATGCCACTGGCAAAAGTTTGTTTGACCAAACTGGCACAAGTTTTTTTGACGCAACTGGCACAAGTTTGTTAGACGCAACTGGCACAAGTTTGTTCGACGCAACTGGCACAAGTTTGTTTGACGCAACTGACACAAGTTTGTTCGACGCAACTGGCACAAGTTTGTTCGACGCAACTGGCACAAGTTTGTTCGACGCAACTCTCACAAGTTTGTTCGACGCTACTGTCACAAGTTTGTTCGACGCAACTGCACATTGTTGTTCTACGCAACTGGCACATATTTGTTCTATGCAACTGGCATAAGTTTGTTTGAGGCAACTGGCACAAGTTTGTTCTACGCAACTGGCACAAGTTTGTTCGACGCAACTGGTACAAGTTTGTTTGATACAACTGGTACAAGTTTGTTGGACGCAACTGGCACAAGTTTGTTTGACGCAACTGGCACAAGTTTGTTTGACACAACTGGCACAAGTTTGTTCGACGCAACTGGCACAAGTTTGTTTGACGCAAAAGGCACAAGTTTGTTTGACGCAACTGGTACAAGTTTGTTGGACGCAACTGGCACAAGTTTGTTTGAACCAACTGGCACAAGTTTGTTTGACACAACTGGGACAAGTTTTTTTGACGCAACTGGCACAAGTTTGTTTATCGCAACTGGCACAAGGTTGTTCTATGCAACTGGCACAAGTTTGTTCTACGCAACTGACACAAGTTTGTTCTACGCAACTGGCACAAGTTTGTTCGATGCAACTGCCACAAGTTTGTTCGACGCAACTGGCAGAAGTTTGTAAGACGCAACTGGCACAAGTTTGTTAGACGCAACTGGCACAAGTTTGTTCGACGCAACTGGCACAAGTTTTTTCGACTCAATTGGCACAAGTTTGTTTGAAGCAACTGGCACAAGTTTGTTTGACGCAACTGACACAAGTTTGTTCGACGCAACTGGCACAAGTTTGTTCGACGCAACTGGCACTAGTTTGTTTGACGCAACTGGCACAAGTTTGTTCGACGCTACTGTCACAAGTTTGTTCGACGCAACTGCACAATGTTGTTCTACGCAACTGGCACATATTTGTTCTATGCAACTGGCATAAGTTTGTTTGAGGCAACTGGCACAAGTTTGTTCTACGCAACTGACACTAGTTTGTTCGACGCAACTGGTACAAGTTTGTTTGACACAACTGGTACAAGTTTGTTGGATGCAACTGGCACAAGTTTGTTTGACGCAACTGGCTCAAGTTTGTTTGACACAACTGGCACAAGTTTGTTCGACGCAACTGGCACAAGTTTGTTTGACGCAACTGGCACAAGTTTGTTTGACGCAACTGGCACAAGGTTGTTCTACGCAACTGGCACAAGTTTGTTCTACGCAACTGGCACAAGTTTGTTTGACGCAACTGGCACAAGTTTTTTCTACGCAACTGGCACAAGTTTGTTCGATGCAACTGGCACAAGTTTGATTGACGCAACTGGCCAAAGTTTTTTTGACGCAACTGGCACAAGTTTTTTTGACGCAACTGTCACAACTTTGTTTGACGCAACTGGCACAAGTTTGTTCGACGCAACTGGCACAAGTTTGTTCGACGCAACTGGCACAAGTTTGTTCGACGCAACTGGCACAAGTTTGTTTGACGCAACTGGCACAAGTTTGTTTGACGCTACTGGCACAAGTTTGTTTGACGCAACTGGCACAAGGTTGTTCTATGCAACTGGCACAAGTTTGTACTATGCAACTGGCACAAGTTTGTTTGACGCAACTGGCACAAGTTTGTTTGATGCAACAGGCACAAGTTTGTTCTACATAACTGGCACAAGTTTGTTGTACACAACTGGCACAAGTTTGTTTGACACAACTGGCACAAGTTTGTTCTACGCAAATGGCAAAAGTTTGTTCTACGCATCTGACACAATTTTGTTCTATGCAACTGGCACTAGTTTGTTCTACGCAACTGGTTCAAATTTGTTTGACGCAATTGGCACATGTTTGTTCTACCCAGCTGGCACAAGTTTGTTCGACGCAACTGGCACAAGTTTGTTCTACACAACTGGCAAAAGTTTGTTTGACACAACTGGCACAAGTTTGTTCTAAGCAACTGGCACAAGTTTGTTCGACGGAACTGGCGCAAGTTTGTTCGACGCAACTGTCACAACTTTTTTCGACACAACTGGCACAAATTTGTACGACCCAACTGGTAAAAGTTTGTTTAACGTAACTGGCACAAGTTTGTTCGACCCAACTGGCACAAGTTTGTTTCACACAACTGGCACAAGTTTGTTCGACGCAACTGGCACAAGTTTGTTTGAGGCAACTGGCAAAAGTTTGTTTGACACAACTGGCACAAGGTTGTTCTACGCAACATGTACAAGTTTGTTCTACGCAACTGGCACAAGGTTGTTCTACGCAACATGTACAAGTTTGTTCTACGCAACTAGCACAAGTTTGTTTGACGCAACTGGCACAAGTTTGTTCTATGCAACTGGCACAAGTTTGTTCGATGCAACTGGCACAAGTTTGTTCGACGCAACTGGCACAAGTTTGTTTGACGCAACTGGCACAAGTTTGTTAGCCGCAACTGGCACAAGTTTGTTCAACGCAACTGACACAAGTTTTTTTTAATCAATTGGCACAAGTTTGTTTGATGCAACTGGCACAAGTTTGTTTGACGCAACTGGCACAAGTTTGTTTGACGCAACTGGCAGAAGTTTGTTTGACGCAACTGGCACAAGTTTATTTGACGCAAGTGGCACAACTTTTCTCGACGCAACTGGCACAAGTTGGTTCGCCGTAACTGGCACAAGTTTGTTTGACGCAACTGGCACAAGTTTATTTGACGCAACTGGCAAAAGTTTTCTGGACGCAAGTGGCATAAGTTTGTTCGCCCTAACTGACACAAGTTTGTTAGACGCAACTGGCACAAGTTTGTTCGACGCAACTGGCACAAGTTTTTTCGAGTCAATTGGCACAAGTTTGTTTGACGCAACTGGCACAAGTTTGTTTGACGCAACTGACACAAGTTTGTTCAACGCAACTGGCACATGTTTGTTCGACGCAACTGGCACAAGTTTGTTCGACGCAACTGGCACAAGTTTGTTCGACGCTACTGTCACAAGTTTGTTCGACGCAACTGCACAATGTTGTTCTACGCAACTGGCACAAGTTTGTTCTATGCAACTGGCACAAGTTTGTTCTACGCAACTGGCACAAGTTTGTTCGACACAACTGGCACAAGTTTGTTCTACGCAACTCTTACTAGTTTGTTGTACACAACTGGCACAGGTTTGTTTGACACAACTGGCACAAGTTTGTTCTACGCAAATGGCAAATGTTTGTTCTACGCAACTGACACAAGTTTGTTTGACACAACTGGCAGAAGTTTGTTCAACGCAAATGCCAAAAGTTTGTTTGACGTAACTGGCGCAAGTTTGTTCGATGCAACTGGCACAAGTTTGTTTAACGCAACTGGCACAAGTTTGTTCTACCCAACTGGCACAAGTTTGTTTGACTCAACTGGCACAAGTTTGTTTGACGCAACTGGCAAAAGTTTGTTTGACGCAACTTTCACAAGTTCGTTTGACGCAACTGGCACAAGGTTCTTCTACGCAACTGGCACAAGTTTGTTTGACGCAACTGGCACAAGTTTGTTCTACGCAACTGTCACAAGTTTGTTTGACGCAACTGGCACAAGTTTGTTTGACGCAACTGGCACAAGTTTTTTTTGACGCAACTGGCACAAGTTTGTTATATGCAACTAGCACAAGTTTGTTCGACGTAACAGGCACAAGTTTTTTCGCCTCAATTGGTACAAGTTTGTTTGACGCAACTGGCACAAGTTTGTTTGACGCAAGACCCACAAGTTTTTTTGACGCAACTGGCACAAGTTTGTTTGACGCAACTGGCACAAGTTTTTTTTTTACGCAACTGGCACAAGTTTTCTCGAAGCAACTGGCACAAGTTTGTTCGCCATATCTGGCACAAGTTTGTTCGACGCAACTGGCACAAGTTTGTTTGACGCAACTGGCACAAGTTTGTTAGACGCAACTGGCACAAGTTTGTTCAACGCAACTGGCACTAGTTTTTTCGAATCAATTGGCACAAGTTTGTTTGACGCAACTGGCACAAGTTTGTTTGACGCAACTGGCACAAGTTTGTTTGACGCACCTGGCACAAGTTTGTTTGATGCAACTGGCACAAGTTTGTTTGACACAACTGGAACAAGTTTGTTCGACGCAACTGGCACAAGTTTCTTCGACACAACTGGCACAAGTTTGTTTGATGCAATTGGCACAAGTTTGTTCTACTCAACTGGCACAAGTTTGTTCTATGCAACTGGCACTAGTTTGTTTTACGCAACTTGCATAAGTTTTTTTGACGCAACTGGCATAAGTTTGTTCTACCAACTAGCACAAGTTTGTTCGACTCAACTGGCACAAGGTTGTTCTACGCAACTGGCACAAGTTTGTTCTACGCAAGTGGCACAAGTTTGTTTGACGCAACTGGCACAAGTTTGTTCGACGCAACTGGCACAAGTTTGTTGGATGCCACTGGCAAAAGTTTGTTTGACCAAACTGGCACAAGTTTTTTTGACGCAACTGGCACAAGTTTGTTAGACGCAACTGGCACAAGTTTGTTCGACGCAACTGGCACAAGTTTGTTTGACGCAACTGACACAAGTTTGTTCGACGCAACTGGCACAAGTTTGTTCGACGCAACTGGCACAAGTTTGTTCGACGCAACTCTCACAAGTTTGTTCGACGCTACTGTCACAAGTTTGTTCGACGCAACTGCACATTGTTGTTCTACGCAACTGGCACATATTTGTTCTATGCAACTGGCATAAGTTTGTTTGAGGCAACTGGCACAAGTTTGTTCTACGCAACTGGCACAAGTTTGTTCGACGCAACTGGTACAAGTTTGTTTGATACAACTGGTACAAGTTTGTTGGACGCAACTGGCACAAGTTTGTTTGACGCAACTGGCACAAGTTTGTTTGACACAACTGGCACAAGTTTGTTCGACGCAACTGGCACAAGTTTGTTTGACGCAACTGGCACAAGTTTGTTTGACGCAACTGGTACAAGTTTGTTGGACGCAACTGGCCCAAGTTTGTTTGAACCAACTGGCACAAGTTTGTTTGACACAACTGGGACAAGTTTGTTTGACGCAACTGGCACAAGTTTGTTTATCGCAACTGGCACAAGGTTGTTCTATGCAACTGGCACAAGTTTGTTCTACGCAACTGACACAAGTTTGTTCTATGCAACTGGCACAAGTTTGTTCGATGCAACTGCCACAAGTTTGTTCGACGCAACTGGCAGAAGTTTGTTTGACGCAACTGGCACAAGTTTGTTAGACGCAACTGGCACAAGTTTGTTCGACGCAACTGGCACAAGTTTTTTCGACTCAATTGGCACAAGTTTGAAGCAACTGGCACAAGTTTGTTTGACGCAACTGACACAAGTTTGTTCGACGCAACTGGCACAAGTTTGTTCGACGCAACTGGCACTAGTTTGTTTGACGCAACTGGCACAAGTTTGTTAGACGCTACTGTCACAAGTTTGTTCGACGCAACTGCACAATGTTGTTCTACGCAACTGGCACATATTTGTTCTATGCAACTGGCATAAGTTTGTTTGAGGCAACTGGCACAAGTTTGTTCTACGCAACTGACACTAGTTTGTTCGACGCAACTGGTACAAGTTTGTTTGACACAACTGGTACAAGTTTGTTGGATGCAACTGGCACAAGTTTGTTTGACGCAACTGGCACAAGTTTGTTTGACACAACTGGCACAAGTTTGTTCGACGCAACTGGCACAAGTTTGTTTGACGCAACTGGCACAAGTTTGTTTGACGCAACTGGCACAAGGTTGTTCTACGCAACTGGCACAAGTTTTTTCTACGCAACTGGCACAAGTTTGTTTGACGCAACTGGCACAAGTTTTTTCTACGCAACTGGCACAAGTTTGTTCGATGCAACTTTCACAAGTTTGATTGACGCAACTGGCCAAAGTTTTTTTGACGCAACTGGCACAAGTTTTTTTGACGCAACTGGCACAACTTTGTTTGACGCAACTGGCACAAGTTTGTTCGACGCAACTGGCACAAGTTTGTTCGACGCAACTGGCACAAGTTTGTTCGACGCAACTGGCACAAGTTTGTTTGACGCAACTGGCACAAGTTTGTTTGACGCTACTGGCACAAGTTTGTTTGACGCAACTGGCACAAGGTTGTTCTATGCAACTGGCACAAGTTTGTACTATGCAACTGGCACAAGTTTGTTTGACGCAACTGGCACAAGTTTGTTTGATGCAACAGGCACAAGTTTGTTCTACATAACTGGCACAAGTTTGTTGTACACAACTGGCACAAGTTTGTTTGACACAACTGGCACAAGTTTGTTCTACGCAAATGGCAAAAGTTTGTTCTACGCATCTGACACAATTTTGTTCTATGCAACTTGCACTAGTTTGTTCTACGCAACTGGTTCAAATTTGTTTGACGCAATTGGCACATGTTTGTTCTACCCAGCTGGCACAAGTTTGTTCGACGCAACTGGCACAAGTTTGTTCTACACAACTGGCAAAAGTTTGTTTGACACAACTGGCACAAGTTTGTTCTAAGCAACTGGCACAAGTTTGTTCGACGGAACTGGCGCAAGTTTGTTCGACGCAACTGTCACAACTTTTTTCGACACAACTGGCACAAATTTGTACGACCCAACTGGTAAAAGTTTGTTTAACGTAACTGGCACAAGTTTGTTCGACCCAACTGGCACAAGTTTGTTTCACACAACTGGCACAAGTTTGTTCGACGCAACTGGCACAAGTTTGTTTGAGGCAACTGGCACAAGTTTGTTTGACACAACTGGCACAAGGTTGTTCTACGCAACATGTACAAGTTTGTTCTACGCAACTGGCACAAGGTTGTTCTACGCAACATGTACAAGTTTGTTCTACGCAACTAGCACAAGTTTGTTTGACGCAACTGGCACAAGTTTGTTCTATGCAACTGGCACAAGTTTGTTCGATGCAACTGGCACAAGTTTGTTCGACGCAACTGGCACAAGTTTGTTTGACGCAACTGGCACAAGTTTGTTAGCCGCAACTGGCACAAGTTTGTTCAACGCAACTGGCACAAGTTTTTTTGAATCAATTGGCACAAGTTTGTTTGATGCAACTGGCACAAGTTTGTTTGACGCAACTGGCACAAGTTTGTTTGCCGTAACTGGCACAAGTTTGTTCGACGCAACTGGCACAAGTTTATTTGACGCAAGTGGCACAACTTTTCTCGACGCAACTGGCACAAGTTGGTTCGCCGTAACTGGCACAAGTTTGTTTGACGCAACTGGCACAAGTTTATTTGACGCAACTGGCAAAAGTTTTCTGGACGCAAGTGGCATAAGTTTGTTCGCCCTAACTGACACAAGTTTGTTAGACGCAACTGGCACAAGTTTGTTCGACGCAACTGGCACAAGTTTTTTCGAGTCAATTGGCACAAGTTTGTTTGACGCAACTGGCACAAGTTTGTTTGACGCAACTGACACAAGTTTGTTCAACGCAACTGGCACATGTTTGTTCGACGCAACTGGCACAAGTTTGTTCGACGCAACTGGCACAAGTTTGTTCGACGCTACTGTCACAAGTTTGTTCGACGCAACTGCACAATGTTGTTCTACGCAACTGGCACAAGTTTGTTCTATGCAACTGGCACAAGTTTGTTCTACGCAACTGGCACAAGTTTGTTCTACGCAACTGGCACAAGTTTGTTCGATGCAACTGCCACAAGTTTGTTCGACGCAACTAGCACAAGTTTTTTTGACGCAACTGGCACAAGTTTGTTCGATGCAACTGGCACAAGTTTTTTCGACTCAATTGGCACAAGTTTGTTTGACGCAACTGGCTCAAGTTTTTTTGACGCAAGTGGCACAAGTTTTTGAGACGCAACTGGCACAAGTTTGTTCGGCGCAACTGGCACAAGTTTTTTCGACTCAATTGGCACAAGTTTGTTTGACGCAACTGGAACAAGTTTGTTTGACGCAACTGGCACAAGTTTGTTTGACGCAACTGGCACAAGTTTGTTTGACGCAACTGGCACAAGTTTAATTGACGCAACTGGCACAAATTTTCTCGACGAAACTGGCACAAGTTTGTTCGCCATAACTGGCACAAGTTTGTTCGAAGCAACTGGCACAAGTTTGTTCGACGCAACTGGCACAAGTTTGTTCTACATAACTGGCACAAGTTTGTTCTATGCAACTGGCACAAGTTTGTTCTACGCAACTGGCACAAGTTTGTTCTACGCATCTGGCACAAGTTTGTTCTATGCAACTGGCACTAGTTTGGTCTACGCAACTGGGACATATTTGTTTGACGCAACTGGCACAAGTTTGTTCTACCCAACTGACACAAGTTTGTTCGACGCAACTAGCACAAGTTTGTTCTACACAACTGTCACAAATTTGTTTGACACAACTGGCAGAAGTTTGTTCAACGCAACTGGCACAAGTTTCTTTGACGTAATTGGCGCAAGTTTGTTTGACGCAACAGGCACAAGTTTGTTCGACGCAACTGGCACAAGTTTGTTCGATGCAAATGGCACAAGTTTGTTTAACGCAACCTCGCACAAGTTTGTTTGACTCAACTGGCACAAGTTTCTTCGAGGCAACTGGCACAAGTTTGTTTGATGCAACTGGCACAAGTTCGTTTGACGCAACTGGCACAAGGTTCTTCTACGCAACTGCCACAAGTTTGTTTGACGCAACTGGCACAAGTTTGTTCTACGCAACTGGCACAAGTTTGTTTGATGCAACTGGCACAAGTTTGTTTGGCGCAACTGGCACAAGTCTGTTTGACGCAACTGGCACAAGTTTGTTAGACGCAACTGGCACAAGTTTGTTCGACGTAACAGGCACAAGTTTTTTTGAATCAATTGGTACAAGTTTGTTTGACGCAACTGGCACAAGTTTGTTTGACGCGAGAGGCACAAGTTTGTTTGACGCAACTGGCACAAGTTTTTTTGACGCAACTGGCACAACTTTTTTTTTACGCAACTGGCACAAGTTTTCTCGAAGCAACTGGCACAAGTTTTCTCGAAGCAACTGGCACAAGTTTGTTCGACGCAACTGGCACAAGTTTGTTCGACGCAAATGGCACAAATTTGTTTGACGCAACTGGCACAAGTTTCTTCGACGCAACTGGCACAAGTTTGTTCGACGCAACTGGCACAAGTTTGTTTGACGCAACTGGCACAAGTTTGTTCTACGCAACTGGGACAAGTTTGTTCTATGCAACTGGCACTAGTTTGTTATATGCAACTGGCATAAGTTTGTTTGATGCAACTGGTACAAGTTTGTTCTACGCAACTGGCACAAGTTTGTTTGACACAACTGGCACAAGTTTGTTCTACGCAACTCTTACTAGTCTGTTGTACACAACTGGCACAGGTTTTTTTGACACAACTGGCACAAGTTTGTTCTACGCAAATGGCAAATGTTTGTTCTATGCAACTGACACAAGTTTGTTTGACACAACTGACAGAAGTTTGATCAACGCAACTGGCACAAGTTTGTTTGACGTAACTGGCACAAGTTTGTTCGACACAACTGGCAAAAGTTTGTTCGATGCAACTGGCAAAAGTTTGTTTAACGCAACTGGCACAAGTTTGTTCGACCCAACTGGCACATGTTTGTCTGACTCAACTGGCACAAGTTTCTTTGATGCAACTGGGAAAAGTTTGTTTGACGCAACTGGCACAAGTTCGTTTGACGCAACTGGCACAATGTTCTTCTACGCAACTGGCACAAGTTTGTTTGACGCAACTGGCACAAGTTTGTTCTACGCAACTGGCACTAGTTTGTTTGCGCAACTGGCACAAGTTTGTTTGACGCAACTGGCACAAGTTTTTTTTAACGCAACTGGCACAAGTTTGTTAGACGCAACTAGCACAAGTTTGTTCGACGTAACGGGCACAAGTTTTTTCGACTCAATTGGTACAAGTTTGTTTGACGCAACTGGCACAAATTTGTTTGACGCAAGAGGCACAAGTTTGTTTGACGCAACTGGCACAAGTTTGTTTGACGCAACTGGCACAAGTTTTTTTTACGCAACTGGCACAAGTTTTCTCGAAGCAACTGGCACAAGTTGGTTCGCCACATCTGGCACAAGTTTGTTCGACGCAACTGGCACAAGTTTGTTTGACGCAACTGGCACAAGTTTGTTAGATGCAACTGGCACAAGTTTGTTCAACGCAACTGGCACAAGTTTTTTCGAATCAATTGGCACAAGTTTGTTTGACGCAACTGGCACAAGTTTGTTTGACGCAACTGGCACAAGTTTGCTTGACGCAACTGGCACAAGTTTGTTTAACGCAAGTTTATTTGACGCAACAGGCACAAGTTTTCTCGACGCAAGTGGCACAAGTTTGTTCGCCGTAACTGGCACAAGTTTGTTTGACGCAACTGGCACAAGTTTATTTGACGCAACTGGCACAAGTTTTCTCGACGCAAGTGGCACAAGTTTGTTCGCCGTAACTGGCACAAGTTTGTTCGCCGCAACTGGCACAAGTTTGTTCGACGCAACTGGCACAAGTTTGTTTTGACACAACTGGCACAAGTTTCTTCGACGGAACTGGCACAAGTTTGTTCGACGCAACTGGCACAAGTTTGTTTGATGCAACTGGCACAAGTTTGTTCTACTCAACTGGCACAAGTGTGTTCTATGCAACTGGCACTAGTTTGTTTTATGCAACTGGCATAAGTTTGTTTGACGCAACTGGCACAAGTTTGTTCTACCAACTAGCACAAGTTTGTTCTACTCAACTGGCACAAGGTTGTTCTACGCAACTGGCACAAGTTTGTTCTACGCAACTAGCACAAGTTTGTTTGACGCAACTGGCACAAGTTTGTTCAACGCAACTGGCACAAGTTTGTTGGATGCCACTGGCACAAATTTGTTTGACGAAACTGTCACAAGTTTTTTTGACGCAACTGGCACAAGTTTGTTAGACGCAACTGGCACAAGTTTTTTCGACGCAACTGGCACAAATTTTTTCGACTCAAGTAGCACAAGTTTGTTTGACGCAACTGGAACAAGTTTGTTTGACGCAACTGGCACAAGTTTGTTTGACGCAACCGGCATAAGTTTGTTTGACGCAACTGGCACAAGTTTATTTGACGCAACTGGCACAAGTTTTCTCGATGAAACTGACACAAGTTTGTTCGCCGTAACTGGCACAAGTTTGTTCGACGCAACTGGCACAAGTTTGTTTGACGCAACTGGCACAAGTTTGTTTGACGCAACTGGCACAAGTTTATTTGACGCAACTGGCACAAGTTTTATAGACGAAACTGGCACAAGTTTGTTCGCCGTAACTGGCACAAGTTTGTTCGACGCAACTGGCACAAGTTTGTTCGACGCAACTGGCACAAGTTTGTTCTACATAACTGGCACAAGTTTGTTCTATGCAACTGGCACAAGTTTGTTCTACGCAACTGGCACAAGTTTGTTCTACGCATCTGGCACAAGTTTGTTCTATGCAACTGGCACTAGTTTGTTCTACGCAACTGGGACATGTTTGTTTGACGCAACTGGCACAAGTTTGTTCTACCCAACTGACGCAAGTTTGTTCGACGCAACTGGCACAAGTTTGTTCTACGCAACTGACATAAGTTTGTTTGACCCAACTGGCAGAAGTTTGTTCAACGCAACTGGCACAAGTTTGTTTGACGTAACTGGCGCAAGTTTGTTCGACGCAACTGGCACAAGTTTGTTCGACGCAACTGGCAAAAGTTTGTTCGATGCAACTGGAACAAGTTTGTTTAACGCAACTGGCACAAGTTTGTTCGACCCAACTGGCACAAGATTGTTTAACTCAACTGGCACAAGTTTGTTCGACGCAACTGGCACAAGTTTGTTTGACGCAACTGGCACAAGTTCGTTTGACGCAACTGGCACAAGGTTCTTCTACGCAACTGGCACAAGTTTGTTTGACGCAACTGTCACAAGTTTGTTCTACGCAACGGGCACAAGTTTGTTTGACGCAACTGGCACAAGTTTGTTTGACGCAACTGGCACAAGTTTGTTTGACGCAACTGGCACAAGTTTGTTAGACGCAACTGGCACAAGTTTGTTCGACGTAACATGCACAAGTTTTTTCGACTCAATTGGTACAAGTTTGTTTGACGCAACTGGCACAAGTTTGTTTGACGCAAGAGGCACAAGTTTGTTTGACGCAACTGGCACAAGTTTTTTTGACGCAACTGGCACAAGTTTTTTTTTACGCAACTGGCACAAGTTTTCTCGAAGCAACTGGCACAAGTTTGTTCGCCATATCTGGCACAAGTTTGTTTGACGCAACTGGCACAAGTTTGTTCGACGCAAATGGCACAAGTTTGTTTGACGCAACTGTCACAAGTTTCTTCGACGTAACTGGCACAAGTTTGTTCGACGCAACTGGCACAAGTTTGTTTGACGCAACTGGCACAAGTTTGTTCTACGCAACTAGGACAAGTTTGTTCTATGCAACTGGCACTAGTTTGTTCTATGCAACTGGCATAAGTTTGTTTGACGCAACTGGTACAAGTTTGTTCTATGCAACTGGCACAAGTTTGTTCAACACAACTGGCACAAGTTTGTTCTACGCAACTCTTACTAGTTTGTTGTACACAACTGGCACAGGTTTGTTTGACACAACTGGCACAAGTTTGTTCTACGCAAATGGCAAATGTTTGTTCTACACATATGGCACAAGTTTGTTCTATGCAACTGGCACTAGTGTGTTCTACGCAACTGGCACAAATTTGTTGGACACAACTGGCACAAGTTTGTTCTACGCAAATGGCAAATGTTTGTTCTACGCATATGGCACAAGTTTGTTCTATGCAACTGGCACTAGTGTGTTCTACGCATCTGGCACAAATTTGTTTGACACAACTGGCACATGTTTGTTCTACCCAACTGGCACAAGTTTGTTCGACGCAACTGGCACAAGTTTGTTTGATGCAACTGGCACAAGTTTGTTTGACACAACTGGCACAAATTTGTTCTAAGCAACTGGCACAAGTTTGTGCGACGGAACTGGCGCAAGTTTGTTCTATGCAACTGGCACAAGTTTGTTTGACGCAACTGTCACAAGTTTGTTCGACGCAACTGGAACAAATTTGTTTAACGTAACTGGCACAAGTTTGTTCGAACCAACTGGCACAAGTTTGTTTGACACAACTGGCACAAGTTTGTTTGACGCAACTGGCACAAGGTTGTTCTACGCAACATGTACAAGTTTGTTCTACGCAACTGGCACAAGTTTTTTTGATGCAACTGGCACAAGTTTGTTAGACGCAACTGGCACAAGTTTGTTTGACGCAACTGGCACAAGTTTATTTGACGCAACTAGCACAAGTTTTCTCGATGAAACTGGCATAAGTTTGTTCGCCGTACCTGGCATAAGTTTGTTAGACGCAACTGGCACAAGTTTGTTTGACGTAAATGGCACAAGTTTGTTCTACATAACTGACACAAGTTTTTTCTATGCAACTGGCACAAGTTTGTTCTACGCAACTGGCACAAGTTTGTTCTACGCATCTGGCAAAAGTTTGTTCTATGCAACTGGCACAAGTTTGTTCTACGCAACTGGCACAAGTTTGTTCTACGCATCTGGCACAAGTTTGTTCTACGCAACTGGCACAAGTTTGTTTGACGCAACTGGCACAAATTTGTTCTACCCAACTAACAAAAGTTTGTTCGACGCAACTGGCACAAGTTTGTTCTACGCAACTGACACAAGTTTGTTTGACACAATTGGCGCAAGATTTTTCGACGCAACTGGCACAAGTTTGTTCGACGCAACTGGCAAAAGTTTGTTCGATGCAACTGGCACAAGTTTGTTTAACGCAACTGGCACAAGTTTGTTTGACACAACTGGCACAAGTTTGTTTGACGCAACTGGCACAAGGTTCTTCTAAGCAACTGGCACAAGTTTGTTCTACGCAACTGGCACAAGTTCGTTTGACGCAACTGGCACAAGTTTGTTCGAAGCAACTGGCACAAGTTTGTTAGACGCAACTGGCACAAGTTTGTTCGAAGTAACAGGCACAAGTTTTTTCGACTCAATTGGTACAAGTTTGTTTGATGCAACTGGCACAAGTTTTTTTGACACAAGAGGCACAAGTTTGTTTGACGCAACTGGCACAAGTTTGTTTGACGCAACTGGCATAAGTTTTTTTTTACGCGACTGGCACAAGTTTTCTCGAAGCAACTGGCACAAGTTTGTTTGCCATATCTGGCACAAGTTTGTTCGACGCAACTGGCACAAGTTTGTTTGACGCAACTGGCACAAGTTTGTTTGACGCAACTGGCACAAGTTTGTTCAATGCAACTGTCACAAGTTTTTTCGAATCAATTGGCACAAGTTTGTTTGACGCAACTGGCACAAGTTTGTTTGACGCAACTGACACAAGTTTGTTTGACGCAACTGGCACAAGTTTGTTTGACGCAACTGGCACAAGTTTATTTGACGCAACTGGCACAACTTTTCTCGACGCAACTGGCACAAGTTGGTTCGCCGTAACTGGCACAAGTTTGTTTGACGCAACTGGCACAAGTTTCTTTGACGCAACTGGCACAAGTTTTCTCGTCGCAAGTGGCACAAGTTTGTTTGCCGTAACTGGCACATGTTTGTTCGACGCAACTGGCAAAAGTTTGTTCGACGCAACTGGCACAAGTTTGTTTGACGCAACTGGCACAAGTTTGTTCGACGCAACTGGCACAAGTTTGTTTGACGCAACTGGCACAAGTTTCTTCGACGCAACTGGCACAAGTTTGTTCGACGCAACTGGCACAAGTTTGTTTGATGCAATTGGCACAAGTTTGTTCTACTCAACTGGCACAAGTTTGTTCTGTGCAACTGGCACTAGTTTGTTTTACGCAACTGGCATAAGTTTGTTTGACGCAACTGGCACAAGTTTGTTCTACCAACTAGCACAAGTTTGTTCGACTCAACTGGCACAAGGTTGTTCTACGCAACTGGCACAAGTTTTCTTGAAGCAACTGGCACAAGTTTGTTCACCATATCTGGCACAAGTTTGTTCGACGCAACTGGCACAAGTTTGTTCAACGCAAATGGCACAAGTTTGTTTGACGTAACTGGCACAAGTTTCTTCGATGCCACTGGCACAAGTTTGTTCGATGCAACTGGCACAAGTTTGTTTGACGCAACTGGCACAAGTTTGTTCTACGCAACTGGCACAAGTTTGTTCTATGCAACTGGCACTAGTTTGTTCTATGCAACTGGCATAAGTTTGTTTGACGCAACTGGTACAAGTTTGTTCTATGCAACTGGCATAAGTTTGTTCGACACAACTGGCACAAGTTTGTTCTACGCAACTCTTTCTAGTTTGTTGTACACAACTGGCACAGGTTTGTTTGACACAACTGGCACAAGTTTGTGCTACGCAAATGGCAAATGTTTGTTCTACGCAACTGACACAAGTTTGTTTGACACAACTGGCAGAAGTTTGTTCAACGCAACTGGCACAAGTTTGTTTGACGTAACTGGCGCAAGTTTGTTTGACGCAACTGGCACAAGTTTGTTCGACACAACTGGCAAAAGTTTGTTCGATGCAACTGGCACAAGTTTGTTTAACGCAACTGGCACAAGTTTGTTCGACCCAACTGGCACAAGTTTGTTTGACTCAACTGGCAAAAGTTTGTTTGACGCAACTGGCAAAAGTTTGTTTGACGCAACTGGCACAAGTTCGTTTGACGCAACTGGCACAAGGTTCTTCTACGCAACTGGCACAAGTTTGTTTGACGCAACTGGCACAAGTTTGTTTGACGCAACTGGCACAAGTTTGTTTGACGCAACTGGCACAAGTTTTTTTTGATGCAACTGGCACAAGTTTGTTAGATGCAACTGGCACAAGTTTGTTTGGCGTAACAGGCACAAGTTTTTTGGACTCAATTGGTACAAGTTTGTTTGACGCCTCTGGCACAAGTTTGTTTGACGCAAGAGGCACAAGTTTGATTGACGCAACTGGCACAAGTTTGTTTGACGCAACTGGCACAAGTTTTTTTTACGCCACTGGCACAAGTTTTCTCGAAGCAACTGGCACAAGTTTGTTCGCCATATCTGGCACAAGTTTGTTCGACGCAACTGGCACAAGTTTGTTAGACACAACTGGCACAAATTTGTTCAACGCAACTGGCACAAGTTTTTTCGAATCAATCTGCACAAGTTTGTTTGCCGTAACTGGCACAAGTTTGTTTGTCACAACTGGCACAAGTTTGTTTGACGCAACTGGCACAAGTTTGTTTGACGCAACTGGCACAAGTTTATTTGACGCAACTGGCACAACTTTTCTCGACGCAGCTGGCACAAGTTTGTTCACCGTAACTGGCACAAGTTTGTTTGACGCAACTGGCACAAGTTTATTTGACGCAACTGGCACAAGTTTTCTCGACGCAAGTGGCACAAGTTTGTTCACCGTAACTGGCACAAGTTTGTTCGACGCAACTGTCACAAGTTTGTTCGACGCAACTGGCACAAGTTTGTTTGACGCAACTGGCACAAGTTTCTTCGACACAACTGGCACAAGTTTGTTCGATGCAACTGGCACAAGTTTGTTTGATGCAATTGGCACAAGTTTGTTCTACTCAACTGGCACAAGTGTGTTCTATGCAACTGGCACTAGTTTGTTTTAAGCAACTGGCATATGTTTGTTTGACGCAACTGGCACAAGTTTGTTCTACCAACTAGCACAAGTTTGTTCGACTCAACTGGCACAAGGTTGTTCTACGCAACTGGCACAAGTTTGTTCTACGCAACTGGCACATGTTTGTTTGACGCAACTGGCACAAGTTTGTTCGACGCAACTGGCAGAAGTTTGTTGGATGCCACTGGCACAAGTTTGTTTGACGAAACTGGCACAAGTTTTTTTGACGCAACTGGCACAAGTTTGTTAGACGCAACTGGCACAAGTTTATTTGACGAAACTGGCACAAGTTTTTTCGACTCAAGTGGCACAAGTTTGTTTAACGTAACTGGAACAAGTTTGTTTGACGCAATTGGCACAAGTTTGTTTGACGCAACTGCCACAAGTTTGTTCTACGCAACTGGCACAAGTTTATTTGACGCAACTGGCACAAGTTTGTTCGCCGTAACTGGCACAAGTTTGTTCGACGCAACTGGCACAAGTTTGTTCGACGCAAGTGGCACAAGTTTGTTCTACATAACTGGCACAAGATTGTTCTACGCATATGGCACAAGTTTGTTCTATGCAACTGGTACTAGTTTGTTCTACGCAACTGGGACATATTTGTTCGACGCAACTGGCACAAGTTTGTTCTACCCAACTGACATAATTTTGTTCGACACAACTGGCAGAAGTTTGTTCAACGCAACTGGCACAAGTTTGTTTGACGTAACTGGCGCAAATTTGTTCGACGCAACTGTCACAAGTTTGTTCGACGCAACAGTCAAAAGTTTGTTGGATGCAACTGGCACAAGTTTGTTTAACGCAATTGGCACAAGTTTGTTCGACGCAACTGGCAAAAGTTTGTTCGATGCAACTGGCACAAGTTTGTTTAACGCAACTGGCACAATTTTGTTAGACCCAACTGGCACAAGTTTGTTTGACTCAACTGGCACAAGTTTGTTCGACGCAACTGGCAGAAGTTTGTTCAACGCAACTGGCACAAGGTTCTTCTACGCAACTGGCACAAGTTTGTTTGATGCAAATGGCACAAGTTTGTTCTACGCAACTGGCACAAGTTTGTTTGACTCAACTGGCACAAGTTTGGTTGACGCAACTGGCACAAGTTTGTTAGACGCAACTGGCACAAGTTTGTTCGAAAAATTAGGCACAAGTTTTTTTGACTCAATTGGTACAAGTTTGTTTGACGCAACTGGCACAAGTTTGTTTGACGCAAGAGGCACAAGTTTGTTTGACGCAACTGGCACAAGTTTGTTTGACGCAACTGACACAAGTTTGTTCAACGCAACTGGCACATGTTTGTTCGACGCAACTGGCACAAGTTTGTTCGACGCAACTGGCACAAGTTTGTTCGACGCTACTGTCACAAGTTTGTTCGACGCAACTGCACAATGTTGTTCTACGCAACTGGCACAAGTTTGTTCTATGCAACTGGCACAAGTTTGTTCTACGCAACTGGCACAAGTTTGTTCGACACAACTGGCACAAGTTTGTTCTACGCAACTCTTACTAGTTTGTTGTACACAACTGGCACAGGTTTGTTTGACACAACTGGCACAAGTTTGTTCTACGCAAATGGCAAATGTTTGTTCTACGCAACTGACACAAGTTTGTTTGACACAACTGGCAGAAGTTTGTTCAACGCAACTGGCAAAAGTTTGTTTGACGTAACTGGCGCAAGTTTGTTCGATGCAACTGGCACAAGTTTGTTTAACGCAACTGGCACAAGTTTGTTCTACCCAACTGGCACAAGTTTGTTTGACTCAACTGGCACAAGTTTGTTTGACGCAACTGGCAAAAGTTTGTTTGACGCAACTTTCACAAGTTCGTTTGACGCAACTGGCACAAGGTTCTTCTACGCAACTGGCACAAGTTTGTTTGACGCAACTGGCACAAGTTTGTTCTACGCAACTGTCACAAGTTTGTTTGACGCAACTGGCACAAGTTTGTTTGACGCAACTGGCACAAGTTTTTTTTGACGCAACTGGCACAAGTTTGTTATATGCAACTAGCACAAGTTTGTTCGACGTAACAGGCACAAGTTTTTTCGCCTCAATTGGTACAAGTTTGTTTGACGCAACTGGCATAAGTTTGTTTGACGCAAGACCCACAAGTTTTTTTGACGCAACTGGCACAAGTTTGTTTGACGCAACTGGCACAAGTTTTTTTTTTACGCAACTGGCACAAGTTTTCTCGAAGCAACTGGCACAAGTTTGTTCGCCATATCTGGCACAAGTTTGTTCGACGCAACTGGCACAAGTTTGTTTGACGCAACTGGCACAAGTTTGTTAGACGCAACTGGCACAAGTTTGTTCAACGCAACTGGCACTAGTTTTTTCGAATCAATTGGCACAAGTTTGTTTGACGCAACTGGCACAAGTTTGTTTGACGCAACTGGCACAAGTTTGTTTGACGCACCTGGCACAAGTTTGTTTGATGCAACTGGCACAAGTTTGTTTGACACAACTGGAACAAGTTTGTTCGACGCAACTGGCACAAGTTTCTTCGACACAACTGGCACAAGTTTGTTTGATGCAATTGGCACAAGTTTGTTCTACTCAACTGGCACAAGTTTGTTCTATGCAACTGGCACTAGTTTGTTTTACGCAACTTGCATAAGTTTTTTTGACGCAACTGGCATAAGTTTGTTCTACCAACTAGCACAAGTTTGTTCGACTCAACTGGCACAAGGTTGTTCTACGCAACTGGCACAAGTTTGTTCTACGCAACTGGCACAAGTTTGTTTGACGCAACTGGCACAAGTTTGTTCGACGCAACTGGCACAAGTTTGTTGGATGCCACTGGCAAAAGTTTGTTTGACCAAACTGGCACAAGTTTTTTTGACGCAACTGGCACAAGTTTGTTAGACGCAACTGGCACAAGTTTGTTCGACGCAACTGGCACAAGTTTGTTTGACGCAACTGACACAAGTTTGTTCGACGCAACTGGCACAAGTTTGTTCGACGCAACTGGCACAAGTTTGTTCGACGCAACTCTCACAAGTTTGTTCGACGCTACTGTCACAAGTTTGTTCGACGCAACTGCACATTGTTGTTCTACGCAACTGGCACATATTTGTTCTATGCAACTGGCATAAGTTTGTTTGAGGCAACTGGCACAAGTTTGTTCTACGCAACTGGCACAAGTTTGTTCGACGCAACTGGTACAAGTTTGTTTGATACAACTGGTACAAGTTTGTTGGACGCAACTGGCACAAGTTTGTTTGACGCAACTGGCACAAGTTTGTTTGACACAACTGGCACAAGTTTGTTCGACGCAACTGGCACAAGTTTGTTTGACGCAACTGGCACAAGTTTGTTTGACGCAACTGGTACAAGTTTGTTGGACGCAACTGGCACAAGTTTGTTTGAACCAACTGGCACAAGTTTGTTTGACACAACTGGGACAAGTTTGTTTGACGCAACTGGCACAAGTTTGTTTATCGCAACTGGCACAAGGTTGTTCTATGCAACTGGCACAAGTTTGTTCTACGCAACTGACACAAGTTTGTTCTATGCAACTGGCACAAGTTTGTTCGATGCAACTGCCACAAGTTTGTTCGACGCAACTGGCAGAAGTTTGTTTGACGCAACTGGCACAAGTTTGTTAGACGCAACTGGCACAAGTTTGTTCGACGCAACTGGCACAAGTTTTTTCGACTCAATTGGCACAAGTTTGTTTGAAGCAACTGGCACAAGTTTGTTTGACGCAACTGACACAAGTTTGTTCGACGCAACTGGCACAAGTTTGTTCGACGCAACTGGCACTAGTTTCTTTGACGCAACTGGCACAAGTTTGTTAGACGCTACTGTCACAAGTTTGTTCGACGCAACTGCACAATGTTGTTCTACGCAACTGGCACATATTTGTTCTATGCAACTGGCATAAGTTTGTTTGAGGCAACTGGCACAAGTTTGTTCTACGCAACTGACACTAGTTTGTTCGACGCAACTGGTACAAGTTTGTTTGACACAACTGGTACAAGTTTGTTGGATGCAACTGGCACAAGTTTGTTTGACGCAACTGGCACAAGTTTGTTTGACACAACTGGCACAAGTTTGTTCGACGCAACTGGCACAAGTTTGTTTGACGCAACTGGCACAAGTTTGTTTGACGCAACTGGCACAAGGTTGTTCTACGCAACTGGCACAAGTTTTTTCTACGCAACTGGCACAAGTTTGTTTGACGCAACTGGCACAAGTTTTTTCTACGCAACTGGCACAAGTTTGTTCGATGCAACTTTCACAAGTTTGATTGACGCAACTGGCCAAAGTTTTTTTGACGCAACTGGCACAAGTTTTTTTGACGCAACTGGCACAACTTTGTTTGACACAACTGGCACAAGTTTGTTCGACGCAACTGGCACAAGTTTGTTCTATGCAACTCTTACAAGTTTGTTCGACGCAACTGGCACAAGTTTGTTTGACGCAACTGGCACAAGTTTGTTTGACGCTACTGGCACAAGTTTGTTTGACGCAACTGGCACAAGGTTGTTCTATGCAACTGGCACAAGTTTGTACTATGCAACTGGCACAAGTTTGTTTGACGCAACTGGCACAAGTTTGTTTGATGCAACAGGCACAAGTTTGTTCTACATAACTGGCACAAGTTTGTTGTACACAACTGGCACAAGTTTGTTTGACACAACTGGCACAAGTTTGTTCTACGCAAATGGCAAAAGTTTGTTCTACGCATCTGACACAATTTTGTTCTATGCAACTTGCACTAGTTTGTTCTACGCAACTGGTTCAAATTTGTTTGACGCAATTGGCACATGTTTGTTCTACCCAGCTGGCACAAGTTTGTTCGACGCAACTGGCACAAGTTTGTTCTACACAACTGGCAAAAGTTTGTTTGACACAACTGGCACAAGTTTGTTCTAAGCAACTGGCACAAGTTTGTTCGACGGAACTGGCGCAAGTTTGTTCGACGCAACTGTCACAACTTTTTTCGACACAACTGGCACAAATTTGTACGACCCAACTGGTAAAAGTTTGTTTAACGTAACTGGCACAAGTTTGTTCGACCCAACTGGCACAAGTTTGTTTCACACAACTGGCACAAGTTTGTTCGACGCAACTGGCACAAGTTTGTTTGAGGCAACTGGCACAAGTTTGTTTGACACAACTGGCACAAGGTTGTTCTACGCAACATGTACAAGTTTGTTCTACGCAACTGGCACAAGGTTGTTCTACGCAACATGTACAAGTTTGTTCTACGCAACTAGCACAAGTTTGTTTGACGCAACTGGCACAAGTTTGTTCTATGCAACTGGCACAAGTTTGTTCGATGCAACTGGCACAAGTTTGTTCGACGCAACTGGCACAAGTTTGTTTGACGCAACTGGCACAAGTTTGTTAGCCGCAACTGGCACAAGTTTGTTCAACGCAACTGGCACAAGTTTTTTTGAATCAATTGGCACAAGTTTGTTTGATGCAACTGGCACAAGTTTGTTTGACGCAACTGGCACAAGTTTGTTTGCCGTAACTGGCACAAGTTTGTTCGACGCAACTGGCACAAGTTTATTTGACGCAAGTGGCACAACTTTTCTCGACGCAACTGGCACAAGTTGGTTCGCCGTAACTGGCACAAGTTTGTTTGACGCAACTGGCACAAGTTTATTTGACGCAACTGGCAAAAGTTTTCTGGACGCAAGTGGCATAAGTTTGTTCGCCCTAACTGACACAAGTTTGTTAGACGCAACTGGCACAAGTTTGTTCGACGCAACTGGCACAAGTTTTTCGAGTCAATTGGCACAAGTTTGTTTGACGCAACTGGCACAAGTTTGTTTGACGCAACTGACACAAGTTTGTTCAACGCAACTGGCACATGTTTGTTCGACGCAACTGGCACAAGTTTGTTCGACGCAACTGGCACAAGTTTGTTCGACGCTACTGTCACAAGTTTGTTCGACGCAACTGCACAATGTTGTTCTACGCAACTGGCACAAGTTTGTTCTATGCAACTGGCACAAGTTTGTTCTACGCAACTGGCACAAGTTTGTTCTACGCAACTGGCACAAGTTTGTTCGATGCAACTGCCACAAGTTTGTTCGACGCAACTAGCACAAGTTTTTTTGACGCAACTGGCACAAGTTTGTTCGATGCAACTGGCACAAGTTTTTTCGACTCAATTGGCACAAGTTTGTTTGACGCAACTGGCTCAAGTTTTTTTGACGCAAGTGGCACAAGTTTTTGAGACGCAACTGGCACAAGTTTGTTCGGCGCAACTGGCACAAGTTTTTTCTACTCAATTGGCACAAGTTTGTTTGACGCAACTGGAACAAGTTTGTTTGACGCAACTGGCACAAGTTTGTTTGACGCAACTGGCACAAGTTTGTTTGACTCAACTGGCACAAGTTTAATTGACGCAACTGGCACAAATTTTCTCGACGAAACTGGCACAAGTTTGTTCGCCATAACTGGCACAAGTTTGTTCGAAGCAACTGGCACAAGTTTGTTCGACGCAACTGGCACAAGTTTGTTCTACATAACTGGCACAAGTTTGTTCTATGCAACTGGCACAAGTTTGTTCTACGCAACTGGCACAAGTTTGTTCTACGCATCTGGCACAAGTTTGTTCTATGCAACTGGCACTAGTTTGGTCTACGCAACTGGGACATATTTGTTTGACGCAACTGGCACAAGTTTGTTCTACCCAACTGACACAAGTTTGTTCGACGCAACTAGCACAAGTTTGTTCTACACAACTGTCACAAATTTGTTTGACACAACTGGCAGAAGTTTGTTCAACGCAACTGGCACAAGTTTCTTTGACGTAACTGGCGCAAGTTTGTTTGACGCAACAGGCACAAGTTTGTTCGACGCAACTGGCACAAGTTTGTTCGATGCAAATGGCACAAGTTTGTTTAACGCAACCTCGCACAAGTTTGTTTGACTCAACTGGCACAAGTTTCTTCGAGGCAACTGGCACAAGTTTGTTTGACGCAACTGGCACAAGTTCGTTTGACGCAACTGGCACAAGGTTCTTCTACGCAACTGCCACAAGTTTGTTTGACGCAACTGGCACAAGTTTGTTCTACGCAACTGGCACAAGTTTGTTTGATGCAACTGGCACAAGTTTGTTTGGCGCAACTGGCACAAGTCTGTTTGACGCAACTGGCACAAGTTTGTTAGACGCAACTGGCACAAGTTTGTTCGACGTAACAGGCACAAGTTTTTTTGAATCAATTGGTACAAGTTTGTTTGACGCAACTGGCACAAGTTTGTTTGACGCGAGAGGCACAAGTTTGTTTGACGCAACTGGCACAAGTTTTTTAGACGCAACTGGCACAACTTTTTTTTTACGCAACTGGCACAAGTTTTCTCGAAGCAACTGGCACAAGTTTGTTTGCCATATCTGGCACAAGTTTGTTCGACGCAACTGGCACAAGTTTGTTCTACGCAAATGGCACAAATTTGTTTGACGCAACTGGCACAAGTTTCTTCGACGCAACTGGCACAAGTTTGTTCGACGCAACTGGCACAAGTTTGTTTGACGCAACTGGCACAAGTTTGTTCTACGCAACTGGGACAAGTTTGTTCTATGCAACTGGCACTAGTTTGTTATATGCAACTGGCATAAGTTTGTTTGATGCAACTGGTACAAGTTTGTTCTACGCAACTGGCACAAGTTTGTTTGACACAACTGGCACAAGTTTGTTCTACGCAACTCTTACTAGTCTGTTGTACACAACTGGCACAGGTTTTTTTGACACAACTGGCACAAGTTTGTTCTACGCAAATGGCAAATGTTTGTTCTATGCAACTGACACAAGTTTGTTTGACACAACTGGCAGAAGTTTGATCAACGCAACTGGCACAAGTTTGTTTGACGTAACTGGCACAAGTTTGTTCGACACAACTGGCAAAAGTTTGTTCGATGCAACTGGCAAAGTTTGTTTAACGCAACTGGCACAAGTTTGTTCGACCCAACTGGCACATGTTTGTCTGACTCAACTGGCTCAAGTTTCTTTGATGCAACTGGGAAAAGTTTGTTTGACGCAACTGGCACAAGTTCGTTTGACGCAACTGGCACAATGTTCTTCTACGCAACTGGCACAAGTTTGTTTGACGCAACTGGCACAAGTTTGTTCTACGCAACTGGCACTAGTTTGTTTGCGCAACTGGCACAAGTTTGTTTGACGCAACTGGCACAAGTTTTTTTTAACGCAACTGGCACAAGTTTGTTAGACGCAACTAGCACAAGTTTGTTCGACGTAACGGGCACAAGTTTTTTCGACTCAATTGGTACAAGTTTGTTTGACGCAACTGGCACAAATTTGTTTGACGCAAGAGGCACAAGTTTGTTTGACGCAACTGGCACAAGCTTGTTTGACGCAACTGGCACAAGTTTTTTTTACGCAACTGGCACAAGTTTTCTCGAAGCAACTGGCACAAGTTGGTTCGCCATATCTGGCACAAGTTTGTTCGACGCAACTGGCACAAGTTTGTTTGACGCAACTGGCACAAGTTTGTTAGATGCAACTGGCACAAGTTTGTTCAACGCAACTGGCACAAGTTTTTTCGAATCAATTGGCACAAGTTTGTTTGACGCAACTGGCACAAGTTTGTTTGACGCAACTGGCACAAGTTTGCTTGACGCAACTGGCACAAGTTTGTTTAACGCAAGTTTATTTGACGCAACAGGCACAAGTTTTCTCGACGCAAGTGGCACAAGTTTGTTCGCCGTAACTGGCACAAGTTTGTTTGACGCAACTGGCACAAGTTTATTTGACGCAACTGGCACAAGTTTTCTCGACGCAAGTGGCACAAGTTTGTTCGCCGTAACTGGCACAAGTTTGTTCGCCGCAACTGGCACAAGTTTGTTCGACGCAACTGGCACAAGTTTGTTTTGACACAACTGGCACAAGTTTCTTCGACGGAACTGGCACAAGTTTGTTCGACGCAACTGGCACAAGTTTGTTTGATGCAACTGGCACAAGTTTGTTCTACTCAACTGGCACAAGTGTGTTCTATGCAACTGGCACTAGTTTGTTTTATGCAACTGGCATAAGTTTGTTTGACGCAACTGGCACAAGTTTGTTCTACCAACTAGCACAAGTTTGTTCTACTCAACTGGCACAAGGTTGTTCTACGCAACTGGCACAAGTTTGTTCTACGCAACTAGCACAAGTTTGTTTGACGCAACTGGCACAAGTTTGTTCAACGCAACTGGCACAAGTTTGTTGGATGCCACTGGCACAAATTTGTTTGACGAAACTGTCACAAGTTTTTTTGACGCAACTGGCACAAGTTTGTTAGACGCAACTGGCACAAGTTTTTTCGACGCAACTGGCACAAATTTTTTCGACTCAAGTAGCACAAGTTTGTTTGACGCAACTGGAACAAGTTTGTTTGACGCAACTGGCACAAGTTTGTTTGACGCAACCGGCATAAGTTTGTTTGACGCAACTGGCACAAGTTTATTTTACGCAACTGGCACAAGTTTTCTCGATGAAACTGACACAAGTTTGTTCGCCGTAACTGGCACAAGTTTGTTCGACGCAACTGGCACAAGTTTGTTTGACGCAACTGGCACAAGTTTGTTTGACGCAACTGGCACAAGTTTATTTGACGCAACTGGCACAAGTTTTATAGACGAAACTGGCACAAGTTTGTTCGCCGTAACTGGCACAAGTTTGTTCGACGCAACTGGCACAAGTTTGTTCGACGCAACTGGCACAAGTTTGTTCTACATAACTGGCACAAGTTTGTTCTATGCAACTGGCACAAGTTTGTTCTACGCAACTGGCACAAGTTTGTTCTACGCATCTGGCACAAGTTTGTTCTATGCAACTGGCACTAGTTTGTTCTACGCAACTGGGACATGTTTGTTTGACGCAACTGGCACAAGTTTGTTCTACCCAACTGACGCAAGTTTGTTCGACGCAACTGGCACAAGTTTGTTCTACGCAACTGACATAAGTTTGTTTGACCCAACTGGCAGAAGTTTGTTCAACGCAACTGGCACAAGTTTGTTTGACGTAACTGGCGCAAGTTTGTTCGACGCAACTGGCACAAGTTTGTTCGACGCAACTGGCAAAAGTTTGTTCGATGCAACTGGAACAAGTTTGTTTAACGCAACTGGCACAAGTTTGTTCGACCCAACTGGCACAAGATTGTTTAACTCAACTGGCACAAGTTTGTTCGACGCAACTGGCACAAGTTTGTTTGACGCAACTGGCACAAGTTCGTTTGACGCAACTGGCACAAGGTTCTTCTACGCAACTGGCACAAGTTTGTTTGACGCAACTGGCACAAGTTTGTTCTACGCAACGGGCACAAGTTTGTTTGACGCAACTGGCACAAGTTTGTTTGACGCAACTGGCACAAGTTTGTTTGACGCAACTGGCACAAGTTTGTTAGACGCAACTGGCACAAGTTTGTTCGACGTAACATGCACAAGTTTTTTTCGACTCAATTGGTACAAGTTTGTTTGACGCAACTGGCACAAGTTTGTTTGACGCAAGAGGCACAAGTTTGTTTGACGCAACTGGCACAAGTTTTTTTGACGCAACTGGCACAAGTTTTTTTTTACGCAACTGGCACAAGTTTTCTCGAAGCAACTGGCACAAGTTTGTTCGCCATATCTGGCACAAGTTTGTTTGACGCAACTGGCACAAGTTTGTTCGACGCAAATGGCACAAGTTTGTTTGACGCAACTGTCACAAGTTTCTTCGACGTAACTGGCACAAGTTTGTTCGACGCAACTGGCACAAGTTTGTTTGACGCAACTGGCACAAGTTTGTTCTACGCAACTAGGACAAGTTTGTTCTATGCAACTGGCACTAGTTTGTTCTATGCAACTGGCATAAGTTTGTTTGACGCAACTGGTACAAGTTTGTTCTATGCAACTGGCACAAGTTTGTTCAACACAACTGGCACAAGTTTGTTCTACGCAACTCTTACTAGTTTGTTGTACACAACTGGCACAGGTTTGTTTGACACAACTGGCACAAGTTTGTTCTACGCAAATGGCAAATGTTTGTTCTACACATATGGCACAAGTTTGTTCTATGCAACTGGCACTAGTGTGTTCTACGCAACTGGCACAAATTTGTTGGACACAACTGGCACAAGTTTGTTCTACGCAAATGGCAAATGTTTGTTCTACGCATATGGCACAAGTTTGTTCTATGCAACTGGCACTAGTGTGTTCTACGCATCTGGCACAAATTTGTTTGACACAACTGGCACATGTTTGTTCTACCCAACTGGCACAAGTTTGTTCGACGCAACTGGCACAAGTTTGTTTGATGCAACTGGCACAAGTTTGTTTGACACAACTGGCACAAATTTGTTCTAAGCAACTGGCACAAGTTTGTGCGACGGAACTGGCGCAAGTTTGTTCTATGCAACTGGCACAAGTTTGTTTGACGCAACTGTCACAAGTTTGTTCGACGCAACTGGAACAAATTTGTTTAACGTAACTGGCACAAGTTTGTTCGAACCAACTGGCACAAGTTTGTTTGACACAACTGGCACAAGTTTGTTTGACGCAACTGGCACAAGGTTGTTCTACGCAACATGTACAAGTTTGTTCTACGCAACTGGCACAAGTTTGTTTGATGCAACTGGCACAAGTTTGTTCTATGCAACTGGCACTAGTGTGTTCGATGCAACTGGCACAAGTTTGTTCAACGCAACTGGAACAAGTTTGTTTGACGCAACTGGCACAAGTTTGTTAGACGCAACTGACACAAGTTTGTTCAACGCAACTGGCACAAATTTTTTTTAATCAATTGGCACAAGTTTGTTTGACGCAACTGGCACAAGTTTGTTTGACGCAACTGGCACAAGTTTGTTTGACGCAACTGACGCAAGTTTGTTTGACGCAACTGGCACAAGTTTATTTGACGCAACTGGCACAACTTTTCTCGTCGCAACTGGCACAAGTTTGTTCGCCGTAACTGGCACTAGTTTGTTTGACGTAACTGGCACAAGTTTATTTGACGCAACTGGCACAAGTCTTCTCGACGCAAGTGGCACAAGTTGGTTCGAAGTAACTGGCACAAGTTTGTTCGACGCAACTGGCACAAGTTTTTTCGACGCAACTGGCACAAGTTTGTTTGACGGAACTGGCAAAAATTTCTTCGACGCAACTGGCACAAGTTTGTTCGACGAACTGGCACAAGTTTGTTTGACGAAATTGGCACAAGTTTGTTCTACTCAACTGAAACAAGTTTGTTCTATGCAACTGGCACTAGTTTGTTTTAGGCAACTGGCACAAGTTTGTTTGACGAAATTGGCACAAGTTTGCTCGACGCAACGGGCACAAGGTTGTTCTACGCAACTGGCACAAGTTTGTTCTACGCAACTGGCACAAGTCTGTTTGACGCAACTGGCACAAGTTTGTTCTACGCAACTGGCACAAGTTTGTTGGATGCCACTGACACAAGTTTGTTCGACGAAACTGGCCCAAGTTTTTTTGACGCAACTGGCACAAGTTTGTTAGACGCAACTGCCACAAGTTTGTTCGACGCAACTAGCACAAGTTTTTTTCGACTCAATTGGCACAAGTTTGTTTGACGCAACTGGAATAAGTTTGTTTGACGCAACTGGAACAAGTTTGTTTGACGCAACTGGCACAAGTTTGACGCAACTGGCACAAGTTTGTTTGACGCAACTGGCACAAGTTTATTTGACGCAACTAGCACAAGTTTTCTCGATGAAACTGGCATAAGTTTGTTCGCCGTACCTGGCATAAGTTTGTTAGACGCAACTGGCACAAGTTTGTTTGACGTAAATGGCACAAGTTTGTTCTACATAACTGACACAAGTTTTTTCTATGCAACTGGCACAAGTTTGTTCTACGCAACTGGCACAAGTTTGTTCTACGCATCTGGCACAAGTTTGTTCTATGCAACTGGCACAAGTTTGTTCTACGCAACTGGCACAAGTTTGTTCTACGCATCTGGCACAAGTTTGTTCTACGCAACTGGCACAAGTTTGTTTGACGCAACTGGCACAAATTTGTTCTACCCAACTAACAAAAGTTTGTTCGACGCAACTGGCACAAGTTTGTTCTACGCAACTGACACAAGTTTGTTTGACACAATTGGCGCAAGATTTTTCGACGCAACTGGCACAAGTTTGTTCGACGCAACTGGCAAAAGTTTGTTCGATGCAACTGGCACAAGTTTGTTTAACGCAACTGGCACAAGTTTGTTTGACACAACTGGCACAAGTTTGTTTGACGCAACTGGCACAAGGTTCTTCTAAGCAACTGGCACAAGTTTGTTCTACGCAACTGGCACAAGTTCGTTTGACGCAACTGGCACAAGTTTGTTCGAAGCAACTGGCACAAGTTTGTTAGACGCAACTGGCACAAGTTTGTTCGAAGTAACAGGCACAAGTTTTTTCGACTCAATTGGTACAAGTTTGTTTGATGCAACTGGCACAAGTTTTTTTGACACAAGAGGCACAAGTTTGTTTGACGCAACTGGCACAAGTTTGTTTGACGCAACTGGCATAAGTTTTTTTTTACGCGACTGGCACAAGTTTTCTCGAAGCAACTGGCACAAGTTTGTTTGCCATATCTGGCACAAGTTTGTTCGACGCAACTGGCACAAGTTTGTTTGACGCAACTGGCACAAGTTTGTTTGACGCAACTGGCACAAGTTTGTTCAATGCAACTGTCACAAGTTTTTTCGAATCAATTGGCACAAGTTTGTTTGACGCAACTGGCACAAGTTTGTTTGACGCAACTGACACAAGTTTGTTTGACGCAACTGGCACAAGTTTGTTTGACGCAACTGGCACAAGTTTATTTGACGCAACTGGCACAACTTTTCTCGACGCAACTGGCACAAGTTGGTTCGCCGTAACTGGCACAAGTTTGTTTGACGCAACTGGCACAAGTTTCTTTGACGCAACTGGCACAAGTTTTCTCGTCGCAAGTGGCACAAGTTTGTTTGCCGTAACTGGCACATGTTTGTTCGACGCAACTGGCACAAGTTTGTTCGACGCAACTGGCACAAGTTTGTTTGACGCAACTGGCACAAGTTTGTTCGACGCAACTGGCACAAGTTTGTTTGACGCAACTGGCACAAGTTTCTTCGACGCAACTGGCACAAGTTTGTTCGACGCAACTGGCACAAGTTTGTTTGATGCAATTGGCACAAGTTTGTTCTACTCAACTGGCACAAGTTTGTTCTGTGCAACTGGCACTAGTTTGTTTTACGCAACTGGCATAAGTTTGTTTGACGCAACTGGCACAAGTTTGTTCTACCAACTAGCACAAGTTTGTTCGACTCAACTGGCACAAGTTTTCTTGAAGCAACTGGCACAAGTTTGTTCACAATATCTGGCACAAGTTTGTTCGACGCAACTGGCACAAGTTTGTTCAACGCAAATGGCACAAGTTTGTTTGACGTAACTGGCACAAGTTTCTTCGATGCCACTGGCACAAGTTTGTTCGATGCAACTGGCACAAGTTTGTTTGACGCAACTGGCACAAGTTTGTTCTACGCAACTGGCACAAGTTTGTTCTATGCAACTGGCACTAGTTTGTTCTATGCAACTGGCATAAGTTTGTTTGACGCAACTGGTACAAGTTTGTTCTATGCAACTGGCATAAGTTTGTTCGACACAACTGGCACAAGTTTGTTCTACGCAACTCTTTCTAGTTTGTTGTACACAACTGGCACAGGTTTGTTTGACACAACTGGCACAAGTTTGTGCTACGCAAATGGCAAATGTTTGTTCTACGCAACTGACACAAGTTTGTTTGACACAACTGGCAGAAGTTTGTTCAACGCAACTGGCACAAGTTTGTTTGACGTAACTGGCGCAAGTTTGTTTGACGCAACTGGCACAAGTTTGTTCGACACAACTGGCAAAAGTTTGTTCGATGCAACTGGCACAAGTTTGTTTAACGCAACTGGCACAAGTTTGTTCGACCCAACTGGCACAAGTTTGTTTGACTCAACTGGCAAAAGTTTGTTTGACGCAACTGGCAAAAGTTTGTTTGACGCAACTGGCACAAGTTCGTTTGACGCAACTGGCACAAGGTTCTTCTACGCAACTGGCACAAGTTTGTTTGACGCAACTGGCACAAGTTTGTTTGACGCAACTGGCACAAGTTTTTTTTGATGCAACTGGCACAAGTTTGTTAGATGCAACTGGCACAAGTTTGTTTGGCGTAACAGGCACAAGTTTTTTGGACTCAATTGGTACAAGTTTGTTTGACGCCTCTGGCACAAGTTTGTTTGACGCAAGAGGCACAAGTTTGATTGACGCAACTGGCACAAGTTTGTTTGACGCAACTGGCACAAGTTTTTTTTACGCCACTGGCACAAGTTTTCTCGAAGCAACTGGCACAAGTTTGTTCGCCATATCTGGCACAAGTTTGTTCGACGCAACTGGCACAAGTTTGTTTGACGCAACTGGCACAAGTTTGTTAGACACAACTGGCACAAATTTGTTCAACGCAACTGGCACAAGTTTTTTCGAATCAATCTGCACAAGTTTGTTTGCCGTAACTGGCACAAGTTTTTTTGTCACAACTGGCACAAGTTTGTTTGACGCAACTGGCACAAGTTTGTTTGACGCAACTGGCACAAGTTTATTTGACGCAACTGGCACAACTTTTCTCGACGCAGTTGGCACAAGTTTGTTCACCGTAACTGGCACAAGTTTGTTTGACGCAACTGGCACAAGTTTATTTGACGCAACTGGCACAAGTTTTCTCGACGCAAGTGGCACAAGTTTGTTCACCGTAACTGGCACAAGTTTGTTCGACGCAACTGTCACAAGTTTGTTCGACGCAACTGGCACAAGTTTGTTTGACGCAACTGGCACAAGTTTCTTCGACACAACTGGCACAAGTTTGTTCGACGCAACTGGCACAAGTTTGTTTGATGCAATTGGCACAAGTTTGTTCTACTCAACTGGCACAAGTGTGTTCTATGCAACTGGCACTAGTTTGTTTTAAGCAACTGGCATATGTTTGTTTGACGCAACTGGCACAAGTTTGTTCTACCAACTAGCACAAGTTTGTTCGACTCAACTGGCACAAGGTTGTTCTACGCAACTGGCACAAGTTTGTTCTACGCAACTGGCACATGTTTGTTTGACGCAACTGGCACAAGTTTGTTCGACGCAACTGGCAGAAGTTTGTTGGATTCCACTGGCACAAGTTTGTTTGACGAAACTGGCACAAGTTTTTTTGATGCAACTGGCACAAGTTTGTTAGACGCAACTGGCACAAGTTTATTTGACGAAACTGGCACAAGTTTTTTCGACTCAAGTGGCACAAGTTTGTTTAACGTATCTGGAACAAGTTTGTTTGACGCAATTGGCACAAGTTTGTTTGACGCAACTGCCACAAGTTTGTTCTACGCAACTGGCACAAGTTTATTTGACGCAACTGGCACAAGTTTGTTCGCCGTAACTGGCACAAGTTTGTTCGACGCAACTGGCACAAGTTTGTTCGACGCAAGTGGCACAAGTTTGTTCTACATAACTGGCACAAGTTTGTTCTACGCATCTGGCACAAGTTTGTTCTATGCAACTGGTACTAGTTTGTTCTACGCAACTGGGACATGTTTGTTCGACGCAACTGGCACAAGTTTGTTCTACCCAACTGACATAATTTTGTTCGACACAACTGGCAGAAGTTTGTTCAACGCAACTGGCACAAGTTTGTTTGACGTAACTGGCGCAAATTTGTTCGACGCAACTGTCACAAGTTTGTTCGACGCAACAGTCAAAAGTTTGTTGGATGCAACTGGCACAAGTTTGTTTAACGCAATTGGCACAAGTTTGTTCGACGCAACTGGCAAAAGTTTGTTCGATGCAACTGGCACAAGTTTGTTTAACGCAACTGGCACAATTTTGTTAGACCCAACTGGCACAAGTTTGTTTGACTCAACTGGCACAAGTTTGTTCGACGCAACTGGCAGAAGTTTGTTCAACGCAACTGGCACAAGGTTCTTCTACGCAACTGGCACAAGTTTGTTTGATGCAAATGGCACAAGTTTGTTCTACGCAACTGGCACAAGTTTGTTTGACTCAACTGGCACAAGTTTGGTTGACGCAACTGGCACAAGTTTGTTAGACGCAACTGGCACAAGTTTGTTCGAAAAATTAGGCACAAGTTTTTTCGACGCAATTGGTACAAGTTTGTTTGACGCAACTGGCACAAGTTTGTTTGACGCAAGAGGCACAAGTTTGTTTGACGCAACTGGCACAAGTTTGTTTGACGCAACTGGCACAAGTTTTTTTTTACCCAACTGGCACAAGTTTTCTCGAAGCAACTGGCACAAGTTTGTTCGCCATTTCTGGAACAAGTTTGTTCGACGCAACTGGCACAAGTTTGTTCGACGCAAATGGCGCAAGTTTGTTTGACGCAACTGTCACAAGTTTGTTCGACGCAACTGGCACAAGTTTGTTTGACGCAACTGGCACAAGTTTGTTCTACGCAACTGGGACAAGTTTGTTCTATGCAACTGGCACTAGTTTGTTCTATGCAACTGGCATAAGTTTGTTCGACACAACTGGCTAAGTTTATTCAATGCAACTGGCACAAGTTTGTTTGATGTAACTGGCGCAAGTTTGTTCGACGCAACTGTCACAAGTTTGTTCGACGCAACTGGCAAAACTTTGTTCGATGCAACTGGCACAAGTTTGTTTAACACAACTGGCACAAGTTTGTTCGACCCAACTGGCAAAAGTTTGTTCGACACAACTGGCACAAGTTTGTTTGACGCAACTGGCACAAGTTCGTTTGACGCAACTGGCACAAGGTTCTTCTACGCAACTGTCCCAAGTTTGTTTGACGCAACTGGCACAAGTTTGTCCTACGCAACTGGCACAAGTTTGTTTGACGCAACTGGCACAAGTTTGTTTGTCGCAACTGGCACAAGTTTGTTTGACGCATCTGGCACAAGTTTGTTAGACGCAACTGGCACAAGTTTGTTCGACGTAACTGGCACAAGTTTTTTCGACTCAATTGGTACAAGTTTGTTTGTCGCAACTGGCACAAGTTTGTTTGACGCAATTGGCACAAGTTTGTTTGACGCAACTGGCACAAGTTTGTTTGACGCAACTGGCACAAGTTTTTTTTACGCAACTGGCACAAGTTTTCTCGAAGCAACTTGCACAAGTTTGTTCGCCATATCTGGCACAAATTTGTTCGACGCAAGTGGCACAAGTTTGTTCGACGCAAATGGCACAAGTTTGTTTGACGCAACTGGCACAAGTTTCTTCGACGCAACTGGCACAAGTTTGTTCGACGCAACTGGCACAAGTTTGTTCAACGCAACTGGCACAAGTTTGTTCTACGCAACTGGGACAAGTTTGTTCTATGCAACTGGCACTAGTTTGTTCTATGCAACTGGCATAAGTTTGTTTGACGCAACTGGTACAAGTTTGTTCTACGCAACTGGCACAAGTTTGTTCGACACAACTGGCACAAGTTTGTTCTAATCAACTCTTACTAGTTTGTTGTACACAACTGGCACAGGTTTGTTTGACACAACTGGCACAAGTTTGTTCTACGCAAATGGCAAATGTTTGTTCTACGCAACTGACACAAGTTTGTTTGACACAACTGGCAGAAGTTTGTTCAACGCAACTGGCACAAGTTTGTTTGACGTAACTGGCGCAAGTTTGTTTGACGCAACTGGCACAAGTTTGTTTGACGCAACTGGCACAAGTTTATTTGACGCAACTGGCACAAGTTTTCTCGACGAAACTGGCACAAGTTTGTTCGCCGTAACTGGCACAAGTTAGTTCGACGCAACTGGCACAAGTTTGTTCGACGCAACTGGCACAAGTTTGTTCTACATAACTGGCACAAGTTTGTTCTATGCAACTGGCACAAGTTTGTTCTACGCAACTGGCACAAGTTTGTTCTACGCATCTGGCACAAGTTTGTTTTCTGCAACTGGCACTAGTTTGTTCTACGCAACTGGGACATGTTTGTTTGACGCAACTGGCACAAGTTTGTTCTACCCAACTGACACAAGTTTGTTCGACGCAACTGGCACAAGTTTGTTCTACGCAACTGACACAAGTTTGTTTGACACAACTGGCAGAAGTTTGTTCAACGCAACTGGCACAAGTTTGTTTGACGTAACTGGCGTAAGTTTGTTCGACGCAACTGGCACAAGTTTGTTCGACGCAACTGGCAAAAGTTTGTTCGATGCAACTGGCACAAGTTTGTTTAACGCAACTGGCACAAGTTTGTTAGACTCAACTGGCACAAGTTTGTTTGACTCAACTGGCACAAGTTTGTTCGACGCAACTGGCACAAGTTTGTTTGACGCAACTGGCACAAGTTCGTTTGACGCAACTGGCACAAGGTTTTTCTACGCAATTGGCACAAGTTTGTTTGACGCAACTGGCACAAGTTTGTTCTACGCAACTGGCACAAGTTTGTTTGACGCAACTGGCACAAGTTTGGTTGACACAACTGGCACAAATTTGTTAGACGCAACTGGCACAAGTTTGTTCGACGTAACAGGCACAAGTTTTTTCGACTCAATTGGTACAAGTTTGTTTGACGCAACTATCACAAGTTTGTTTGATGCAAGAGGCACAAGTTTGTTTGACGCAACTGGCACAAGTTTGTTTGACGCAACTGGCACAAGTTTTTTTTTATGCAACTGGCACAAGTTTGTTCGCCATATCTGGCACAAGTTTGTTCGACGCAACTGTCACAAGTTCGTTCGACGCAAATGGCGCAAGTTTCTTTGACGCAACTGTCACAAGTTTGTTCGACGCAACTGGCACAAGTTTGTTCGACGCAACTGGCACAAGTTTGTTTGACGCAACTGGCACAAGTTTGTTCTACGCAACTGGGACAAGTTTGTTCTATGCAACTGGCACTAGTTTGTTCTATGCAACTGGCATAAGTTTGTTTGACGCAACTGGTACAAGTTTGTTCTACGCAACTGGCACAAGTTTGTTCGACACAACTGGCACAAGTTTGTTCTACGCAACTCTTACTAGTTTGTTGTACACAACTGGCACAGGTTTGTTTGACACAACTGGCACAAGTTTGTTCTACGCAAATGGCAAATGTTTGTTCTACGCATGTGGCACAAGTTTGTTCTATGCAACTGGCACTAGTGTGTTCTACGCAACTGGCACAAATTTGTTTGACACAACTGGCACATGTTTGTTCTACCCAACTGGCACAAGTTTGTTCGACGCAACTGGCGCAAGTTTGTTTGATGCAACTGGCACAAGTTTGTTTGACATAACTAGCACAATTTTGTTTGACGCAACTGGCACAAGTTTGTTTGACACAACTGGCAGAAGTTTGTTCAACACAACTGGCACAAGTTTGTTTGACGTAACTGGCGCAAGTTTGTTCAACGCAACTGGCACAAGTTTGTTCGACGCAACTGGCAAAAGTTTGTTCGATGCAACTGGCACAAGTTTGTTTAACGCAACTGGCACAAGTTTGTTAGACTCAACTGGCACAAGTTTGTTTGACTCAACTGGCACAAGTTTGTTCGACGCAACTGGCACAAGTTTGTTTGATGCAACTGGCACAAGTTCGTTTGACACAACTGGCACAAGGTTCTTCTACGCAACTGGCACAAGTTTGTTTGACGCAACTGGCACAAGTTTGTTCTACGCAACTGGCACAAGTTTGTTTGACGCAACTGGCACAAGTTTGGTTGACACAACTGACACAAATTTGTTAGACGCAACTGGCACAAGTGTGTTCGACGTAACAGGCACAAGTTTTTTCGACTCAATTGGTACAAGTTTGTTTGACGCAACTGGCACAAGTTTGTTTGACGCAAGAGGCACAAGTTTGTTTGACGCAACTGGCACAAGTTTGTTTGACGCAACTGGCACAAGTTTTTTTTTACGCAACTGGCACAAGTTTGTTCGCCATATCTGGCACAAGTTTGTTCGACGCAACTGTCACAAGTTCGTTCGACGCAAATGGCGCAAGTTTGTTTGACGCAACTGTCACAAGTTTCTTCGACGCAACTGGCACAAGTTTGTTCGACGCAACTGGCACAAGTTTGTTTGACGCAACTGGCACAAGTTTGTTCTACGCAACTGGGACAAGTTTGTTCTATGCAACTGGCACTAGTTTGTTCTATGCAACTGGCATAAGTTTGTTTGACGCAACTGGTACAAGTTTGTTCTACGCAACTGGCACAAGTTTGTTCGACTTAACTGGCACAAGTTTGTTCTACGCAACTCTTACTAGTTTGTTGTACACAACTGGCACAGGTTTGTTTGACACAACTGGCACAAGTTTGTTCTACGCAAATGGCAAATGTTTGTTCTACGCATGTGGCACAAGTTTGTTCTATGCAACTGGCACTAGTGTGTTCTACGCAACTGGCACAAATTTGTTTGACACAACTGGCACATGTTTGTTCTACCCAACTGGCACAAGTTTGTTCGACGCAACTGGCACAAGTTTGTTTGATGCAACTGGCACAAGTTTGTTTGACATAACTAGCACAATTTTGTTTGACACAACTGGCACAAGTTTGTTCGACACAACTGGAACAAGTTTGTTTAACATAACTGGCACAAGTTTGTTCGACCCAACTGGCACAAGTTTGTTTCACACAACTGGCACAAGTTTGTTTGACATAACTAGCACAATTTTGTTTGACACAACTGGCACAAGTTTGTTCGACACAACTGGAACAAGTTTGTTTAACATAACTGGCACAAGTTTGTTCGACCCAACTGGCACAAGTTTGTTTCACACAACTGGCACAAGTTTGTTTGACGCAACTGGCACTAGGTTGTTCTACGCAACATGTACAAGTTTGTTCTACGCAACTGGCACAAGTTTGTTTGACGCAACTGTCAAAAGTTTGTTCTATGCAACTGGCAATAGTGTGTTCGATGCAACTGGCACAAGTTTGTTCGACGCAACTGGCACAAGTTTGTTTGATGCAACTGGCACAAGTTTGTTTGACGCAACTGGCACAAGTTTGTTTGACGCAACTGGCACAAGTTTTTTTTTACCCAACTGGCACAAGTTTTCTCGAAGCAACTGGCACAAGTTTGTTCGCCATTTCTGGAACAAGTTTGTTCGACGCAACTGGCACAAGTTTGTTCGACGCAAATGGCGCAAGTTTGTTTGACGCAACTGTCACAAGTTTGTTCGACGCAACTGGCACAAGTTTGTTTGACGCAACTGGCACAAGTTTGTTCTACGCAACTGGGACAAGTTTGTTCTATGCAACTGGCACTAGTTTGTTCTATGCAACTGGCATAAGTTTGTTCGACACAACTGGCTAAGTTTATTCAATGCAACTGGCACAAGTTTGTTTGATGTAACTGGCGCAAGTTTGTTCGACGCAACTGTCACAAGTTTGTTCGACGCAACTGGCAAAACTTTGTTCGATGCAACTGGCACAAGTTTGTTTAACACAACTGGCACAAGTTTGTTCGACCCAACTGGCAAAAGTTTGTTCGACACAACTGGCACAAGTTTGTTTGACGCAACTGGCACAAGTTCGTTTGACGCAACTGGCACAAGGTTCTTCTACGCAACTGTCCCAAGTTTGTTTGACGCAACTGGCACAAGTTTGTCCTACGCAACTGGCACAAGTTTGTTTGACGCAACTGGCACAAGTTTGTTTGTCGCAACTGGCACAAGTTTGTTTGACGCATCTGGCACAAGTTTGTTAGACGCAACTGGCACAAGTTTGTTCGACGTAACTGGCACAAGTTTTTTCGACTCAATTGGTACAAGTTTGTTTGACGCAACTGGCACAAGTTTGTTTGACGCAATTGGCACAAGTTTGTTTGACGCAACTGGCACAAGTTTGTTTGACGCAACTGGCACAAGTTTTTTTTACGCAACTGGCACAAGTTTTCTCGAAGCAACTTGCACAAGTTTGTTCGCCATATCTGGCACAAATTTGTTCGACGCAAGTGGCACAAGTTTGTTCGACGCAAATGGCACAAGTTTGTTTGACGCAACTGGCACAAGTTTCTTCGACGCAACTGGCACAAGTTTGTTCGACGCAACTGGCACAAGTTTGTTCAACGCAACTGGCACAAGTTTGTTCTACGCAACTGGGACAAGTTTGTTCTATGCAACTGGCACTAGTTTGTTCTATGCAACTGGCATAAGTTTGTTTGACGCAACTGGTACAAGTTTGTTCTACGCAACTGGCACAAGTTTGTTCGACACAACTGGCACAAGTTTGTTCTAATCAACTCTTACTAGATTGTTGTACACAACTGGCACAGGTTTGTTTGACACAACTGGCACAAGTTTGTTCTACGCAAATGGCAAATGTTTGTTCTACGCAACTGACACAAGTTTGTTTGACACAACTGGCAGAAGTTTGTTCAACGCAACTGGCACAAGTTTGTTTGACGTAACTGGCGCAAGTTTGTTTGACGCAACTGGCACAAGTTTGTTTGACGCAACTGGCACAAGTTTATTTGACGCAACTGGCACAAGTTTTCTCGACGAAACTGGCACAAGTTTGTTCGCCGTAACTGGCACAAGTTAGTTCGACGCAACTGGCACAAGTTTGTTCGACGCAACTGGCACAAGTTTGTTCTACATAACTGGCACAAGTTTGTTCTATGCAACTGGCACAAGTTTGTTCTACGCAACTGGCACAAGTTTGTTCTACGCATCTGGCACAAGTTTGTTTTATGCAACTGGCACTAGTTTGTTCTACGCAACTGGGACATGTTTGTTTGACGCAACTGGCACAAGTTTGTTCTACCCAACTGACACAAGTTTGTTCGACGCAACTGGCACAAGTTTGTTCTACGCAACTGACACAAGTTTGTTTGACACAACTGGCAGAAGTTTGTTCAACGCAACTGGCACAAGTTTGTTTGACGTAACTGGCGCAAGTTTGTTCGACGCAACTGGCACAAGTTTGTTCGACGCAACTGGCAAAAGTTTGTTCGATGCAACTGGCACAAGTTTGTTTAACGCAACTGGCACAAGTTTGTTAGACTCAACTGGCACAAGTTTGTTTGACTCAACTGGCACAAGTTTGTTCGACGCAACTGGCACAAGTTTGTTTGACGCAACTGGCACAAGTTCGTTTGACGCAACTGGCACAAGGTTTTTCTACGCAATTGGCACAAGTTTGTTTGACGCAACTGGCACAAGTTTGTTCTACGCAACTGGCACAAGTTTGTTTGACGCAACTGGCACAAGTTTGGTTGACACAACTGGCACAAATTTGTTAGACGCAACTGGCACAAGTTTGTTCGACGTAACAGGCACAAGTTTTTTCGACTCAATTGGTACAAGTTTGTTTGACGCAACTGGCACAAGTTTGTTTGATGCAAGAGGCACAAGTTTGTTTGACGCAACTGGCACAAGTTTGTTTGACGCAACTGGCACAAGTTTTTTTTTACGCAACTGGCACAAGTTTGTTCGCCATATCTGGCACAAGTTTGTTCGACGCAACTGTCACAAGTTCGTTCGACGCAAATGGCGCAAGTTTGTTTGACGCAACTGTCACAAGTTTGTTCGACGCAACTGGCACAAGTTTGTTCGACGCAACTGGCACAAGTTTGTTTGACGCAACTGGCACAAGTTTGTTCTACGCAACTGGGACAAGTTTGTTCTATGCAACTGGCACTAGTTTGTTCTATGCAACTGGCATAAGTTTGTTTGACGCAACTGGTACAAGTTTGTTCTACGCAACTGGCACAAGTTTGTTCGACACAACTGGCACAAGTTTGTTCTACGCAACTCTTACTAGTTTGTTGTACACAACTGGCACAGGTTTGTTTGACACAACTGGCACAAGTTTGTTCTACGCAAATGGCAAATGTTTGTTCTACGCATGTGGCACAAGTTTGTTCTATGCAACTGGCACTAGTGTGTTCTACGCAACTGGCACAAATTTGTTTGACACAACTGGCACATGTTTGTTCTACCCAACTGGCACAAGTTTGTTCGACGCAACTGGCGCAAGTTTGTTTGATGCAACTGGCACAAGTTTGTTTGACATAACTAGCACAATTTTGTTTGACGCAACTGGCACAAGTTTGTTTGACACAACTGGCAGAAGTTTGTTCAACACAACTGGCACAAGTTTGTTTGACGTAACTGGCGCAAGTTTGTTCAACGCAACTGGCACAAGTTTGTTCGACGCAACTGGCAAAAGTTTGTTCGATGCAACTGGCACAAGTTTGTTTAACGCAACTGGCACAAGTTTGTTAGACTCAACTGGCACAAGTTTGTTTGACTCAACTGGCACAAGTTTGTTCGACGCAACTGGCACAAGTTTGTTTGACGCAACTGGCACAAGTTCGTTTGACACAACTGGCACAAGGTTCTTCTACGCAACTGGCACAAGTTTGTTTGACGCAACTGGCACAAGTTTGTTCTACGCAACTGGCACAAGTTTGTTTGACGCAACTGGCACAAGTTTGGTTGACACAACTGACACAAATTTGTTAGACGCAACTGGCACAAGTGTGTTCGACGTAACAGGCACAAGTTTTTTCGACTCAATTGGTACAAGTTTGTTTGACGCAACTGGCACAAGTTTGTTTGACGCAAGAGGCACAAGTTTGTTTGACGCAACTGGCACAAGTTTGTTTGACGCAACTGGCACAAGTTTTTTTTTACGCAACTGGCACAAGTTTGTTCGCCATATCTGGCACAAGTTTGTTCGACGCAACTGTCACAAGTTCGTTCGACGCAAATGGCGCAAGTTTGTTTGACGCAACTGTCACAAGTTTCTTCGACGCAACTGGCACAAGTTTGTTCGACGCAACTGGCACAAGTTTGTTTGACACAACTGGCACAAGTTTGTTCTACGCAACTGGGACAAGTTTGTTCTATGCAACTGGCACTAGTTTGTTCTATGCAACTGGCATAAGTTTGTTTGACGCAACTGGTACAAGTTTGTTCTACGCAACTGGCACAAGTTTGTTCGACTTAACTGGCACAAGTTTGTTCTACGCAACTCTTACTAGTTTGTTGTACACAACTGGCACAGGTTTGTTTGACACAACTGGCACAAGTTTGTTCTACGCAAATGGCAAATGTTTGTTCTACGCATGTGGCACAAGTTTGTTCTATGCAACTGGCACTAGTGTGTTCTACGCAACTGGCACAAATTTGTTTGACACAACTGGCACATGTTTGTTCTACCCAACTGGCACAAGTTTGTTCGACGCAACTGGCGCAAGTTTGTTTGATGCAACTGGCACAAGTTTGTTTGACATAACTAGCACAATTTTGTTTGACACAACTGGCACAAGTTTGTTCGACACAACTGGAACAAGTTTGTTTAACTTAACTGGCACAAGTTTGTTCGACCCAACTGGCACAAGTTTGTTTCACACAACTGGCACAAGTTTGTTTGACGCAACTGGCACTAGGTTGTTCTACGCAACATGTACAAGTTTGTTCTACGCAACTGGCACAAGTTTGTTTGACGCAACTGTCAAAAGTTTGTTCTATGCAACTGGCAATAGTGTGTTCGATGCAACTGGCACAAGTTTGTTCGACGCAACTGGCACAAGTTTGTTTGACGCAACTGGCACAAGTTTGTTAGACGCAACTGGCACAAGTTTGTTCAACGCAACTGGCACAAGTTTTTTTTAATCAATTGGCACAAGTTTGTTTGACGCAACTGGCACAAGTTTGTTTGACGCAATTGGCACAAGTTTGTTTGACGCAACTTGCACGAGTTTGTTTGACGCAACTGGCACAAGTTTATTTGACGCAACTGGCACAAGTTCTGTCGACGCAACTGGCACAAGTTTGTTCGCCGTAACTGGCACAAGTTTGTTTGACGCAACTGGCACAAGTTTTTTTTTACGCAACTGGCACAAGTTTTCTCGACGCAAGTGGCACAAGTTGGTTCGCCGTAACTGGCACAAGTTTGTTCGACGCAACTGGCACAAGTTTGTTCGACGCAACTGGCACAAGTTTGTTTGACGCAACTGGCACAAGTTTCTTCGACGCAACTGGCACAAGTTTGTTCGACGAACTGCCACTAGTTTGTTTGACGCAATTGGCACAAGTTTGTTCTACTCAACTGGAACAAGTTTGTTCTATGCAACTGGCACTAGTTTGTTTTATGCAACTGGCATAAGTTTGTGTGACGCAACTGGCACAAGTTTGTTCTACAAACTAGCACAAGTTTGTTCGACGCAACTGGCACAAGGTTGTTCTACGCAATTGGCACAAATTTGTTCTACGCATCTGGCACAAGTTTGTTACACGCAACTGGCACAAGTTTTTTCTACGTAACTGGCACAAGTTTGTTGGATGCCGCTGACACAAGTTTGTTCGACGAAACTGGCCCAAGTTTTTTTGACGCAACTGGCACAAGTTTGTTAGACGCAACTGGCACAAGTTTGTTCGACGCAACTGGCACATGTTTTTTCGACTCAATTGGCACAAGTTTGTTTGACGCAACTGGAACAAGTTTGTTTGACGCAACTGGCACAAGTTTGTTTGACGCAACTGGCACAAGTTTGTTTGACGCAACTGGCACAAGTTTATTTGACGCAACTGGCACAAGTTTTCTCGACGAAACTGGCACAAGTTTGTTCGCCGTAACTGGCACAAGTTTGTTCGACGCAACTGGCACAAGTTTTTTTGACGCAAATGGCACAAGTTTGTTCTACATAACTGGCACAAGTTTGTTCTATGCAACTGGCACAAGTTTGTTCTACACATCTGGCACAGGTTTGTTCTATGCAACTGGCACAAATTTGTTCTACCCAATTGACACAAGTTTGTTCGACGCAACTGGCACAAGTTTGTTCTATGCAACTGACACAAGTTTGATTGACACAATTGGCAGAAGTTTGTTCAACGCAACTGGCACAAGTTTGTTGGACGCAACTGGCGCAAGTTTTTTCGACGCAACTGGCACAAGTTTGTTCGACGAAAAGGGCAAAAGTTTGTTCTACGCAACTGGCACAAGTTTGTTTGACGCAACTGGCACAAGTTTGTTCTACGCAACTGGCACAAGTTTGTTTGACGCAACTGGCACAACTTTGTTCGACGCAACTGGCACAAGTTTGTTAGACGCAACTGGCACAAGTTTGTTCGACATAACAGTCACAAGTTTTTTCGACTCAATTGGTACAAGTTTGTTTGATGCAACTGGCACAAGTTTGTTTGACGCAAAAGGCACAAGTTTGTTTGACGCAACTGGCACAAGTTTGTTTGACGCAACTGGCGCAAGTTTTTTTTTTACGCGACTGGCACAAGTTTTCTCGAAGCAACTGGCACAAGTTTGTTTGCCATATCTGGCACAAGTTTGTTCGACGCAACTGGCACAAGTTTGTTTGACGCAACTGGCACATGTTTGTTAGACGCAACTGGCACAAGTTTGTTCAACGCAACTGGCACAAGTTTTTTCGAATCAATTGGCACAAGTTTGTTTGACGCAACTGGCACAATTTTGTTTGACGCAACTGGCACAAGTTTGTTCTATGCAACTGGCACAAGTTTGTTTGACGCAACTGGCACAAGTTTATTTGACGCAACTGGCACAACTTTTCTCGACGCAACTGGCACAAGTTGGTTCGCCGTAACTGGCACAAGTTTGTTTGACGCAACTGGCACAAGTTTATTTGATGCAACTGGCACAAGTTTTCTCGACGCAAGTGGCACAAGTTTGTTAGCCGTAACTGGCACAAGTTTGTTCGACGCAACTGGCACAAGTTTGTTCGACGCAACTGGCACAAGTTTGTTTGACGCAACTGCCACAAATTTCTTGGACGCAACTGGCACAAGTTTGTTCGACGCAACTGGCACAAGTTTGTTTGATGCAATTGGCACAAGTTTGTTCTACTCAACTGGCACAAGTTTGTTCTGTGCAACTGGCACTAGTTTGTTTTACGCAACTGGCATAAGTTTGTTTGACGCAACTGGCACAAGTTTGTTCTACCAACTAGCACAAGTTTGTTCGACTCAACTGGCACAAGGTTGTTCTACGCAACTGGCACAAGTTTTCTCGAAGCAACTGGCACAAGTTTGTTCGCCATATCTGGCACAAGTCTGTTCGACGCAACTGGCACAAGTTTGTTCAACGCAAATGGCACAAGTTTGTTTGACGCAACTGGCACAAGTTTCTTCGATGCAACTGGCACAAGTTTGTTCGACGCAACTGGCACAAGTTTGTTTGACGCAACTGGCACAAGTTTGTTCTACGCAACTGGCACAAGTTTGTTCTATGCAACTGGCACTAGTTTGTTCTATGCAACTGGCATAAGTTTGTTTGACACAACTGGTACAAGTTTGTTCTACACAACAGGCATAAGTTTGTTCGACAAAACTGGCACAAGTTTGTTCTACGCAACTCTTTCTAGTTTGTTGTACACAACTGGCACAGGTTTGTTTGACACAACTGGCACAAGTTTGTTCTACGCAAATGGCAAATGTTTGTTCTACGCAACTGACACAAGTTTGTTTGACACATCTGGCAGAAGTTTGTTCAACGCAACTGGCACAAGTTTGTTTGACGTAACTGGCGCAAGTTTGTTCGACGCAACTGGCACAAGTTTGTTCGATGCAACTGGCAAAAGTTTGTTCGATGCAACTGGCACAAGTTTGTTTAACGCAACTGGCACAAGTTTGTTCTACCCAACTGGCACAAGTTTGTTTGACTCAACTGGCACAAGTTTGTTTGACGCAACTGGCAAAAGTTTGTTTGACGCAACTGGCACAAGTTCGTTTGACGCAACTGGCACAAGGTTCTTCTACGCAACTGGCACAAGTTTGTTTGACGCAACTGGCACAAGTTTGTTCTACACAACTGGGACAAGTTTGTTTGATGCAACTGGCACAAGTGTGTTTGACGCAACTGGCACAAGTTTTTTTTGACGCAACTGGCACAAGTTTGTTAGACGCAACTGGCACAAGTTTGTTCGACGTAACAGGTACAAATTTTTTCGACTCAATTGTTACAAGTTTGTTTGAAGCAACTGGCTCAAGTTTGTTTGACGCAAGAGGCACAAGTTTATTTGACGCAACTGGTACAAGTTTGTTTGACGCAACTGGCACAAGTTTTTTTTACGCAACTGGCACAAGTTTTCTCGAAGCAACTGGCACAAGTTTGTTCGCCATATCTGGCACAAGTTTGTTCGACGCAACTGGCACAAGTTTGTTTGACGCAACTGGCACAAGTTTGTTAGACGCAACTGGCACAAGTTTGTTCAACGCAACTGGCACAAGTTTTTTCGAATCAATTGGCACAAGTTTGTTTGACGCAACTGGCACAAGTTTGTTTGACACAACTGGCAAAAGTTTGTTCTACTCAACTGGCACAAGTTTGTTCTATGCAACTGGCACTAGTTTGTTTTACGCAACTGGCATAAGTTTGATTGACACAACTGGCACAAGTTTGTTCTACCAACTAGCACAAGTTTGTTCGACTCAACTGGCACAAGGTTGTTCTACGCAACTGGCACAAGGTTGTTCTACGCAACTGGCACAAGTTTGTTTGACGCAACTGGCACAAGTTTGTTTGATGCAACTGGCACAAGTTTGTTGGATGCCACTGGCACAAGTTTGTTTGACGAAACTGGCACAAGTTTTTTTGACGCAACTGGCACAAGTTTGTTCTGCGCAACTGACACAAGTTTGTTTGACGCAACTGGCACAAGTTTGTTCGACGCAACTGGCACAAGTTTGTTGGATGCCACTGGCACAAGTTTGTTTGACGAAACTGGCACAAGTTTTTTTGACGCAACTGGCACAAGTTTGTTAGACGCAACTGGCACAAGTTTTTTTTTACGCAACTGGCACAAGTTTTTTCGACTCAAGAGGCACAAGTTTGTTTGACGCAACTAGAACAATTTTGTTTGACACAATTGGCACAAGTTTGTTTGACGCAACTGGCACAAGTTTGTTTGACGCAACTGGCACAAGTTTATTTGACGCAACTGGCACAAGTTTTCTCGACGAAACTGGCACAAGTTTGTTCGCTGTAACTGGCACAAGTTTGACGACGCAACTGGCACAAGTTTGTTAGACGCAACTGGCACAAGTTAGTTCTACATAACTGGCACAAGTTTGTTCTATGCAACTGGAACAAGTTTGTTCTACGCATCTGGCACAAGTTTGTTCTATGCAACTGGCACTAGTTTGTTCTACGCAACTGGGACATGTTTGTTTGACGCAACTGGCACAAGTTTGTTCTACCCAACTGACACAAGTTTGTTCGAAGCAACTGGCACAAGTTTGTTCTACGCAACTGACACAAGTTTGTTTGACACAACTGGCAGAAGTTTGTTCAACGCAACTGGCACAAGTTTGTTTGACGTAACTGGCGCAAGTTTGCTCGATGCAACTGGCACAAGTTTGTTTAACGCAACTGGCACAAGTTTGTTAGACCCAACTGGCACAAGTTTGTTTGATTCAACTGGCACAAGTTTGTTTGACGCAACTGGCACAATTTTGTTTGACGCAACTGGCACAAGTTCGTTTGACGCAACTGGCACAAGGTTCTTCTACGCAACTGGCACAAGTTTGTTTGACGCAACTGGCACAAGTTTGTTCTACGCAACTGGCACAGGTTTGTTTGACGCAACTGGCACAAGTTTGGTTGACGCAACGGGCACAAGTTTGTTAGATGCAACTGGCACAAGTTTGTTCGACGTAACAGGCACAAGTTTTTTCGACTCAATTGGTACAAGTTTGTTTGACGCAACTGGCACAAGTTTGTTTGACGCAAGAGGCACAAGTTTGTTCTATGCATCTGGCACAAGTTTGTTTGACGCAACTAGCACAAGTTTTTTTTTTACCCAACTGCCACAAGTTTTCTCGAAGCAACTGGCACAAGTTTGTTCGCCATATCTGGCACAAGTTTGTTTGACTCAACTGGCACAAGTTTGTTCGACGCAAAGGGCGCAAGTTTGTTTGACGCAACTGTCACAAGTTTCTTCGACGCAACTGGCACAAGTTTGTTCGACGCAACTGGCACAAGTTTGTTTGACGCAACTGGCACAAGTTTGTTCTACGCAACTGGGACAAGTTTGTTCTATGTAACTGGCACTAGTTTGTTCTATGCAACAGGCATAAGTTTGTTCGACACAACTGGCAGAAGTTTGTTCAACGCAACTGGCACAAGTTTGTTTGACGTAACTGGCGCAAGTTTGTTCGACGCAACTGTCAGAAGTTTGTTCAACGCAACTGGCAAAACTTTGTTCGGTGCAACTGGCACAAGTTTGTTTAACGCAACTGGCACAAGTTTATTCGACCCAACTGGCACAAGTTTGTTTGACGTAACAGGCACAAGTTTTTTCGACTCAATTGGCACAAGTTTGTTTGACGCAAGAGGCACAAGTTTTTTTGACGCAACTGGCACAAGTTTGTTTGACGCAACTGGCACAAGTTTTTTTTTTACGCAACTGGCACAAGTTTTTTTTTACGCAACTGGCACAAGTTTGTTCTACGCAACTGGGACAAGTTTGTTCTATGCAACTGGCACTAGTTTGTTCTATGCAACTGGCATAAGTTTGTTCGACACAACTGGCAGAAGTTTGTTCAACGCAACTGGCACAAGTTTGTTTGACGTAACTGGCGCAAGTTTGTTCGACGCAACTGTCTGAAGTTTGTTTGACGCAACTGGCAAAACTTTGTTCGATGCAACTGGCACAAGTTTGTTTAACGCAACTGGCACAAGTTTGTTAGACGCAACTGGCACAAGTTTGTTCGACGTAACTGGCACAAGTTTTTTCGACTCAATTGGTACAAGTTTGTTTGACGCAACTGGCACAAGTTTGTTTGACGCAACTGGCACAAGTTTTTTTTTACGCAACTGGCACAAGTATGTTTGACGCAACTGGCACAAGTTTTTTTTTACGCAACTGGCACAAGTTTTCTCGAAGCAACTGGCACAAGTTTGTTCGCCATATCTGGCACAAGTTTGTTCGACGCAACTGGCACAAGTTTGTTTGACGCAACTGGCACAAGTTTGTTAGACGCAAATGGCACAAGTATGTTTGACGCAACTGGCACAAGTTTGTTCGACGCAACTGGCACAAGTTTGTTCGACGCAACTGGTACAAGTTTGTTCAACGCAACTGGCACAAGTTTGTTCTACGCAACTGGGACAAGTTTGTTCTATGCAACTGGCACTAGTTTGTTCTATGCAACTGGCATAAGTTTTTTTGACGCAACTGGTACAAGTTTGTTCTACGCAACTGGCACAAGTTTGTTCGACACAACTGGCACAAGTTTGTTCTACGCAACTCTTACTAGTTTGTTGTACACAACTGGCACAAGTTTGTTTGAGACAACTGGCACAAGTTTGTTCTACGCAAATGGCAATTGTTTGTTCTACGCAACTGACACAAGTTTGTTTGACACAACTGGCAGAAGTTTGTTCAACGCAACTGGCACAAGTTTGTTTGACGTAACTGGCGCAAGTTTGTTCGACGCAACTGGCACAAGTTTGTTCGATGCAACTGGCAAAAGTTTGTTCGATGCAACTGGCACAAGTTTGTTTAACGCAACTGGCACAAGTTTGTTCAACGCAACTGGCACTAGTTATTTCTAATCAATTGGCACAAGTTTGTTTGACGCAACTGGCACAAGTTTGTTTGATGCAACTGGCACAAGTTTGTTTGACGCAACTGGCATAAGTTTGTTTGACGCAACTGGCACAAGTTTGTTTGACACAACTGGCAAAAGTTTGTTCTACTTAACTGGCACAAGTTTGTTCTATGCAACTGGCACTAGTTTGTTTTACGCAACTGGCATAAGTTTGATTGACACAACTGGCACAAGTTTGTTCTACCAACTAGCACAAGTTTGTTCGACTCAACTGGCACAAGGTTGTTCTAATCAACTGGCACAAGTTTGTTCTACGCAACTGGCACAAGTTTGTTTGACGCAACTGGCACAAGTTTGTTCGACGCAACTGGCACAAGTTTGTTGGATGCCACTGGCACAAGTTTGTTTGACGAAACTGGCACAAGTTTTTTTGACGCAACCGGCACAAGTTTGTTAGACGCAACTGGCACAAGTTTGTTCGACGCAACTGGCACAAGTTTTTTCGACTCAAGAGGCACAAGTTTGTTTGACGCAACTAGAACAAATTTGTTTGACACAACTGGCACAAGTTTGTTTGACGCAACTGGCACAAGTTTCTTTGACGCAACTGGCACAAGTTTATTTGACGCAACTGGCACAAGTTTTCTCGACGAAACTGGCACAAGTTTGTTCGCCGTAACTGGCACAAGTTAGTTCAACGCAACTGGCACAAGTTTGTTCGACGCAACTGGCACAAGTTTGTTCTACATAACTGGCACAAGTTTGTTTTATGCAACTGGCACAAGTTTGTTCTACGCAACTGGCACAAGTTTGTTCTACGCATCTGGCACAAGTTTGTTCTATGCAACTGGCACTTGTTTGTTCTACGCAACTGGGACATGTTTGTTTGACACAACTGGCACAAGTTTGTTCTACTCAACTGACACAAGTTTGTTCGACGCAACTGGCACAAGTTTGTTCTGCGCAACTGACACAAGTTTGTTTGACACAACTGGCAGAAGTTTGTTCAACGCAACTGGCACAAGTTTGTTTGACGCAACTGGCGCAAGTTTGTTCGACGCAACTGGCACAAGTTTGTTCGACGCAACTGGCAAAAGCTTGTTCGATGCAACTGGCACAAGTTTGTTTAACGCAACTGGCACAAGTTTGTTAGACTCAACTGGCACAAGTTTGTTTGACTTAACTGGCACAAGTTTGTTCGACGCAACTGGCACAAGTTTGTTTGACGCAACTGGCACAAGTTCGTTTGACGCAACTGGCACAAGGTTCTTCTACGCAACTGGCACAAGTTTGTTTGACGCAACTGGCACAAGTTTGTTCTACGCAACTGGCACAAGTTTGTTTGACGCAACTGGCACAAGTTTGGTTGACGCAAGTGGCACATGTTTGTTAGACGCAACTGGCACAAGTTTGTTCGACGTAACTGGCACAAGTTTTTTCGACTCAATTGGTACAAGTTTGTTTGACGCAACTGGCACAAGTTTGTTTGACGCAAGAGGCACAAGTTTGTTTGACGCAACTGGCACAAGTTTGTTTGACGCAACTGGCACAAGTTTTTTTTTACGCAACTGGCACAAGTTTGTTCGCCATATCTGGCAAAAGTTTGTTCGACGCAACTGTCACAAGTTCGTTCGACGCAAATGGCAAATGTTTGTTCTATGCATGTGGCACAAGTTTGTTCTATGCAACTGGCACTAGTGTGTTCTACGCAACTGGCACAAATTTGTTTGACACAACTGGCACATGTTTGTTCTACCCAACTGGCACAAGTTTGTTCGACGCAACTGGCACAAGTTTGTTTGACGCAACTGCCACAAATTTCTTGGACGCAACTGGCACAAGTTTGTTTGACGTAACTGGCACAAGTTTGTTTGATGCAATTGGCACAAGTTTGTTCTACTCAACTGGCACAAGTTGGTTCTATGCAACTGGCACTAGTTTGTTTTACGCAACTGGCATAAGTTTGTTTGACGCAACTGGCACAAGTTTGTTCTACCAACTAGCACAAGTTTGTTCGACTCAACTGGCACAAGGTTGTTCTACGCAACTGGCACAAGTTTTCTCGAAGCAACTGGCACAAGTTTGATCGCCATATCTGGCACAAGTTTGTTCGACGCAACTGGCACAAGTTTGTTCGCCATATCTGGCACAAGTTTGTTTGACGCAACTGGCACAAGTTTCTTCGACATAACTGGCACAAGTTTGTTCGACGCAACTGGCACAAGTTTGTTCAACGCAACTGGCACAAGTTTGTTCTACGCAACTGGGACAAGTTTGTTCTATGCAACTGGCACTAGTTTGTTCTATGCAACTGGCATAAGTTTGTTTGACGCAACTGGTACAAGTTTGTTCTATGCAACTGGCACAAGTTTGTTCGACACAACTGGCACAAGTTTGTTCTACGCAACTCTTACTAGTTTGTTGTACACAACTGGCACAGGTTTGTTTGACACAACTGGCACAAGTTTGTTCTACGCAAATGGCAAATGTTTGTTCTACGCAACTGACACAAGTTTGTTTGACACAACTGGCAGAAGTTTGTTCAACGCAACTGGCACAAGTTTGTTTGACGTAACTGGCGCAAGTTTGTTCGACGCAACTGGCACAAGTTTGTTCGATGCAACTGGCAAAAGTTTGTTCGATGCAACTGGCACAAGTTTGTTTAACGCAACTGGCACAAGTTTGTTCTACCCAACTGGCACAAGTTTGTTTGACTCAACTGGCACAAGTTTGTTTGACGCAACTGGCAAAAGTTTGTTTGACGCAACTGGCACAAGTTCGTTTGACGCAACTGGCACAAGGTTCTTCTACGTAACTGGCACAAGTTTGTTTGACGCAACTGGCACAAGTTTGTTCTACGCAACTGGGACAAGTTTGTTTGATGCAACTGGCACAAGTTTGTTTGACGCAACTGGCACAAGTTTTTTTTGACGCAACTGGCACAAGTTTGTTAGACGCAACTGGCAAAAGTTTGTTCGACGTAACAGGTACAAGTTTTTTCGACTCAATTGTTACAAGTTTGTTTGACGCAACTGGCTCAAGTTTGTTTGACGCAAGAGGCACAAGTTTTTTTGACGCAACTGGTACAAGTTTGTTTGACGCAACTGGCACAAGTTTTTTTTTACGCAACTGGCACAAGTTTTCTCGAAGCAACTGGCACAAGTTTGTTCGCCATATCTGGCACAAGTTTGTTCGACGCAAGTGGCACAAGTTTGTTTGACGCAACTGGCACAAGTTTGTTAGACGCAACTGGCACAAGTTTGTTCAACGCAACTGGCACAAGTTTTTTCGAATCAATTGGCTCAAGTTTGTTTGACGCAACTGGCACAAGTTTGTTTGACGCAACTGGCACAAGTTTGTTTGACGCAACTGGCATAAGTTTGTTTGACGCAACTGGCACAAGTTTGTTTGACACAACTGGCAAAAGTTTGTTCTACTCAACTGGCACAAGTTTGTTCTATGCAACTGGCACTAGTTTGTTTTACGCAACTGGCATAAGTTTGATTGACACAACTGGCACAAGTTTGTTCTACCAACTAGCACAAGTTTGTTCGACTCAACTGGCACAAGGTTGTTCTACGCAACTGGCACAAGGTTGTTCTACGCAACTGGCACAAGTTTGTTTGACGCAACTGGCACAAGTTTGTTTGACGCAACTGGCACAAGTTTGTTGGATGCCACTGGCACAAGTTTGTTTGGCGAAACTGGCACAAGTTTGTTCGACGCAACTGGCACAAGTTTGTTCTGCGCAACTGACACAAGTTTGTTTGACGCAACTGGCACAAGTTTGTTCGACGCAACTGGCACAAGTTTGTTGAATGCCACTGGCACAAGTTTGTTTGACGAAACTGGCACAAGTTTTTTTGACGCAACTGGCACAAGTTTGTTAGACGCAACTGGCACAAGTTTTTTTTTACGCAACTGGCACAAGTTTTTTCGACTCAAGAGGCACAAGTTTGTTTGACGCAACTAGAACAAGTTTGTTTGACACAACTGGCACAAGTTTGTTTGACGCAACTGGCACAAGTTTGTTTGACGCAACTGGCACAAGTTTATTTGACGCAACTGGCACAAGTTTTCTCGACGAAACTGGCACAAGTTTGTTCGCTGTAACTGGCACAAGTTTGACGACGCAACTGGCACAATTTTGTTAGACGCAACTGGCACAAGTTAGTTCTACATAACTGGCACAAGTTTGTTCTATGCAACTGGAACAAGTTTGTTCTACACAACTGGCACAAGTTTGTTCTACGCATCTGGCACAAGTTTGTTCTATGCAACTGGCACTAGTTTGTTCTACGCAACTGGGACATGTTTGTTTGACGCAACTGGCACAAGTTTGTTCTACCCAACTGACACAAGTTTGTTCGAAGCAACTGGCACAAGTTTGTTCTACGCAACTGACACAAGTTTGTTTGACACAACTGGCAGAAGTTTGTTCAACGCAACTGGCACAAGTTTGTTTGACGTAACTGGCGCAAGTTTGCTCGATGCAACTGGCACAAGTTTGTTTAACGCAACTGGCACAAGTTTGTTAGACCCAACTGGCACAAGTTTGTTTGATTCAACTGGCACAAGTTTGTTTGACGCAACTGGCACAATTTTGTTTGACGCAACTGGCACAAGTTCGTTTATCGCAACTGGCACAAGGTTCTTCTACGCAACTGGCACAAGTTTGTTTGACGCAACTGGCACAAGTTTGTTCTACGCAACTGGCACAGGTTTGTTTGACGCAACTGGCACAAGTTTGGTTGACGCAACGGGCACAAGTTTGTTAGATGCAACTGGCACAAGTTTGTTCGACGTAACAGGCACAAGTTTTTTCGACTCAATTGGTACAAGTTTGTTTGACGCAACTGGCACAAGTTTGTTTGACGCAAGAGGCACAAGTTTGTTCTATGCATCTGGCACAAGTTTGTTTGACGCAACTAGCACAAGTTTTTTTTTTACCCAACTGCCACAAGTTTTCTCGAAGCAACTGGCACAAGTTTGTTCGCCATATCTGGCACAAGTTTTTTTCGACTCAACTGGCACAAGTTTGTTCGACGCAAAGGGCGCAAGTTTGTTTGACGCAACTGTCACAAGTTTCTTCGACGCAACTGGCACAAGTTTGTTCGACGCAACTGGCACAAGTTTGTTTGACGCAACTGGCACAAGTTTGTTCTACGCAACTGGGACAAGTTTGTTCTATGTAACTGGCACTAGTTTGTTCTATGCAACAGGCATAAGTTTGTTCGACACAACTGGCAGAAGTTTATTCAACGCAACTGGCACAAGTTTGTTTGACGTAACTGGCGCAAGTTTGTTCGACGCAACTGTCAGAAGTTTGTTCAACGCAACTGGCAAAACTTTGTTCGGTGCAACTGGCACAAGTTTGTTTAACGCAACTGGCACAAGTTTATTCGACCCAACTGGCACAAGTTTGTTTGACGTAACAGGCACAAGTTTTTTCGACTCAATTGGCACAAGTTTGTTTGACGCAAGAGGCACAAGTTTTTTTGACGCAACTGGCACAAGTTTGTTTGACGCAACTGGCACAAGTTTTTTTTTTACGCAACTGGCACAAGTTTTTTTTTACGCAACTGGCACAAGTTTGTTCTACGCAACTGGGACAAGTTTGTTCTATGCAACTGGCACTAGTTTGTTCTATGCAACTGGCATAAGTTTGTTCGACACAACTGGCAGAAGTTTGTTCAACGCAACTGGCACAAGTTTGTTTGACGTAACTGGCGCAAGTTTGTTCGACGCAACTGTCTGAAGTTTGTTTGACGCAACTGGCAAAACTTTGTTCGATGCAACTGGCACAAGTTTGTTTAACGCAACTGGCACAAGTTTGTTAGACGCAACTGGCACAAGTTTGTTCGACGTAACTGGCACAAGTTTTTTCGACTCAATTGGTACAAGTTTGTTTGACGCAACTGGCACAAGTTTGTTTGACGCAAGAGGCACAAGTTTGTTTGACGCAACTGGCACAAGTTTGTTTGACGCAAGAGGCACAAGTTTTTTTTTACGCAACTGGCACAAGTTTGTTCGCCATATCTGGCACAAGTTTGTTCGACGCAACTGTCACAAGTTCGTTCGACGCAAATGGCGCAAGTTTGTTTAACGCAACTGTCACGAGTTTCTTCGACGCAACTGGCACAAGTTTGTTCGACGCAACTGGCACAAGTTTGTTTGACGCAACTGGCACAAGTTTGTTCTACGCAACTGGGACAAGTTTGTTCTATGCAACTGGCACTAGTTTGTTCTATGCAACTGGCATAAGTTTGTTTGACGCAACTGGTACAAGTTTGTTCTACGCAACTGGCACAAGTTTGTTCGACACAACTGGCACAAGTTTGTTCTACGCAACTCTTACTAGTTTGTTGTACACAACTGGCACAGGTTTGTTTGACACAACTGGCACAAGTTTGTTCTATGCAAATGGCAAATGTTTGTTCTACGCATGTGGCACAAGTTTGTTCTATGCAACTGGCACTAATGTGTTCTACGCAACTGGCACAAATTTGTTTGACACAACTGGCACATGTTTGTTCTACCCAACTGGCACAAGTTTGTTCGACGCAACTGGCACAAGTTTGTTTGATGCAACTGGCACAAGTTTGTTTGACATAACTAGCACAAGTTTGTTTGACGCAACTGGCACAAGTTTGTTCGACACAACTGGAACAAGTTTGTTTAACGTAACTGGCACAAGTTTGTTCGACCCAACTGGCACAAGTTTGTTTGACACAACTGGCACAAGTTTGTTTGACGCAACTGGCACAAGGTTGTTTTACGCAACATGTACAAGTTAGTTCTACGCAATTGGCACAAGTTTGTTTGACGCAACTGGCACAAGTTTGTTCTATGCAACTGGCAATAGTGTGTTCGATGCAACTGGCACAAGTTTGTTCAATGCAACTGGCACAAGTTTGTATGACGCAACTGGCACAAGTTTGTTAGATGCAACTTGAACAAGTTTGTTCAACGCTACTGGCACAAGTTTTTTTTAATCAATTGGCACAAGTTTGTTTGACGCAACTGGCACAAGTTTGTTTGACGCAACTGGCACAAGTTTGTTTGACGCAACTTGCACAAGTTTGTTTGACCCAACTAGCACAATTTTATTTGACGCAACTGGCACAAGTTTTCTCGACGCAACTGGCACAAATTTGTTAGCCACAACTGGCACAAGTTTGTTTGACGCAACTGGCACAAGTTATTTGACGCAACTGGCACAAGTTTTCTCGACGCAATTGGCACAAGTTGGTTCGCCGTAACTGGCACAAGTTTGTTCGACGCAACTGGCACAAGTTTGTTCGACGCAACTGGCACAAGTTTGTTTGACGCAACTGGCACAAGCTTCTTCGACGCAACTGGCACAAGTTTGTTCGACGAACTGGTACAAGTTTGTTTGACGCAATTGGCACAAGTTTGTTCTACTCAACTGGAACAAGTTTGTTCTATGCAACGGGCACTAGTTTGTTTTACGTAACTGGCATAAGTTTGTTTGACGCATCTGGCACAAGTTTGTTCTACAAACTAGCACAAGTTTGTTCGACGCAACTGGCACAAGGTTGTTCTACGCAATTGGCACAAGTTTGTTCTACGCAACTGGCACAAGTTTGTTTGACGCAACTGGCACAAGTTTGTTCTACGTAACTGGCACAAGTTTGTTGGATGCCACTGACACAAGTTTGTTCGACAAAACTGGCCCAAGTTTTTTTTGACTCAACTGGCACAAGTTTGTTAGACGCAACTGGCACAAGTTTGTTCGACGCAACTGGCACAAGTTTTTTCGACTCAATTGGCACAAGTTTGTTTGACGCAACTGGAACAAGTTTGTTTGACGCAACTGGCACAAGTTTGTTTGACGCAACTGGCACAAGTTTGTTTGACACAACTGGCACAAGTTTATTTGACGCAACTGGCACAAGTTTTCTCGACGAAACTGGCACAAGTTTGTTCGCCGTAACTGGCACAAGTTTGTTCGACGCAACTGGCACAAGTTTGTTTGACGCAAATGGCACAAGTTTGTTCTACGCATCTGGCATAAGTTTGTTCTACGCATCTGGCACAAGTTTGTTCTACGCAACTGGCACAAGTTTGTTCTACGCATCTGGCACAAGTTTGTTCTACGCAACTGGCACAAGTTTGTTCTACGCAACTGGCACAAATTTGTTCTACCCAACTGACACAAGTTTGTTCGACGCAACTGGCACAAGTTTGTTCTACGCAACTGACAGAAGTTTGTTTGACACAATTGGCACAAGTTTGTTGGACGCAACTGGCGCAAGTTTTTTCGACGCAACTGGCACAAGTTTGTTCGACGAAAAGGGCAAAAGTTTGTTCTAAGCAACTGGCACAAGTTTGTTTGACGCAACTGGCACAAGTTTGTTCTACGCAACTGGCACAAGTTTGTTTGACGCAACTGGCACAAGTTTGTTCGACCCAACTGGCACAAGTTTGTTAGACGCAACTGGCACAAGTTTGTTCGACATAACAGTCACAAGTTTTTTCGACTCAATTGGTACAAGTTTGTTTGATGCAACTGGCACAAGTTTGTTTGACGCAAGAGGCACAAGTTTGTTTGACGCAACTGGCACAAGATTGTTTGACGCAACTGGCACAAGTTTTTTTTTACGCGACTGGCACAAGTTTTCTCGAAGCAACTGGCACAAGTTTGTTCGCCATATCTGGCACAAGTTTGTTCGACGCAACTGGCACAAGTTTGTTTGACGCAACTGGCACATGTTTGTTAGACGCAACTGGCACAAGTTTGTTCAACGCAACTGGCACAAGTTTTTTCGAATCAATTGGCACAAGTTTGTTTGACGCAACTGACACAAGTTTGTTTGACGCAATTGGCACAAGTTTGTTTGACGCAACTGGCACAAGTTTGTTTGACTCAACTGGCACAAGTTTATTTGACGCAACTGGCACAACTTTTCTCGACACAACTGGCACAAGTTGGTTCGCCGTAACTGGCACAAGTTTGTTTGACGCAACTGGCACAAGTTTATTTGACGCAACTGGCACAAGTTTTCTCGACGCAAGTGGCACAAGTTTGTTAGCCGTAACTGGCACAAGTTTGTTCGACGCAACTGGCACAAGTTTGTTCGACGCAACTGGCACAAGTTTGTTTGACGCAACTGCCACAAATTTCTTCGACGCAACTGGCACAAGTTTGTTCGACGCAACTGGCACAAGTTTGTTCGACGCAACTGGCACAAGTTTCTTTGATGCAATTGGCACAAGTTTGTTCTACTCAACTGGCACAAGTTTGTTCTATGCAACTGGCACTAGTTTGTTTTACGCAACTGGCACAAGTTTGTTTGACGCAACTGGCACAAGTTTGTTCTACCAACTAGCACAAGTTTTTTTGACTCAACTGGCACAAGGTTGTTCTACGCAACTGGCACTAGTTTGTTCTACGCAACTGGCACAAGTTTGTTTGACGCAACTGGCACAAGTTTGTTCGACGCAGCTGGCACAAGTTTGGTGGATGCCACTGGCACTAGTTTGTTTGACGAAACTGGCCCAAGTTTTTTTGACGCAACTGGCACAAGTTTGTTAGACGCAACTGGCACAAGTTTGTTCGACGCAACTGGCACAAGTTTTTTCGACTCAATTGGCACAAGTTTGTTTGACGCAACTGGAACAAGTTTGTTTGACGCAACTGGCACAAGTTTGTTAGACGCAACTGGCACAAGTTTGTTTGACGCAACTGGCACAAGTTTATTTGACACAACTGGCACAAGTTTTCTCGACGAAACTGGCACAAGTTTGTTCGCCGTAACTGGCACAAGTTTGTTCGACGCAACTGGCACAAGTTTTTTCGACGCAACTGGCACAAGTTTGTTCTACATAACTGGCACAAGTTTGTTCTATGCAACTGGCACAAGTTTGTTCTACGCAACTGGCACAAGTTTGTTCTACGCATCTGGCACAAGTTTGTTCTATCTAACTGGCACTACTTTGTTCTACGCAACTGGGACATGTTTGTTTGACACAACTGGCACAAGTTTGTTCTACACAACTGACACAAGTTTGTTCGACGCAACTGGCACAAGTTTGTTCTACGCAACTGACACAAGTTTGTTTGACACAACTGGCTGAATTTTGTTCAACGCAACTGGCACAAGTTTGTTTGATGTAACTGGCGCAAGTTTGATCAACGCAACTGGCACAAGTTTGTTCGACGCAACTGGCAAAAGTTTGTTTGATGCAACTGGCACAAGTCTGTTTGACGCAACTGGCACTTTTGTTAGACGCAACTGGCACAAGTTTGTTCGACGTAATAGGCACAAGTTTGTTTGACGCAACTGGCACAAGTTCGTTTGACGCAACTGGCACAAGGTTCTTCTATGCAACTGGCACAAGTTTGTTTGACGCAACTGGCACAAGTTTGTTCTACGCAACTGGCACAAGTTTGTTTGACGCAACTGGCACAAGTTTGTTTGACGCAACTGGCACAAGTCTGTTTGACGCAACTGGCACTTTTGTTAGACGCAACTGGCACAAGTTTGTTCGACGTAATAGGCACTATTTTTTTCGACTCAATTGGTACAAGTTTGTTTGACGCAACTGGCACAAGTTTGTTTGACGCAAGAGGCACAAGTTTGTTTGACGCAACTGGCACAAGTTTGTTTGATGCAACTGGCACAAGTTTTTTTTTACGCAACTGGCACAAGTTTTCTCGAAGCAACTGGCACAAGTTTGTTCGCCATATCTGGCACAAGTTTGTTCGACGCAACTGGCACAAGTTTGTTCAACGCAAATGGCACAAGTTTGTTTGAAGCAACTGGCACAAGTTTCTTCGACGCAACTGGCACAAGTTTGTTCGACGCAACTGGCACAAGTTTGTTTGACGCAACTGGCACAAGTTTTTTCTACGCAACTGGGACAAGTTTGTTCTATGCAACTGGCACTAGTTTGTTCTATGCAACTGGCATAAGTTTGTTTGACGCAACTGGTACAAGTTTGTTCTACGCAACTGGCACAAGTTTGTTCAACACAACTGGCACAAGTTTGTTCTACGCAACTCTTACTAGTTTGTTGTACACAACTGGCACAGGTTTGTTTGACACAACTGGCACAAGTTTGTTCTACGCAAATGGCAAATGTTTGTTGTACGCAACTGACACAAGTTTGTTTGACACAACTGGCAGAAGTTTGTTCAACGCAACTGGCACAAGTTTGTTTGACGTAACTGGTGCAAGTTTGTTCGACGCAACTGGCACAAGTTTGTTCGACGCAACTGGCAAAAGTTTGTTCGATGCAACTGGCACAAGTTTGTTTAACGCAATTGGCACAAGTTTGTTCAACCCAACTGGCACAAGTTTGTTTGACTCAACTGGCACAAGGTTGTTTGACGCAACTGGCAAAAGTTTGTTTGACGCAACTGGCACAAGTTCGTTTGACGCAACAGCCATAAGGTTCTTCTACGCAACTGGCACAAGTTTGTTTGACGCAACTGGCACAAGTTTTTTTGACGCAACTGGCACAAGTTTGTTTGGCGCAACTGGCACAAGTTTTTTTTGACGCAGCTGGCACAAATTTTTTAGACGCAACTGGCACATGTTTGTTCGACGTAACAGGCACAAGTTTTTTCGACTCAATTGCTACAAGTTTGTTTGACGCAACTAGCACAAGTTTGTTTGACGCAAGAGGCACAAGTTTGTTTGACGCAACTGGCACAAGTTTGTTTGACGCAACTGGCACAAGTTTTTTCGACTCAATTGGTACAAGTTTGTTTGACGCAACTGGCACAAGTTTGTTTGACGCAAGAGGCACAAGTTTGTTTGATGCAACTGGCACAAGTTTGTTTGACGCAACTGGCACAAGTTTTTTTTTACGCGGCTGGCACAAGTTTTCTCGAAGCAACTGGCACAAGTTTGTTCGCCATATCTGGCACAACTTTGTTCGACGCAACTGGCACAAGTTTGTTTGACGCAACTGGCACAAGTTTGTTAGACGCAACTGGCACAAGTTTGTTCAACGCAACTGGCACAAGTTTTTTCGAATCAATTGGCACAAGTTTGTTTGACGCAACTGGCACAAGTTTGTTTGACGCAACTGGCACAAGTTTGTTTGACGCAACTGGCACAAGTTTATTTGACGCAACTGGCACATCTTTTCTCGACGCAACTGACACAAGTTGGTTCGCCGTAACTGGCACAAGTTTGTTTGAATCAACTGGCACAAGTTTATTTGACGCAACTGGCACAAGTTTTCTCGACGCAAGTGGCACAAGTTTGTTCGCCGTAACTGGCACAGGTTTGTTCGACGCAACTGGCACAAGTTTGTTCGACGCAACTGGCACAAGTTTGTTTGATGCAACTGGCACAAGTTTGTTCGAGGCAACTGGCACAAGTTTGTTCGACGCAACTGGCACAAGTTTGTTTGATGCAATTGGCACAAGTTTGTTCTACTCAACTGGCACAAGTTTGTTCTATGCAACTGGCACTAGTTTGTTTTACGCAACTGGCATAAGTTTGTTTGACGCAACTAGCACAAGTTTGTTCTACCAACTAGCACAAGTTTGTTCGACTCAACTGGCACAAGGTTGTTCTACGCAACTGGCACAAGTTTGTTCTACGCAACTGGCACAAGTTTGTTTGACGCAACTGGCACAAGTTTGTTCGACGCAACTGGCACAAGTTTGTTGGATGCCACTGGCACAAGTTTGTTTGACGAAAGTGGCCCAAGTTTTTTTGACGCAACTGGCACAAGTTTGTTAGACGCAACTGGCACAAGTTTGTTCGACGTAACTGGCACAAGTTTTTTCGACTCAATTGGCACAAGTTTGTTTGACGCAACTGGAACAAGTTTGTTTGACGCAACTGGCACAAGTTTGTTTGACGCAACTGGCACAAGTTTGTTTGACGCAACTGGCACAAGTTTATTTGACGCAACTGGCACAAGTTTTCTCGACGAAACTGGCACAAGTTTGTTCGCCGTAACTGGCACAAGTTTGTTCGACGCAACTGGCACAAGTTTGTTCGACGCAACTGGCACAAGTTTGTTCTACATAACTGGCACAAGTTTGTTCTATGCAACTGGCACAAGTTTGTTCTGCGTAACTGGCACAAGTTTGTTCTACGCATCTGGCACAAGTTTGTTCTATGCAACTGGCACTAGTTTGTTCTACGCAACTGGGACATGTTTTTTTGACGCAACTGGCACAAGTTTGTTCTACGCAACTGGCACAAGTTTGTTCGACACAACTGGCACAAGTTTGTTTGACTCAACTGGCACAAGTGTGTTCGACGCAACTGGCAAAAGTTTGTTTGACGCAACTGGCACAAGTTCGTTTGACGCAACTGGCACAAGGTTCTTCTACGCAACTGGCACAAGTTTGTTTGACGCAACTGGCACAAGTTTGTTTGATGCAACTGGCACAAGTTTGTTTAACGCAACTGGCACAAGTTTGTTTGACGCAACTGGCACAAGTTTGTTTGACTCAACTGGGACAAGGTTCTTCTACGCAACTGGCACAAGTTTGTTCTACGCAACTGGCACAAGTTTGTTTGACGCAACTGGCACAAGTTTGTTCGAAGCAACTGGCACAAGTTTGTTAGACGCAACTGGCAGAACTTTATTCGACGTAACAGGTACAAGTTTTTTCGACTCAATTGGTACAAGTTTAATGATGCAACTGGCACAAGTTTGTTTGACGCAAGAGGCACAAGTTTGTTTGACGCAACTGGCACAAGTTTGTTTGACGCAAATGGCACAATTTTTTTTTACGCGACTGGCACAAGTTTTCTCGAAGCAACTGGCACAAGTTTGTTTGCCATATCTGGCACAAGTTTGTTCGACGCAACTGGCACAAGTTTGTTTCACGCAACTGGCACAAGTTTGTTAGACGCAACTGGCACAAGTTTGTTCAACGCAACTGGCACAAGTTTTTTCGAATCAATTGGCACAAGTTTGTTTGACACAACTAGCAAAAGTTTGTTTGACGCAACTGGCACAAGTTTGTTTGACGCAACTGGCACAAGTTTGTTTGACGCAACTGGCACAAGTTTATTTGACGCAACTGGCACAACTTTTCTCGACGCAACTGGCACAAGTTGGTTTGCCGTAACTGGCACAAGTTTGTTTGACGTAACTGGCACAAGTTTATTTGACGCAACTGGCACAAGTTTTCTCGACGCAAGTGGCACAAGTTTGTTCGCCGTAACTGGCACAAGTTTGTTCGACGCAACTGGCACAAGTTTGTTCGACGCAACTGGCACAAGTTTGTTTGACGCAACTGGCACAAGTTTCTTCGACGCAACTGGCACAAGTTTGTTCGACGCAACTGGCACAAGTTTGTTCGCCATATCTGGCACAAGTTTGTTCAACTCAACTGGCACAAGTTTGTTCGACGCAAATGGCACAAGTTTGTTTGACGCAACTGGCACAACTTTCTTCGACGCAACTGGCACAAGTTTCTTCGACGCAACTGGCACAAGTTTGTTTGACGCAACTGGCACAAGTTTGTTCTACGCAACTGGGACAAGTTAGTTCTATGCAACTGGCACTAGTTTGTTCTATGCAACTGATATAAGTTTGTTTGACGCAACTGGTACAAGTTTGTTCTACGCAACTGGCACAAGTTTGTTCGACACAAGTGGCACAAGTTTTTTCTACGCAACTCTTACTAGTTTGTTGAACAAAACTGGCACAGGTTTGTTTGACACAACTGGCACAAGTTTGTTCTACGCAACTCTTACTAGTTTGTTGTACACAACTGCCACAGGTTTGTTTGACACAACTGGCACAAGTTTGTTCTACGCAAATGGCAAATGTTTGTTCTACGCATGTGGCACAAGTTTGTTCTATGCAACTGGCACTAGTGTGTTCTACGCAACTGGCACAAATTTGTTTGACACAACTGGCACATGTTTGTTCTACCCAACTGGCACAAGTTTGTTAGACGCAACTGGCACAAGTTTGTTTGATGCAACTGGCACAAGTTTGTTTGACACAACTGGCACAAGATTGTTCTAAGCAACTGGCACAAGTTTGTTCGACGCAACTGGCACAAGTTTGTTTGACGGAACTGGCACAAGTTTGTTCAACGCAACTGGAACAAGTTTGTTTAACATAACTGGCACAAGTTTGTTCGAACCAACTGGCACAAGTTTGTTTGACACAACTGGCACAAGTTTGTTCAACGCATCTGGAACAAGTTTGTTTAACGTAACTGGCACAAGTTTGTTCGAACCAACTGGCACAAGTTTGTTTGACACAACTGGCACAAGTTTGTTTGACGCAACTGGCACAAGGTTGTTCTACGCAACATGTACAAGCTTGTTCTACGCAACTGGCACAAGTTTGTTTGACGCAACTGGCACAAGTTTGTTCTATGCAACTGGCACTAGTGTGTTCGATGCAACTGGCACAAGTTTGTTCGATGCAACTGGCACAAGTTTGTTTGACGCAACTGGCACAAGTTTCTTAGACGCAACTGGCACAAGTTTGTTCAACGCAACTGGCACAAGTTTTTTTTAATCAATTGGCACAAGTTTGTTTGACGCAACTGGTACAAGTTTGTTTGACGCAACTGGCACAAGTTTGTCTGACGCAAGAGGCACAAGTTTGTTTGACGCAACAGGCACAAGTTTATTTGACGCAACTGGCACAAATTTTCTCGACGCAACTGGCACAAGTTTGTTCGCCGTAACTGGCAGAAGTTTGTTCGACGCAACTGGCACAAGTTTGTTCGATGCAACTGGCACAAGTTTGTGTGACGCAACTGGCACAAATTTCTTCGATGCAACTGGCACAAGTTTGTTCAACGAACTGGCACAAGTTTGTTTGACGTAATTGGCACAAATTTGTTCTACTCAACTGGAACAAGTTTGTTCTATGCAACTGGCACTAGTTTGTTTTACGCAACTGGCATAAGTTTGTTTGATGCAACTGGCACAAGTTTGTTCTACAAACTAGCACAAGTTTGTTCGACGCAACTGGCACAAGGTTGTTCTACGCAACTGGCACAAGTTTGTTCTACGCAGCTGGCACAAGTTTGTTTGACGCAACTGGCACAAGTTTGTTCTACGCAACTGGCACAAGTTTGTTGGATGCCACTGACACAAGTTTGTTCGACGAAACTGGCCCAAGTTTTTTTGACGCAACTGGCACAAGTTTGTTAGACGCAACTGGCACAAGTTTGTTCGACGCAACTGGCACAAGTTTGTTTGACGCAACTGGCACAAGTTCGTTTGAGGCAACTGGCACAAGGTTCTTGTACGCAAGTGGCACAAGTTTGTTTGACACAACTGGCACAAGTTTGTTCAACGCATCTGGAACAAGTTTGTTTAACGTAACTGGCACAAGTTTGTTCGAACCAACTGGCACAAGTTTGTTTGACACAACTGGCACAAGTTTGTTTGACGCAACTGGCACAAGGTTGTTCTACGCAACATGTACAAGCTTGTTCTACGCAACTGGCACAAGTTTGTTTGACGCAACTGGCACAAGTTTGTTCTATGCAACTGGCACTAGTGTGTTCGATGCAACTGGCACAAGTTTGTTCGATGCAACTGGCACAAGTTTGTTTGACGCAACTGGCACAAGTTTCTTAGACGCAACTGGCACAAGTTTGTTCAACGCAACTGGCACAAGTTTTTTTTAATCAATTGGCACAAGTTTGTTTGACGCAACTGGCACAAGTTTGTTTGACGCAACTGGCACAAGTTTGTCTGACGCAAGAGGCACAAGTTTGTTTGACGCAACAGGCACAAGTTTATTTGACGCAACTGGCACAACTTTTCTCGACGCAACTGGCACAAGTTTGTTCGCCGTAACTGGCAAAAGTTTGTTTGACGCAACTGGCACAAGTTTATTTGACGCAACTGGCACAAGTTTTCTCGACGCAAGTGGCACAAGTTGGTTCGCCGTAACTGGCAGAAGTTTGTTCGACGCAACTGGCACAAGTTTGTTCGATGCAACTGGCACAAGTTTGTGTGACGCAACTGGCACAAATTTCTTCGATGAAACTGGCACAAGTTTGTTCGACGAACTGGCACAAGTTTGTTTGACGCAATTGGCACAAGTTTGTTCTACTCAACTGGAACAAGTTTGTTCTATGCAACTGGCACTAGTTTGTTTTACGCAACTGGCATAAGTTTGTTTGATGCAACTGGCACAAGTTTGTTCTACAAACTAGCACAAGTTTGTTCGACGCAACTGGCACAAGGTTGTTCTACGCAACTGGTACAAGTTTGTTCTACGCAACTGGCACAAGTTTGTTTCACGCAACTGGCACAAGTTTGTTCTACGCAACTGGCACAAGTTTGTTCGACGAAGCTGGCCCAAGTTTTTTTGACGCAACTGGCACAAGTTTGTTAGACGCAACTGGCACAAGTTTGTTCGACGCAACTGGCACAAGTTTTTTCGACTCAATTGGCACAAGTTTGTTTGACGCAACTGGAACAAGTTTGTTTGACGCAACTGGAACAAGTTTGTTTGACGCAACTGGCACAAGTTTGTTTGACGCAACTGGCACAAGTTTATTTGACGCAACTGGCACAAGTTTTTTCAACGAAACTGGCACAAGTTTGTTCGCCGTAACTGGCACAAGTTTGTTCGACGCAACTGGCACAAGTTTGTTTGACACAAATGGCACAAGTTTGTTCTACATAACTGGCACAAGTTTGTTCTATGCAACTGGCACAAGTTTGTTCTACGCAACTGGCACAAGTTTGTTCTATGCATCCGGCACAAGTTTGTTCTATGCAACTGGCACTAGTTTGTTCTACACAACTGGCACAAGTTTGTTTGACGCAACTGGCACAAATTTGTTCTACCCAACTGACACAAGTTTGTTCGACGCAACTGGCACAAGTTTGTTCTACGCAACTGACACAAGTTTGTTTGACACAATTAGCAGAAGTTTGTTCAACGCAACTGGCACAAGTTTGTTCGACTCAACTGGCGCAAGTTTTTTCGACGCAACTGGCACAAGTTTGTTCGACGCAACTGGCAAAAGTTTGTTCGATGCAACTGGCACAAGTTTGTTTAACGCAACTGGCACAAGTTTGACGCAAGAGGCACAAGTTTGTTTGACGCAACTGACACAAGTTTGTTCACCGCAACTGGCACAAGTTTTTTCGAATCAATTGGAACAAGTTTGTTTGACGCCACTGGCACAAGTTTGTTTGACGCAACTGGCACAAGTTTGTTCGACGCAACTGGCACAAGTTTATTTGACGCAACTGGCACAACTTTTCTCGACGCAACTGGCACAAGTTTGTTCGACGTAACTGGCACAAGTTTGTTTGACGCAACTGTCACAAGTTTATTTGACGCAACTGGCACAAGTTTTCTCGACACAAGTGGCACCAGTTGGTTCGCCGTAACTGGCACAAGTTTGTTCGATGCAACTGGCACAAGTTTGTTCGATGCAACTGGCACAAGTTTGTGTGACGCAACTGGCACAAATTTCTTCGATGCAACTGGCACAAGTTTGTTCGACGAACTGGCACAAGTTTGTTTGACTCAATTGGCACAAGTTTGTTCTACTCAACTGGAACAAGTTTGTTCTATGCAACTGGCACTAGTTTGTTTTACGCAACTGGCATAAGTTTGTTTGACGCAACTGGCACAAGTTTGTTCTACAAACTAGCACAAGTTTGTTCGACGCAACTGGCACAAGGTTCTTCTACGCAACTGGCACAAGTTCGTTCTACGCAACTGGCATAAGTTTGTTTGACGCAACTGGCACAAGTTTGTTCTACGCAACTGGCACAAGTTTGTTGGATGCCACTGACACAAGTTTGTTCGACGAAACTGGCCCAAGTTTTTATGACGCAACTGGCACAAGTTTGTTAGACACAACTGGCACAAGTTTGTTCGATGCAACTGGCACAAGTTTTTTCGACTCAATTGGCACAAGTTTGTTTGACGCAACTGGAACAAGTTTCTTTGACGCAAGTGGAACAAGTTTGTTTGACGCAACTGGCACAAGTTTGTTTGTCGCAACTGGCACAAGTTTGTTTGACGCAACTGGCACAAGTTTATTTGACGCAACTGGCACAAGTTTTCTCGACGAAACTGGCACAAGTTTGTTCGCCGTAACTGGCACAAGTTTGTTCGACGCAACTGGCACAAGTTTGTTTGATGCAAATGGCACAAGTTTGTTCTACATAACTGGCACAAGTTTGTTCTATGCAACTGGCACAAGTTTGTTCTACGCAACTGGCACAAGTTTGTTCTACGCATCTGGCACAAGTTTGTTCTATACAACTGGCCCTAGTTTGTTCTACGCAACTGGCACAAGTTTGTTTGACGCAACTGGCACAAATTTGTTCTACCCAACTGACACAAGTTTGTTCGACGCAACTGGCACAAGTTTGTTCAATGCAACTGGCACAAGTTTGTTTGACGTAACTGGCGCAAGTTTGTTTGACGTAACTGGCAAAAGTTTGTTCGATGCAACTGGCACAAGTTTGTTTAACGCAACTGGCATAAGTTTGTTCGACCCAACTGGCACAAGTTTGTTTGACTCAACTGGCACAAGTTTGTTTGACGCAACTGGCAAAAGTTTGTTTGACGCAACTGGCACAAGTTCGTTTGATGCAACTGGCACAAGGTTCTTCTACGCAACTGGCACAAGTTTGTTTGACGCAACTGGCACAAGTTTGTTCTACTCAACTGGAACAAGTTTGTTCTATGCAACTGGCACTAGTTTGTTTTACGCAACTGGCATAAGTTTGTTTGATGCAACTGGCACAAGTTTGTTCTACAAACTAGCACAAGTTTGTTCGACGCAACTGGCACAAGGTTGTTCTACGCAACTGGTACAAGTTTGTTCTACGCAACTGGCACAAGTTTGTTTCACGCAACTGGCACAAGTTTGTTCTACGCAACTGGCACAAGTTTGTTCGACGAAGCTGGCCCAAGTTTTTTTGACGCAACTGGCACAAGTTTGTTAGACGCAACTGGCACAAGTTTGTTCGACGCAACTGGCACAAGTTTTTTCGACTCAATTGGCACAAGTTTGTTTGACGCAACTGGAACAAGTTTGTTTGACGCAACTGGAACAAGTTTGTTTGACGCAACTGGCACAAGTTTGTTTGACGCAACTGGCACAAGTTTATTTGACGCAACTGGCACAAGTTTTTTCAACGAAACTGGCACAAGTTTGTTCGCCGTAACTGGCACAAGTTTGTTCGACGCAACTGGCACAAGTTTGTTTGACACAAATGGCACAAGTTTGTTCTACATAACTGGCACAAGTTTGTTCTATGCAACTGGCACAAGTTTGTTCTACGCAACTGGCACAAGTTTGTTCTATGCATCCGGCACAAGTTTGTTCTATGCAACTGGCACTAGTTTGTTCTACACAACTGGCACAAGTTTGTTTGACGCAACTGGCACAAATTTGTTCTACCCAACTGACACAAGTTTGTTCGACGCAACTGGCACAAGTTTGTTCTACGCAACTGACACAAGTTTGTTTGACACAATTAGCAGAAGTTTGTTCAACGCAACTGGCACAAGTTTGTTCGACTCAACTGGCGCAAGTTTTTTCGACGCAACTGGCACAAGTTTGTTCGACGCAACTGGCAAAAGTTTGTTCGATGCAACTGGCACAAGTTTGTTTAACGCAACTGGCACAAGTTTGACGCAAGAGGCACAAGTTTGTTTGACGCAACTGACACAAGTTTGTTCACCGCAACTGGCACAAGTTTTTTCGAATCAATTGGAACAAGTTTGTTTGACGCCACTGGCACAAGTTTGTTTGACGCAACTGGCACAAGTTTGTTTGACGCAACTGGCACAAGTTTGTTCGACGCAACTGGCACAAGTTTATTTGACGCAACTGGCACAACTTTTCTCGACGCAACTGGCACAAGTTTGTTCGACGTAACTGGCACAAGTTTGTTTGACGCAACTGTCACAAGTTTATTTGACGCAACTGGCACAAGTTTTCTCGACACAAGTGGCACCAGTTGGTTCGCCGTAACTGGCACAAGTTTGTTCGATGCAACTGGCACAAGTTTGTTCGACGCAACTGGCACAAGTTTGTGTGACGCAACTGGCACAAATTTCTTCGATGCAACTGGCACAAGTTTGTTCGACGAACTGGCACAAGTTTGTTTGACTCAATTGGCACAAGTTTGTTCTACTCAACTGGAACAAGTTTGTTCTATGCAACTGGCACTAGTTTGTTTTACGCAACTGGCATAAGTTTGTTTGACGCAACTGGCACAAGTTTGTTCTACAAACTAGCACAAGTTTGTTCGACGCAACTGGCACAAGGTTCTTCTACGCAACTGGCACAAGTTCGTTCTACGCAACTGGCATAAGTTTGTTTGACGCAACTGGCACAAGTTTGTTCTACGCAACTGGCACAAGTTTGTTGGATGCCACTGACACAAGTTTGTTCGACGAAACTGGCCCAAGTTTTTATGACGCAACTGGCACAAGTTTGTTAGACACAACTACTTGCGCCAGTTTCGTCGAGAAAACTTGTGCCACTTGAGTCGAAAAAACTTGTGCCAGTTGCGTCGAACAAACTTGTGCCAGTTGTGTCTAACAAACTTGTGCCAGTTGCGTCAAAAAAACTTGTGCCAGTTTCGTCAAACAAACTTGTGCCAGTGGCATTCAACAAACTTGTGCCAGTTGCGTCGAACAAACTTGTGCCAGTTGCGTTAAACAAACTTGTGCCAGTTGCATAGAACAAACTTGTGCCAGTTGCGTAGAACAACCTTGTGCCAGTTGAGTCGAACAAACTTGTGCCAGTTGGTAGAACAAACTTGTGCCAGTTGCGCCAAACAAACTTATGCCAGTTGCGTAAAACAAACTAGTGCCAGTTGCATAGAACAAATTGTGCCTGTTGAGTAGAACAAACTTGTGCCAATTGCATCACACAAACTTGTGCCAGTTGCGTCGAACAAACTTGTGCCAGTTGCGTTGAAGAAACTTGTGCCAGTTGCATCAAACAAACTTGTGCCAGTTGCGTCGAACAAACTTGTGCCAGTTGCGTCGAACAAACTTGTGCCAGTTACGGCGAACAAACTTGTGCCACTTGCGGCGAGAAAACTTGTGCCAGTTGCATCAAATAAACTTGTGCCAGTTGCGTCAAACAAACTTGTGCCAGTTGCGTCAAACAAACTTGTGCCAGTTGCGTCAACAAACTTGTGCCTGTTGCATCAAACAAACATGTGCCAATTGATTCGAAAAAACTTGTGCCCGTTGCGTTGAACAAACTTGTGCCAGTTGCGTCTAACAAACTTGTGCCAGTTGCGTCAAACAAACGTGTGCCAGTTGCATCAAACAAACTTGTGCCAGATATGGCGAACAAACTTGTGCCAGTTGCTTTGAGAAAACTTGTGCCAGTTGCGTAAAAAAAAACTTGTGCCAGTTGCGTCAAACAAACTTGTGCCAGTTGCGTCAAACAAACTTGTGCCTCTTGCGTCAAACAAACTTGTGCCAGTTGCGTCAAAGAAACTTGTACCAATTGAGTCGAAAAAACTTGTGCCTGTTACCTCGAACAAACTTGTGCCAGTTGCGTCTAACAAACTTGTGCCAGTTGCGTCAAAAAAAACTTGTGCCAGTTGCATCAAACAAACTTGTGCCAGTTGCGTCTAACAAACTTTTGCCAGTTGCGTAGAACAAACTTGTGCCAGTTGCGTCAAACAAACTTGTGCCAGTTGCGTAGAAGAACCTTGTGCCAGTTGCGTCAAACGAACTTGTGCCAGTTGCGTCAAACAAACTTTTGCCAGTTGCGTCAAACAAACTTGTGCCAGTTGAGTAAAAAAACTTGTGCCAGTTGGGTAGAACAAACTTGTGCCAGTTGCGTTAAACAAACTTGTGCCAGTTGCATCGAACAAACTTTTGCTAGTTGCGTCGAACAAACTTGTGCCAGTTGTGTCGAACAAACTTGCGCCAGTTACGTCAAACAAACTTGTGCCAGTTGCGTTGAACAAACTTCTGCCAGTTGTGTCAAACAAACTTCTGCCAGTTGTGTCAAACAAACTTGTGTCAGTTGCATAGAACAAACATTTGCCATTTGCGTAGAACAAACTTGTGCCAGTTGTGTCAAACAAACCTGTGCCAGTTGTGTACAACAAACTAGTAAGAGTTGCGTCTAACAAACTTGTGCCGGATGCGTAGAACAAACTTGTGCCAGTTGCGTAGAACAAACTTGTGCCAGTTGCATAGAACAAACTTGTGCCAGTTATGTAGAACAAACTTGTGCCATTTGCGTCAAACAAACTTGTGCCAGTTACGTCGAACAAACTTGTGCCAGTTACGGCAAACAAACTTGTGCCAGTTTCGTCGGAAAAACTTGTGCAGTTGCGTCGAATAAACTTATGCCAGTTGCGTCAAACAAACTTGTGCCAGTTGCGTCAAACAAACTTGTGCCAGTTGCGTCAAACAAACTTGTTCCAGTTGCGTCAAACAAACTTGTGCCACTTGAGTCGAAAAAACTTCTGCCAATTGAGTCGAAAAAACTTGTGCCAGTTGCGTCGAACAAACTTGTGCCAGTTGCATCTAACAAACTTTTGCCAGTTGCGTAGAACAAACCTGTGCCAGTTGCGTAGAACAACCTTGTGCCAGTTGCGTCAAACAAACTTGTGCCACTTGCGTCGAACAAACTAGTGCCAGTTGCGTCAAAAAAACTTGTGCCAGTTGCGTAGGACGAACTTGTGCCAGTTGCGTAGAAGAACCTTGTGCCAGTTGCGTCAAACAAACTTGTGCCAGTTGCGTCAAACAAACTTGTGCCAGTTGCGTTAAACAAACTTGTGCCAGTTGCATCGAACAAACTTTTGCCAGTTGCGTCGAACAAACTTGTGCCAGTTGCGTCGAAAAAACTTGCACCAGTTGCGTCGAACAAACTTGTGCCAGTTGCGTCTAAAACTTGTGCCAGTTGCATCAAAAAAAACTTTTGCCAGTTGCGTCAAACAAACTTGTGCCAGTTGCGTCAAACAAACTTGTGCCAGTTGCGTCAAACAAACTTGTGCCAGTTGCGTCAAACAAACTTGTGCCAGTTGCGTAGAAGAACCTTGTGCCAGTTGCATCAAACGAACTTGTGCCAGTTGCGTCAAACAAACTTTTGCCAGTTGCGTCAAACAAACTTGTGCCAGTTGAGTCAAACAAACTTGTGCCAGTTGGGTCGAACAAACTTATGCCAGTTGCGTTAAACAAACTTGTGCCAGTTGCATCGAACAAACTTTTGCCAGTTACGTCAAACAAACTTGCGCCAGTTACGTCAAACAAACTTGTGCCAGTTGCATTGAACAAACTTGTGCCAGTTGCGTCGAACAAACTTGTGTCAGTTGGGTAGAACAAATTTGTGCCAGTTGCGTCAAACAAACTTGTGCCAGTTGCGTAGAACAAACTAGGGCCAGTTGTATAGAACAAACTTGTGCCAGATGCGTAGAACAAACTTGTGCCAGTTGCGTAGAACAAACTTGTGCCAGTTGCATAGAACAAACTTGTGCCAGTTATGTAGAACAAACTTGTGCCATTTGCATCAAACAAACTTGTGCCAGTTGCGTCGAACAAACTTGTGCCAGTTACGGCGAACAAACTTGTGCCAGTTTCGTCGAGAAAACTTGTGCCAGTTGCGTCAAATAAACTTGTGCCAGTTGCGTCAAACAAACTTGTGCCAGTTGCGACAAACAAACTTGTGCCAGTTGCGTCAAACAAACTTGTTCCACTTGCGTCAAAGAAACTTGTTCCAGTTGCGTCAAACAAACTTGTGCCAATTGAGTCGAAAAAACTTGTGCCAGTTGCATCGAACAAACTTGTGCCAGTTGTGTCTAACAAACTTGTGCCAGTTGCGTCATAAAAACTTGGGCCAGTTTCGTCGAACAAACTTGTGTCAGTGGCATCCAACAAACTTGTGCCAGTTGCGTAGAACAAACTTGTGCCAGTTGCGTCAAACAAACTTATGCCAGTTGCGTAGAACGAACTTGTGCCAGTTGCGTAGAAGAACCTTGTGCCAGTTGCGTCGAACAAACTTGTGCTAGTTTGTAGAACAAACTTGTGCCAGTTGCGTCAAACAAACTTATGCCAGTTGCGTAAAACAAACTAGTGCCAGTTGCATAGAACAAACTTGTTCCAGTTGAGTAGAACAAACTTGTGCCAATTGAGTCAAACAAACTTGTGCCAGTTCGTCGAACAAACTTGTGCCAGTTGCATCGAAGAAATTTGTGCCAGTTGCGTCACACAAACTTGTGCCAGTTGCGTCGAACAAACTTGTGCCAGTTGCATCGAACAAACTTGTGCCAGTTACGGCGAACCAACTGGTGCCACTTGTGTCGAGAAAACTTGTGCCAGTTGCGTCAAATAAACTTGTGACAGTTGCGTCAAACAAACTTGTGCCAGTTACGTCGAACAAACTTGTGCCAGTTGCGTCGAGAAAAGTTGTGCCAGTTGCGTCAAATAAACTTGTGCCAGTTGCGTCGAACAAACTTGTGCCAGTTGCGTCAAACAAACTTGTGCCAGTTGCGTCAAACAAACTTGTGCCAGTGGCGTCAAACAAACTTGTTCCAATTGATTCGAAAAAACTTGTGCCAGTTGCGGTGAACAAACTTGTGTCAGTTGCGTCAAACAAACTTGTGCCTCTTGCGTCAAACTTGTGCCAGTTGCGTTAAACAAACTTGTGCCAGTTGCATCGAACAAACTTTTGCCAGTTGCGTCGAACAAACTTGTGCCAGTTGCGTCGAAAAAACTTGCGCCAGTTGAGTCGAACAAACTTGTGCCAGTTGCGTTGAACAAACTTCTGCTAATTGTGTCAAACAAACTTGTGTCAGTTGCGTAGAACAAACTTGTGCCAGTTGCGTCGAACAAACTTGTGTCAGTTGGGTAGAACAAATTTGTGCCAGTTGCGTCAAACAAACTTGTGCCAGTTGTGTAGAACAAACTAGTGCCAGTTGCATAGAACAAACTTGTGCCGGATGCATAGAACAAACTTGTGCCAGTTGCGTAGAACAAACTTGTGCCAGTTGCATAGAACAAACTTGTGCCAGTTATGTAGAACAAACTTGTGCCATTTGTGTCAAACAAACTTGTGCCAGTTGCGTCGAACAAACTTGTGCCAGTTACGGCGAACAAACTTGTGCCAGTTTCGTTGAAAAAACTTGTGCCAGTTGCGTCAAATAAACTTGTGCCAGTTGCGTCAAACAAACTTGTGCCAGTTGCGTCAAACAAACTTGTTCCAGTTGCGTCAAACAAACTTGTTCCAGTTGCGTCAAACAAACTTGTGCCAATTGAGTCGAAAAAACTTGTGCCAGTTGCGTCGAACAAACTTGTGCCAGTTGCGTCTAACAAACTTGTGCCAGTTGCGTCAAAAAAACTTGGGCCAGCTTCGTCGAACAAACTTGTGCCAGTTGCGTAGAACAAACTTGTGCCAGTTGCGTGAAACAAACTTGTGCCAGTTGCGTAGAACAAACTTGTACCAGTTGCGTAGAACAACCTTGTGCCAGTTGCGTCGAACAAACTTGTGCTAGTTTGTAGAACAAACTTGTGCCAGTTGCATCAAACAAACTTATGCCAGTTGCGTAAAACAAACTAGTGCCAGTTGCATAGAACAAACTTGTTCCAGTTGAGTAGAACAAACTTGTGCCAGTTGCGTCAAACAAACTTGTGCCAGTTGCGTAGAAGAACCTTGTGCCAGTTGCATCAAACGAACTTGTGCCAGTTGCGTCAAACAAACTTTTGCCAGTTGCGTCAAACAAACTTGTGCCAGTTGAGTCAAACAAACTTGTGCCAGTTGGGTCGAACAAACTTATGCCAGTTGCGTTAAACAAACTTGTGCCAGTTGCATCGAACAAACTTTTGCCAGTTACGTCAAACAAACTTGCGCCAGTTACGTCAAACAAACTTGTGCCAGTTGCATTGAACAAACTTGTGCCAGTTGCGTCGAACAAACTTGTGTCAGTTGTGTCAAACAAACTTGTGTCAGTTGCATAGAACAAACATTTGCCATTTGCGTAGAACAAACTTGTGCCAGTTGTGTCAAACAAACCTGTGCCAGTTGTGTACAACAAACTAGTAAGAGTTGCGTCTAACAAACTTGTGCCGGATGCGTAGAACAAACTTGTGCCAGTTGCGTAGAACAAACTTGTGCCAGTTGCATAGAACAAACTTGTGCCAGTTATGTAGAACAAACTTGTGCCATTTGCGTCAAACAAACTTGTGCCAGTTACGTCGAACAAACTTGTGCCAGTTACGGCAAACTAACTTGTGCCAGTTTCGTCGAAAAAACTTGTGCCAGTTGCGTCAAATAAACTTGTGCCAGTTGCGTCAAACAAACTTGTGCCAGTTGCGTCAAACAAACTTGTGCCAGTTGCGTCAAACAAACTTGTTCCAGTTGCGTCAAACAAACTTGTTCCAGTTGCGTCAAACAAACTTGTGCCAATTGAGTCGAAAAAACTTGTGCCAGTTGCGTCGAACAAACTTGTGCCAGTTGCATCTAACAAACTTTTGCCAGTTGCGTAGAACAAACCTGTGCCAGTTGCGTAGAACAACCTTGTGCCAGTTGCGTCAAACAAACTTGTGCCACTTGCGTCGAACAAACTAGTGCCAGTTGCGTCAAAAAAACTTGTGCCAGTTGCGTAGGACGAACTTGTGCCAGTTGCGTAGAAGAACCTTGTGCCAGTTGCGTCAAACAAACTTCTGCCAGTTGCGTCAAACAAACTTGTGCCAGTTGCGTTAAACAAACTTGTGCCAGTTGCATCGAACAAACTTTTGCCAGTTGCGTCGAACAAACTTGTGCCAGTTGCGTCGAAAAAACTTGCACCAGTTGCGTCGAACAAACTTGTGCCAGTTGCGTCTAAAACTTGTGCCAGTTGCATCAAAAAAAACTTTTGCCAGTTGCGTCAAACAAACTTGTGCCAGTTGCGTCAAACAAATTTGTGCCAGTTGCGTCAAACAAACTTGTGCCAGTTGCGTCAAACAAACTTGTGCCAGTTGCGTAGAAGAACCTTGTGCCAGTTGCATCAAACGAACTTGTGCCAGTTGCGTCAAACAAACTTTTGCCAGTTGCATCAAACAAACTTGTGCCAGTTGAGTCAAACAAACTTGTGCCAGTTGGGTCGAACAAACTTGTGCCAGTTGCATTAAACAAACTTGTGCCAGTTGCATCGAACAAACTTTTGCCAGTTGCGTCAAACAAACTTGCGCCAGTTACGTCAAACAAACTTGTGCCAGTTGCATTGAACAAACTTGTGCCAGTTGCGTCAACAAACTTGTGTCAGTTGGGTAGAACAAATTTGTACCAGTTGCGTCAAACAAACTTGTGCCAGTTGCGTAGAACAAACTAGGGCCAGTTGCATAGAACAAACTTGTGCCAGATGCGTAGAACAAACTTGTGCCAGTTGCGTAGAACAAACTTGTGCCAGTTGCATAGAACAAACTTGTGCCAGTTATGTAGAACAAACTTGTGCCATTTGCATCAAACAAACTTGTGCCAGTTGCATCGAACAAACTTGTGCCAGTTACGGCGAACAAACTTGTGCCAGTTTCGTCGAGAAAACTTGTGCCAGTTGCGTCAAATAAACTTGTGCCAGTTGCGTCTAACAAACTTGTGCCAGTTGCGACAAACAAACTTGTGCCAGTTGCGTCAAACAAACTTGTTCCAGTTGCGTCAAACAAACTTGTGCCAATTGAGTCGAAAAAACTTGTGCCAGTTGCATCGAACAAACTTGTGCAACTAGAACAAGTTTGTTTGACGCAACTGGCACAAGTTTGTTTGACGCAACTGGCACAAGTATGTTTGACGCAACTGGCACAAGTTTATTTGACGCAACTGGCACAAGTTTTCTCGACGAAACTGGCGCAAGTTTCTTCGCCGTAACTGACACAAGTTTGTTCGACGCAACTGGCACAAGTTTGTTCGACGCAACTGGCAAAAGTTTGTTCTACATAACTGGCAAAAGTTTGTTCTATGCAACTGGCACAAGTTTGTTCTTCGCAACTGACACAAGTTTGTTCTACGCATCTGGCACAAGTTTGTTCTATGCAACTGGCACAAGTTTGTTCTACGCAACTGGGACATGTTTGTTTGACGCAACTGGTACAAGTTTGTTCTACGCAACTGGCACAAGTTTGTTCGACACAAGTGGCACAAGTTTTTTCTACGCAACTCTTACTAGTTTGTTGAACAAAACTGGCACAGGTTTGTTTGACACAACTGGCACAAGTTTGTTCTACGCAACTCTTACTAGTTTGTTGTGCACAACTGGCACAGGTTTGTTTGACACAACTGGCACAAGTTTGTTCTACGCAAATGGCAAATGTTTGTTCTATGCATGTGGCACAAGTTTGTTCTATGCAACTGGCACTAGTGTGTTCTACGCAACTGGCACAAATTTGTTTGACACAACTGGCACATGTTTGTTCTACCCAACTGGCACAAGTTTGTTCGACGCAACTGGCACAAGTTTGTTTGATGCAACTGGCACAAGTTTGTTTGACACAACTGGCACAAGTTTGTTCTAAGCAACTGGCACAAGTTTGTTCGACGGAACTGGCGCAAGTTTGTTCGACGCAACTGGCACAAGTTTGTTTGACGCAACTGGCACAAGTTTGTTCAACGCAACTGGAACAAGTTTGTTTAACATAACTGGCACAAGTTTGTTCGAACCAACTGGCACAAGTTTGTTTGACACAACTGGCACAAGTTTGTTCAACGCATCTGGAACAAGTTTGTTTAATGTAACTGGCACAAGTTCGTTCGAACCAACTGGCACAAGTTTGTTTGACACAACTGGCACAAGTTTGTTTGACGCAACTGGCACAAGGTTGTTCTACGCAACATGTACAAGCTTGTTCTACGCAACGGGCACAAGTTTGTTTGATGCAACTGGCACAAGTTTGTTCTATGCAACTGGCACTAGTGTGTTCGATGCAACTGGCACAAGTTTGTTCGATGCAACTGGCACAAGTTTGTTTGACGCAACTGGCACAAGTTTCTTAGACGCAACTGGCACAAGATTGTTCAACGCAACTGGCACAAGTTTTTTTTTAATCAATTGGCACAAGTTTGTTTGACGCAACTGGCACAAGTTTGTTTGACGCAACTGGCACAAGTTTGTCTGACGCAAGAGGCACAAGTTTGTTTGACGCAACAGGCACAAGTTTATTTGACGCAACTGGCACAACTTTTCTCGACGCAACTGGCACAAGTTTGTTCGCCGTAATTGGCACAAGTTTGTTTGACGCAACTGGCACAAGTTTATTTGACGCAACTGGCACAAGTTTTCTCGACGCAAGTGGCACAAGTTGGTTCGCCGTAACTGGCACAAGTTTGTTCGACGCAACTGGCACAAGTTTGTGTGACGCAACTGGCACAAGTTTGTGTGACGCAACTGGCACAAATTTCTTCGATGCAACTGGCACAAGTTTGTTCGACGAACTGGCACAAGTTTGTTTGACGCAATTGGTACAAGTTTGTTCTACTCAACTGGAACAAGTTTGTTCTATGCAACTGGCACTAGTTTGTTTTACGCAACTGGCATAAGTTTGTTTGATGCAACTGGCACAAGTTTGTTCTACAAACTAGCACAAGTTTGTTCGACGCAACTGGCACAAGGTAGTTCTACGCAACTGGTACAAGTTTGTTCTACGCAACTGGCACAAGTTTGTTTCACGCAACTGGCACAAGTTTGTTCTACGCAACTGGCACAAGTTTGTTGGATGCCACTGACACAAGTTTGTTCGACGAAACTGGCCCAAGTTTTTTTGACGCAACTGGCACAAGTTTGTTAGACGCAACTGGCACAAGTTTGTTCGACGCAACTGGCACAAGTTTTTTCGACTCAATTGGCACAAGTTTGTTTGACGCAACTGGAACAAGTTTGTTTGACGCAACTGGAACAAGTTTGTTTGACGCAACTGGCACAAGTTTGTTTGACGCAACTGGCACAAGTTTATTTGACGCAACTGGCACAAGTTTTTTCAACGAAACTGGCACAAGTTTTTTCGCCGTAACTGGCACAAGTTTGTTCGACGCAACTGGCACAAGTTTGTTTGACACAAATGGCACAAGTTTGTTCTACATAACTGGCACAAGTTTGTTCTATGCAACTGGCACAAGCTTGTTCTACGCAACTGGCACAAGTTTGTTCTATGCATCCGGCACAAGTTTGTTCTATGCAACTGGCACTAGTTTGTTCTACACAACTGGCACAAGTTTGTTTGACGCAACTGGCACAAATTTGTTCTACCCAACTGACACAAGTTTGTTCGACGCAACTGGCACAAGTTTGTTCTACGCAACTGACACAAGTTTGTTTGACACAATTAGCAGAAGTTTGTTCAACGCAACTGGCACAAGTTTGTTCGACTCAACTGGCGCAAGTTTTTTCGACGCAACTGGCACAAGTTTGTTCGACGCAACTGGCAAAAGTTTGTTCGATGCAACTGGCACAAGTTTGTTTAACGCAACTGGCACAAGTTTGACGCAAGAGGCACAAGTTTGTTTGACGCAACTGACACAAGTTTGTTCACCGCAAGTGGCACAAGTTTTTTCGAATCAATTGGAACAAGTTTGTTTGACGCCACTGGCACAAGTTTGTTTGACGCAACTGGCACAAGTTTGTTTGACGCAACTGGCACAAGTTTGTTCGACGCAACTGGCACAAGTTTATTTGACGCAACTGGCACAACTTTTCTCGACGCAACTGGCACAAGTTTGTTCGACGTAACTGGCACAAGTTTGTTTGACGCAACTGTCACAAGTTTATTTGACGCAACTGGCACAAGTTTTCTCGACGCAAGTGGCACAAGTTGGTTCGCCGTAACTGGCACAAGTTTGTTCGATGCAACTGGCACAAGTTTGTTCGACGCAACTGGCACAAGTTTGTGTGACGCAACTGGCACAAATTTCTTCGATGCAACTGGCACAAGTTTGTTCGACGAACTGGCACAAGTTTGTTTGACTCAATTGGCACAAGTTTGTTCTACTCAACTGGAACAAGTTTGTTCTATGCAACTGGCACTAGTTTGTTTTACGCAACTGGCATAAGTTTGTTTGACGCAACTGGCATAAGTTTGTACTACAAACTAGCACAAGTTTGTTCGACGCAACTGGCACAAGGTTCTTCTACGCAACTGGCACAAGTTTGTTCTACGCAACTGGCATAAGTTTGTTTGACGCAACTGGCACAAGTTTGTTCTACGCAACTGGCACAAGTTTTTTGGATGCCACTGACACAAGTTTGTTCGACGAAACTGGCCCAAGTTTTTATGACGCAACTGGCACAAGTTTGTTAGACACAACTGGCACAAGTTTGTTCGATGCAACTGGCACAAGTTTTTTCGACTCAATTGGCACAAGTTTGTTTGACGCAACTGGAACAAGTTTGTTTGACGCAACTGGCACAAGTTTGTTTGTCGCAACTGGCACAAGTTTGTTAGACGCAACTGGCACAAGTTTATTTGACGCAACTGGCACAAGTTTTCTCGACGAAACTGGCACAAGTTTGTTCGCCGTAACTGGCACAAGTTTGTTCGATGCAACTGGCACAAGTTTGTTTGATGCAAATGGCACAAGTTTGTTCTACATAACTGGCACAAGTTTGTTCTATGCAACTGGCACAAGTTTGTTCTACGCAACTGGCACAAGTTTGTTCTACGCATCTGGCACAAGTTTGTTCTATGCAACTGGCCCTAGTTTGTTCTACGCAACTGGCACAAGTTTGTTTGACGCAACTGGTACAAATTTGTTCTACCCAACTGACACAAGTTTGTTGACGCAACTGGCACAAGTTTGTTCAATGCAACTGGCACAAGTTTGTTTGACGTAACTGGCGCAAGTTTGTTTGACGCAACTGGCAAAAGTTTGTTCGATGCAACTGGCACAAGTTTGTTTAATGCAACTGGCACAAGTTTGTTCGACCCAACTGGCACAAGTTTGTTTGACTCAACTGGCACAAGTTTGTTTGATGCAACTGGCAAAAGTTTGTTTGACGCAACTGGCACAAGTTCGTTT